>CM069146.1:12655060-13255060 GCA_035221665.1 Okamejei kenojei
AGGAATACTCGCCGTTTTGAATTCGCATCATCGGCATTACACAGGACAGCGTTGGGAAAATGAATTAGGTCAAATATAGCAGAAATATGGAAGAAAGCTTACAAAAGCCACATACATTACTGTTCGTTAAATGTAAACATGGCTCTTATACAGTTTATAAATTTTACATAGCATTACTTATTCAAATCTAAATTACTTAATATAATTCAAAAATTATAACTCTATATGTGATAAATGCCAAATCTTAGAAGGCAATTTTGTCCATTCATTTTACTAAATAGTACGAAGTTGTAGAATATTGGATTGTAATATTTTAAGTAAGCTCGTAATGTTGTTAATATTACTATGATTCCTGAACCAAGTTAATCATACTTGGAATACCGGAAAACGGAACAATAATTACAAGGAATCAAAGAACTTTTATCGACTATTCTTTAATAGTATTGAAAAATTAATATTACATTTTGAAAAGGCCCTGTATCCCCAACAATTAAAATGTGGAATACAGAAATGACGGAGGACACTTCACTTGGAGAGATAGAGACTTGTCCTTATGGAAGTTAGATCTCTTCAAAGGGATATTGGTCATCCATACATTAAATATCTACAGGGTCATAATGGTTGGCGCCAGGGATTGACCTGAGGCCTGAATATCTGAATGGTGAAGAAATACCATATAATAAACATGAAGTATCTCCAAGCAGATGGATTATTTAGTAATATTTTAATCTCATCAATTCTCACATTTTCTTTTCTATTTTCTACTCTTTTTCTCTATCTTTCTATCTTTATTAGGGATAAAATATTATAGAAACATATTATATAATTTTTTCATATGAATACACCTATTATTTATTTGTATGAAAAGATTATAGATGTCTTAAATTTGTAAATAATTATATAAATTGCTGAATTTTCAAACTATATAATAATTTTGAAATATAAGTTAAGAATAATACAAACATTCTTTATATTATGTAAATATTATGAATATCATAGAAGTTTGGTAAGATTGGGTATTATGTAGTTATTAATAGGGGGGATTTGTATTGGTAATTAGAAGAATACTATGGTATGAGAAGTGTGGTATATTGCTTATTTTAGTAAGAAGTATACTAAATACACTCCCATTATACAAAAGAAAATAACCCTGGAAATGTTAATGGATAAAACATACAATTAACACAAACAGTATTCAATTTGATAATCATTATCTCATATAAAAATTTTGTATTATTTTATAAATTTTTCACTGCGTATAAGAGTGTACTCGGTATATATTGTTTCTACAATTAAAAAAAAAAAAAAAAAAAAAAAAAAATTGTAATCTAAAGGACTGGATTCAGAAAAAGAGAATCACTCTAAACGCTGAAATAAATACTATAGAAATCGAAGAATGTATGGTTGGCATTAAAAAATATGGTAAAACTCCAGGACCGGAGGTATTGGATCAGAATTTTATAAACACATTTTATGATATGATTAGCAACCACCCGTCTTGAAGACCACTTCATGAATACATTTATGCCACAACAGAAGTTACCAGAAACATTAAATGAAATCTATTTTTAACGCTCATACCTAAATCAGATAAAGATCGGGATGGTCCAGGGTTGTATAGAGCCATTGCTCTTTTAAATACTGATCAAAAAATATTAACCAAAATACTAGCACAAAATATTAACCAAAAGACTAAATACAGTGATTAATAAAGTAATTCATTCAGATCAAACAGGATTTATAGCAAAACGATACTCCTCAAACAACCCGAGACGATTATTCAATATTATATACTCGAAAAGAAATATTAATAAAGATTTAGCAATTATTTCATTAGAAGCAGAGAAGCTTTTGATCAGATTGAATGGTCTTAATTTTTTATTTTTTGTTATGGAAACTTTTCAGTTTGGGAGAGAAGTTTATAACATGGGTTAAGTTTACTATATACCAAGCCAAAGCTAGAATATTAACAAATCAAAAGTTATCAAACTAAATTTAATTCATCCAGAGGCTGTAGCAAGGTTGTCCTCTATCCCCACCTACTGTTCGAACTGGCAATTGAACCTTAGCACAACGCGTGAGATTCACATCCTGAAAGATAGGGGTATGAAACCAAAGAAACTGAAATAAAATCTCTTTATATGCAGATGAAGTATTACTTTATTATTACAATGCCGGAAATTAGTATTTCCAACTAATTAGATTTAATAACTAAATTTGGATTGTTTTCAGGAAATTGATTAATTGAAATAAAAAGTGAACCTATGCCAATTAATGGGAATAACTACATATATTACAACCATTATCCTTTTTCAAGATAGCAAATGAAAAAATCAACATATCTTGGAATTCATGTAAACAAAAAATATATGATTCTATATTTCTAATCTAATTTCCCAATCCCTATTGAATAAAATTACTTAAGAATATCCTATAGTGGAAAAACATTACCTATTTCATATGGGCTAGGTAGAATTAATGCGATAAAAAAATATTTTTCTTCGCAAGTATTATACCTGTTTCAAACTGATCCTGTATATCTTCCTACATTTTTTTTAAAAGGAAAGTTAGACTCTATATTTACCAATATTATTTGGGATTATAAGAAGCCTATAGAATAAATAAAAACATCTATGTAAATCAAAAATAAATGGAGGTTTTGAAATTGCCTAATTTTATGTTTTTTTACTGGGCAGTTAATATTAAAAATATGAATTTTTGGTTGGAAGAAGTAGTTAAACAACCAAAACTGGTTAAAAAATGTGAAAAAAGGGAAGAATGTTCACCTTCGAAATTAGCTCAATTTTTATTTGCCAATACTAAAAGTACATAGAAAAATTTATAGAGGAAAAATCTCCAATAATAGAAAGTCGGCATACGTTTTTGGAAAACAATTTAAAAAAAACACATTTAAAATTAGAAAGTATACCACTGGCTCATTCCCATTGTAAACAACATTACTTTAAACCTTCACTGATGGATAAAGGTTTTTTAAAATGGAAGAACTATGGAATAAATAAGATTGGTGATCTCTACAGGGAAAGTGTATTCAGAATTACAAAAACATAGTAAGATTGAAAACGAGAAACATACCAGTTCGAAGTGGATCTTTATTTATTGAGGAGTAACGATGAGGTGATTAGTTGAAGAAGGCCGCATGGCGCTGGAACGGCATACTTCAAAGCAGCGGCATGAAAAACTCAGAAACACAATAGCGGAGGTAGATAGTATGGCTCAATCATAGATTTAGAACTACCAGGGATGATCATACATTTTATGAGGGTTGTGGAGTGGAGGGAACGTAATCCCTCATCGTTACTCCTCATAAATAAAGATCAAACTTCGAACTGGTAAGTTTCATTTAATCTTACTTATTTTACTTCGGAGTCACGTGAGTGACTACGTGAAGAGTTTAAGCTTTTCTGTGTTTTTCATGTCGTAGAATTTTCCATACACTGTCCGGCTCATTTAACACAGTAACGAAAAGCGAATAACACATTTTTCCCCAAACCTTGCCTCAAGTTTATGTGATAAATTATTTCACATTATAAAGAATAAAAGTAATGCCTTTTCCATTGAAAGGCAAGTTTATCACAAAAATATCAATTGATATATATATTTTGATGGTATGACAAAGCACAATTATAGAGAACCCAACACTCGTGTCCAAACCTGACACCATGACTGGTTCCTTTTTACTTTAACATTAATTTACACCCTCCTGCGGCCTTGCATCTTTGCTCGAGTGGCTCATCCCGTGCCATTCCTGTGAATGTATCTACCTCATTAACAGAGTGATTTTCCACCTTTCAGTGTCTACTTCCACTGAGTGTATCCAATTTCTAACCATCTAGAATACATTCCTCTAGAACCATCAGTTTTTACTGAACCTAATGTGGTTTTTGTGTGTAATAGTAAGATTAAACGAGAACTTACCAGTTCGAAGTTTGATCGTTATTTTATGAGGAGTTACGATGAGGGATTACGTGAAGAGCCCGCCTCACGCTGGCAAACGGCATACTTCAAAGCAGCGGCATGAAAAACACAGAACACCAAATAGCCGAAGTAACATAGTAAGGCTCATAATAGACTTAGAACTACCAGATGATCATTTATTTTATGAGGGTGGGAGTGGAGGGCACGTAATCCCTCATCGTAAACTCCTCATTAAACATAACAATCAAACTTCGAAACTGGTAAGTTCTCGTTTAATCTTACTATTTTACTTTCGGAGTCACGTGAGTGACCTACGTGAAGTATTAAAGCTTTCTGTGTTTTTTATGTCGTTAGAATTAATCAGTCGACAGTTGGCTAAGTAAATACATAATGAGGAAACCAAACTAATATTAGTTCTTTCAATAATTAACTTTTTATGGTTTAAAGAACATATAATAACCCTCCTTATATCGAGGGAATAAATTACAAGTGATAAAAGATATAAGTGACTACATAAACTGATTATAGTACTCAATAGTATTACAAAGCAGGTGACTATATGATCCCAACACCGCGTGGCCAAAGCTTGTCATAGTGTGAACAGGTTTATTGTAGAACTTTGAAAAAGTTTCTTCTTTACTCCACCCTGCGATTTTTAAAATATGCTCGAGTGGTACGTCCCGCACCTTCGCCGCGGACGTAGCTGCAGCCCTGGTGGAGTGAGATTTGAAAACATCAGTGTCTACTCCTGCTAAAGCAAACACCTGTTTCAACCATTTTGAGATAGTTTGAACTGAAGCTTTGTGTGTGGCTTTTTATGCGTAATCATTAACGTTTTTCCATTTCCTCGAAGAGTTTCAGTAACTTTAACATATTGATTCAAATGTTTAACCACACACAAAGTAGGATCAATAGGATAAGCTTGAAAGTTTACCTTAGCTCCAGATCTCCCTGGTTGTTTGTTTGATCAGATCGTAAACATAGAACACAATGTTATCTGTAGTCACATGCATACAGTCTAAACGCAACATTTGTAAAGTTTCCACTCTTTGAGCTGAAACCAATGATATTAACATTATTAATTTGAATGTTAATCTTTTCCAATGACAATCCTTCAATTGGAGTCCACTGTCTAAGTAGGTAAGTACAATGCTCACATCCCAAAATCTCTGTGTATCTAGGTTTGGGTGGATTAATGTTAAAGATTCCTTTCATGGAATCTAGATATTAGTGGATGTGATCCAATTGATTTCTGGTCAGACATAAGTCCTAAATAAGATGATAAGCACTGCGTGCAGTGTTAGTCTGGCACTGTAACTTAAATGTTGCACAAAATGCAATGTAGCAAGGAGCTCCAATTACATTTTTCATGGCAATATCACAGTATCACAATATCAAACATGCAATATTCACAGTATCATAAGAAATATTTGACTGTGTGCAAAATTCTTCCATTTTCTTAATGTGTGTCATATATTGTTTTTGTGAGTGTTATCTCGCCATGATGCGACTATAACTTCCATAGTTTTGTTCCGACAATCCCTGCTCCTGTAGTGGTCTGGTCAAAACCTGGCAGATTAATAAATTCATATATGCATATAATGGATAATTTCTTTGGTTACTAGATTTAATCAAAATATCACTACAGTTAGGAATTGACATATATGGTTCATTAATCATATTCAGCATTAATGGGAACCAAGGTTGTGTTGGCCAATTTGGAACTACAAACAATCCTGTGGCAGAATCTTGTGTCTATTTCCTTCAGAACATTGCTGAACCAAAGCAAAAGGTGAGAAAAGCATAAAAGAAACATATTCCCCAGTTCAATGAAAAAGCATCTACTGCTACTGCATCTGGATCGTGTTCCCAAGACACATATTTAGGCAATTGATGATTAAGCCTTGATGCAAAACAAATCAATTTCTGGTAAACCAAATTGAGTTACAATATTCTTAATATTGCTGGATTTAAGCATCCATTCTGTGTTATCTTTAAATATCCTTGATCTTTTATCTGCCACCACATTGTCTTTACCTGGAATGTAGTTTGCTGAAATCAAATTTGGCGGATCAATATCACCATTGCCATATTTCATTGGACCAGACAGTCACAGGATTAATGATCTGACTCCCCCCATGTGATTAATATATGCAACAGCCGTTTTATTGTCTAACTGTATTACATACATGTAGACCCTTTTTTTGAACAGCAATATGCTTTTAGACATAGAAAAAGCACTCAATAACTCTAAATAGTTAATTACCATAAGTTTGAAGAAACGTTTCTTCTTGGACTTTCCATACTACCTCCACACTGGAGGCTGAATCTGTACCCCCCCCCCCATCCGAGAGCATTAGCATCTATTTATAAACAATTTCAGGCTGTTTAATCAGAATGTTTTTAACAGCTTGTGGGACATTATTAACCCACCATGGTAATTCCAACAAACCCCCCACTTCTTTTGTTAATTGCATAGGCCTATCAAAGTGTCCTTGCCCTCTCTTTGAGAGCTCTTATTTTGTCCCTTTGAAGATTTTGATAATGTAATGGACCAAATTCTACGGCAGGAAAATGCTGCTACTAGTTTACCAATAGTTTTCGCTACTTTCTCGGATGGAAAGATAAGTTTGTGAATGAGATTATTACAAGTCACTAAAAATCATCAACTTTATCTTTGTTGGTAAAGTATTAACATAGTTTCTGAGTTAATTACAAACTCCAATATAGTTAATTGATTGTGCTGGCTGCAGCTGGGATTTAATTGGATGAATCAAGGACCTAGCTTTAACAAAGCTTTGTACTGAAACTAATTCTCAGCTGACTCTTGATTGCCATAAATGATTAGAATGTCATCGAGATAAGCCATAACGATGTGTTTTTGTACTCTTAATTGGGCTAAAAACTGGTTTTCAACAGTTTAGTAAAGAGCCTGGGAGGCTGAACTCAATCCATTTGGCAAAGCTTTAAACTGCCATAATTGTTACCAGCCAATTAAATTTTAAGTACCTCCAGAAACTGATGTATTGGTACAGAATAATAGGCGTTTTTCAAATCAATCGTTAGCCATATAACAACCTGCTGATATTAAATATCTTGCAGTATTAAATGTTTCCATTTAAAAGTTTGTATTCTACCACTTATTTAGATCTGTAGGTCCAGAATAATTCTGCAATCACCATCTTTTTATGTCTTTTGAAATATATCTTAGGCACAATGATGCTCGTGTTCATAAGTTTTTTCAATAACCACTTTTCAGATTAATTTGTCAATTTCCACATTTTAATCTCGTATGCTTTTCCAATTGCAGTAAACACGAAAGCATAGGCAGGTTTATCTGTACTGGAGGATTAACCCCTTCTTTAAATGTAATAGTGGCTCCTGAAACTGCTTGTAAAAATAAACCGATCAGAAGTAATAGTAAGCCAGTCTTTATAAAACTTTTGTAATCTCCCTCCAACTGGAGATTAATCTGCAGTTTCTTTAAGGATAGAACAAGTCTTTAAAACCTCTCCATATGAGCGTGGTGGTCTCCTTTTCCCCGAATACGGGTAAGTATTGGGCTGTACAGTACAATAATATTTCCTTGACATATTTCTGCCTCTAATTTTCCAAAATCAAATCCCCTTCTGGGCGAAAAATACCTTTTTTGTCCTAAGACGAAGGTTTCATGCAGCTAAAATTTTTAGCTTCTTCATTCAATTTTTAATAATTTAGGCAGATTTACTACAAACAGATAACCAGGAGCTTGAACACCACTTGCTCGACACAGGCTTGTAAACCTTGGGTGAAATATGGGCCGAATAGCCATTTTCCTCATACAATAATTTCATAGAAAGAATTTGCACAATAGGCCCTCTTTCCTAAACTTATCCATCTCCCCAAAAGCCATAATGGCAGCAGAATAATTTGTGAGGATTTTTGAACCTCACTTCTTTGAGCTCTCATATTTGGGGTCATGGATGCCCATATCAACGGATAAAACCGTAGGCACTTCCAATGAGGCACAATTTCCTGTGCGTTTATAATTCTGATGTTTCAATCATCACAAAATCATGAAGTTGGTGAGATACCATATATTAATGTTGGCAGCTAGGTTTTCTTCCATAGCCTCACCACTTCCTTCATATATAGCAAATTTCTTTTGCTATCCCAGGCACAATTGGCCTTTCTTTTATTTTGTGGTGTGTTTTCAAATGCAAATCACCATCCGCAGGGTCTGCCTTCTGCAGCCCTAAATCAATTGGGATTTCATCCATGAGACTTCCTTCGGCCCAAATCCTGGGTCCGGAGTTCCAACTCCCAATTAGGCCCACAGCCATATTCAGAATAAATTAAACCCCTCAGGGCTTTTTTGGGAACCTTCTGGGGTACTGTGACCCTAGTCTCATAATTTTTTGGAGAACTTTCTCCATATGCTCCATTATTAGTTCCACATAGTTTTAATTATCTGGAGGACTTTCAGTATCAGAGTCATCAGAACCACGGGCCTCTCAGATTTCTTTTACATTTTTAGGAGCATTTCTCTCCGTGGTTATAACTTCTGGAGAATCTAGAACTCGCTAACGGATATATCAGCGGCCACCGGTACCGTAACCGGATCCGCACTAGCTTTTTCCCCCGTATTTTTATTTTCACCCCGGGAAGCTCTTTTTACCCGCGAATTTTCTTTGCCGATTTCTCCATTTCTTTCATTAATCTGTGCTAAACAGCACTTTAACGTGACTCTGACTTTTATTTTACTTTACTTTTACTGCTGGACCCACCCAGCGTATCGCTAAAAAACATCCCGACTTTGCTGCACTTACCTGCGGGGCCGTTCCGACCGCTGCGAGGAGCTGCTCCTTACTGCAGCTCCTCCTTCCGCCATCAGCGTCGACGTAATGCCGTTTGCCAGCGTGAGGCGGGCTCTTCACGTAGTCACTCACGTGACTCCGAAGTAAAATAAGCAGTCTCATTACCACAGAGACTTACCTACTTCAACATATTTCATCAATGTTCACACACACACAACTTAAGGCCGACAGGATATGCTTATAGGTTTACCTTGGTTTCAGCTCCTCTTGGTGTGCTTTGTTTGGTAAATTCATAAACATATATGATAATGCAATCTGTATCCACATGCAATTATAACGTAACATTTGCAATGTTTGCACTCTTATATTGATACTAAAGTCATCAGCATTATTATTTTCAATGTTTAACTTTTTTGAATCATAGTGTTAGAGTCCATTGCCTAAGGCAATTCAGGATTATTTATCTCCCGACTTATATATTACAATTTTGGACAGATTATATATATTTATATTAATATCCACATATATATCCCTTTCCATATCGGGATATTATGAATGCACCTGATAACTTCTTGGTTAATATATTGTCCGTTAATTGGACGGTAACACTCTGAGCCCTATTATTGGCTCTATCAATTAGATACTCAGAAAAATGCAATCCACAAGGAACTCACATATATCTAATATGATAAAATAACTTTACTGTATACACAGACTTCCAATTTCTTATAAACAACATATTGTTTTTTAGACTTATTTCTGCAAATTGCAGGTATAAACACTTCTGTTATACATAATTATTTTATTGTTATGTTGTTATATTAGTTAAACATTCATAGACTTCTTTGACCATCAGCTGTTGTAATGGTCTGGTCAACCTGCAGATAGTCAAATTCATATTTTCATGTCATGGATGCTTTTGTACAACAATAAATTACTGCAGGGTTACACAAACCTGGAGACCCCAGCGGGTGCAGCAGCATCCAAAGAGCGAAAGGAGACAGGCAACGCCTCGGGTCGAGACTCTTCCTCAGACTTCAATAAATTACTGCAACTATGAATCATCACAAGTAGTTCAACATCACACAATATTTATGAAACCATGAAGGATCCGTATTAGGCCACCAAAATGCCTCTGGCAGTGTCCTGCTACATTTTCATCAGACACTGCCCTATCAAACAAAATGAGGAACACAAAAGAACATCCTTCCCTCATGTAATTGGGAGAAAAGCATCCACCTTCCCTGTTCTAGGTTTACCCACAAGAAACATTCGAAAGATCGGTGATTTAATCTGTATGCAACCAGATTAATCGTAAGTAATCCATATTAATGACAATATGTTTTTCTCCCAAATTTGTTGTCTCAGATACCATTGTCTCTTCCTTAGAGATAAACAGCTGGACTAAACTTTAAAATATGCCACATCTGTTTACTCAGATAATCCCATGATTGTTATTTGACTTATCTTGTGTGTTTTAACATATGCCACAGCCGTGGTATTGTTCATCTTGATACGACATGGACACTTCCATAATAAACAATCGATATTTAATCCATAACTCCTTATACTTCAATAATTAATACAAATGTTTGGAAAATTTCTTAGGACAATCCATTTATGCTCACCTGGTATTATTGTCCGCAGTCCCAACAAGAGACGTATCAATTATTCTTATAAGAATAGATAGTATTTCTTATCTTTACCCAAACATTCACAGAAGCTGTACGTCATCTGTAACACTTGCTTCAGTTTGCAACAGCTGTTAATCTTTATAGTTGAAGCAGCTTGTGAACCTTTTTACATTACTTTAATAATGATAACGTATCATTTGATATTTGCATAAGCCTCTCACAAAGGCATACATATTCTTATAAGCTTCTGTCTTCCTTCTTTTGGAACTTTATTTATTCTTTACCTAACCTAATGGAGGGACAAAGCATGTCAACAACAATGAGACATATTTGTATCATCGAACAATTTTCCCCCCTCTTATGGTGCTGAATTACTTCTAAATTCAGAATAGTAATTTATGAATATTTCATTAATGCCTAAGCATACGCTTTATGTAATGGGTCAGGTCCTTGCCTCCCACCAGGTTTGTAATTGCAGCACTAATTTGCAGCTGACTCTTATAACCTTCCAATTTAAATGTAATCAAGATAACCCATGACCATGACCTCATTAGTGCAAGTGCTGATCTTTTATCAGCATAATTGTTCCTCCAGTATTCTGTTTAACAGCCTTGATCTGGTTTAATCCTTTGGACAATGTTTTAACTTGCACAGCTTGACCCACTTTAATTAATTTCAAGCACCTGTAATATTGATTAACAATCTGTTAATAGCAACTGTATTTCCATTTTAATAAATGTTCTTACACTGTGAAAGCGTATATAAAATGATGTTTTGTATGGTTTATACCATCAAATCTTTACACTGAGGTAACTTTATAATATATATGTACGTACCCCTTCTTTATTGGAGTTACTTTTGAGTGCAAACCTAAAATCAATTTTTAAGGTTTTCTTATACAGGTGAACCAATCCTTCCTTAGTTATATTAAATTAATGATCATAATACACCTGTAATCCCCCACAATTGGAGATTTCATGAACTTATTTTGTAACCAGATGTTTGCACCTCTTCAACGTACTTCAAGCCTTCTTTTCCCAATTATATGGGTTTGGATAAGGCTATGTTGGATTATACCACTTCTGCCTTTGTTTTGATCCATTATCAAATCTTTCATTGGATCATAGTTTTCCCCCCCAAAGTTTAAAGATCAGTAGTCTGTTCTTTTGTAATCAATATCTTTGATTTATCATAAGGCAGGTTTATTCCATAATAATCAGGAGTTTAACATAGTGGAGTAATCAGGAGTTTAACATAACCTGATTTGTATTGATCTGCGAATCTATAGTGCAGATTTGGTAAATTATATATATTTCTTCCCATTGAGCTCCACAAACTGATGGCAATTTATTTTATTTTAAAAGTATTAGTTATTTGCACAACGGTTTATTTTATTTTATTTTTCTTTTTGAATAGTAATGCCATGCACCAGTTTGAAATACTTTGAAATTGTATTTCTTTATATCTCATATAATTTGAGACATGGATATCATAAACGGATTCACCGTTGATATCTTTATAAAACATAAAAGTTTTATCATATTCTGCTGTTTCAATCATTACAGCTTTGGTGAGGTTTTTTCCATGTTTATTTTTCATGGCCTCACTCATCATTAGTTCTGCTGTTTTAACCATAACAGCTTTTAGTGAGACCAACTAATTTTTGGTTTCCATGGTAATTTTCCATGGCCTCACTTCTTATTCAGGTGTTGTGCATACACTTGTGTGTATATATATTTTGGTGCTGTGGTGGGTACTTCATGACCAGCCACCACTATCAGTGCATTTTTAGGGTCAGTTTTTGCATTTTATTTTTCACTGCCCTTGTGTCTCCTGAGTTTTTTCCCCCTCAAGGAGACTACCTTCAGAAATATCTGAGGTAGATATTCCCACCATATTTCATCATATTTTTTCCCTTTTTATATGTGAAACCCCCTTAGGGTAGGTTGGGGAATATTTCCATCATTTTCCGTCTGAAGGCCTTTATTAACTTTTTAAATTATGGCCTTTCAGACTTATTTAAAATTCCCCCCCCCTGCCAAAAGTTTGTGGAGCATCTTAAACTCCCTAACGTATTTTTAACGGTCACCAGTATCGGAACCGGCCCCGTAATTAATCTCCCGTCCCGATCGCTGGGTATTCCCCCGGGACGTTCTTTTTCAAACTCCGTTGTTTTATACCGAGTATTTCTGTTCTATTTTAATCTTTTATTTTACTTTTGTTTTTAAATTCATTTTAAATCCTGGTTCAATACACCAGGCACGGAGTTTCCCAGACCCTAAAAGTTTTTCAACTGCACTTACCTGCCGGTTCCGTACCTACCGCTGTCGACGAGCTAGCCTCTGCAGCTCTTCCTTCTGCCGTCAGCGTCGACGTAATGCCGTTCCAGCGCCAGGCGGGCCTTCTTCACGTAGTCACTCACGTGACTCCGAAGTAAAATTACAAAATACACTCAAAAGAGTACTTTAGATATCTACAAATTGGAGATTATGTTAAATCAAACACACAGGATTTTAGAAATAGAAAGACAGAAATTTTAGCTGAATGTCTAAATAAATATCCGAATGCAGAATATTCATATATTTATAATATTTTACTGGAAAATGATTTACCAATGTTGGAAATATATAGGCAAGCATGGGAAAATGAATTAGGTCAAACAATTAGTGTTGAAGTATGGAATGAAAGTTTACAACATATACACCACTGCTCATTAAATGCTAGACACTCTTTGATACAATTTAAAGTTTTACATAGATTACACTTTTCAAAATCCAAATTAAACAGAATGTTTTCAAATGTTTCTGCTATATGTGATAAATGTCAGCATTTAGAAGCTAATCTAATGCATTCATTCACAAAATGTATAAAAATTACTAACTTTTGGATAGAAATTTTTAAAATAATCTCAAATGTAGTTAATGCAAATCTGACTTCAGACTCAAAATTAATCATATTAGGAATATTAGAAATGGATCAACTACTAACAACACAGCAAATATTTTTTATCGGTTATAGTTTAATAATTGGTAAAAAACTAATACTAAGATTTTGGAAAGGTCCTACATCCCCCACAATCAAAATGTGGATTACAGAAATGTCGGAGACACTTCATCTGGAAAGATTAAGACTTGTCCTTTTGGACAAGCTAGATCAATTCAGAGGAATATGGTCCCCATTTATTGAATATTTAAAGGGTCAAGGTGATCCGGTTCGAGGGCCTGACTGAAGCCTGAATGAAGGAATAGATGAAGAACTATATACAATAGACCATGGATATATCTCCAATGAAGAATAGCCTGTTTAATACTCCACTCATATTATCGATTTTCTACTATGTTATTTCTCTTTATTATTTCTCTTTACTATCTTCTTTCTGTTATAAAATAATAAAAAGTATAGAAGTATATATAAGAATGACTGTAAACTTTAAAAATATTAAGAATGTATGTGACAAATAATATGTTTCTTCTTTTTGATTTTATGTTATTCCTTCTTAATATGTATTTACTTCTAATAAAAATATTTTACAAAAAAAAAACAAAAACCAATTGGAACTGCTTTCTTTTCCTTGATAACTATCCTGAAAAATATGAATTCCATAGTTTGTGACTTTTTGCATTACATTTTTAATATAATTTGAATATTACAAAAATCTGCATGTTTTAAGGCTCATCATGGATCTGTCCGCAGTCCGTTAGTGATGTTGCAGCTGAGGAAGCTAGGCAGAAGATGGAGTTGGAAGATCTCCTTGGTGCAGTGAAAACCAAAGGTTAGGAGACGTAAAACATGATCACAAATTTTATTCAGAGCTAATTGTGATTCTTTATGGTTAAAACCTAAAAATGTTTGACATAGGATTTTCTGACTAGATTTTCTGACCTTTTTGAATTGCGTGCATTTTGTTACCAAAATCAGAACTGTACAGAACTGTACCCCCCCCCCCCCCCCCCCCCCAAAGCTAAGTTACAGAGGTGTGAATTAAGTCGATAATAATTCCCATTTTCAAATGACGATATATTTGCGGATTTACCCCTTCCATCTTATAACAAAAGTACTTAACCAATTTCAATAAATTTAGTATAAAACTAGACTGTGTGACCACTTGGGTCACAAGAGACAAGAGATAAGAGAAACATTTATTTGTCACATGAATCAATTGGTACAGTGAAATGTACGGTTGTCATACAGTCATACGAATAAAAAAGAGCACAGAACACGATAGTCTTTCACAGACATCCCCACACGGCGGTATCAACGTTTCCCACTGTGAGGGAAGGCACCAAATTTCAGTCATCCTCCTTTGTTGTCCTCTGTTGTTCCTCCGTGGTCGGGGGGCTCCCGAACCCCTTGCGGTCGCCGCTACAGGAGGCCCGATGTTTAGACCCTCTCGCTGGGATTCTGGAACGACGACGTCGGAAGCTTTGGCCGGTCCCCGGCAGGAAAGGCCACACCAATCCAGTTGGTAGGCCGCGAGGAGGGGGGCGAGGATGTGTCTCGGAAAATAGTCGCATCCTCACCAGGAAGTGACTAGGAAACGGTTTCCCCCTTATTATTACAAGCAGACCATAGGCAGAGGCTGCCCCTAGTGGTCAATGATCAATGCGGCGCCCCTAGTGGTCAATGATCACATTGGAGGGCAGGTCCCCCAATGCAATATTCCACCTCTCTACCAATTCCAATATTGGTAGCCAGTGGGGGGAGGGGGCTTTCTGGAGTGCTAGTATGGGTGTTGTGTGCCAAAGGGACTGGTTTCTAGAGGGCTAGTATGGACAGTGTGGGCGAAATGGATAATTGAGCTGGCAACTCAGTTACTCAGGCCTGGTGGGCTGGGAGCTCAGTCATCTGGCCTGGTGGGCTGGCAGCTCAGTCACTCAGGCCTGATGGGCTGGCAGCTCAGAACCTGCCAGAAATTCTGTCCAAAACATGAGACTCTGCGAGAGATTCTGTGAGAGAGAAGGGGAGAGGATGGAGAATCAGTATTGGACATTTTTCATATTTTTCTGCAGATCACAGCAGTGAAGGAGGAAAGTCCATCCTGGCCTGGATCTCACCAGCAGCCAATGAAGGGAGGGAGAAAAATACTGGTGTGAGGTTTAATAATTGCAGGCAGAATACCTACTGATGGCCCAAAGGGACTCCTCGTGGCCTGATGGGCCAAAGGGACATTAAAACAAAATCTGAGTGAAATCTCAGTGAAAGGCACTTTTTCTGGATTTTTCCTGGCCTGGCACGGGCCTTTTGGGGCAAAATGCACCCCCTGAGCTAATACGGGCATTTTGGGCAAAAGGGACTAGTTTCTTGGGTAACAGGGGGCTTCTGGGCCCAAATTAGTGGTTTCAGGCAGGCTAAACAACACACTTCATTTCATTTCCATTTCCATTTCAAGCACAGGGCAGGCCAAACAACAAATTTCATTTCCATTTCCATTTCGCAATTCCGTTTCAAGCACAGGGCAGGCCAAACAACTCATGGCATTGTCATTTCTATTACCATTTCGCATTGCAGTCTCAAGCACAGGACAGGTTAAACAACTCATGGCATTGTCATTTCATTTCCATTTTACATTGCAGTCTCAAGCACAGGGCAGGCCAAACAACTCATAGCATTGTCATTTCATTTCCATTTTGCATTGCAGTCTGAAGCACCGGGCAGGTCAAGCAACTCATGGTGTTGTCGATCCATTTCCATTTTGCATTGCAGTCTCAATCACAGGGCAGGCCAAACAACTCACGGCATTGTCATTTCATTTCCATTTTGCATTGCAGTCTCAATCAAAAGGCAGGCCAAACAACACATCGCATTACCATTTCTTCTCCATTTTGCATTGCAGTCTCAAGCACAGGGCAGGTCAAACAACTCAGGGCGTTGTCATTTCATTTCCATGTTGCATTACAGTCTCAAACACAGGGCAGGCAAAACACCTTATGGCGTTGTCATTTCATTTCAATTTTGCAATGCTGTCTCAAGCACAGGGCAGACCAAACAACTCATGGCGTGGTCATTTCATTTCCATTTTGCATTGCAGTCTTATGCACAAGGCAAGCCAAACAACTAGTGGCATTGTAATTTCATTTCCATTTTGCATTGCAGCCTCAAGTACAGGGCAGGCCAAACAGCTCACGGCATTGTTATTTCATTTCCATTTTGCATTGCAGACTCAAGCACCGGGCAGGCCAAACAACTCATGGCATTGTCACTTCATTTCCATTTTGCATTGGAGTCTCAAGCACAGGGCAAGCCAAACAACTCACGGCATTGTTATTTCATTTCCATTTTGCATTCCAGTCTCAAGCACAGGGCAGGCCAAACAACTCACGGCATAGTCATTTCATTTCCATTTTGCATTGCAGTCTCAAGCACAGGGCAGGCCAAACAACTCACGGCATTGTCATGTCATTTCCATTTTGCATTGCTGTCTCAAGCACAGGGCAGGCCAAACAACTCATAGCATTGTCATTTCATTTCCATTTTGCATTGCAGTCTCAAGCAGAGGGAAGACCAAACAACTCACAGCATTGTCCTTTCATTTCCATTTTGAATTGCAGTCTCAAGCACAGGGCAGGCCAAACAACTCATGGCATTGTCATTTCATTTCCATTTTGCATTGCAGTCTCAGGCACAGGGCAGGCCAAACAACTCATTGTATTGTCATTAAGGGCTAACAAATCATTTGTTGCAGACTCACATTTCAGTTAATTCACAGCTTAGAATCACAGTGGTGGCCTCTCCCTCGCGAACCTCCAGAGTGACTGACTCACATCCAGTCATCCGGGGTTTTATAGTCTTGCCCTCCACCCTCCCCAGAAGGGGCATTACCATCATGGTGATTGACAGGCGAGGGGACCAATCAGCAGATCTCAAGATTTTTGAAACACTCATCATTTTTTTATTTTATATTTTTAATATTCATTATTAATATTTTTATTTTTCATCGATTGGAAATATCCTCGGGGCTGCCTCAGTGGAGGAGGACTGCGAGTAAGATGGCCTTAAATCATAGCAATACAGGATAGTGTTTTTTCTGAGATCAATATGCAGCGCAGGCAGGAAGTGGTCAAGATGAGACTTTAAGTTATATAAATATTGGAAATGTAAAAAATATATTTTTAATGGGATCATTATATGCAGATGTAACATTTCCATTTTGAGATCATGGCGGGGGGGAGGGGGGGGCAAATATGCGTCAAGCCGATAGCCTAATCGTTAAAGGCTTAATGGACACTGTATTGCATAACACATGTCAATCATAGAATCATAGAAAATAGGTGCAGGAGTAGGCCATTCGGCCCTTCAAGCCTGCACCGCCATTCAATATGATCATGGCTGATCATCCAACTCAGTGTCCTGTACCTGCCTTCGCTCCATACCCCCTGATCCCTTTAGCCACAAGGGCCACATCTACCTCCCTCTTAAATATAGCCAATGAACTGGCCTCAACTACCTTCTGTGGCAGAGAATTCCACGGACTCACCACTCTCTGTGTGAAAAATGATCTTCTCATCTCGGTCCTAAAAGATTCCCCCTTATCCTTAAACTGTGACCCCTTGTTCTGGAGTTCCCCAACATTGGGAACAATCTTCCTGCATCTAGCCTGTCCAAAATTCCTTAAGAATTTTGTAAGTTTCTATAACATCCCCCCTCAATCTCCTAAATTCCAGTGAGTACAAGCCAAGTCTATACAGTCTTTCTTCATATGGAAGTCCTGCCATCCCAGGAATCAGTCTGGTGAACCTTCTCTGTACTCCCTCTATGGCAAGAATGTCTTTCCTCAGATTAGGAGACCAAAACTGTGCGCAATACTCCAGGTGTGGCCTCACCAAGACCCTGTTCAACTGCAGCAGAACCTCCCTGCACTGGTACTCAAATCCTTTTGCTATAAATGCCAACATACCATTCGCTTTCTTCACAGCCTGCTGCACCTGCATGCCTACTTTCAATGACTGGTGTACCATGACACCCAGGTCTCGTTGCATCTCCCCTTTTCCTAATCGGCCACCATTCAGATAATAGTATACCCACCTGTTTTTGCCGCCAAAATGGACAACCTCACATTTATCCACATTATACTGCATCTGCCATGCATTTGCCCACTCACCCAACCTATCCAAGTCACCTTGCAGCCTCTAGCATCCTCCTCACAGCTAACACTTCCCCCCAGCTTCGTGTCATCTGCAAACTTGGAGATGTTGCATTCAATTCCCTCATCCAGATCATTAATATATATTGTAAATAGCTGGGGTCCCAGCACTGAGCCTTGCGGTACCCCACTAGTCACTGCCTGCCATTCTGAAAATGACCCGTTTACTCCTACTCTTTGCTTCCTGTCTGCCAGCCAGTTATCTATCCACATCAACACTGAACCCCCAATACCGTGTGCTTTAAGTTTGAATGCTAATCTCTTATGTGGGACCTTGTTGAAAGCCTTCTGGAAGTCCAGATACACCACATCCACTGGTTCTCCCTTATCCACGCTACTAGTTACATCCTCGAAAAATTCCATGAGATTCGTCAGACATGATTTACCTTTCGTAAATCCATGCAGACTTTGTCCAATGATTTCACCACTTTCCAAATGTACTGCTATCCCATCTTTAATGACTGACTCTAGCAGTTATTAAAGTAACCCATTATAACTGTTTTACCTTTGTTGCACGCATTTCTAATTTCATGTTTGAAGCCATCCCCAACTCCACCACTACTGTTAGGTGACCTGTACACAACTCCCACTAGCGTTTTCTGTCCCTTAGTGTTTCGCAGCTCTACTCATATCGATTCCACATCCTCCAAGCTAAAGTCCTTCCTTTCTATTGCTTTAATCTCCTCTCTCACCAGCAACGGTACCCCACCTCCTTTTCCTTTCTGTCTATCCCTCCTGAATATTGAATATCCCTGGATGTTCAGCTCCCAGTCTTGGTCACCCTGGAGCTATGTCTCCGTGATCCAAACTATATCATATTCATTAATAACTATCTGCACATTCAACTCATCCACCAATTATGAATGCTCCTTGCATTGAGACACAAAGCCTCCAGGCTTGTTTTTACAACACTCTTACCCCTTATACAATTATGTTGAAAAGTGGCCCTTTTTGATTTTTGCCGTGGATTTTTCTGCCTGCCACTTTTACTTTTCACCTTGCTACCTATTGCTTCTACCCTCATTTTACATCCCTCTGTCTCTCTGCTCATGCTCCCATCCCCCTGCCACATTAGTTTAAATCCTCCCTGACAGCACTAGCAATCATAACATGAAATAAATCCATAGCATTATCCTGTAATATTTCATTACAGCAGATGGTCTGAAGTATACTTCGGCATCCTGCAATGGAAGATCCAAAAGAAATAAAACTTCAAACACAAAGGCCACGGTGATTCCTAAACAAATTAAATCGTATTTCTCAAAGGGTAAATTACATCACATTTGCATTTATTTTAACCCATTGATGCCATGGACATCACTCTTTTTTGAGGAAGCAAAAAGTCCTTCTTTCATCATTCACATTGACAGCATATTTTTTATTTTTTCCTTATATTGATACATTACAAATTGATACATGCTGGTATTTTCATTTGTAATGCAATACATTTCATTTGTATTGCATTACAATTGAAAATACCAGCATCTGAAAACTGTTAAAACTGTCGTTGGTTTGTAATGGGTTCTATTTCGCGAAAAAAGTTTAAGCCATTTGTGGATTTATTCCTCCACCCTTTACCGTAACTGATACATTTTTACACATTCCTGTAGAGTTTTTCCTCCTCCACATTTTAGAAAATTTGGTTATTAATTTCCCCACTTTTTTAGTAAAAAACATCAAAACATTTAAAAATCAAGCTGCTGCATGAGTCACAGATGTACAATCACAATGGATTTCATTATGCTATGACATCACAATTGGACAGGCGTGGGAGATTGCAACCTTCACGTGGTCTGGCGTGCACAATCAAATAAGACCAAATAGAGCAAGTTGTCCTACCCCCCTGCCTACCCCCTCCCTATACCATCCTCCCTCTCTACCATCCTCCCTCTCTACTATCCTCCCTCTGTATCCGCCCCTCCCCTTCCCTTCTCCCTCCCCCTTTCCCTCCCCACTCTCTTCCCCTTGCCTCTCTCCCCCTCGCCTCTCTCCCCTCCCCACTCTCCCCTCCCCACTCTCCCCTCCCCCTCTCCCCTCTCCCCCTCCCTTCTCTCTCATTTTGCATTAAACAAGACCATGTGAGCATACTTTATATTGAACTTTGACAATTAGGATTGGTCAGATAGGGGGGTGTTGTAAAGTACTGTTAATTATTTTGCAGAGTGTTTGTTCTGTTATCTTGTGATTGGTTAAAGTGTGAAGCCTTGTTTAAATTGTTTATACTAACTGGAGAAATGTTTATATACTTTTGTAAACTGTCTCCCTGCTAGAACTTTCTGTAGAATCAATGTAACAGGGTATTTTGTGATTGGGTTAGGGAATTGTCAATAACCGTATAATAAAATCGATATTTGTGATTGGCTTGTAGGGGCTGCCCCCCCCCCCCCCCCCCAATCTAGTTTTGTGCCACAGGGTCCGATCAGGTATAAAAGAGTGGATTGGGATTGATGTTCTGCAGTTTATACTTTGGACTGTGCTAACTGGCTGGAGGTGTCGGCTCGCACAAGGCTGAAGTGCTTGGATGAGTAGAGACAAGGATCGGACCTGCGGTGTGGTTAGGTATCGGATAGGAAGTTTGTTTGTGTTTTGTAAGAATAAAGAATTAGTTGACAATGTGTTACTGTGTAGACTATGGGGTAAGCTGTAGGAGCATAATTACATGATGTGTGACTTGCAATCTGATGGAATTTGTATACAGTACTCTCACTCTGGATATGACCTGAGAAGAAAGACCATGATCTCTAACCTACTTATGAAGAGTCATGCGTATAGTTATAGAGATTATGCGTGTAATTGTTTTTTATTTTATGTTCGGTCCAAAGGAGGTACCATTGCAAAAGGTTGACTGTGATGAAGAAATTCTAAAGCAGACTCCTTCACCCTCTCCTACTTGTCTGCCATCTCCAGCCACCTCAAGTGCCATGCCTCCCTCATCAGCCAATATGCCATCTGGACCCATATCTACCACATCTCCTGCGCCTGGATCAACAGGTAGCCAGCCAGTACCCCCAGTCTTTTTTAGGAGGTTAACTGATAATACTAGCCTTAAGACACTCTGGACACTCTTATGTGTTTTGACACTCTTAAGACACTCTTATGTATTTTGTATAGTTGACACAGCTCTTTCTAAGACTGCAGGTCATTTGCTTGGATTGGTTGCGTCAATGGCCAAGCTGTGGCAGTACAGCCTAGACCCCTCTTGCCACGACATACGAGCAGGACTTGCCCTCACCAACACTACTTCATGATGAGTGAATCCGCTGGGGAGAGAATTTTCAGGAGATCACAGGAGGTATAATGAAGAATGAAAACTTTAGATTAGTAGTAAGCGTAAGTGAGTAACACATCTGACAGCTTTTAATAAAAGCTGATTTTGGCCTTTAATGCCTTAATAAGTTTGTCTCCTAATGTAATATATGTTCAGTTATTGAAAGTCTGAATGGTTTCTTCATTTTATTAAAGAGGAAGTAGGCCTAATCTCATTGAACAAATGTTATTTTCCCTTGCAGATGACCTTCCTGATATGCCCACCAAAGCAATCAAATTGTGTGATCCTCTCCTCTAACCCAGCATCCATGTTGATTGCCTGTACCCTCAACGTGACAAGCGCAGAGTGTGAGCGTTCTGCCAGTGTTCTCCATCGCCTGCATCACTACACCAGGACTTCCATGAGCAATGACAGACTGTCTGCACTCGCCTTAATCCACATTCACTACGACTTTGCCCATAACTTGAACAAAGTGGGGACTAGGTTTGCGCAGTTTCATCCTCATAAAACTGACCTGGAAAATGTGATTTATGGCTAAATGGCAATATATGCCAGCCTGCCACGAGTGTCTGTCTCCTGCATCACCACACCAGGACTGCCATGAGCAATGACAGCAAAATGCAACTGCAAAATGTGATTGGCATGATGCTGCCAAGTCAAGTCAAGTTTATTTGTCACATACACATACAAGATGTGCAGTGAAATGAAAGTGGCAATGCCTGTGGATTGTGCAAAACAACAGAACAGGTGCTCCTGAATGTATATTACCATTTACCACTACTTCTATTAATACAAGGGCATTCGTTGGCCTCGGCCTGTATACTTAGCCTGGTTCCTCAAACTGTGCAAATCCTGTCATGCCACCCCCCCTATTTGAAAAGCTTTGCACGGGCCTGGATCGGACAGGCTAGATGCAGGAAAAATGTTCCCCATGTTAGGAGAGTCCAGAACCAGGGGTCACAGTTTAAGAATAAGGGGTAGGCCATTTAGGACTGAGATGGGGAAAAACCTTTTCGCCCAGTGATTTATGAATCTGTGGAATTTTCTGCCACAGAAGGAAGTGGAGGCCAATTCATTGTTTGTTTTCAAAAGAGTTGATATAGCTCTTTGGGCTAACGGAATCGAGGTATATGGGGAGAAAGCAGGAACGGGTACTGATTTTAGATGATCAGCCATGATCATATTGAATGGAGGTGCTGGCTGGTGGGCCGAATGGCACCTATTTTCCACGTTTCTATGTTTCCTCCAAGGTAATTTGGAATGTAATTGGCTAGCTCACCTTGGATTTCATGCAATCCACTTTATTCCCGTACATGACAGGAAAAATATATGTTCCTCTGCTATTCCTGCCATCTGCTTGTGGCCCTATCTTTGTTCCATCAGGAAGGTGAAGGTGGTCCCAAGTGGAAAGGAATTGTGAAGGGAAAGTGTGGCTAACAAGCAGATAATAACATAAGGAGTTTAATGTGTGAATGGAGACAACAGAAAAAAATCAAATGCTCCATCTGATTTGAAAGCAGTGCATCAAACTGCATTCAAGTGAAACGTGGGTAACTAAATCTAAAGTTGGATAGAACACCCATGTCCTGAGAAATGTTGGAATTAAATTGGAGTCAATTTAATGGAAGATCACAAGCCACAAAAGGAACAGCAAAAACAACAATGCACATATTTGAAATTAGTAGAATAATTTTAATGTATTCAGCCTTCTGTGCAAGGGTATCTTTTGCAGAATTACATGCTTTATTTGATTGTGTGAAGAGACTTCACTTCTGTAAAACAGTGTCGGTGTCAAGGGCACTATTTCTCAAAAGACACAATTATTGAAGCTGTGGCAGTGGTTTGTCTGTTGACTCTCTGCTCAAGTGACCCGGATTGAATCCTGACCTCAGGTGTTGCACGTGTGGGGGAGTTTGCATGTTCCCCTTCCCAAGTGCATGGATTTCCATCAGGTGCTCAGATTTCATGCCACTGCCCAAATACATGCCCCGGGTTGGTAATGTAAAAGGACCTAGAAGGGCGGGTAGGAGAGGAGCCAGGGTATTGCCTCCAGCGCCGTCAAGGTTGGCTGCAGGGGGCGTCCCCGCGACATGAGCTGGTTGACCATGGAAAGGGACGTCAGTGCGCGGGCTGAGCCGGTCGAGAGTGACCGAGGAGGCCCTGCAGCAGCCTGGGGCTTACCTGGATCGGGAGCCACTCCAGTACTTTGAGCACTTGGTACTTTGGACATCTTTGTAAATAGCAACTAAATATGGCGACTCGTGCATGTGTGAAATGTGCAGAAAGAATGTGTTTGCAATGCAATGCTGGGTTTTAATCCAAAACATCAAATATGTGCTGTCATCAGGTGAATGGACAATTGCAGTTGATACCACATGGTACTATGTGTAGGAAGGAACTGGAGATGCCAGATAGACACAAAATGTTGGAGTAACTCAGCAGAACAGGCAGCATCACTGGAGAGAAGTAATGGGTGGTATTTTGTGCTTTGAAGAAGGGTCTCGACCCGAAACGTCACCTATTCCTTTTCTCCAGAGATGCTGCCTGTCCCGTGGAGTTACTCCAGCATTGTGTGTCTGTCCATGAGGTACTATGATTGATACTCGTCAGCTCAATGTGCAACGTCCATTATAAATGACTGCAGGGATCCATGATTGAAAGAGAGGAAATTGGGTGCACCTGTATCATTTTTAAGATGTAGTGATTGAACAATAAAATGAGGAAAGGGATGACAAAGGGATACATTTTCACCATCCCATATCACCACTTGGGTAAAAATAATCAAATAACGAAGGAACAACATAGTCAGTGGGAATTCCGTCAATAAATCCTTTCCCGTTGTTGTGAACAAACCAGCATGAAATGTTGGTACCTTGTTTCAGATTGAGTCTGTAATCTTTCTGGGACCCCCTGGAAGATAGGAATATAAATGCAGGTAAGAAGTCTACAGAGATTGTTTAAATGTTGAATAGGAGAAGTTAGTAGAATTTGCTATCTTGGATATAATACCTCGTCACCCTGAGTTTGTGACCTTTCACATCCATTGTCGCTTGAGGTTTGCCTTGATCTAAGCCGGGGCGAATGTCATATACCTCAGCATTCACTCCATGGTAAAACTGGCCTGCAGCGGAGTAAAGGGACTAATTTAATTGCAAAGTGACAAATAATTAAGTGCAGGATGCCCACAGGGAATAATGCACCTCCTTCTTAATTTTTATCTGTGAGGAAGACATATGCAATGAATGATTAAGATGTTATTAAATTGTGATTAAAACAAAAAATATACAATAATAGCACTTTGCAAGCAAGAAATTTCATATTTGATCCATTATAAAAAGTAGTTATAAACTAAATCACTTAATTTAATGGATACATTTCAAAGTGATAATCCTAATTCTATGTAGGAAGGAAGTGCAGATGCTGGTTTACACAGAAGATAGACACAAAAAAGCTGGAGTAACTTCTCTAGCTTCAAGTAACCCTTGCATTCCATCTTCTTCCGTCCCTCCCCCACCCTAGTCATCGTATTAGGTTCACTGTCGTCCTGCTTAGTTTCACTGTTTGTATCACTCGTTGTCATCATTGCTGGTTTGATTTATTCTTTTGCAAACTTTTCATTCATTTGTTCTATGTGCCGTTCCATATCTCTCTTTTCCCTCTCCACTGGCTCTCAGCCTGAAGAGTGGTTTCGACCTGGAACGTCACTTATTCATTTTCTCCAGAGATGCTGCCTGACCCGCTGAGTCACTCCAGCTTTTTATGTGAAATCAACCCACCATGATTTCTGGGTTGATTTCCCCTTAACCAGAGTGAACTAACGTTGTCACTATTTATTTCAGGAATGAATTATTGAATTAATAATTGAATTAATCTGTACCTTCAGTTTTAATCTAACATTATATAATTTAGGGGAGTCAAGAGATTTGAATGCCGAGCAGAAAATAATTTGCTGGAAAAATTCAGCAGGTCAAACAAAATTATTGTGCAGGTAAAGAAAGGTTGATGTTTCAAGCTAAGAACCTGCATCAGGACTAAGCTTGTTGAGGGAAGGACCAATATGTACAAGGAAGAGGTGAAACAGGGGCTGGTAGGTGATAGGTGGAACCAGATGAGAGCATGAATCAAGTTGTATGGTGGGGTTCATGGAAAAAGGTGAATAAAGGGAGAGAGACCCTGATTGGACTGGTGGCAGTGGGAAAGGAACAGAGTAGTGGGTTGGAATCTTTATATTACTAAAAATCTCATCTTGACCACTTCCTGTTGCACTCTATATTGATTTTAGAAAAAACGCTGCCACTTATGGCTATGATTTTTGGTCATCTTACTCAGAGTCCCCCTCCGCTGCGCAGGACAAGAGGATTTCCCCCATCGATGAAAAATGAAAGAGTTATTAGTGTTTAAAAAATGTTGAGATTCTCTCTCCTGAAGGCCACGCCCCTTCCGGAGGGACTATAAAACCACGAAGTGTGGAGGTGCCTCATTTCTCTACAAGATGGGGAGCGATGTCTACTAAACTGTGAGTGGTTTTACTGACCTGTCAGTGCCCCTAATGTGGTTTGAAAATGCAGTTTGAAAATGCAAAAGTGTGTTTTGGTTTGAAAGTGCCAAAGCTGCATTGCCTTTGGTTTGAAAGTGCTAAAGCTGCATTGTCTTTGGTTTGAAAGTGCTAAAGCTGCATTGCCTATGATTTAAAAGTGCTAAAGCTGCCTTGCCAATGGTTTGAAAGTGCTAAACCTGCCTTGCCTAATTAAAGCTGCCTTGCCTAATTAAAGCTGCCTTGCCTAATTAAAGCTGCATTGCCTAATTAAAGTAACCTTGCCTTCTATATAATTAAAAGTCTAATTTTGACCTCTTCCTGTTTGTGCTTTATATTGATTTAGAAAAAAACGCTACCACGTACGGCTGTGACTTTTGGCCGTCTGAGTCCCCCTCCGCTCATCAGGCGCTGAGGATTTTTCCCATCGATGAAAAATAACAGAGTTATTAGTGTTTAAAAAATGTTGAGATTCTCTCTCCTGTCAATCACACCATGAAGGCCATGCCCCTTCTGGTTGGAGGAGGGGAACTATAAATCCCAAAAGTGTGGGCGTGGCTCAGTCATTGCAAGATGGGGGAGGGAGAGATCACGACTCGCTGTCTTTAATGGCCTTGCACCCTGCTTGAAATGGTATGAAACTGCACTTGAATTTAGTGGCCTTGCACCCTGCTTGAAGTGGTATGAAACTGCACTTGAATTAGGTGGCCTTACACCCTGCTTGAAATTGAATTTTAAGGAATAGCAGTGAGTCAACTGCGAGCCCACCAGCCATGAGTCAGTGAGCTGCCAGCACAACAGGCTTGAGTGACTGAGTCACCAGCCAAGAATCCACTCGGCCCACAATGTCCATACTAGCCCTCTGGAAACCAGTCCCTTCAGCCCACAACACCCATACTAGCGCTCTAGAAAGCCCCCCCACCCGCTACCAAAATTGGAATTGTTGAAGAGGTGAAATATTGCATTGGGGGACCAGCCCTCCTGTGTAATGCTGGGATCCAACAGGTCCCACTTAGTCTAGTATTTAATGTTTGTGTCATGGGGCTGCAGACTACTCAAGTGGAACAAGAGGTGCTGCTTCCAGTTGATTGCTCCATTTATATATGTGACAGCAGCTTCCACATAGTTTGTGTTTGGCCTTACTGTGGCAGTGTGGAAGTGTGAATAATGATAGTGAGGCAGGTGACTTACACTGTCATTAAGCATTCATTGTCACCGGTCATTGTATGTCAATTGTTATTTTAAAGCAAAAGACCACTTCACTGTCACAAAGGGGCTATAACCCATTGGAGGTGTGAGGTGTGAATGGAAGGGAGGTTGGTTTGCGTGATGGTCTGTAATTTCTGTAATTTCTTGCGGTCTTGGATGGAGCTGTTCCCAAACCAAGCTGTGATTCATCCCGATAAAATGCTTTCTACGGTGCATCTGTAGAAATTGGTGAGAGTTGTTGGGGACATACCAAACTTCCTAAGCCTTCTAAGGAATAGAGTAAATAATCCACATACCAAGTAATCCATGGGTCATGTTGGAGAGCCTGTGGCTGTCAAGTGTATAAAATCCCAGGAAGTCCTGGTGTAGAGGATGATATTTCCAGACGCGATGCAGCACGATGACAAATGTTGCGTCATCTCCCATCCTGAGTGTGAGATTCCTTTCTTTCACAATTGAGATTGAGAAGCTGGGAAATAAATGAAACAAATTATGTTGTGTTCACAATTATTTTCTGCTGTTCAGTCCAGAATTTGTGATGTTAACATAATTCTTCTTTACCCTTTTGCATTGCTTTTTTGTGTGCATATTTATTAATATGAATCAACATTTCCAAAGATAAACCAGGGTCCATCAAACATACAAATATCTCACACCTTTTGCCTTCTAATCTCTGGCCTTTTGTCCAACCATTTGCTTAACCATCTCCTCCCTCCCCCTTCCCCCTTCCCCCCCCCCCTCACTTTATCCACCTATCTCTCGCCAGGCTTTGTCCTGCCCTCCTCTCTTCTGGCTCTCATCATCCCGTCACAATCAGTCGGCAAAAGGATCACGAAACATCACCTCTCCAGGGTCCAGGGGTTGCTTCACCCGCTGAGATACCAGCATTTTGAATCTTCTTTTGTAAACCAGCATTTGCAGTTCCTTATATTTACTTTGTACAAATTTTGATTTACCAGAAATTTTCTAAGAATTAGAACTAAGGCTATATTTTTATTTGACACAAATGCAACATTGCTATATTAAGGTATAAATCACACCTCTGTTTTGTTACAGATGCAGTTGCTGACCACGGGAAAACCATCTTGTCCTCTCCATGAAACACTGTGATCACTTGAGTTGATATTTCCACTTTTACATCCATGTTGCTGTTCACAATTCCAAATTTTCCAAAATAGGTATGTAATTTGTTGTTTTTTTCTACCTTCTTATCTCCAATCAACTGGCCATTTACCACAAAACCTTCAAGTAAATGTCAAATACATTAGTGTTAATTAAATGGTTAAAATCCAGGGTATCATCTTACAATAGAATGGAATTATGAATGTGATGAATGTTATCGGAGGCAAAGTGGTGCATCAGTGGGATTGCTGCCTTAATGCACCAAAGACCAGGGTTCGATCATGACTATGGGAGCTGTCCGTATGGAGTTTGTACGTTCTCCATGGGTTTTCCCCAGGATCTTCTATTTTCTCCCACACTCCAAAACTGTACAAGTTTGTAGGCACATTGGCTTGGTGAAATTGCAAATTGTTCCTAGTATGTGTGGGATAGTGTTAGTGTGTGGCGACTGCTGGTCGGCATGGACTCGGTGGGCCGAAGGTTCTATTTCTACGCTGTATCGCTAAAATTAAACTAAAGGGAAGCAAAGGAGAAACAGATGAACTGATGATCTCCCAGAGCAGCTGACTTGTTTGTAGCTGAGGAAAAGAAAATACTAGCAATGGGATAGATGATCTAGGGTTTGAAAATCCCTTAGGATCTATTTGGGGAAATTGTTCATTTAATTTATGTATATGATAACTCTGAAACCATAGGATAAAATTTATGAAATGCACTGATCTACCTTTAGGGTGAAAGATTTAGAGGGAATCTGAGTGGTACCTTTCTCACCCAGCTATTACCTTGAATGCATGACTAAAGATCTGTTCTCGGCCCAGCACATTGATACAATCACAAGGACAGCTATCAACACATCTACTTCCTCAGAAGATTGAGGAGTTTTGGCACGTTGCTGAATACTCTATCGAACCTCGACACGTGAACAGTAGAGAGCATTCTGACTGGTTGCATCACTGCCTGGTTCAGAAACTCGATGTCCTGAGGTTGCAGAAAAAGGTGGACATTTGCCAGTCCATCACGAGTATTGACCTCCACAGCATCAAAGGGACCTATTGGAAGCGCTGCCTCATAATGGCAACAAATATCATCAGAGACCCGGGCCACGCACTCAAATCACTGCAAATATCGGGAAGAAGGTACAGGTCCTCCAGGTTCAAAAACAACTTCTTCCCTTCAACCACTAGGATCTTGAACCACACTAACTACAACCCTACCTCAGCAATAATCTGTTATGGATTTTGTCTAGGAGCGATACGTACTTTGGTGTGCACTATTATGCTCTGGTTACCTGGCATTTGGATCATTTATTCTATCATTGATTTTGTTATATTATTGCATTAATATGCCTGCTAATCTGTAGCTGAAAATTTTTATTGTTCTGTTCCGAGTTGACTCTGCTTGGAAAGTCGTGGAAGAAGAGTTGCTGCTAGCAGTTATCAAGCCAAGCTCTGGAATTGCCAAGGCATGGATCACCACAGGCCAAATGGTGGAAGATGGGATGAATGTTGGTGGGTATACACTGGTTGGCATGGGCATAGTGGGCTGAATGGCATAGTCCCAAGCTGAATGTTACACACCATAAAATATATTGATTAACTGGTTATTTATTTTTATATTTTCTTGTTTTGCATGAAAATTGGATTGATGGACTGCAAGGACTCAGTGGGCTGAAGGGCCTCTTTCTATGCTGCAGCTCTCAATGATTCAGTGATCATGGAGAATGGTGAAGAATAGAGCAGATAGGTATCTGAAAAGTAAAATTGCAGATGAGCGGGACAAGTTGGATTGGATTTACATGAAGCCAGTATGGACTCAATAGACCAAATGGCAAAAAAACAGGAAGGCAGATTATTATTTAAATTATCTGAATTGTCAGATTATGAAAAATGGAGGTGCAACGATACCTGGATATACATCAATCACTGAAAGTAAGCATGCAGGTACAACAGGCAGTAAAGAAAGCTAATGGCATGTTGGCCATCATTGCGAGAGGATTTGAGTATAGGAGCAAGGAGGTCCTACTGCAGTTGCAGAGGGCCCTGGTGAGACCGTACCTGTAGTATTGTGTGCAGTTTTGGTCTCCTAATTTGAAGAAGGACATTCTTGCTATTGAGAGAATGCAGCGTAGGTTCAGCAGGTTAATTCCCGGGATGGTGGGCCTGACTAATGATGAAAGAATGGGTCACTGGAATTTAGAAGAATGAGGGGGGATCTTGTAGAAACATATAAAATTCTTAATGGATTGGACAGACAAGATGCAGGAAAAATTGCCCGATTTTGGGGTAGTCCAGAACAAGGGGTCACAGTTTAAGAATAAGGGGTAGGTCATTTAGGACTGAGATGAGGAAAAGCTTTTTCACCCAGAGAGTTGTGAATCTGTGGAATTCTCCGACAAAGAACGCAGTGGAGGCCAATTCACTGGATGTATTCAAGAGGTAGTTAGATTTAGCTCTTAGGGCTAAAGGAATCAAGGGATATGGGGAACAAGCTTGAATGGGGTACTGATTTTACTTTGGAGTCATGTGAGTGACTACGTGAAGAACCCCGTACAGCCGTTCGTGCGTCATTGCGTCAGACACTTTCGTGCAGACGACTGTGGAGCAGCACAGCTCCTCCAATGGTAAGTCTAAAAATGTTTTAGGTAAGTGCTATTTCTTACCTGTTCTAGGTTTCCTTCAGGAACCTCCGGGGTTCTTGCGGGATGGTCGTGAGGCTGACGAGTGAACCAGCCTAGGGCTTTGGGGGGAAAACCCTGGTCCGACCACGGGAGCGGGGAGCTGGCGAATGACGGGTTTGCGATCGGAGTCACTGATAACGCGGTCAGTGACTCCACATGTTGGGTTCCCGGTGAGGGGATACCCGAGCATAGTGCGGTTCCAGACCGCAGTAGTCCCTAGGGGATGGGGCTTAACGGACCTGAACGGTTAGCCTGAGTTCCCAGTGGAGGGGAAACTCAAGTGTATGCGGTTCCCAGACCGCAGTAGTCCCCAAGAAATGGGGTTTAATTCATGTAAATGATAGCCCGGGTGCACGGGGATTAATTCCCGGGGAGGGGAAATTCACTTATGGGGTTCCCTAACCACAATAATCCCCAGGATATGGGGACAGCTGACAAAATAGTCAGAGTAATTAAGAAAGATTTGGTAGGTTCACCTCTGGGAATGCATTTAGAGAAACTCCTTTAGGCAGGAGGATCAGTAGTAAAGTTATGGCAATGACAGCCTATGGCAGAGGCTGAGCCAGCAGCACCTTTGGGAAGGGCTACATCATGGGAATGCCAAGTTATGGCAGTGCCAGCCTATGGGAAAGGTTGTGCAAGCAGTACCTTTGCTCAGGACTGCTCATGGGGATGCCAATCTATGGCAGTCTAGCCTATTGGAGAGGTTATGCCAGCAGCTCCTTTGCTCAGGGCTGCTTCATGAGAACGCCAAATCTATGACAAATACTGGCCTATGGGAAAGGCCGCGCCAGCAGCACCTTTCTTCAGGGCTGCTTTATGGGCGCCAGTGGTACCTTCTTCAGGGCTGCTTTATGGGAATAGCTGTTTAGTAGGGTATTCCCATTTACAGTGATCATGGGGGATGAGGGGTCATTGTTAGGATAAGGCAATATAACAGAATCTGTTAAATCTTAAACTATATTTGAGAAATTGGGCTCCTTCATCCAGCTAGATTAAGTCTATCAAATAGACTTGTAGGATGTTGGGATTCACTATTAGGTATTCAATTGGCTGTGATGCCGGCCTGAGCAACAGATGGCAGTCAATAAACTCTGGTAACAGATTTACTAGTCGTTAAATTAATTGTTAATAGTATAGATGTGATTCAGCTGTGCAAGTAAGACAACTTATCTTGTTAAATGGTTAACTATTAAGTGCCTTATAGGTCATTGTTAACACATTGTTAACACCTTGTTTCTCCAGGTGAAATTAATAAAGTCACAAGGATGGACAAACAGTATTCATTACTGCTCTAGTTGTTGTTAAGTAAATCTTTAATTATATTACAAAATGGTGCTAATGGCCCTAAATAGGAAATTGTGTCAGCAGCGCTTTTTAGCAGGCCTGCTTAAGGTCTCCCTCATGTAGGAGGAGAGCATGCTGTGTCAGTATTATTCTGACGCTGGGGCCATGGCAAAGTCGGCGTATTGCTGAAGCTGCGCCAGCAGCACCTTGTATCAGGGCTGCTTAATGGCTCCCTCACGTAAGAGGAGAGCATGTGGGATCGGTATAGTCTAATGCCGAGTCTGAGGGTATAGTCATTGAGCATGCCCAAGGGATTCAGGGCATATGCCCAGAGGTCTATGTCTGACCAGAAAGTTACCATCCCAAACACATATGCAGTGAATACCGCTCTAAGAGGGACATTACAGTTGGCCTTCAAATCTTCTATTCAGGTAAGACCTTTCCATAGGTGAAACCTGGAGGACAAAGCACAAGCTATTGGAACGAGCAAGATTTCATAGTTTTGGTGATAATGCACCCCACGTCTTTATTGGCAGTAAGCGGTTCACTGAAGTTGGTGGCAGCATGAAGGCTGGCCAGAGGTTCCACGCACTGTACCTGTGCTACTCTACAATTAAGGGACCACTTACAGCTTGGTAAGGAGTACACTTAGTTATACATTACAAATGATTGAGACATTATCAGCTATTTTGAGGGGTCTAATCATGTAAAATGGTCTGTTCAAGCTTTTCAAGCAGGTTAGAATTGCGCAGGTTCAGTAGAAGGTCCAAGATTGTCTAACAAGACTGGTTCGGAAATCGGGCCACAGTTGCTGTTTACGGCAGATACCAAGTCGCAAATATCATCTCGAGTTTGGAGGTGGAGCAGATTTGCATAATTTGCAAAAAATGTCTGTTGTGGGTATCAACTATCTATAGACCCTATGGGCATCGTATGGGTTAAAGAGTGATTGGACAAATGTGCATATTGTGATGCTCAGGTTGATACATTATGATGATGGCATATGTTAGTCACGAGGGTGCAATCAGTTAAAGACCCATGGAATGGTTACATATCTTGGTGTCACAGGAGCATCATAGGTTAATGGCAACACAGAATTGGATTTGAATCACACTATATTATGAAATTCTGGTAAATGGAACACCTAACATGGTTTCATGTTTATTTCACTGGTTGCAAAATATGTGGCATTACAGTGGGAAACATACATTTTTGCTAAAAGGAGTAGGAAGGACTTTTATGGCTCCCTCCATTTTGTTTATCAATTGAGGTTTCAAATAAAGTCATTAAGAGGCCGCTATTGAGTGATTATGCAAATTGATTCCTGATTTGTCGCAAATAATATAACCTTATTTGGTTATTTTAAACGTAATTTGCTGGTTCAGCCTGAGGCTTGGGAAATCAGTTGTTGCATGATAAACTCAAATTATGTTCTGCAGGTTTAATAAACTGCCATAAGGTTTGGGTTGTTACATCTATCCTTCTATGTGTTCAAAATGTTTACATAGCACCAAACCGCAGAATTTTCTTTTCCAGGAGATGAAAGGGTTTGTTATGCTTATGTTCCATGGAAAATGTTATTGATTGCTAATGCTTCGAGTTCATGCTAAATGATCGTTTGTTAATTATGGAGTTATACGGCCATTAATTTGGTTATCAAGGGGTAGGATATCTTCAACATAGGTCCCAGGACCAATATAATGCCATATGCGATGTTGACATTTGTGAACACTATTTCACCAGGAGGCTGTAGCTATATCCTTAAATTTGGCTGGAGATTATTAGGTAGTTATCCTTCTGGCACTGGTTTAGTGCAGCAGGTTCAGTCGCTACATAATTGTGATGGTACAGGATGATAACGTCTGTAAATTATAATATATAATATTATGTTATAAATACTTGAGCAGACCAGAATTGATCAGGTCTCAAAATAGTCACAGGCATACCAGGGGACCTTTGATAAGGTAAGTACACATATATACAACAATGTCAAGGTCATCAACAGCCTTGGAATTCTGAACTAGCAATGTTGTTAGTCACAATAAATAAATAAATAAATAAATACATAAATAAATAATTTGGGAGAACTTATTGCTCAGGCCATTCCAGATGAGAAAAACAGAGTTATGTTATGTACTAATGGATTCTGATTCCAGATCTCATTACACCAGGGCTGCTACAACATCAGCAGCAAGGGTATTTATGTTCCGCTGGGTCGCATTGTTACGGCTGCAGCATGGTCCAATGAACGAATCTCCAAACATCTGTAATGACCCATTGCTGAACCAGGGTTATTTGTTAAATCTATTTATGTTCTGGTTATATTTTCCATCTGGGTGAGAGATGGAAATATTATTGTTTCATTTAAACAGCATCAGCATGTTTTACATCTATGTTATGACTGTATGCATTATGAATGTTTTCCCTTCATTTGTCAATGAAGCAGGTGTGGTTGTGTACACTCGTTTCACATGGCATGATATCACAGAGCTTTGAAGTCTTCACGTAGTCACTCACGTGACTCCGAAGTAAAATGGTAAGAGTAAATGAGAACTTACCAGTTTGAAGTTTGATCTTTATTTTATGAGGAGTCGAGTTGAGGGACTACGTGCCCTCCGCTCCCAGCCCTCGTAGATCTCATCTGGTAGTTCTAGTCTTTGTTATCTTACCATCATACTTCAGTCATTATTATCTGTGATTTCACACCGTTGCTTTGAAGATTGACGCACGAATGGCTGTACGAGGGTTCTTCTCGTAGTCCCTCAACTTGACTCCTCATAAAATAAAGATCAAACTTCAAACTGGTAAGTTCTTGTTTAATCTTACTATTTTAGATGATCAGGCATGATCATATTTAATGGTGGTGCTGGCTCGAAGGGCTGAATGGCCTACTCCTGCACCTATTTTTCTATAATTCTATGGTTAATAAATCTCTAATCTTAATTTTATGTGTACCATTGACTTCATTATAATATTTTTCCTGATTTTGTCTTACTTTGATGGGCTGCCATCAAAATTTGTTCTATAATCATCTCTGAGTCAAGGTGCATTTTCAATTGCTGAATATTCACAGCTATGTTTTCCTTCCTTATGACATGAACCTTGTTGCATTTTGGCAGACCAATTTCCCTCCTTGCATCGTATCGTATCGAAGGCAGAGTGCAGACTTACCGGTGTGTGGATCCGAGATCAGATTTAGGACTGAATCAGGCTTTCCATCAATGTTGAAACAAATGACATCTCTGTGGTTGTTGGTTGAAATGACGAAATGGGGATCACTGTCAACTTCAAAGAGGTGTAAAGTTTTAGAACTTTGCATTTTTCATAAAACAATATTTGTGTCCGTAGCATTTCAACAAAATTATTCTTAGAATCTTGAAAGAAACCCAGTCATTTCCAGTCGCTATAATTTCTGAAGATGTCAATAAATCAGGGTTAAACAAACTATTATGATATTACATAATTTTATCAAATGCTTTAGAAAATTGGACCTTCAAACGGCTGGTGTAGTTCTTGCAATTGAATCCTATGGCCATAAAGGACTTCATTAATCAACGCAATACCATCTTGTGCTCTTTCCCCTACAACATTTCTAAAAGCAGTAAAAATATTGTATTTGATTATCATAGCTCACCGCACTTTATAATCTGTGCATTCAATTGTGGATAACATTCATTATATGACATGACAGTAGTTAGATAATTTTTGCAGCAATAAAATGTTGTGGTGACGTTTGGATATAATCATTGATACATGTTGCGTCTAATTGATGGTGTGACAATTATGACCACCTCCTCTCCTCAAGATTTTAAACCATGTGTGAGTGGGATTACCAAGGGTTTGATAGGGGAAAGAGCACCTTGCGACCTCTGGTGTCGTATCCAAGTAACTTTTCTTCACACATTGTTCAAGGATCTGATTACTTGCAACTTTTTTAAACTGTTCAGCATCACAGTGCTCAATTATTGCCACAGCAGTCTGTCATTGGTAGACATACTCTTTCCAGCTAAGCTGCAATCATCCTTGCTTCATTTTCTCTTCCCACTGCAGCAGAGCTGCAGTTAATTGTTGTACCAAGGACTGAGACTGGGAACTCCTGGTCTGTTTAGCTTATTTATTCAATGCTTTTGGAAAATATGATACAGTGCCGCTTGCCAAAAAATAGGCCACATGAAGGGAACAGATAGGGCTAATGCACAGTCAAAGGTTTACGTTGGGAGGGGAAAGGTTTAATAGGAATAAGAAGGGTATTTTTTTAATACTCAGAGGGTGGTGGGTATATGGATTGTGCTGTGAAAGGAGGTAGTTGAGGCAGGTAATACAACAGCATTTAAAAAGACTAGGCCAGATACAAGGATAGGTAAGGTTATAGAAACATAGAAAATAGGTGCAGGAGTAGGCCATTTGGCCCTTCGATCAATATGATCATGGTTGATCATCCAGAATCAGTACCCTGTTCCTGCTTTCTCCCCATATCCCTTGATTCCGTTAGCCCTAAGAGCTATATCTAACTCTCTCTTGAATACATCCAGTGCATTGGCCTCTACTGCCTTCTATGGCAGAGAATTCCACAGATTCACAACTCTCTGGCTGAAAATGTTTTTCCTCATCTCAGTCCTAATTGGCCTACCACTTAAACTGTGACCCCTGGTTCTGGACTCCCTCAAAATGGGGAACATTTTTCCTGCATCTAGCTTGTTCAATCCCTTAAGAATTTTATATGTTTCTATAAGATCCCCTCTCGTCCTAAATTCCAGTGAATATAAGACCAGTCGATCCATTCTTTCACCTCTTTGCTCCTATACTAAAATTCTCTCACTGTGGCCAACATGCCATTAGCTTTCTTGCTTCAATGCCTGCTGTACCTGCATGCTTACTGTCAGTGATTGAGGACTTATGAGGGGTCAGGGCCGAATGTGGGTAAATGGGACTAGCTTAGAAGGTTCATCTTGGTCGGCATGGATGAGTTCGGTTGAAGGGCCTGTTTCCATGCTACAATATGGGTAGAGCCATATCTGTAACCCTATAGCTCTCTATTGCTTCTTAATCAACAATTTAACAATACGGGACCTTGCATTTAAAATAGCACATTGTTATTATTTTTAACTTATGTAAATATAAATATCGCAGACCAGTCTTTTCCTCAACACTTTTAACATAATTTATGCCGTAGAATTCTTTCCTAAAAAAAGATGAAAATTTCTGACTTGATAGTTTATCTAATAGGCAATCTGAGATCAAATAAATTCGGACTTTTAAAAAAGGTGTCAATAATTAGAAGATCACACAACAAAATCAAGAATAGGTTTAACCAGATGAGAACTAAATCTAATTAAACAGCTTCTTTTTTCTTACTTGCCCAGAGTAGGGGAATTGAGAACCAGATGACATAGGTTTAAGGAGAGGAGGGAAAGATTAAATAGGAACCTGAGGGGTAACTTTTTCACACAAAGGGTGGTTGGTGTATGGAACGAGCTGTCGAAGGAGTTAGTTGAGGCAGGTATTATCGCAATGTTTAAGAAACATTTAGACAGGTACATGGATAGGACATGTTTAGAGGGATATGGACCAATTGCAGGCAAGGTGGGACTTGTGTAAATGGGACATATTGGCCGGTGAAGGCAAGTTGGGCCGAAGGGCCCATTTCCAGGCTGTGAAACTCTATGACTCTAGAAGAAATTCTAAGCATGGAAGGCATTTAACTCTGAGGAGAACAACAGAGAAGTGGGAGAGACAAAAGCAACTAAAAAAACTGGCTGACTGCCCTCTGGAAATGAAGACGGTTTTGTATCGTGGATGTAATTGACAATGTTTTTATGGGTAAATCAAATTTATTGTTGTGCATCCAACTTTTATCTGCTTCCAAAGCTATATTCCAAAATAGTCCTGAAGAAAACTAGAGAAATGAATTCTAGCTAGAAGAATCAGCACTGTTCAGATATGCCCAAGGGCTTTGGCCCACTTTTAAACCCTGAAAAATTAGCAATATCCTGATAAACTGATTAAAAATATAGATGGCATAGATATATTTCAGCTCCATCGATTAGGAAGATGGGTCTAAACTGTGTATCTGCCACAACAGATTCACTCTTTAGGCAATCCTTCTTGATTATGTGGAGCATAGTGACTGTTCATCTTCAAGACTGAGCTAGACTAGTCCTTGACAAGAGATAGACATTAAAAGCTGGAGTAACTCAGTGGGACGGGCAGTATCTCTGGATAGAAGGAATGGTGACGTTCCGGGTTGAGACCCATCTTCAGACTAGTTAGGGAAAAGGGAAACGAGAGATATAGATGATGATGTTGAGAGATAAAGAACAATAAAAGAGATCTGCAAAAAAGTAATGATGATAAAAGAAACAGGCCATTGTTGGCTGTTTGTTCGGTGAAAACGAGAAGTGGGTGCGTCTTGGGTGGAGGAGAGATAGAAACATAGAAATTAGGTGCAGGAGTAGGCCATTCGGTCCTTCGAGCCCGCACCGCCATTCAATATGATCATGGCTGATCATCCAACTCAGTATCCTGTACCTGCCTTCTCTCCATACCCTCTGATCCCCTTAGCCACAAGGGCCACATCTAACTCCCTCTTAAATATAGCCAATGAACTGGCCTCCACTACTCTCTGTGGCAGAGAGTTCCAGAGACCCACCACTCTCTGTGTGAAAAAAGTCTTTCTCATCTTGGTCTTAAAGGATTTCCCCCTTGTCCTGGACTTCCCCAACATCGGGAACAATCTTCCTGCATCTAGCCTGTCCAACCCCTTAAGAATTTTGTAAGTTTCTATAAGATCCCCTCTCAATCTCCTAAATTCTAGAGTGTTTAAACCGAGTCTATCCAGTCTTTCTTCATAAGACAGTCCTGACATCCCAGGAATCAGTCTGGTGAACCTTCTCTGCACTCCCTCTATGGCAATAAAGGCCTTCCTCAGATTTGGAGACAAACTGTACGCAATACTCCAGGTGTGGTATCACCAAGACCCTGTACAACTGAAGTAGAACCTCCCTGCTCCTATACTCAAATCCTTTTGCTATGAAAGCTAACATACCATTCGCTTTTTTCACTGCCTGCTGCACCTGCATGCCATATTTCAATGACTGGTGTACCATGACACCCAGGTCTCGCTGCATCTCCCCTTTTCCTAATCGGCCACCATTTAGATAATAGTCTGCTTTCCTGTTTTTGCCACCAAAGTGGTAAGATAGAGAGAGAGGGAATGCCGGGGTTACTTGAAGTTAGAGGAAATCAAAATTCATACCACTTGGCTGTAAGCTGCCCAAGCAAAATATGGGTCAGATATAAAAATTGAATGACTTTAAAGCTTTAATACTAATTCCTTGATGAAGGAATCGGTGCAAAATTCTCCAGAATATTTTCCCTGATCGGTGCTTTTGCCTTTCCCTGCAGACTACATGTCTGTATAAGAGGAAGAGAGAGGAAATAGTTAAACATGATGCTCACATTATGAGCAGGCAGCAATCTCAATGGATCACCTAATATTTTCCTGCCTGTGAGATTAAAATGTGAATTGACACATTTGAAAGGTGTGTTGGTTCAGCAATGTGAAACAAGAAAGAACTAAAATTGTGCCTTACCATATGTGTAGGAGGAAGCTGTGGAGAAAAAAAATGGCAATTAATATTTACTAATCCAAAAACTAAAATAGTTTAAGATATTTCATCACTGAGCTTCCCTGCTGCATCTTCTAGGTTGCAATGAGAAAATAAACTGCCAGGCATGTCAATAGAAACGTACTTGCTTTTGAAAATAATTTTTGCTGCCACATTGCGGGAAAAATCTGCAGGCAAGCTGTGTTCAACAAAAAAAAAAATTATGTGGACAATTTGCCCACATCTCCAGAAACATTAAACGATTCGGTGTGTCTCAAAATAATCTTACCATATTGTAGGCACTCTCCCCAGCACCAGCAGACTACACATCAGAACGGATTGTCAAATCAAACCGTTCTTGGGTGTGTTTTTGCTGATCTTACTGAATTCTGTACAGTTAAAAGTTCAATCAGCTACAATGATTGAGTCAGAAATGTACTTATTTATTCTTTAAACAAAACTCTTGCAAACACATAGTGTATTCTATTTTCCATTCTTTGATCAACACTATGATGTTTAGTTTAGTGATACAGTGCGGAAACAGGCCCTTCGGCCCACCGAGTCCGCGCCGACCAGCGATCCCCGTACACTAACATGATCCTGCACACACGAGGGACAATTTACAATTTGCCAAAGTCAATTAACCGACAAACCTGTACGTCTTTTTAGTGTGGGAGGAAACCGGAGCTCCCAGAGAAAACCCACGTGGTCACGGGGAGAATTTACAGACTCCGTACAGACATCACCTGTAGTCGGGATTGAACCCGGGTCCCTGGAACTGTAAAGCAGCAACTCTACCATTGCACCACGTTGCCGCCCACATATGTATGGCATACGATAATTTCCTTTTCAACTTGTCCAACTAAATGTTCTAGTTCACTTCATTTAAATTACCAATTAAGCACGAAAGAAACTCAATGAAGTAAATGATTACTTTTCTGAAATGTTAACATATAGCTAGAAGTTCTGTATTGATTGATCGGTGTGCAAGTCAGTAGTTCCCTGAAGGTGGCAGCACAAGTTGGTAGGGTGGTTAAAAAAAGGCAGACAACAAACTTGGCCTTCATCAGTAAGAAGTGTTGAGTATAAAGATCAGGAAATCATGTTGCAGATATATAAAACTTTGCTTCGGCCACATTTGAAATATTATGTGCAGTTTCAAGCACTGATTTCATGAAGAATGTGGGTGTTTTGGAGAGTGCAGCGGAGGTTTATCAAGATGGCTTAGGTTAGACAGCATTAGCTACAAGGAGAGGTTAGATAAACTGGCATTGTTTTCTCCGGCGACTCGGAGGGCGACCTGACAGAATTTTATACCATTCTGAGAGGCATAGAAAGTGTAGGTAGTCACAGCCTTTTCCCCAAAGTCAGAATGTCAAGTACTAGAGGGCATAGCTTTAAGGTGAGAGAGGGAAAGTTTAAGAGTGATTTGGCAGATGTTATTTCTTACACAGGGACTGGTGTACACATGTGTGAAAGTGGTGGCAGCAGATATGATCGCAACATCTAAGAGGTATTTATACAGCCAGGTGAACAGGTAGGGAATGAAGGAATATAGACCATGTGCAAGTAAATGCGCAGCTTAAATTGGCATCATGGTCAGTACAGTTATAGTTAGTATAGTGTTACTATTCTATGTTCTGTGAATGAAGAAATGTGTGCTTTGTTGCGATTCCGTCTTTTATTGTTTCTCTTCTTCATTTCTCAGGAATTCCTTCTTCTCCAGGAAAAGTCCTTTTTCGCTTAACCTGCCGATAAGACAACAGAATCTGATCTTTTACCCCTCAATAAGGGAGGCAGCAATGCCGTGGGTTTCTTTCGAGTATCTGAAGTGACAAAGCAGCTCTTGCGGTGGTTTCACAGATCACTTTATGAAACACTTACATGGGATAGAAGCGGGAGGAGCATAATATCCTTGTTGCTCGGGTCTAGCTGAAAAATAAAAGAAATGGAAAGGTTCATGGGATGTATTTGTAATTAGTTCGAGCTGCAAAATATTGTTCAGAACCAAGTTTAGCAACAGTTTTTAAGAATCAAATAATTTTCTAAAAAGTTGAAATTCATGGTAAACTTCAGTAGTTCGGGACCAAAAAGATAGCTCAGGCAAGTTGATGGGCAACTTTTGTGAAGATTCAAGAATGTCACTGTTTTAAAGCATTACATCTATGGGGGGCAAAAATAATATTATTCATCGCTAACAATAGATAAGTGGCTCTTTGAAAGAATCAAACATCAGATTGAAAAATATAATTTTATCAAAGTGAAAGGATCAGTTTATTGAAGCAGTTTTTCGTTTGGCAAATTTAATTCCATGATATACATTTCATCTAGGTCTCTGTCTTTCTCTTTCTCCGTCTTACTCACTGTCTCTCTGTCTCTCTCTCACTGCCCTCTCCCCCACCTCCCCCTCCAGTTTCTCCAGAGATATTACTTATTAACTATGCTGATATGCTATCCTGACGTGTAACTCCTTACCAGTGTCGTTCTTTTCTATTCAGAAGCAATATTGGATACAGTTTTACAAAGATGAAAATCCCTAACGATATTGTTAAATTGCCTTGTGCAAAGAATATCATCAATATATTTAGAAATAACTTAGACAGAACAATTGCTACTGGCTGAGGATTATGCATGCCTGTTTAGCTAGAGCACATGCGTTTGGGTGCTGTGTAAGTGCAGTACTGAGAGAGATGGTGCTTTATTGAAGGTGCCGGGTTTTGGTTTAGGCAAGCTGAGGCCATGTTTGGATACAGGGCCCATTCTAGGGAAAGAAATCGGTGCCGAAAAGCACACCCTCTTTTAGAAATGGAGGAGTCATCTTAGTTAAGTAGAAACAACTTAAGAGAAGATGCGGTGAAGAAGGAAAGATTTAATAGGAGTCTGAGGGGTAACGTTTCGCACAAAGGGTGTATGGGCTGCCAGAGAAGGTAGATGAGGCAGGCACTATTGCAACGTTTAAGAAACATTTAGACAGGATGTTTAGAGGGATATAGGCCAAACACAGGCAGATGGGACTAGTGTAGTTGGGACACATTGTTCGGTGTGGGCAAGTTTGGCCAAATGCCGTTTCTACGCTGTATGTCTCTGACTCTAAAATGAATGACATTTTAATAAAAATTAACAAATTGTTGTCACAGATATTGTGGACTGTTTTGGTTTGTTTAATACCTTATTTCGTGGTAAAAGTTCAATTTTTAAATTATTTTAAGAGGTCATAAATCTAGCTTCGGAAGAATTACTTCCATTTTTAGATCACAAATGTGTTTAATTTTTATTTAATTGATAAAGCAAATGTTCATTGTAATCAAAAATCTTGCTTTTAAAATTAAACTTAGGCATACGACGTGGACAGTTAAGATAAAAAACAATTGCAAAATCAGGGCTTAATGAAGGGCGATTTATCCAAAGATTACCATCATCCGATGGCTTGTCAGCCACAAAGGCTTCATCCTTGGTATCCTCAGGTTTTGTAACAACCATTGACGTCAGTGATGTAACAAAGTTGTATTTCAGCGAAATTGACAGAATTTCATCTGTGAGGTTTTTCTTGTCATCTGCTCTTGCAGAAACCCTGAACACAATGATTGATAGAAATTAGAATATAGGAATTGCAGATGCTTGTTTACAAAAAAAGACACAGTGCTAGAGTAACTCAGCGGGTCAGGCAGCATCCCTGGAGGACATCGGGTCAGGACCCTTCTTCAGACTGAATATTAATTTCAATAAAAAATCCATACTCTAGGATGCTGCCTGACCATCTGAGTTACTCCAGCATTTTGTGTCTTTTGAATGATAGAAATTAACTTGATGACATTGTCACCCCATGAAATTAATAACTGTGTGGCCAAATAAATAACTAATCATGCAATCATGTAAACTATTCTTGTGTTGTTTGCCCTCAGGGAATCAATATAATGTGAACATAATTAGGAGACATTTTGTAGCATTGTCATTGGAAAATAATGACAACAGCTTATGAAGCCGAAACAACCAAAATATTGACTTTTAATTACTATTGTGCATTGGGTAGTCAATTGTTTTTGGATTGTGTTTTTGACATTGCGTTATCTCAGATTACTTTACCGCTGGTCCAAGAGTTGCTGTATGGTCAAATAAGCCCACAGTCGCTCAGTAAAATCACCAAAAATGTATTGTTGCTGTTGAATAATATTCTCAGCCTCTGGTATATTCACATCAGCGGATAAAGTCAGATTTTCATTGCCCTGTTGAAGAATTAGGAGAAGCAAAATCTTGTAAAGATCAGGGAATTAATTACACTTTGTTCTTTACTCAAAATTTACAACTAAACACCTAATAAAATATGCAGCTATTTTATAATTACTTAATAAGACAAAGCACAAAAATAATTATTTGCTAAGCAAAATAATTTTCATTGCAATAAACAATAACTGATAGAATATACTGTATAATGCCAACAATGGGTGTTTGGTTCACATTATACGGTTATGAGGCTTGTAGCACTTACTCTTTAATCAAAACTAATAGCAGTTCAACCGTTGTGGAGGAACGTACTAGTTTCACTCTCGTCCTGCTGAGATTCACTGTTTGTATCACTCGTTATCACCTTCCCCACAGCCAACAATGGACCTTTGTGGACTCCACCTTTCATGATCATCATTGCTGGCTCTGATCTGTCTTTTTGCATATCTTTCATTCATCGTATCATTTCATATCTTCCCTTTCCCCTGACTCTTAGTCTAAAGAAGGGTCTCGACCCAAAACGTCACCTGTTCCTTTTCTCCACACATGCTGCCAGACCCGCTGAGTTACTCCAGTTTTTTGTGTCTAACAATTCAACTGTTCTTGACTATTTTGGTAGGGATCTCAATGAGTTCAAATTGGCTGTACGCTTACTTACAAACTACCTGTAACCATTCCAAAAGTGATTGAAGCAATTTTTAAGTATCCTGTGAACATTTTTTTTTACATTATGTTCCAGTCAGGAGTAAATTATCTGAACATGAATAATGATCGGTCACATCTACAGTGCCCTCCATAATGTTTGGGACAAAGACCCATCATGTATTTATTTGCCTCTGTACTCCACAATTTGAGATTTGTAATTAAAAAAAAAATCACATGTGGTTAAAGTGCACATTGTCAGATTTTATTAAAGTGTATTTTCATACATTTTGGTTTCACCATGTAGAAATTACAGCTGTGTTTATACAAAGTCCCCCCATTTCAGGGCACCATAATGTTTGGGTTCATGGCGTCACAGGTGTTTGTAATTGCTCAGGTGTGTTTAAATGCCTCACAATGCAGGTGTAAGAGAGCCCTCGGCACCTAGTCTTTCCTGCAGTCTTTCCATCACCTTTGGAAACTTTATTGCTGTTTATCACATGAGGACCAAAGTTGCGCCAATGAAGGTCAAAGAAGCCATTATGAGACTGAGAAACAAGAATACAATTATTCAAGATATCAACCAAACCTTAGGCTTACCAAAATCAACTGTTTCGAACATCATTAAGAAGAAAGGGAGCACTGGTGAGCTTACTAATCACAAAGAGACTGGCAGGCCAAGGAAGTCCTCCACAGCTGATGACAGAAGAATTCTCTCTATAATAAAGAAAAATCCCCAAACACCTGTCCGACAGATCAGAAACACTCTTCAGGAGTCAGGTGTGGATTTGTCAATGACCACTGTCCGCAGAAGACTTCATGAACAGAAATACAGAGGCAACACTGCAAGATATACTGGTTAGCCGCAAAAATAGGATGGCTAGGTTACAGTTTGCCAAGAAGTTCTGAAAAGAGCAACCACAGTTCTGGAAAAAGGTCTTGTGGACAGATGAAGATTAACATATCAGATTGATGACCAGAACAAAGTATGGAGGAGAGAAGGAACTGCCCAAAATCCAAAGCATACCACCACGTCTGTGAAACACGGTGGTGGGGGTGTTAAGACGTGGGCATGTATGGCTGCTGAATGTACTAACTCACTTATCTTCATTAATGATACAACTGCTGATGGTAGTAGCAAAATTAATTCTGAAGTGTATAGACACATCCTATCTGCTCAAGTTCAAACAAATGCCTCAAAACTCATTGGCTGATGGTTCATTCTACAGTCATTCTAACATACTGCTAAAGCGACAAAGGAGTTTTTCAAAGCTAAAAAATGGTAAATTCTTGTCAAGTCAATCACTCGATCTGAACCCATTTGTGCATGCCTTTTATATGCTGAAGAGAAAACTGAAGGGGACTAGCCCCCAAAACAAGCATAAGTTAAAGATGGCTGCAATACAGGCCTGGCAGAGCATCACCAGAGAAGACACCCAGCAACTGGTGATGTCCATGAATCGCAGACTTCAAGCAGTCATTGCATGCAAAGGATATGCAACAAAATACTAAACATGACTAATTTCATTTACATGACATTGCTGTGTCCCAAAATTTATGGTGCCCTGGGGGGGGACTATGTATAAATACTGTTCTAATTTCTACATGTTGAAACCAATGTATAAAAAAGGCCTTTATTAAAATCTGACAATGTGCACTTTAACCATAAGTTATTTTTTTTCTATTATAAAAGTCAAATTGTGCAGTACCGAGGCAAATAAATAAATGATGGGTCTTTGTCCCAAACATTATGGAGGGCACTGTAGTTGAAGAGAACGATTTATGAATGGACTAGAGCAAAAATGAAACTGACAAGGAAATGAAATATCAAGTCTCGAAGGCATGAGTTACAGGGAGAGGTAGGCAGGCTGTGACTTTATTCCAGGAGTGTAGGAGACTGGGGAATGTTCTTATAGAAATGTATAAAATCATGAGGGCTATAGTTAGGGCAAATGCCCACAGTCCTGTTTCCCCCAGTTGGGGAATCAAGAAACAGTGGCCATAGGTTTAAGGTGAGAGGGAAAAGGTTTATTAAAAATCCGAGGGGCAACTTTGCTATATCAAGGGTGTTACATACATGGTAGAGCTGCCTGAGGAAGTGTGTTGGGTCAGGTAATATAACAACATTTAAAATACATTTAAAACATATTATGGATATTTATTTTTCAAGGTTTGGAGCATCACTGGTCATGTCTAATTGTGTTTAAACTAAGTGGTAATTCAGTCAAACTGCAGTGATTGGTCTAGAATCACACTGATGCCACATTGAAACATCATCCCTCCAAGGATATCAGTTTATACATGTTCTCCTTTTGATTGATTACTCGATGCCATTAGTTAGTACTTACTGTTTGAGCATTGACCTCTGCTGTAAATATTTGTAGAGAATTGTCTGAAATCCTGCCCGCCACAACGATTTCTGACCCATCGTAATATTGTCTAAAACTGGCTTGAGTTAAATCTGAAACTGCATTCTCAGGGTACAGAATTTCAATATCCAAAAGCAAGGGATTTGCCACTTCATCATAAAATCCCTGTGGAAAAGAGATGTTTATTAAAAGAGAGAGAGAGGAAGAGCATGGAATTAGGCTCTTTAGCCCAGCGAATCCACACCAATCATCGATCACCCGCTCGCACCAGTTCTATGTCATCCCACTTTCTCATCCATTCCCTATACAATAGATGGAATTGTGCAGGCCCACTTAACCTGCAAAGCCACACGTCCTTGAGAGGTGGGAGGAACCTGGAGCACCCGGAGGAAACCCACGCGGTCACAGGGAAGACGTGCAAACTTGAAGCCGGGACTCCAATGCTGTGAGGCAGCATCTCTTCCAGCTGCGTCACTTGTGAAGATTTCCATTTATGCGCAGTCAAGGGTCAAACCCCACTTGCAAAACAAATTACTTCAATGTATGGACCTGCAATACTTGTATGGAAATGTTTGCCAGCAGTGAGGCAGTTATGAGGAGATTCTGGTCCTCAAGAAGGGAGCTATTATCCATATTATCGATATGTTAAAAGTCTAACATTAATTTCACCTGCAGTTGTAAGGGGGCATCCGAATCCTCATAAATTCGCCGTGCAATACCATTATTCTCCAGTGCCATTTTCTCCAGAAAGCTGAATTTCACGTCGTAACCAAACCCAAGGGCGTACACATTGTACTTATCCTGTACAGCATTTTTAACATTTTCCTGAATTTTTGATGGGTCTGACTCTCCTGCAATAAAAACAAACGCAAATAATTTATTTTGGTGGGCAAGATACTTCTGCATTTTAATATTCTGCACTCTGCACCTTCCCCTTAGTTCCATCTATTGCACAAAAAAATGACGATTGTATTTATTTGCAGTATTATCTGATTGTTTGGATAGCATGCAGAACCAAGCTTTTAACTGTACCTTGGCACATGACAATAATAAACCTAAACCTGGTTCTGTTAAACAAGCATTGCCTTGGATGTTTACTGTGGTGCTTCTGGTATGTTGTTTAATCAAGCAACCATGTATGTACAAGTTCAACATTGTCTATGTACACGCACCTCACGTTTTATGCATACTTGATTATTAGAATAACTGGCTTGGCCAATTACTACTGAAGTTTCCTTTACATGCTACTATTTTTGCAATAACTCACTCAAATTTATGCCTGGCAAAATTACACCTCAGCTTTCAAAGTTATCTTGCAAGTTCAGTTTTGCAGAACAGAAAGAAAGAAAAAGAAAACAAGGGAAAACTTTATATTGTTGTATGATGTGGTTTACCCTCATCCAGCTGGCATATGTTTGATTTATGCACTGATTTTGCAAGCTTGCAACCGCCATGTAAAATATGGGGTACATGTGCCTAAGACTTGCTGCTAATGTTCCAGGGCTCGAAATTAGCGGTTGCCCGGGTGCCAATGGCAACCTAAAGTGCCGCCGGACAACCTAAATGCCATGCCATTTTGCCCGGCACGGCAAGCAACCTTCAACTCTCAGCGGGCCCCCCCTCTCTATCTCTCTCTCTCTCTCTCTCTCTCTCTGTCACTCTCCGTCTCTACCCGCCAACGGTAACCATGTCCCGGTCTCCGCTCTCCGCTCGCTCCTCATTTGCTGGCACGGCCGGCCACCTTACACATGCACACTGCCGCGGCCTGCACATCCTCCCCCTGCACATGCGCACAACCACGGCCAGCACATCATCGGCCGTGGTTGTGCGCATGTGCCGCCCTGCACATGCACACTGCCACGGCAACTGGTCGGCGACGGCCACTTTCTCCCTCCCTTTGCATTGTGGGAGCTCTCGCCGCCATTGCTGTCCGGTCGCCGCCTCGCCGCGACCGCTGAAAAACAATGCAGAATCTCTCCCTGGAGCTGAAGTATCCGCCTGGAGTAACTCTTGCTTCTTGGTTTCCTGGTCCTCCAAAAATATTCCAAATGGAATTTAAACAGGAGTGGACCCACCACCACCAAACTCCAAACTCTGAAAAATAACAGCCTATTGCACTTTATCTGTTTATTTATTGTGTTATTTACATATGGTCTATGGCAATAAAACTCTCTATGACTACTGGAGAGACAGTTGACGGGCACGGAGAGACGGCACCCGGGAAAGACTGGGTTAGCACCCCAGTCTGTGTCTTTCGTGAGAAAGACACCCAACAAAGCTACGGAAAGGCCTAATGAATCATCATGGCCTAAACATTCATCCATGAATGAAATGCTTGGAGAAGGAGAAAGAGGTGCAGCGCACATGCCTTGAACCTGGTGAGAGGCAGGAGGAGCCCGGCCAGGAGACACCCCACAGAGCCCAGTCCCTCCATGCACTAGAGTCTCACAACCCCTGCAGAGTAGTTATTAAGATGGCTGATCCGTGGGCGGTTGCTGCTGGGTTGCAAGTCGGGGCCTGATCGACCCCGGCTGGGTCGCCTGGGCGAGGGTGTCTGATGTTGTGAGACCCGAAACACCCGATGACCCCAGGTCACATCACTGAGGATGCGTCCCTGCTCATCTAGAAGATGTATATTTTTCACAGACACACTGAACTTTTACCTCTTGTTCTGTATTATGTTTACATATTCTGTTGTGCTGCAGCAAACAAGAATTTCATTGTCCTATCTGGGGCACATGGCAATAAAACTCTCTTGACTCTTGACATGGACTTAAGCAAAAAAGGGTTCTTGGGAAATAAGAGCTACCTTAAATTTAGTTGTGTCTGGTTGGGTAACTATGGTAGGGTGAAGACTATTACATGCTTTAATTGTGCAGGAGAACTCCATGGAGCAGCCAGCGTCCCTGGATCAAAGAAATTGGGTGATGTTTCGTGTAGAGACCCTTCTTTAGATTTCCTCTGGTTTTAGTGCTTTTAGTTTAATTTAAAGATACAGCGTGGAAACAGGCCCTTCGGCTCAGCGAGTCCACGCTGACCACCGATCACTCGTACACTAGTTCTAACCCACACATTGGCAACGCAAGTCAAGAGTGTTTTATTCTTATAGAAACATACAAAATTCTTAAGGGTTCACAAAATGCTGGAGAAACTCAGCGGGTGCAGCAGCATCTATGGAGCGAAGGAGATAGGCAACGTTTCGGACCGAAGCCCTTCTTCAGACTGATGGGGAAGGCAGGGGGAAGAAAGGAAAAAGGAGGAGGGGCCCGAGGGCTGAGGGGGAGGTAGGAAGGGGAGGAGACAGCAAGGGTTAACAGAATTGACAGAATTCAATGTTCATGCCAAGAGGATGCAGAATATGAGGTGCTGTTCCTCCAACTTGCGGTGTTACTCACTCTGGCCGTGCAGGAGGCCCAGGACAGAGAGGTTGGATATGGAATGGGAGGGGGAGTTGAAGTGCTGAGCCACCGGGAGGTCAGGTTGGGTATTGTGGACCGAGCGGAGGTGTTCGACCAAGCCTACGCTTGGTCTCACCGATATAGATCAGCTGGCATCTAGAGCAGCGGATGCAATAGATGATGTTGGAGGAGGTGCAGGTGAACCCCTGTCGGACCTGGAAGGACTGCTTGGGTCCTTGAAAGGAGTGGAGGGGGGAGGTAAAGGGACAAGTGTAGCGATTTTCCAGCATCTGCAGTTTCTTCTTTAACAAAATTCTTAAGGGGTTGGACAGGCTAGATGCAGGAAGAGAAATATATAAAAGGTCTGAAAAAGGTTCCTGCTCACTTTTGTAGAAGGAAACGAGCACCTGGAGAAAACCCATGTGATCAAAGGGAAAAGGAGCAAACTCCATTCAGACAGCACCCATGTTCAGGATCAATTCTGGGTCTCTGGCAATTTTAGGCAGCAACATTATGGCCAATGTACTGCCCCATAGTCATGAACTGAATTGAAACATACAGTAGCTGTAAAGGGGGACATAGCGTGACTTAGAGATTTAAGACTGAAAATGGATACTTTTTTTTTTAGTAACCAAAGTTATCAATGTATAATTTTTTGTGTGTTGGAAAATAAAATATAGTGGCACAGCTGGTGGAGTTGCTGTCTCACACGCCAGACATCTGTGTTCGATCCTGTCCTCGGACACTGTGTTGAATTTGCACATTCTCCCTGCAAGCGTGTGGGTTTCCTCCGACATCCCAAAGACGCATTGTAGCTTAACTTGTCTCTGTAAAATTGCCCCTAATGTGTAGGGAGTGGGTGAGCAAAGTGGGATAACAGAATTTGTGTGAATGGGTAGACAAAAGTGCTGGAGAAACTCAGCGAGTGAGGCAGCATCTATGGAGCAAAGGAAATAGGCGACGTTTGGGGTCGAGACCCTTCTTCAGACTAATGTGAGGGGGGGGGGGGGGGGCGGGAAAAAGAAAGGAAGAGGCGGAGACAGTGGGCTGAGGAACAGCTGGGAAGCGGAGGAGAAAGCAGGGACTACGTGGAATTGGAGGCCAATGTTCATACCGCTGGGGTGTAAACTACCCAAGCAAAATATGAGGTGCTGTTCCTCCAATTTGCGGTGGGCCTCACTCTGGCCATGGAGGAGGCCCAGGACAGAAAGGTCGGATTCGGAATGGAAGGGGGAGTTCAATTGCTGAGCCACCGGGAGATCAGGTTGGTTATTGCGAACTGAGTGGAGGTGTTGTGCAAAGCGATCGCCAAGCCTGCACTTGGTCTCACCGAGGTTGATCATGCGCTGAATAATCCAACCAGAATTTTGTTTGGAAGTGGAAAGAAATAATAGAAATTGCGCTCATCGCAACGTGTAAAAAGAGTTGAGATACTGTATTGTAATTTTGCTGCATGCGATTGTGGTATACATCATGTCTTAATTGGTGAATATGTTTAGTTTGTGACTTTATTTGAAGCAGAAATAACATGTGAATGCTTTATTGACCATAATTTCAACTGTTAACTATGCACATTGTCCGTGCAAGCCGTCTTAAATGACCACCTAAACTGTCATTGGGCAACATAAAAAGCTGCCTAGGTTGCCCGGCTGGCAACAGAGAAAAAGAGTGAGAGCCCTGCGTACTAATGTGCGCTGGGAGCTCTCGTCCTGCAGCTGCATCCCAGCGAGAAGCAACTTCACAATTCCACTGCTGCTTGCTGAACCAGCTGTTTAAGAGATGGATGTGGAGCTTTAGTGGTGGGACTCCTGCAAGCTGCTCACAGCATGGAGTATGGATATTGGCAGGGATGTGGATGAGCAAATTTAGGCGATGTACTGCATCTGGAGTGGAGGGCTCCCATGGTCCCTCGAACATAGAGTCCAACAGCGATGTGGTGTCAAAATGAGTGGTCATCATGAGTGCACAAGACAGTTGGGGGAAGGAGGCCACTCAGATCCTCAAGCCTGCCCTTCGGTTCAGTATGATCATGGCTAATGCAGGAAGAGATTGCAGTGTATATTCAATGTATTTCTTGCAAGTACCAAAAAGCACGTCAAGCAAAACAACCCTGTCTTTGGTGGGGAGGATAGCAGGGCATTGCTAGATAGAATAGATACCAGGGCCTAAGCCCGTGGTCCCAGAGCACTCTCAAGTGGGCACCACACCTCCGGTTGCTGCAATGCTCTGCTTTGCTAGCAGGATGCTGAAGAGGCACGAAAGAAGGAATAGATCTTGTCCCCCAGAGGCAGGACTTCAAGGCCCCAGCAGTTGCTACCAGCTGAAGAGAAATGTCTGACTAGCCATGGCCTGGGGTGCCTGGGGTCTGCAGCTCACGGTCACAACCCCATGCATCTTCCACCCACTAACAGTACGAACATTTATTTTTATTTTTCTCTTTTATTCTATGAAACTGCTTAGGAAATGTTCAAATAACATTTCATCAGCAAAAGGTACATGAGCTCGGACATATAGAGTCATTGAGTGATACAGTGTGGAAACAGGCCTTTTGGCCCAACTTACTCACACCAGCCAGCATGTCCCAGCTACATTATTCCCACCTGCCTGCGCCTGGTCCTTATCCCTCCAAACGTGTCTTATCCATGTATCTGTCTAACTGTTTCTTAAACGTTGGGATAGGACCCAGCCTCAACTACCTTCTCTGGCAGATTGTTCCATACACCCACCATCCTTTGTGTGTAAATGTTACCCCTCAGATTCCTAATGAATCTTTTCCCCTTCACCTTTAACCTACGTCCTCTGTTCCTCAATTCCCGCACTCTGGGCAAGAGATTCATTTCTCTCATGATTTTATACATCTCTGTAAGATCCAGGCGTAGACTTACACACGTTTGGTTTTTAGTTTGAGTTCATTTCGATAGATATTCATATGAGAGCGAGAGAATGCATTGGTTTTACTAACCGCTGTTTGGATCACCGTCAGTTAACAGAATAATCATGGAGACACTCCTTTCAGGCAGTTGCTTGTCTCTATGAGCCTTGTCCAGAAGTTGCACTGCTTCCAGCATGGGATCATTTATATTGGTTCCTATAACATCAAGAAATATCATGTTTATCTTTTTAAATCTTATGATCTGATATAGAAAGTTATCTGCTTTTGGCACATTTATTCCCTCTGTTATCAGGCTTCTGAACGCTCCTTCATAAACCAGGGTACTGTTCGATTTAGCTCTACCCCGTTGCAGACATTGGACTTTTTCTATGGAACTGTTACTCTATAATGCTGAGAACAATATTCTGCACTCTGTACCTTCCCTTTCATTCTACCTATTAGAAACATAGAACCATAGAAAATAGGTACTAAAGTAGGCCATTGGTCCCTTCGAGCCAGCACCGCCATTCAATATGATCATGGCTGATCATCCAAAATCATACCCCTTTTCTGCTTTCTCCCCATATCACTTGATTCAGTTAGACGTTAGAGCTTTATCTAACTCTTGCTTGAATATATCCAGTGAATTAGCATCCACTGCCTTCTGTGGCAGTTAATTCCACAGAATCACAACTCTATGGGTGTAAAAGATTTTCCTCATCTCAGTCCCAAATGACCTATTTAATTGTGACCCCAGGTTCTGGACTCACCAAAATCAGGGAACATTTTTCCTGCATCTAACCTGTCCAATTCCTTAAGAATGTCATATATTTCTATAAGATCCTCTCTCATCCTCATCCAGTGAATATAAGCCCAGTTGGTCCATTCTTTCACCATATATCAGTCCCGCCACCCCGGGAATTAACCTGGTGAACCTATGTTGCACTCCCTCAATAGCAAGAATGCTCTTCCTCAAATGCTCTTCCTAGGAGACCAAAACTGTACACAATACACCAGGTGCGGTCTCACCAGGGTCCTGTACAACTGCAGTAGGACCTCCTTGCTCCTAAACTCAAATCCTCTCGCTATGAATATTGTACTTGAGTTTAACTTGTATTTATGTATAATATTTTCACAGATGCTGAATAACATCTATATTTTTCTGAAAATGTGTATGGAGAATGAACTCCTTAAATTCTGAAATAAACTGCCCTTTATATGTTACTGCTCACAAAGCTATAGTAGACTATGGACCACATAGACTATGGACCAAGGCACTTGATGTTGGCATTGATATGGTGGGCAGAAGGGCCTTTTCCGCGCCATATGATTCTACGACTATGACTATGAATATGTGGGCAAAGATTTTCTTTGAGAGGAGATTACTGAGTACTGGGTTTATGATGCGCCTGTCAATGTAACAGAAGTGGTTTTTCTTCAAAGGTCATACCTAGTCTGATGGATAGTCTGAGCCTGCATTTGGATGTGAGAAGTGACATATAAAGATACATACTGTTCATCCACAAAGAATTATATTTCCTTGAGGGAAGGAAATTTGAGATTTATATTGAGGAATAAACATTCCCCTTTTGCATTAACTGATCTAAATAGGTAGAGTAAAATAAAATTATTGGTTTTATACATGAAAACTATAAACCTTACCTCCTTCAGCGCCTATAGTTCTTACAAATGCTTTAGCTTTATCCACATTCTCTGGAGTTGCTTGAAATATAGTACTTTTCCATATTGAATAGTGATGATCAAAGATAATGATGGCAAAATGATCCTGTTCATGCATATCAGCCAAAATTTTTAAAAGAGCTTGATTTGTCTGAAAGAGATGAAATATACAGCAAGTTTGCATAACCAATATTGCTCTGCTGTATAAGGAACAGCCAATGTTGTTCCGCTGTTTAAGAAGAGCAACAGGAACAAACTAGGAAATCAGAGGCCAGTGAACCTTACAACAGTGGTAGGGAAATTAAACGTTAGAGATACGGCATGGAAACAGTCCCTTTGGTCCACCAAATCTGCACCGACCAGCAATCATCCCATAAACTAGCACTATCCTACACACCAAGGACAATTTACAATTTTATCGAAGCCAATTAGCCTACAAACCTGGACGTCTTTGGAGTGTGTGAGGAAACCAGAGCACCCAGAGAAAACCCATTTGGGAGAACATATAAACGCCGTACAGACCGCACCCAACGTCAGGATGGAACCTGGGTCTCTGGCACTGTAAGGCAGCAACTCTACTGCTGTCTCACTGGGCTGCCCTAAGTTATTTTATGATTGAAGAGCATTCTTGCTGATAGGATCTACCAGCATCTGAAAAAACATAGACATTAGAGATAGTCAGAATGTGGAGGAGGTCATGTCCTTATTAACATGAGTGAGTTGTTGGAGTGGGTGACAAAGATGATTGAAGAGGCTCTGGTTATTGTATACATGGGCTTTAGTAACATACTCAACAAGGTCTCTCATGGTAGGCTGATCAAGAAGATTAAGGCACATGAGATCCATGGAGATGTGGTAGATCGGATTCAAAGTTGGTTTCACCATAGAAGACAGAGGGTAGTGGGGGAGAGGTACTCATCTGACTGGAGGTCTGTGCTGAAGGGCCTGCTTCCAGGCTGCAAGATTCCATGACTATCATTTAATTAGATGTGGGTTTTGATGCTGTTTTTCACGACTTAATGAAAAATTGAAGAATCTGTGAATCGTAGACACTCAATGGATCAACGATTATTTTGACTAAATAACTTAAAAATTGACAGCACAGTGACGCAGCTGGTAGAACCACTGCCTCACAGCTCCAGAGACCCAGGTTTGATCCCGACCTTAGGTGCTGTTTGTGTGGAGGTGCTACATTCTCCTCGTGACCTCATAGGTATTCTCCAGGGGATCCAGCTTCCATCTACATGCCAAAGACATGGTAAGTGAACTGGCTACTATGAATTGCCAACAGTGTAAGATAATTGGTTGTGGAAGAAAGAGGCTTGGAATGAGTGGGCTGAGGGCCCATTTCTGTTTCTCTGAAGTGTGACTCAAACTCCCACCAGAAATTGGAATTTGCTTCTTGTGTCTACTGTTTAACATGAGTCTTGTGATGTTTTCAAGATCGCGTGAGATATAGCCCTTGGGGCTAATGGAATCAAGGGATATTGGGAAAAAGCAGGAAGATGGTACTGATTCTGGATGATCAGCCATGATCGTAGTGAATGGTGGTGCTGTCTCGAAGGGCCTACTCCTGCATCTACTTTCTATGTTTCTATGCTGTGGGCATTCGTGAGGAAGACAAGTTTGATGGAAAACATCACTTAAACAAATTACCTGACCAACAACTTTCAGATACTTGGCTATTTGCAAACCAGGTGCCTTGCTTCCTAACTTAGACGTGTAACTATACTTCTCAAAATGTCATTAGGTGGGAAGTACTGCGGATATAAAAACAACTAATGTACAAAAAAAGCCTTTCCTTCCTATCTCATTTTGGCAGGGATGTGGTACAAGTGACTTTGCCGCTTGTCCGCGCACAGATTTGGGCGACTTGAGGTGAAGAGAGCAAACAACACAGAAATTCCCACCCAAACATTTCTTACCTGATGCATTTTGGTCCCTGACATGGATCCACTGTGGTCTATCACAAAGACAACGTTTTTGGGAATCCTGGTTAAGTTAGCTGGTGCAAAATGATGCACAAAATATCCATTTACAATCTGAATTAAAAAAAAGAATAATCAGAATACATTAACAGTTTAGTTTACTTTAGAGATACAGTGTGGCAACAGGCTCTTCGGCTCGCCGAGTCCATGCAGACCAACAATCCCCGTTGCACTAGCACACACAACAACAAGGGGCAATTTTTAATTCTTACCAAAGCCAATTAACATAAACCTGTACTTCTTTAGAATGTGGAAGGAAATCAGAGCACCAGGGGGAAAACCCACGTGGTCATACAAAATGTACAGACAACACCCGTAGCCAGGATTGAACCAGGATCACTGGCGCTGCAGGCAGCAACTCCACCACTGCGCCACCCTTTAGTGTCATCAATGGTTTTCATTAAGTACAGTTACCTGGATACTGCCAGCAGACAAATCTCTATTGACATCATAATATACAAAGAAGTCTCCATTCAGAACCGTGTCATGACAGTCAGGGCATTTGCGCTGTTGTTCCAGAGTTGGTTTGAAGGATATGTGCGCCTGAACGAAACATGGAATCAGTGTTAACCTGTCTGCTTTTGACCTTCACAATAAAACAAAATAAAATGTGCACTGTTTTTGTACCTTTGTTCCACTTAGTGTCTTTTTCACAAGAGAAGTCAGATTATTCATTTGGAAAGTGGAATTAACATCCAGAAAGGAAATGCCTTGTGGTTCAAAAATGTGTACATCAATCTGGAAACATGAATTCAAAGTGTGTAGATACTTATTAAATGGACAAAATCACAAACAGACAAAACACATGAGAATTGGTGACACTACGGAAATGTACCTGGAAATGTTTTACCAGTTGCTTTGGGTTCACTCGGATATTCATTTCATATTTACCCAGGTTCCGTTTTAATAATTCTTCGTAGATTAATTCAAATGTGACTTTCTTGGTTGATCCAATATTAACTGAAACTTTAAACTTTTCCATTTTTCTTCCGGATACCCTTTAGGAATGAAAATAGAAAGTAGACAATAAACATTGCATGAAATTTATCAAAGTTTATATATAAAAAAGTTCTCACTGATTTCCGTCTGAAGAAGGGTCTGAACCCGAAACGTTACCTATTTCTTCGCTCTATAGATGCTGCCTCACCCGCTGAGTTTCGCCAGCATTTTTGTCTACCTTACGTTTATTCTGTGGTCACATTTCTGTCAGATAATGAGTACAACAGCTAAATTTGCAGCGACACGACTCGTGTTGCAGCGGTCCCTACAGCCTGTCTGTCTTTTTTTTAATTTTTTGTCTAGTTAAATGTAGTTCATGTTTTTTTGTACTGTTTCTAACTGTGTATATGTAGGGGGTGGGGGGAAACTTTTTAAATCTCTTCCCTGCATGGGAGACCCGACTTTTTCCCTGTCGGGCCTCCGTTGTCGTTGGGGCCTAGTACCGTGGAGTGGTCTCCGACCGGGACGACCTGGGGGCTCCAGTCACGGAGCCTGCGGAGCTGTGAACTTACCATCGTGGGGCTCGCCGGCCTCAGAGCGTGTGGAGCGGTGATGGCTCGCTGCTGCGGCCTGACTCCAGAACTCCAGCTCCAGCTGTGGCCCGACTCCAGAGCTCCAGCTACAGATTACTGCCAGTGGACTGTCGGGATATTGGGAGCTCGCGGGTCCGGATGGGAGACTGCTCTCCGGAGCTCCCACAACGCAACTTCTCCCGCCCGTGTCGCAGGGTTGGAACGACCCACAGCGGGGCCGTACATCACCCGGCGTGGTTTTAATGGCTGCGGGACACTCCAACGCCCGCCGGGGGCTCCAACTTTGTGACTTTTGGGCCTAGAGCGGGGCCGTACATTGCCAGGCGGGGTATCAATGGCCGTGGGACATAACATCGCCTGCCTGGGGCTTCGACATCGGGAGAGAAATGGTGCGGGGGAGAGAGAAGAACTTTGCCTTCCATCACAGTGAGGAGGAGATTCACTGTGATGGATGTTTGTGTGAATTGAATTGTTTGTGTGTTTTGTAGGAATTGTTCTGTTTGTATGGCTTGTAGAAACTGAGTTTCGTTTGAGCCTCTCTGAGGTTCAAATGACAAGTAATAAATCTAATCTAAATTCTGTCCATATAATGAGGCAGCAGAAGGACTTGGACAAATTAAGTGTCTACGCAACCTCAGGGTGTATGCTCAGCACAGGAATTGCTTGTGAAATGTGATCACTCAAGTAATGCAGGCAAAGGCCACAACTAAAGAGTGCATGACCAAGTACCACAGAATGGAAACAGGCTCTGAACAAAAAGCATTATACTACATTTCCCAGAGTAGTATGGTGCGATAATGTACGTGCTCACTGGGATCCTGACCTCTGAAGAAGCCCAATGCAGAATGTATAGGCACATTTAAAAATGTGAGAGAGAGAGAGTAGAAAGAGAGAGATTGAGGGGAGAGAGAAGGGCAGGGAAGATAGAGGACAGGGAAAGAGAGGAAAGAGGAGAGGCATGGAGAGAGGAAAGAGAAAGAGTGTGTGACCCTAACACCATAATCATATGTTCATTTGACATCCTCAATAATGTTATTATGTTTAATGGTTCTGATTCTTTGCAGTGCTTGGTGGGTGTGCAGAATGGGCTATGAACTCGGCCAGAAGCCATTGCAGAATGACTGAAACAAATGTCTACACATGAGGAGCTCGTAAAGAGTGTGTGTGCATTCAAAGACACTCCTGGAACATTTTTAAAGCATTGCTGCCATCCAGCGCACTTCGGCACCTGATGCATAATGTTTATTGAAATAATTATGGCCACAACCACCCTAATAGAGATATAAAAAATATACCTGGTCTTGTGAGAGATTGCATAATTGGGTAAAGTGATTCACGTATCTTGTAAGCATTGTGGAGGGAGTCAGTGCCTGCAGTAGGATTTCAAACGCTTACCATGATTTCCGAAACTTTACTACAAATTATTTTCCATAGGGAGTTCAATATCCCACAAAGAACATTACAAAAAAGAAAATATCATTTTAAATAAAGAAAATATTGACCAGTAGCTATGCCAACTGTCTTCACAAGAGCAGATGATAAATATCAAGTTTTCATCTATCAAAATGAGAGACATTGGTGTTTCAAGATTTATTTTTCTTTTTATTTGTAATATATTCTTATGGGCAATAAGCGAGTTCGGTATTCCGAAAAAGGCAAGGAATCATGAGATTTATCAAAGGTGATTCGCCACAAAGAAAAAGCGAACAAAGCGCTGGTTGAAAAAATTGTGAATAAATTCTTATCTTTATTATTAATTTATATGTAAAAATATATTTAATCTGAGGAACGTGGATGTCAGGCAGTGGGAGAGTGGGGTGTAACAGCGAGAGAGAGGGGTCAGATGCAAGTGGGAGACAGGGCAGAGCAGTCAGAATCGAACCCGGGTCCCCAGCGCCGCCGAACCGCCAGTGCTGCCCCCCTCCCCGAGTGTCCCATCCCTGGCCAGCGGACAGCCAGAGAGGTCTGGGGCGACCCCGGACTGACGGGACAGTCAGCCAGCCAGCCAGCGTGGATAAGCGCCAACTCAAGCCCAACCCCGCTCCAACTCCCGAGAAACCCGCTCCCCGACAGGCCGGTGACCGCCAGCCGCACTCCCCCGCTCCACCCAAAGCCGAACACCAGCCATCAACGGGGATGCACACAAAGCGCAACAGCAACTCGGCGGGACAGGCAGCATCTCCTGAGAAAAGGAATGGGTGACGATTCGGGTCAAGCCCCTTCTCCAGAGATGCTGGTTGAAGGACATTCTTGCTATTGAGGGAGTGCAGCGTAGGTTTACAAGGTTAATTCTCGGGATGGTGATACTGTCATGTGCTGAGAGAATGGAGCAACTGGGCTTGTACACTCTGGAGTTTAGAAGGATGAGAGGGAATCTCTTTGAAACATATAAGATTGTTAAGGGTTTGGACACGCTAGAGGCAGGAAACATGTTCCAGATGTTGGGAGAGTCTGGAACCAGGGGCCACAGTTTAAGAATAAGGAGTAAGCCATTTAGAACGGAGACGAGGAAACACTTTTTCTTACAGAGAGTGGTCAGTCTGTGGAATTCTCTGCCTCAGAGGGCGGTGGAGGTGGGTTCTCTGGATGCTTTCAAGAGAGTGCTAGATAGGCCTCTTAAAAATAGCGGAGTCAGGGAATATGGGGAGAAGGCAGGAACGGGGTACTGATTGGTGATCAGCCATGATCACATTGAATGGCGGTGCTGGCTCGAAGGGCCGAATGGCCTACTCCTGCACCTATTGTCTATTGTCACTGAGGAGGCCAACCGACAGCCACTGGACAAGGTCCCTGGCCCGTCGGGAGCCGGACCAGAGCTGAGCTGGAGCCAATGTCTTCCCCCCTGCTCCGGCTTCAAGCCCGGCCCAAGACCTCCAGCTGCCCCTGGCCAAGGATGGGACACCCGGGAAAGGACGGGGACGGCCCAGCAGCAACTCAACAGCGCCCGCAGTGCCAGAGACCCATGCCCGAACCCGACCACAGACCCCGACCCCACGTAGCTGCACGATCTTGCTCACTCACCGAAGCATAAAGCAATACAAATGACAAACTTATTGTAGCTTTATACAAAGGAACAATATATACAACTAATTCAGAGTTTGAAAGCAATATTTTCTTACTTGGAAGAATCAAAGCTGGAAAATACGGATGAAATGAAGGTCTGTATGCTCTGCTGCCAACAATGTTTATGGCGAGTGACCTATGACCTGGGCATGCACAATCGGAATACCGAACTCGCTTATTTCCAATGAATTTGCCCATGCATTCCCAATGAATACCACCGGGTGGCGCCGTAAGTGGCAGCCTTGCCAACAGCCTGTCTCGTCCCTTTCTTCTTTTGTTGTTTTTAGTCTGCTTCACTTGTATGTTTTAGTGTACCTCTAGTTTTTGTATTATGTGGGGGGTGAGATCGGGGGGCTGGGAGAAACTTTTTTTATCTCTTCCTTCGACGGAGATGTGGCATTTTACATATCATACCTCTGTCCGCACTGCGGACTTAATATTGTGGAGCTCGCTTGGTTAGGGATCGACTTCGGGAGCTCCAACCACTGGAGCTTCGACTGCCCCGATTGCGAGAACTTCGAACGCCCCGATGCGGGTCCTTGATCGCCAACTGCAGGAGCTTCGACCACCCCGACTGCTGATGTTTCGATCACGTAAATGTTATTTCTCTTCCATCGCAGTGGGGAATGTGAGGTCGCCAAAAAAACAAGATGGGCGTGCTGCCTGCGCTGGTGGGGTCTCAGACGGATTGCCGTGCTTGTAGTGATCTCATTGTTTGCAGGGACATCACGCCATGAGAATGTCCTGGAGTCTGGTGCGAGTGACTGTTCGGGCGGACAGAGAGTGACAAGAGTTGGTACAACTCTGGTCACATCACAGTGAAGGAGTGTGTGTGTGTGTGTGGCCCGGACATTGAACTGATGGCTGTGGGTCTCCGCTTATGCTGTGAACCCTGTGGTAGCTGTTTATGTTTAATCTTTATGTGGTTTTGTATCTTGTTGCTTTTCTGGGGGTTATGACTATATGGTAAATCAAATTTCACTGCACCTCAAGGTACATGTGACAATAAAGGACCTTTGAACCATTGAATCACTGAATTTCACTTTTCAGAGAGGGCAAGGAGATATGAATGAAGGAGGACTGAGACAATGTGTTCTTACTTTACGAGCCCTGCAGTCTGTCCCCGTGAAACTGCTTGATGGTACTGTTTCTGGGCGGCTTCTTTCTCTTTCACTACTCCCACATAAGTCACTCCATCCAGAGTCCTGCAAAGGGGAAAAGCATACGGTTGTTATCACAGAATTGATGCAGTGACCTTTCCCTCTCAAGCACCATCCTCTGGTCTCTGCCTGGATTATATTTATGCTAGAAAAAAGACTTTGCACAAAACACAATACATGTCGGATTAAGGATTGTTTGAAATTGCATAATTGAGTTATGGTGGATACATGGATAGGACAGGTTTCGAGGGATATGGGCCAAATGCAAGCAAATGTGACGTTGGTCGGTGTGGGCACGTTGGGCCGAAGGGCCTGTTTCCATGCTGTATCACTCTATCAGTCTGAAGAAGGAGAGACAGGGAGAATGTACATATTCCGTACTGAAAGCACCCATAATCAGGATTGAACCTGGGTCTTTGGTGCTGGAAGGCAGCAACTCCACTACTGTGCCACTGTACCAACCCCATTATCTAAGTTTATGAGAAGATTCTGGGAATTGTATCGAAATGCACAAGTTGCAGTTGTAAAGATTCAATAGATGAATTATCTCATAATCTATATTACTAAAAGTTTGATCTTGACCACTTCCTGTTGTTCTGTGTATTGATTTTAGAAAAAATGCTGCCACTTACGGCTGTGATTTTTGGCCATCTTACTCAGTTCCCCTCCACTGCGCAGGACAAAAGGATTTTTCCCATCATTGAAATATAAGAGTTATTAGTGTTTTAAAAATGTTGAGATTCTCTCTCCTGAAGGCCACGCCCCTTCCGGAGGGACTATAAAATCCAGAAGTGTTGAATGCCTCAAGTCAGTCTCTGCAAGATGGGAGAGTGAGAGGGTCACGTCTCTCAGTCTGAGCTGTGAATAATATTGATCACATGTCTACTAAACTGTGAGTGCCCTTAGTGGTTGGAAAATGCTTGCTAAAAGTGTTTTTTGGTTTGAAAATGCATGCTAAAAGTGTGTTTTGGTTTCAAAATGCTAAGGTTGCCTTGCCTCATTGAAAAGTTGGTTTCAGAATGCTAAAGTTGCCTTGCCTCATTGAAAAGTTGATTTGAGAATGCAAAAGTTGCCTTGTTTAATTGGAAAGTTAATTTGTGAATGCAAAAGTTGCCTTGCCTAATTGAAAAGTTGATTTTGGAATGCAAACGTTGCCTTGCCTAACTGAAAAGTTGATTTGAGAATGCCTTGCCTAATTGAAATGTTGGTTTGAGAATGTTAAAGTTGTCTTGCCTAATTAAAGTTGCCTTTCCTAATTAAAGTTGCCTTGCTTAATTAAAGTTGCCTTACTAAAAAGCAACAGGTTTGTTTTGAAAATGCGCCTTTTAGCTGTGTCTTTTTGAAAAGTGTGCAACAGGTTTTGGAAGGAAAAACCGTGAATAATCGTTTTATTAGATCAGGGCTGTGTTTAATGCAAAATTGCCGCTCATTCCGTGACTTAGTGGAGAGGTGGCACTGATTGCGTCATTTCCGCTGTGTGGCGAGGTGGCGCTGAGTGCGTCATTTCCGTTTAGTGGCGAGGTGGTGCTAAGTGTGGAAGGCCCACACTGAAGACGCCACCCTGAACCGTTTGAGTAATTCAAGAGAGCTTACTGCCATGTATATGGTGAGTGTGTTTGTTGAAAGTTATTTAAAGCATGTTTTTGCTGTAGCAGCAGCTGTAGTGGAGTGTTTCAGAGTAAAAATGGCTTTTAACGTTTGAATCATTTGGGTTAGACACAACTGTGTTCTTATTTTCAAACTTCTTACATAGAGTATATAGTTAGTAACAGGATTCAGTATGCTTACCACATTCTGAAGTTACTTGGCATTTTAGTATTGGTTCAGTGTGTGTGTGTGTGTGTGTGTGTGTGTGTGTGTGTGTGTGTGTATCCGTGCGTGTATCTGTGCGAGAGTCTATATATGTGAGTGTCTGTGTGAGGTGGAGGGTGTGTGATCAACAAATAACAAATAGTACAAATAATATAGTGTTTCGTAGTTCCGAGCTTATTATGTTTAATAGCCTGATGGCTGTCAGGAGGAAGCTGTTCCTCAATGTGGATGTTACAATTTTAAGTTCACAAAAGTCGGACGTGACTCCAGAAGTCGGGCATAAGTCAATCAGTCCACACGCCGTGAGTGACTGCAATGCCCACTAGTCATGAGTAAGTGAACTGCCAGCCCACCAGCCGCGTAAGTGACTGCACTGCCAGCCCACCAGCCATGAGTAAGTGAACTGCCAGCCCACCAGCCATGAGTCATTGAACTGCGAGTCCAATAATCCATTCAGTCCACCCTCTCCTCTTCTCTCTCACAGTCTGTCACCTGTTTTGGGCAGAATTTCTGGCAGTTTCTCAGCTGCCAGCCTGCCAGGTCTGAGTGACTGTAATGCCAGGCCTCAGTGACTGAGCTGCCAGCCCAAGAATCCATTCAGCCCACAATGCCCATACTAGCCCTCTGGAAACCAATCCCTTCAGCGCACAACACCCATACTAGCGTTACAGAAAGCCCACCCCCCCCCCCCCCCACACTGGCCAGCAATATTGGAATTGGTGGAGAAGTGGAATATTTTGTAGGGTGACAGCCCTCCCCTGTGATGCTGGGATCCAATGGGTCCCATTTAGTCTAGTTTATACTATAATTCTGTGTTTACATGTGAATTACATAGCCCCTTTCCTAGAACAGAATGCTACATGTGCACTGTTCAGAAAACTCAGGACCCTTTTTATACTGCACAGAATTACAAAGGGGATCGTACATTCTATGCAGCAAAGAGGATTCAATCTGGAATCAATCAGCACTGAGTTCATTTAGTCAGAGTAATCCATGGTTGAATTCACAATTGGAAAAACATGAATACATTTCAGTAGCTTCACACTTTTACGTACTACCTGTTGCCCTGCCTCTGAGGAGAAAGCATAGTGGCCATTGGCTGCTAAAGATCAGGCCATGCATCAGCTTACATGTGAGCCTTTGGTAGGGACTTTTTGAGAGTCTTGCAGGGGAGGAGTTGTAAAGACTGCAGCTTCGCAGAGCCTCGCGACAGTGGCAGCGGGGCCTCGTGGCGGTGGCGATGGGGCCTCGTCAGTCAACCCGCGGTCGGCAGTCGATGAGGGCGTGGGGAACCGTTGTGGGGGGGGAGGAAGGGCAATGGAGGACCTGGTGTGGGGGGGACTACCGTGAGGGGGGAAGGGGGAGACCAAAGGAGGAGCCAGTGGGGGTACTTAGTAACTTTGTCAGTGCCGTTTATGTGGCGACTATTTGCATACATTGGGTATTTGCAAGCAAAGAATTTCACTGTGCGTTGTCACATCCGCAAAAAAGTATTCCATTCCATTCCATTTCCATGCGCTATCTGGAGCAGCATTCCTGATGATCCTAACTCCACAAGAGAAAATGTCCTTGTCAATCTGTTCTACCTCTTTATCTTTCTTGAATGCTGCCATGTTTTCTTTATAGCTCAGGCATCACTTAAATTGTAGTCAAGGTCCTTTGGAAGCAAACCGGACCTGATTTCCATAGAGGTTTGAGGGTTTGGATGCAGAGGGCTAGAGAATAGCAGATTTTGACAGTAACTGTGCTGCTCAGCTTTAACCATTCACCCACACAAATGTTGTCTGACTTTTATTCCTAGTATCGGGACATGCTTGCTGCAGCCTCTCTCAGTTTTTGTTCTCTCTTCTCAGATTAACTTTGGCTGTGTTTTTTAAGGCTTTTATTAATTTTCCAACCAAAACCAGAGCTGAACACCACATCAATCATTACGCTGATCAATCTAAGTAGGTGATAAAGATGTGATGTTGACTCTTTTATGTTAACTGGTGTGCTACAATGTCAAGAAATATATTCTGCACTCTGCATTATCCCCTTTGGTCTATCTATTGTACTTGTATCTGATTATTGTGTTAGAGTCATATAGTCATACAGCATGGAAGCAGGCCCTTCAGTTCAACTTGCCCACACCAACCAACATATCTCATCTACACTATAACCACCTGCCTAGATTAAGTAAATATGTTAGTAAATTAATAAACCCAGATCAAATGGGGTTTATACCTAAGAGACATTCATTTAATAATTTGAGACGTCTCTTTAACATAATGTACTCATAAGATAGAAGATGAAGAACTATCAATTATTTCATTGGATGCAGAAAAAGCATTCGATCCGGTGGCATGGGAATAACTTTTTAAAGTATTGTAAAAATGTCAAATGGGAGATAATTTTATCCAATGGATAAAATTACTATATAATAAGCCCACGGCTAGAATACTGACTAATAATATATTATCCCTGAAATATCAACTATGCAGGGACAATAGACAGGGATGTGCCTTATCACCCCTTCTATTTGCCCTGGTGATAGAGCCCTTAGCAGAAAATATAAGAATGCACCCTAATATTCATGGTTACAATACTAAAAACTCTAATAATAAAATATAATTATATGCAGATGATGTATTATTATATATTACAAAATCACAAATTAGCATACCAAATTTATTAAACTTAGTAAAAGAATTTGGTTCCTTTTCAGGATATAGAATAAATTGGAATAAACGCGAAATAATGACGATAAAACCACAAGACTCAACACATCTTTTAAAATATCCTTTTAGAATTACTACAGAAAGATTTAAATACTTGGGTATTCAAATTACCAGAAATTCTCTATTTACCAGAACTCTCTATTTAACGCAAATTATCTGCCCTAAATTATAAATGTCGATCCAACTTTGGAAAACACTACCGATGTCCTTAATAGGCAGAATAAATGCCATTAAAATTATTTTTCTTCCACAAATACTGTATTTATTACAATCAATACCTACATATATACCTAAAAACTATTTTTTTTAAATGGACTCATACGTTATAAATTTCATATAGGGCTATAAATCCCATAGAATTCAAAGAAGACATTTATGTAAACCTAAAGAATATGGTGGACTCACACTTCCCAATTTTACGTACTACTATTGGGCAGTGAACATTAAAAATATAATGTACTGATTGGATAGTTCATCACAGAAAGCAGAATGGACAATAATGGAGGAGGATTGCACTCCTTTTAACATAGGAGCAATCCTTTTCTCTCCAATAAAATTGAAGAACACAATATATAAGAGAAACCCGATGATTCACAGCACAATACGAATTTGGAGACAAATAATATCCTCTCTTAAATTAAGAAATCTTTCGCTTCTCCCATCGATAGCTAACAACCTGGCATTTAAGCCATCGACTATTGACAAAACGCTCACCCTCTGGGAACGATTAGGAATTAAGACTTGGGAAGATTTGTATGAAGAGGGAAATTTGTTACTATTCCAAGACATAGTTTAAATACAATTTGGAAAACAACCAATATTTTAGATACTTACAAACCCGAGATTATCTGAAAAAACACTCACAAGATTATCAACATTTGAAGTTGGACCTTCTAGAGCAAGGCATGAATAGACAGGTAGAATTGGATCATTTGACATCATATTTTTATAATACTATTCTAAATATAGATATACCTTCGACAGAAGGGATAAGAAAAGAATGGGAACAAGAATTGGCTATAGAAATTCCCACGGACAGATGGGAAGATTATATGTCATATGTACATAAATGTTCGATTAACGTTAGACATACATTGATCCAATTTAAAATTGCACACAGATTATATTACCCAAAAACAAAACTAAATAAAATCTTTCCAAACGTCTCTCCCTTCTGTGATAAGTGCCTAACTAAAGAGGCAACAATAGCACACATTTGTTTCTTGTGCAAAACTTCAGAATTTTTGGAAGGAACTTTTTGAAAGCTTTTCAAAATATTTAAATTAAGACTGGACCCAAACACAGAATTGATTATCTTTGGAGCAAGGGAAGCCTGTTCTGAACTAACCATATTTCAAAGATGTTTCCTAAACTATGGCTTGATAACGGCAAAAAAACGTATACTTAAATTCTGGAAAAACGCTCCTATCCCAACTTTTAAAATGTGGATCACAAATGTATCGGAAATATTACATCTCGAGGAAATGAGACTCGTTCTAGCAAGAAAACAAGAACAATTCTTAAGAATATGGTCACCTTTTATTGATTTGTTACAAGTATAATACGGTGCAGCATAACCCTAGTAAGTTTTTGTTTTAGAACTAGGTGATGGGTGTGAATCGTTATGAGTTAGGCATATTCCCTTTCTTTTTGTTTAGCTTTACCTTCTTTGGATTTTTTACTTATTTCCTTTCCCTTCTTAGGGCCCTCTTTTCTTTGGGGCCTTGTTTTCTTTTCTTTTTTCCTTCCTTTCTTTTTGTTTTTCACATTCTCAAGCACGCAGTCTACTTAACCATCATCATTCATCTAACGCCAACCACTGCGGACTACACTTCACCACTATTCTCATTCTTCTCTTCTTTCTCTTTTCTTTTTTTCTATTATAAAGTGTATAAAAGGAAAAAAAAGGGAAGTTGTACACAAAATGTATTATGTTGCATATCATGATTAAGATGTATGTTCAATGCTTCTAATAAAAAAATAAATAAATAAATAAATAAATAAAAGAACCACCTGCCTGCGTTTGGCCCATTTCCCTCTAAACCTGTCCTATGCAAGTACTTGTCCAAATGTTCATAAACATTGCGATAGTACCTGCCTCAACTACCTCCTTTGGCAGCTTGTTCCATACACCCACCACCGTTTGTGTGAAAACTTTCCCCCCTCAGGTTCGTATTAAATCTTTCCCCCCTCACTTTAACCTCTGGTTCTCAATTCCCCTACTCTGGGAAACAGACTCGTCTGCCGGATCAATTCCTCTCAAAATTTTGTACACCTCTATAAGCTCAACCCTTATCTTCTTGCGCTCCAAGAAATTGATGTATAGAATTATCTGATCTAAATGGATAGCATGCGAAACAAAGTTTTTCACTATACCTCAATACACCTAACAATAATAAACCTAAATCTAAATAATTATTTTGAGGGAATAATGCAGCTGATACGTACATGCTGAAGTTGCTGATGAAGGCCGTTTTGGGCAGCTCGATCTCAAAGAAGGCTTCCTTCGATACATTAGCTCGATTCACCACTCGGCTAGTTATCACATTGTGAGCAAATCGAGACGTGACTTTGGAATCAATCTTCATGCCGTAGATTTCAAGCTCCCTCAGAGGCTGGAGGAAACAAAGAGGGAATGTTTCAATGAGCACTGACTGAGAAAACAAACTAAAATAGAGAAAATATCAGAGTTGCATTGGTGCTGGGCATCGTAAACATTACTCTTTTACAGAGCACCCAATTTCCCTGAATTTGTGGTTAGGATGACCACACTCACTGCAGATATGGTCATTGAGTCAACATAACAGACACAGGCCCTTTGGCCCAACTTGTCCATGCCAACGGAGATGCCCTATCTAATCCAATCCCATTCTCCTGCATTGGGCCATTATCATTCCAGATAGTTCCAATCCATCTTGAAAATGCCTGTACTTACTGCTGTGGTTACCCAGTGGAAGTTTACATTGGGAAGCCAAGTCCATTTCTCATGAAAAAATAATGGAAGGCATCAAGGACTTCAGTGTTGGGATCTCATTGTGTTGTTGGACAGGGGGAGGGATTGGGCAGTGGGGGAAGTGGCAGGGGTTAGGATACATCACCGCCACAATAAAAACCAATATGTAACAAGTCAGACAGGGTGGCGAAGAAGGCTTTTGGCTCATTTGCCTTCATCAGTCAGGGAACTGTGTATAGAAATTAGGACGTTATGTTACAGTTGAATAAGACATTGGTGAGACTTCACTCGGAGTATCATTTTCAGTTTTGGTCACCCTACTGTACGAAGTGTGTCATTAAGCTGGAAAGTGTGCAGAAAAGATGCACAAGGATGTTGCCAGGACTCAAGGGCCTGAGCTAGAGGGAGAGATTAGGCAAGCTAGGACTTTATTCCTGGGAGTATAGGAGGCTGAGGGGTGATCCTATAGAGGGTATATAAAATCATGAGGGGCACAGGGTATTTTTTTCACCCAGGGCAGGGGAGTCAAAAACTAGAGGGCATAAATTTAAAGTTAGAGGGGAAAGATTTAATAGGAACCTGAGGGTCAAACTTGTTCACAATGAGTGTGGTGGGTATATGGTACGAGCTGCCAGAAGAAGTAGTTGAGGCATGTACAATAACAAACATTTAAATGCATTTGGACAGGTACATTAATAGTTTAGTTTAGAGATACTGTGTGGAAACAGGCCCTTCAGCCCACTGACCAGCGATCCCTGCACATTAACACTATCCTACACCGCTAGGGCCAATTTACATTTATACCAAGCCAATTAACCTACAAACCTGTACGTCTTTGGAGTGTGGGAGTAAACCGAATATCTCGATGAAAATCCACGCGGTCACGTGGAGAACATACAAACTCTATACAAACAGCACCCGCAGTCTGGATTGAACCCTGGTCTCCGGTGCTGTAAGTGTATTAGGCATCAACTGTACTTTTGTGCCACCGTGTCACCTGTTGGAAACGTTTAGAGGGACATGACCCAAACACGAGTAAATGGGACTAGTTTAGACGAGAAATTATGGTCGGCATGGGCGAGTTGGGTCAAAGGGCCTGTTTCCGTTCTATGATTCTATGATTCCTGTCTAAGTTATCCATTGATGAGGTTAGTCTCGTTCTGTGAAATTCATAGAAATGCTACCTCTGCACTAGTTCCAATTGTTTCCAAGGCAAGTTCAGAAGTAAGTGCAGGGCCAGCTGCCCAGCATTGTAGCTTTTTGACAGCCACAGGTGAAACACTTGACTGCAAATCCAAGCCATCTGGATTTGCACAAAATTCCCAATTTGCCGACAGTAATGCAATGAATTTTTGACATTTCTCTGCAAGCTTTTTATTATAAATTAAAATTATAATATGAATGATATCCCTGAGATATATCTTTAAAATTCATTGAATCGTCAAAACCAACCAAGCAAAAATCTGCTCCAGAGAAAACAGCAAATTAATCAGATAGCTAAAAACCATCCCGTTATGAAATATCATTACTCATATAAATAGTTAAATATTATTGCAAGATTCAAACGTACTTCTGTGCCATGAGTGTCGATACTTCTCTTCTGTTTTCAACCAAGAAAATAAAAATCTGTGTTATATTTCAGTATTCACATAAATTATACAGATAAATCCAAATAGTATAAAAAATTAAAATAAATTCCAAAGAAAACAAATCACCATTTCTTCTCTCCTTTGTGAGGTAGAATTATGAATAGTGATGTTTGAATAATGAATATGATCTCTCGGGATACAATTTAATGTATACAAATTAGTTTGAAATTATAAACTAAAATTATAAAATTATAAATACACATTAATTGTTTCCATTTTGCAATTTTTTAATTGTTTCCATTTTGCAATTTTATAAATGTTTTATTAAAAGGAAAGTTGCACTAATAATCACAAAAAATATGCCACCTTAAATTTATAACATTGCCAACAATGTGACCATGATCTGAACACAACATTTTTGGAGTGTCCGTAGAGCTATAGCACTATACATAGGAACTGAGGTGTATATGCACAATAACAATGATGGTACAGTATTAATTAGTGAATATTACAATTGACACATGACACGACACCTGTGCTAAATAATTTGCAATAATTGAACCTTTAATGCAAAGCTGTTTACTAGCAAAAAATAGATGGAAAGCAGTGTATAACTCCCGCCAACTTGAGGCAGTACACATCATTACAGCATATTAAATACTAGACTGATTTATGCATTACAATTTAATGAGGGTTATTAAAGCTACCTTTAATTTACTAATCTACTCCCAACAAAATGTTGCATTGTGTCATTGTTAGAACTAATGGGTGCGAGAGATAAGAAACTCATTTTCTGTTGAGCGATTTCTAAATAGTGACAGAAGAATATACCAAGTAATACGATTAGTTCTGCAAATGCTCATAAAAGTGATCAACTCTTTTACTTGTAACCATTTTGCAGTGATTAAATGGAGCATAATGATTTACATGTGTGCATTTTCTGCTTCTTACCTTCAATGTTCTTGGACGAAGAATATTTGTCCGAGTATCGTCATAATCATTCTGCATAAATTAAAGAAAAAAGTTAACGTGCTAATTTAACAAATTAGCACATTACTCCCTACAGCATATTTGTTTTAGTAGTAAGTCATGCATTACCTGAGGCTGCTCTGATTCCGTTAAAATGAATTCAGAAGATATTAATATTGGAATAGAAATTAGCAAAAGGAAGGACAACATTGTTTTCATTTTGAACAATGTGTGCTTGTCAAACAAGTTGCAGAGAGCCTGGTTTTATTCTGAGATCTGTTAATAAGCAATCGTTGCATTGATCCTACTCCTACAATGAATAGATAATGCTGACCCATTAGTTTATGCAATACAATCAGCACTTTTAAAGCAAACACAGATATTGCAAACAAATTGTGCAACCAAATGCGTCCAAAGAGTAGTCTGTACAATCCACTGAATTATTTAAGTCACAGAGACCTGTACTTCATTAGGTCCTGCCCATGAAATGACTCTCCAAAAAGTAGGAGACGCAGAAATATGGAAGGGTAATGGCATCCCCTTTGATCTCTCATTTCACACCTTACCCTTCCATATTTCTGCGTCTCCTTCTCCCCTGACTATCAATCTGAAGAAGGGTCTCGACCCAAAACATCATCCATTCCTTCCCTCCAGAGATGCTGCCTGTCCCACTGAGTAACTCCAGCATTTTGTGTCTATCTTCAGTGTAAACCAGCATATGCAGTTCCTTCCTACATGTATGGAAGAGTAAGGTGTGAAATGAGAGATCAAAGGGGATGCTGATCAAGGATCACCTCACCTAACAGCCCTTACAGCGCCAGAGACTGGGTTCGATTCCAACTATGGGAGCGGTCTGTATGGAGTTTGTACTTCTCCCTGTGACCGTGTGGGTTTTCTCCAAGATCTTTGGTTTCCACCCACACTCCACAGACATGCAGGTTTGTAGGTTAATTGGCTTGGTATAAATGTAAATTGTCCCTACATGTGTGTAGAATAGCGTTACTGTGCGGGGATCGCTGGTCGGTGCGGACTCAGTGTGCCGTAGGGCCTGTTTCCGTGCTCTAAACTAAACTAAACTAATGCCAATTCCCGAGAATTGGAGACTTGTTGGCTCCTTTCAACAATATTTTACGTGCAATTGAAACAAGAGTGGTTCTTTCTTTCCAATACAGCAATCCCTTCAAAAACATAGATCTCCACTCATTGAGTCACTCAATCCACTCTGTGCATGATCATTGGTGTCAACCATGGCTGATAACTATAACAAGCTACTGAATCCACCTGTCTCCATAGGCTCATGCGTCTCCTCTGGATATGTGTCCTAAGTATCCAATCATCATCAACTTAACCTGATCTCTTTACACTAATGTGGTGGTCATATGTGTCCAATATCAAATTGCTCCATCTCGATGGAAAGTGGTTGAAATATTTTAGATATATATCCTGGACTACCACATACCACACCATCAATACAAATGCTTATGTCATATTTGTTTATTGTTATCAATATATCAGGGTGTAATGAAATTCATGTGAAGCTCACAGAGAAAACAGTACTCATACAATAATGATCTCTACAAAAATAACTACAATGACAAGAGCAAACCAGCAGAATGGTGCAAGATTGGGCGGCATGATGGCATAGTGGTTGAGCTACTGCTTTACAGCGCCGGAGACCTGGGTTCGATCGTGACTGTTGGTGCTTGTCTGTACGGACTTTGTTCGTTCTTCCTGTGACCTGCGTGAGTTTTCTCCGAGATCTTCAGTTTCCTCCCACACTCCAAAGACGTACAGGTTTGTAGGTTAATTGGCTTGGTATAAATGTAAATTATCCCTAAGTGTGTGTAGATTACTGGTCAGTGAGGACTTGGTGGGCCAAAGGGCCTGTTTCCACACTGTATTTCCAAACTAAACTAAATTAAATTGCAGCACAAAGGCCAAGTGGTGCAAGAGAATATTATGGTACAATAATCAAATAACTGAATGAGGTAGAATTAAGGGTAAGAGTAGTTGGCACCCAGGAAGGGGTGTGAAAGAGGTAGACACAAAATGTTGGAGTAACTCAGCGGGACAGGCAGCATCTCTGGAGAGAAGGAATGGGTGATGTTTTGGGTCGAGACCCTTCTTCAGACTGATCTTTTTTTTTATGTGAGGGGTGGGGGGGGGGGGGGGGTGGGAGGGGAGGGGGAAAACTGCTTTTCCTGGTCCCTACCTGGTCGGAGAGGCAGCTTTTCTCCGGGCTGCATCTTCGACCCATCCTCGCGGCCTACCAGCGGGTCTGGAGCGGCGTTCCTGATGGGACCGGCCGGAATCTCGGCCTCGGCAGCAGCGCAGCACTGGAGCGCTATCGCGGAGTGGGGCGGCCGATGCCTTGCCTAGGTCGCCATGCTGGAACTCCGGTGAGCTGAAGACCGCCGACAAAAAAACATCATGGAGCTGCGGGACTGTGGAGCGGCCAGCGGCGCTGAACTTTACATCGGGAGCCTCCGCCCCAGTGGTGGAGCTCCATCCAGTGCGTCCTGTCGGCTTCCGAAGCCGCGGACTCCAGTAAGGAAGAGGCTGTTCCAGGTGTCCCAAGGCTGCTGAGATGGTTCTCCCGACGCCGGAGCACCATCACCCGGCGTGAACGGCCTGGAACATCGGGTCGCATAGCAGCGACTGCGGAGACCTCAAATAGGCCCGCCTATGGGTGGACATGGGGATGGGGACTGGACTTTGTCCCTTCCCTCACAGTGGGAACCATTGTGGGGGTATGTTTTTATGTTTATTGTTAAATTCTTTAATGTTGTGTCTTATCTTTATCTGTGTGCTGCATGGCAAGTCAAATTTCACTACACCAATTAGTAGCAATGTTACAAAATTTTGAGATTTTAAAAATCAAGTCTGCAATTTATCCCATCAGATAAAGCATACAAAGAAGTTTAATTTGACACCTAATTCACTTTCATATCTTCAGTATTAAAAAGGTTATGGCCAATTTCATACTCGGAAATTAGCATCTTGTTCCCCATTGCCTTTCCATTGACTTAACACAAAAGTTGTGATCGAGGACAGTCAAAAGCCCATAACTTTCTTAAAAATTAAGAGAACTGAAAGAAATTTTCAGTTATTATAGATTGAAGCATTCTTACTTGGATGACCTGAAATTAAAGCATATAATTAGTTAGTTAACCAATTGTAGCTAATTACAAAATTCAATTACCAGATCTAAACATCTATCCATTTCTTAAGAAAATATTAACTTTTTTTTTTAAGCCTAAGTGTCCAAATAACATTCACACAAGAATTCACAATATAACATGATTTTTTAAATCTAATTGTCATTAATTTATAGGCCAAATTGAAGGAATTTTGTGTTTAATGCCTGTAAATTAATGGGCATTTTAAACAGCTTGCGAGTGGGATTTTCTGGAACGCGATGGATTGGAACGTTGCAGTTGCGGTGAATTTAAACCCCATATCGGCAGGAAAAATTCTGCCGGTTCGTATGGGGAATAAATCACCATTTCGCAACATGAAATATTGATTAAAGTCCCCTAAACAAGCAAGTGTATATGTAAAATAAACAGCTTTCACTTACCTGTCCCCTACGTAAAATCGCTCCCCGTTGTCAGCGTTCACGGCATTAAGAGCTAATTTTTATTTTACTGCAGCGCAGAAATAGTCGGGCGATTAAAAAAAAAAAAAAAAATTAACTTACCGGCAGTCGGAACGAATCTCCAGAAATAGATCGTACTCCGACAAAATATTATTCCGGATGGCAAGGGGAAAACCGCATTTTAACCCCGCCCCCCCCCCCCTTAAAAGCGCCAAAGGCCAGCGGCAGAACTGCAGCACCGCTAAAGGTAAGTTTTGTAACATACCTACAATTAGTGTATGTGATAATAAATGTCCTTTGTACCTTTGTACCTTTGATCAGACTGATCTGTGAAAGAGGTGATTGGTTCAGGAATTGAATAGCAGTGTGGAATAAGTTATTCGTAAGTCTGGATGTCTGAACTATCCAGTTCCTGTATCTTCAGGTAATGTCCAAGGTGACAGGGATCCTTGGTAATACTACCAGTCTTCCTGAGGAACAAAATGTTGGAGTAACTCAACGGGTCAGGCAACATCTCTGGAGAACATGGGTAGGTGACGTTTCGGGTCGAGACTCTTTAGACTAAAGCAGGGTCTCAACCCAAAATATCACCCATCCATATTCTCCAGATATGCTGCCTGACCTGCTGAGTTATTGCAGTGGGATGCTTGTTCAGACTGATTATGATGGGGAGTGGGGGATGGAAAAAAAGCAGGAAAAGAGGAGGGATGGGGCAAAGCTTGGCAAACAATAGGTGGATACAGATGAGGGAGGCTTTTGATAAGCAGATGGATGAACAAAGGCCAGAGATGAAAAGACAGAAGGCCAGTCATTGGCACCCTGAACACCAGATCATTGATCTGCATCAGCAATTGACCTGCAGCATGCTTCCCATTTTGCTGCTGAACCCATCAATAGGAAATCAATGCCATTCTCTGCTCTTGTAAAAAGGACTCTGTCATCTTTGTCTTGGACTTTTACCATCAGGCAGAGAGAGTACATGGATTTGTATGGATTGCAGGCTTTCCAAAGATTCAGAGACTGATAGTTTCCACCTGGCTGGAACTCAACTAGATTCAGCGGTAGTGTAGAAACAAGGAACTGCAGATGCTGGTTTAGAAAGAAAAAACACAAAGTGCTGGAGTAGCTCAGTGGGTCAGGCAGCATCACTGGAGCACATGATCGGGTGAAGTTTTGGGTTGAGACCCTTCTTCAGACTGGTTGTACAAGTCTCTGCAGACGGCCAATTTAGGCAACAGTTAGGCACAGTCTAAACGGAGCAGCTGTTCAAAGCCAGCTAGCAAATCTCTTAGTGGAGGTTCTAAATGCAAGCAAACAGATTAGGACCTGGAGCTGGAGCCTATTGAACCTATTCTGCCATTTAATCAGATTATGGCTGATATGGATATAATATCAATTCTGCCTTCCTGACTAATCCTAATACACTTTCATCCTATGGGTTTCCATAATCTATCTACATCTGCTTTAAATATATTCAAAATACCTACTTCCACGGCTCTTTGGGGAAGAATGCTATAAGCACTGATAACCATCTGAGAGAAAAAACATTGCCTCATCTCAGCTTTAATGGCCTGTCCCAGTTTCACAAATTAATTCACGACCTCTGCCGAGTTTGCCCTTGACTCATACTCGCAGCATGGTCATCACAAATTCGTAGGAGGCCGTAGATAGGTCGTAGCAGGCTGTGATGCTAGTCGTAGGTACTTCTGGCATCAAGTAGGTCGGGGCATTTTTTCTAGTATGATGAAAAATGTCCACGAGTAAAAAAGGTCGTGAATTAGGTCGTGAACGTGGGACAGGCCCTTCAAATAGTTCACTCTTTATTTTTAACAGTGACTCCCTACTTCTAAATTTTCTCATAAGAGAAAACATTCTGTCCACATCCACTATATTAAGATCTTTCAGGATCTTTTACAGTATCTTTCAGTCTAGACATGTCTTGCTCCTCTTAACCAAATAGTTAAGAAGATTAACAGAATTAATCTGTTGTCCTTTCAGTGGTAGTTTATCCTATGTGATGTTTTGCACTTTTATCATGTATAGGTGTAATGGGAAAACTTAGTTCTTCAACACTATGAAAGGTAGATGAATGGGTTTCATTCTGACATTAGTATGGCAATAATAGGACAGGACAGTAGTTGCTGCCTTACAGAGCCAAAGACTCAGGTTTGATCCTGACTATGGTTGCGATTTGTATGGAGTTGGTACGTTCTCCCTGTGACCACGTGGGTTTTCTCTGGGTGCTCCGGTTTCCTCCCACATTCCAAAGATGTACAGGTTTGTCGGTTCATTGGATTCTGTAAATTGTCCCTGTGTGTAGGATAGAACTAGTGTGAAAGAATGATCGTTGTCGACGTGGACTCAGTGGGCCAAAGGGCTGGTTTCCACACTGTGTCTTTAAACTAAATTAAAATCTGAGCATTACAATTTGGATTTTGGTTGTAGTTTCTCTATGGATTTGTAAGTCTTGTAGATATACAGTACATGGCAACTCAGAGAAGGAAACAGTTAAATTCCTGCTAATATGTAATTGCCTGGTCAAATTACTCACTTGTCATTGCAGTCTATTTGTAGAAATAGTTTCTCCAACTCTTTTTAAAAGATTACTTAAAAATCATTTAGCTCCCCATGGTATATGAAGCTTGATCAACTTTTACATGTGGAGGTCACAAAACTACTTTCACAGTAGAACTACCTGACCCCATTAATGCTGGTTTATTTTGAGTTAAATATCGATATGCTGCGGGTTTTGCTACATAGTCAGTCGACAACGAGGTCACACTAGTTCCGGGACACAGAAGTTGGATGGGAATTTTGATAAAGGAACAGACAAAGGCTAATGGTCAGCCACATTGAAATCTATGACCCAACCATCGAGCCTGCATGCAAGGAGGAGTCCAGTACAATTTTGCACAATCTTTGTGTGGAACATTGAACTGCTGCTCTCCAGGATGAAAGTTGAGGGCAATTCCATTAGCTCAGATGCAGATGTAAACATAATGTTGCAACTTTCCCGAGATTCGGCTTCTGTTGCAACTTACGCAGAAGCCACCCAAAATCAGTGTGTTATTGAGGGGACTCAAATCCCTGTTAATAAACTCAGCTTGCTGCTGGCATCATGACACTGGATATCAGTTTTAAAGGGGTTTTCATGGTGCTAAGGCATTGCAGGAATCTTAGAGGGGAGCAGTAGATCTTCTAGGAAGCACTTTATTGTCTCTCAGGATAGTGATCCCACCACAATGATTCTTCTGGTGTTAATTTGTAGTTGCCCACCAGCAAGGCAGCAAGCCCAAACAACTGCTCCCAATGCTGATAAGCTGTGACCTAAAGCTGGGTTGTGTTGTCCAATGAAGGTCAAAGTCACTCGCCATGCTGCAGCTTTGCACAGGACAATCAAATAGACAAAGCCTTTGGAAGGCAGATTCTGAAAGAATGAACCAAGGGGGATGCTTGAATTAATTCTTGACATATTTTTGTTTGTCAATTTTTGTGAGAAGCCAAAAAGATCACTTGTAAACTTGTGAAGCTGCTACATTAATCCAGTAAAATAGAGAAGACAAGAAGAAACCCATTATTGATGGGAGAATTGGGCCGAGTTCAATCTGAGGAGTTAGTCAAGAATAACAAACAGAAACTGGTTGAGAGGTTGCATCTCCTTCCAATTCCCCCTCCACCCGCCAGCTGCTCAATTTAGGGGTGAAGGTCAAGGCCCCCATGATAGCAAGCTTTTGCAGCAAATGGGAACCGTTATTTGAATAGTCCAGTGACCTGCTCCATCACATTTTGTCTGGGATCATGGTGTTGATTAGAGCTCTGTGGCTGGCAGACTGCAATCAAGAACTAAGTCAGCAGGGGTGTCCCAAATGCAGGTACAGTTAGGCTACAGTAGAATTAACACATTTTTTATTTTTAGAGATACAGCGCAGAAACAGGACCTTTGGTCCAACAGGTCCGAGCCGACCAGCATTCCCTGCACATGAGCACTATCCTACGCACACTAGGGACAATTTACAATTTACCAAGCCAATAACCTACAAACCTGTACGTCTTTGGAGTGTGGGAAGAAACCAGAGATTTCAAGGAAAACCCACACAGAACATACAAACTCCATACAGACAGCACCCATAGTCAGGATCAAACCCGGGTCCCTGACGCTGTACGGCAGCAACTCTACCACTGCGTCGCCCCCGAATGATTGCTATACCATGAACTGAGTGGATATTGTGCCAGCAAGTGCTAATTAAATTCTACACACGACATATCTGCATATAAATTACTGAACTTAGATATAGATTTAGTTTTAGTCTTAGAGATACAGCATGGAATCAAGCCCTTTAGTCCAAACTCCATACACAATTTAGACTTGTATTGCAATTATTTTAACATAAATTGTATGAAAATGATTCAATGACACTAAAAACAATGATGACATATTTTCACAGTTTTTATTTGATAAGCTGGGTCAGATGTTATAACATTGCTGAATCAAATAAAGAGAAAGCAAGGTAATCAGTGTGTGTTCCATCAATAAATCCTTTTCCATTGTTGTGAACAAACCAGCAAGAGATATTGGCACCCAATTTTGAATCCAGTCGGTAATCTTTCTGCCACCCTCTAACAAAACAATGCAACATACATGTAAGTAAAAAAGAAAATGAAAATATCCATAAAACCATTTTGAATAACACATCTGTTATTCAAAGAAAGCAAACGCAAGTCTAGCATTTATTTTGAGAGGGCTTATATACAAAAAACATGGATGTATTGCTGAGGCTCTACAGGCCGCATTTGGAATATTGTGAGAAATTTTGGGCACAATATCTGAGGAAGGATGTGCTGGCTTTTAGGAAGGAGATGAGGAAGAAATTCTTTGATCAGAGGATTGGTGAATCCGTGGAATTCTTTGCCACAGAAGGCTCTGGAGGCAAAGTCAATGGATATATTTAAGGCAGAGAGAGATAGATTCTTGGTTAGCACAGGTGACAGAGGTTAAGGGGAGAAGGCAGGAGAATGGGGTTACGAGGGAGAGATAGATCAGCCATGATTGAATGGTGGAGTAGACTTGATGGGCCGAATGGCCTAATTCTACTCTTATGACCACAAACAATACTGAGAACCACACTCTGCACTCTGTATCTTTCCCTACACTCCACCGATTGCACAAGTTTGGCTTGATGGCATTTATGGATATTATTATCCGATTTGATTGGATAGCATGCAAAACAAAGATTTTCAGTGTACCAGTAAACATGACAATAATAAACCTAGATTTAGGATGCAGATTTTGAAACCAGAATTACGACTTTTACCTTGTTACTGAGAGTTTGAGACCCTTTACAATCATTGTGGCCTCTGGTTTCTGTGGATCTGATCCAGAGTGAATGTTATATACCTTAGCATCAATGCCATGGTAAAATTGACCTGCATCAATAATAAAGTAAAACATAATTTGGGATAGAAATTACAATGGTGTAAATCTACAACAGTGAAGTGGGAAACATATCACAGTTCAAATTTCAGGTTGAATTTTGCTCAGTGCAAGTAGGCTGTGTCTGGGAAAGAGTGTGTGCAAACTGTCTGGTCAGAAGGCTGCTTGTTCCAATACAAGCAATACAAATCCAGGCAGTTAATCATTTAACTGAGGCTGTCCTTTAATTCAGTGCCAACATTACAACATTGGCAGCGATGCAGCCTTCTAGATGTGATACTGAACTGAGATATGAAGTGCTGAGAGCAGGTAAAAGATTACAATTCATCATTCAAAGAGCAAGGAGAGTTCCTCTTATATCCTGAGCAACCTCAATATCATTAAAACTGATTACTTCGTCATTTATATCAGTTTTAGTCGTGAGGGTTTGTTATATATGTGTTTGGATATGAATTTCTATGCATCACAATCTCCTTAATTTGCTAAGCATGCTGTCAGTTCACGATGGCCTTGCTTTAATTTCACTTCTATCATCAGGAAGAAGGTAGAAGGTAGAAAACCATGACTACCTGATTCAAGAAGAGCTTCTTTCCAACAACCATCAGGCTCTTGAACATCGCACAATGCTAAACTCAACGATGAACCTCTAGGGACTGTTTTGGTTATCCTGAGGAGGTGGTTTTTTTTACACTGGTATCATGGTTATTCATTTATTGAACTGTTGTTTATTGCATATTATCTATGCCTATTGGGTTTACTGGCCTGTTATGCTGTTGCAAGTAAGAATTTAATTGTACCATTGTCGGTACATAAGACAATTAAACACTTAGGACTCTCTTTTACATAACTATGTTCACTGTATAAATGATTGTTCAGGTTATTAAACATTGAGGAAACTAATATTTTATGTACCAAATAATAGCAACTTTCACTGTCATTATAAGCATGAATTGAGTGTCAATGGTATTTTTAAGCAAACGTTCATTTCACTGTCACACAAGGGCTATAAACCCTTAGAGTGCTGTTTAATAGAGTGAATACCCCACATACCAAGTAATCCATGGGTCATGTTGGACAGCCTGTGGCTGTCGAGTGTATAAAATCCCAGGAAGTCCTGGTGTAGAGGATGATATTTCCAGACGCGATGCAGCACGATGACAAATGTTGCGTCATCTCCCATCACCAGTGTGAGATTCCTTTCTTTCATGATTGAGATTGTGAACCTGGGGAGAGTTTTGATAAAGTGTTCTGTTATTACCAATCTGAAATTTTTCCAACTCTTTATAGTAGCTCGCGTAAAAATGAACGATTAGAAGAGGATATTTTAAAACAACATTTAATCAGAGGCTTCAGCTGAAATGAAGTAGACAGCTCATGGAGTCACACAGCATGGGAAAGGGTTCTTTGGCCCATCGGGTCTGCGCTGACCATCAATTACACTAAACCTACACTGCTCTGATTTTCTTCCTCCTATGTTCCCATCAACTCCTCCCAGATTCGAGCACTTACCTACACGTTAATAGTCAATTACCCTAGAACTAGGGCGGCACAACGGTAGAGTTGCTGCCTTACAGAGCCAGAGACCTAGGTTCAATCCTGACTGCGGGTGCTGTCTGTATGGAGTTTGTACGCTCTTCCCGTGACCCCGTGGGTTTTTTCCGGGTGCTCAGGTTTCCGCCCATATTACAAAGACGTCCAGGTTTATAGGTTAATTGGTTTTGGTAAAGATTGCAAATTGTCCTCAGTGTGCAGGATAGTGTTGGTGTACTGGGATCGCTGGCCAGCGTTGTCTCGCTGGGCTGAAGGGCCTGTTTCCGCACTGTATCTCTAAACTAAACCTGGGCACTTTAGCTTTCCTAATAACTTGACTGTTTCCCAGACTGCTTAATCCTCATTTGCAATATTGTGACAGCTTTTCAGGGTGTTGTAAAGGACAGTCAGAGGGTAGTCACCACCTAAAATTCTCCCTCTGCACGTGGCAACTTCTGGTCCCTATTTACTGCCTTCCCTGTGGAATCACAGAACTCGGCTTACGTAGAAATTGAGTGAATCGCAAAGATACAACACAATGAAAGCTGTCCTTAAGTTTATCGAACCAGAGTCCTGTTAAAGAATAATCAAGCATACTCATTCCACGAGACTGCCTGGGAGACAACTTTGAAAATAACCTTTTATTAAGAACATTCTGTGGGTCTATTATTAAAGTACACCCAATACCTCTCATTCATTACAGTCGCTGTTGTTGACCAGGGAATAATAGTCTTGTCTTTGTTGTAAAATATGGTGATCACTTCTGTCGTTACTGATATCCTCAAGTTGATTTTTCTGTTTTCAAACCCAAACTTTCCAAAGTAGGTAGTTATTTTCTGGTTATTTTCTGTTTTCTTATCTCCTATTAATTGTCCATTTACTTGTATATCTAATGTTTTATTGAAAATAACAATGAATAATTAGACAATGCAGAAATGAGACACTTATCAATAAGCACTGATGCACAAAAAATAATCAGTGTTCATTTGTTCAATATAATCCAATTGTGCTAAAGGAAGAATGGTAAATATATGGAGTGAAAGAGAGAACAAATAACAAAGAGGTAAGCAGTACACAAGGTGAGAAATTGGGAAATTGGGAGGGTAAGAGTGGGAATGTAGACAAGCAAATGTCCATAACCAAAATAAATATGTAGAGCAACAGACGTAATATGCAATGGAAGCAACCGGAGATGTAGGTTTTCACCGAAAATAGATACGAAATGCTGGAGTAACTCAGCGGGACAGGCAGCATCCTTCTCTCCAGAGATGCTGCCTGTCCCGCTGAGTTACTCCAGCATTTTGGTTCTATATTCAATGTAATATGCAATCTCTTTTTTACTATGCCTAGCCAAAAATTAGTATAGAAATGTGAATGCAGATGCTGACTAAAAGAATGATTAGAAAGTGAAAGATAAAGGGAAAAAGATGGGGAAATTGGGCCAAAAAACCATGATTTTGAATGTGCTTTTCTTGAAGTGAAACAGCAAAACAAAAATTTCTGCAACATTTTATGTCACTCTGTAAGCTTCCCTTCCCGAATTGTGTTTGTGTGTCTGGCATGTCAGGCTCACAGTAAATGAATCAATCTACACACAAAGCTCCTTTTAGGAAGTTGTTGGTGAAATAAGACCACATTTTCCAAGAGGTGAGTCCTGGCCACGCCTGAAATAAATAGATTTTAATTGTAAAACATCACTTCGAAGAGTCCCATTACTTACCTTCTAAACTTCAAATGCCCCCAACCACCTACACCCCAGCAATGCGTCTGGTCTCTGATTGTCTCTACCCATGACTTTCTAATCACAGCTGGCCTTGAGCATTCGGTCACTCTTGGTCACAAGAATGGTGTGGAAGATTAGCAAATTGTATGAACTGTCTACCTCATTGACGACCCTCAGACCATCTTTTATCAGACTTTACTGGACTTCATCTTGCACTGAACGTTATTCATGTTATTTCCTTTACATGTATCTGTACATTGTGGATGGCTCGATTGTAATCGTGTATTGTCTGTCAATTGACCTCAGTCAGGCGAACGACCAGAAACAGAGACAGCAGCAGTGCTGCAGTTTGGCGCCAACCCGGAACATGCACCCTTTTTAGGGCGGGCACCTACGGATGTCGAACCAGATGGCATCACCCTGCTGCAGACTTCTGCTCCCTCAAACGCAAGAAGAAGTCTTTCCGCTCACTGGTTTGCACTCAGTTAAAGCTTTTCATTGTACCTCAGTACATGTGACAATAAACTAAACTCAACTCAACCAAATCCATTGGTTGAGTTGAGTTTATATCCTGAAGCTAAAGATTCTCTTCTGTTTTGCAGACAATAATATCTATTCTTATTGTTACACTGGAACTAACACCACAATAAACATTTATTTAAGTAACATGCTCAGACATGAAGATATAATTTTAAAAACAAAGCACACTACACAGAAAAGCACTTAGGATTTCCTGATATCGTGACCAACATGTGGGTGGTTCCACTACAAAATGTATTAATTCCGCAGCTAAATGTAATGCAATTAAGGAACACAATTGGCATTTCCCAGCTTGAATTGGTCGTAAACCAACTTTGATCGGGAAATAGGGAACCACTTAAAGGTTATTATTGAAATTCACAAGCAGAAAAGAAAATGCTGTCTTGCAAAAAAAAAGTTGAGGGAAAAATATTGCTTCATGTAACCTCCCTACAGTAATCAATCACTATAATCTTGTAAGAAATGTCTGTTAGTCTAACCGTCAGTGACCATTGAAATTGAAAGTAATTTTGATTGATACTTGCGCAATGATATTCACTACAATGTAAAACAATGTAAAGTACAGCAAGTATTTTTTAGGTTGCAGTAACTAAAATAACGTTACAATTATTAAAAAGAGTTTTGATAATCCTGCAGATAAATAAAACGTTGTTATTCTGAGTCTGAAACACTCTAGCTCCAACCCCCTTTCCCTCACAGATACAATTGTTTTTATAGTGCAATCTTCTATAACGTGAGGTTGCTTAGGAACAGCCCTATTGAGTTGTAGCAGAATTACCTGTACATCTCTAATTTAATTTATCCCATTGCTCACTGGGACCTTGCTGAAAATGAATTGGCCAATACATTTATCTAAAATATGACTGAATTTATTTTAAAGGTTATTAATTAGCCATGGAGCACACTGAAACATCAATTGAACGTGAAATACAGTAATAAATCCGAGTATTTAATTTCCTTTATTGCAAAAATTCAACACTTCACTTGCGGTTGGATTCTGTTCTAATGTTCTGCCTAAGAGCAATATGCTGTTGGATATTCAGAATATGTTACCTGTGAATGGATCGTTGACAAGGTTCAAAATGAAACCTGGTTTTCCAGCAAAGTTGAAACAGGCAGCATCGTGTTGCTTTTGCAATGGGATAATGAAATGGGGATCTCCATCAACTTAAAAAAAAACAGGTATTAAGTAATTGCAATAAATAATGTTTTAAATATTTTTAAAAAGTAAAAATATTGCATCAAACAGAAGAACATTTTAAAAGAGCAAGATCTTACGCAAAAAAAACTTTGTTTCTTTTATAATAGTAAAGCCTGATGAGAATATATTTTAAAATAAGCATTTCCCAAATTATTTTCAACAAGACTGTGCTCATTTTTTTTAACCTCTGTATCAATACTTTTACATTAATCTGTATCGAATTCATTTGACATCTTCAACATCTTTTACCTAAAGATTTGATTTCGTTTTATCCCTTTTCTGATATGTATGATCATCAATGTATGCAGGGAATGTGTGCAAGAGCTCATTTGCTTCCTGATAAGTCATCACGTTGCCCTTTTAAACATCTACACGCTGTGAATTTCAACATGGTAGTGACAGAGGATCAGGGATCTTCCCCAATCCCCTCCACCAGCTAGGTAGATCGATCTATCGAAAATAGATCGATCACTGTAAATTAATTCCCTTAAATGTTGCAAATTTATTCACGATGAAAACATCAATCTAGGTGATGTCAGTTAGAGTATCAAATTTGGGCACCATGTTACAGGAAAGATGTTGTCAATCTGGAAAGGGTGCAGAAAAGATTTACGAGGATGTTGCTTGGACTCGAGAGCCTGAGCTATAGGGAGAGGCAGAGTGGGCTACATTTCTTGGAGGATGAGGGGGTGATCTTACAGAGGTGTATAAAATCATGAGAGGAATACACTGGGTAGTGGCACCGAGTCTCATGCACAGAGTAGGAGAACCAGAGAACATAGGTTGAAGGTGAGAGGGGAAAGATTTAATAGGAACCTGAGGGATAACTTTTTCACACAAAGGGTGGTTGGTGTATGGAACGAACTGCAGGAGGAGGTAGTTGAGGCATGTACTATCGCAATGTTTAAGAAACATTTAGACAGATACATGGATAGGGCAGGGTTAGAGGGATATGGGTCCATGCAGGCAGGTGGGACTAGTGTAGATGGGACATGTTGGCCAGTGTGGGCAAGTTGGGCTGAAGGGCCTGTTTCTACTCTATGATTCTAACGCGATGAAAATGTAGAAAAGATTATTGGTGGCGTGAAATTGTTCGGCTCAAAGTTTCCTCTTTCCGTTTGACAATTTGAAGAAACTTGTTGGTTTGGGCAGGCTAATGACAAAGAAAATAATGTATTCATAAACATAAGTGTTCAATTTGAAATGCTATTGAAAGCTCACCAAAAGAGCTAGTACAAGGAAGAGAAAAAATTCACAGGCAGAACAGGATCGAGTTTAGAGCAAGTATGGAGTACTACAAACAGCTTCAGTGAAAAACTGTAATCTCTGCTTTCAAAAGAAACCTGTCAAAATAAACTTAATATGAAGCTCGAGATCCAGCTATGGTTGTAGAAAATATGCCTCTATAATTTCACTATCATAAGCACATCTCAGGAAATTAATTTTTGGTATTTAAATATTCTAAAATTCTGGACTCAATTCTATTGAGTCTGAAAGGCTAATTCTATTGATATGAAAGGCTAACTTTGAGGGAATGCGTTAGGGTTTAAAAGGAGTGAATTGGGACACTTTGTTTTATGGGAAGGGTGTAGAAGAGAAATGGAGGACATTTAAAGGGGAAATTGTAAGAGTACAGAATCTTTATGTCCCTGTTTGGTTGAAAGGAAATAGTAAAAATTGGAAAGAGCCATGGTTTTTAAGGGAAATTGGACACTTGTTTCGAAAAAAGAGAGATATCTACAATAATTATAGGAGGCATGGAGTAAATGAGGTGCTAGAGGAGTATAAAGAATGCAAAAAGAATCTTAAGATAGAAATTAGGAAGGCTAAAAGAAGATATGAGGTTCCTTTGGCAAGAAAGGTGAAAGTAAATCCAAAGGGTTTCTACAGCCATATTAATAGCAAAAGGATAATAAGGGATAAAATTGGACCATTAGAGAGCCAGAATGGACAGCTATCTGCAGAGCTAAAAGAGATGGGGGAGATATTGAACAATTTCTTTTCTTCGGTATTCACCAAGGAGAAGGATATTGAACTCTGTGAGGTAAGGAAAAAAAGTAGAGTAGCTATGGAAACTATGAGATTCAAAGAGGAGGAAGTACTGACACTTTTGAAAAATATAAAAGTGGATAAGTCTCCAGGTCCTGACAGGATATTCCCTAGGACATTGAGGGAAGTTAGTGTAGAAATAGCAGGAGCTATGACAGAAATATTTCAAATGTCATTAGAAACGGGAATAGTGCCGGAGGATTGGCGTACTGCGCATGTTGTTCCATTGTTTAAAAAGGGTTCAAAGAATAAACCTAGCAATTATAGACCTGTTAGTTTGATGTCAGTGGTGGGTAAATTAATGGAAAGGATACTTAGAGATAACATATATAAGCATCTGGATAAACAGGGTCTGATCAGGAACAGTCAACATGGATTTGTGCCTGGAAGGTCATGTTTGACAAACCTTCTTGAATTTTTTGAAGCAGTTACTAGGGAAATTGATTAGGGTAAAGCAGTGGATATTGTCTATATGGATTTCAGTAAGGCCTTTGACAAGGTTCCCCATGGAAGGTTGGTTAAGAAGGTTCAATCTTTGGGTGTTAATGGCGGAGTAGCAAGATGGATTCAACAGTGGCTGAATGGGAGATGTCAGAGAGTAATGGTGGATGGCTATTTGTCAGGTTGGAAGCCGGTGACCAGTGGGGTGCCTCAGGGATCTGTGTTGGGTCCACTGTTGTTTGTCATGTACATCAATTATCTGGATGATGGGGTGGAAAATTGAATAAGTAAGTATGCAGATGATACTAAGATAGGTGGTGTTGTGGATAATGAAGTAGATTTTCAAAGTCTACAGAGAGATTTGGGCCATTTGGAAAAGTGGGCTGAAAGATGGCAGATGGAGTTTAATGCTGATAAGTGTGAAGTGCTACATCTTGGCAGGACAAATCAAAATAGGACGTACATGGTAAATGGTAGGGAATTGAGGAATGCTGTGGAACAGAGAGATCTAGGAATAACTGTGCATAGTTCCCCGAAAGTGGAATCGCATGTAGATAGGGTGGTAAAGAAAGCCTTTGGTGTGCTGGCCTTTATAAATCAGAGCATTGAATATAGGAGTAGGGAAGTAATGTTAAAATTGTACAAGGCATTGGTAAGACCAATTCTGGAGTATGGTGTACAATTTTGGTCGCCTAATTATAGGACGGATGTCAACAAAATAGAGCGAGTACAGAGGAGATTTACTAGAATGTTGCCTGGGTTCCAGCAAATATGTTACAGAGAAAGGTTGAACAAGTTAGGTCTTTATTCTTTGGAGTGCAGAAGGTTAAGGGGGGGACTTGATTGAGGACTTTAAAATGATGAAAGGGATAGACAGAGTTGACGTGGATAAGCTTTTCCCATTGAGGGTAGGGAAGATTCAAACAAGACGGCATGACATGCGAATTAAGGGACAGGGGTAACGTCAGAGGGAACTTCTTTACTCAGAGGGTGGTGGCTGTGTGGAATGAGCCTCCAGCAGAAGTGGTGGAGGCAGGATCGATTTTAACATTTAAAAGTAAAGTGGATAGGTATATGGACGGGAAGGGAATGGAGGGGTACGGTCTGAGTGCAGGTAGATGGGACTAAGGGAAAACAAATGGTCGGCACGGACTGGAAGGGCCGAGAGGGCCTGTTTCCGTGCTGTAATTGTTATATGGTTATATGGTTATTTTTGGATGGGAAAGGATAGGAAAGGTTGCAAGGGATATGGATCAAACAGGCAAATGGAATAAGCTTAGATGAGGCACCTTGGTCAGCATGGACAGGTTGGCTGAAGGACCTGTTTTTGAGTTGTATGACAATATGACGTCCTTCCTTGGTCGCCACAAAAAAGTGCAACGAGAAACAAAAAGTCTTTGGCAGATTTACTTTAAATGCTTGACTAAATGTAGGATTTCTGATCAGAGAAGCAACATGCCACTCATCTCTGTTTATAATGGGAACACAGGACAGACAGACAGTAGAAGTGATTAGAAATGGTCAGAAATATAAAGGAAATGTTATTGTGCTGTAACCTACAAGACCACAGATTGAGAGCTACAGAGTGGTATGGATCTCAATAGAGTCTGCATAGAAATGATGGCTTGGCTGGCTTTTTCCTGTGTTGTATATCCCCTAAGAAGCCACAGCACTATGCGCCGTATGTGCAACCTAAAATAAACGGTTGAGGAATGACTGCCGTGCCGACAATCTTCCATCCATCCAATGACACTGCTAACTGCATTTGTTTAGGAAGAAATATGACTCTTACCACTGATTACTGGAGGGGCAGCTGTTTAGGAATAAATAAAACAAATCAGTGCAAATTTCCATAAAATTACATAGAGATGAACAGATTATGTTCATAATTACTCACTTTTTATGAACTACGAAATAATAACAAACATGAATGGTCACTTTGTTTAATAATTTCAAATTAATGCTTTAGCAGTGCTAACAGGATCAGTTATTATGTACAATAGTCATCTGGTGGTAATGCTGTATAATATTTTCTAAGAATCATGTTGTTGCTGTGTTTTAGTTGCTCAAAAGTACATCGAGTGATGATGGCATCCTAAGTGAAACATTTTTCTTTACATAAAAGCTAAATGATTGCTAATGAGATAGGTAACAAACTAAAATAAACTAAAGTATTGAAATAAATAACCACGTCACATTACCGTTACGTTTCGGGTCAGGACCCTTCTTCAGCCTGATGAAGGGTCCTTGCCTATCCATGTTCTCCAGAGATACTGCCTGACTCTCACACTTCACGGCAATAATATGAAGCATACCAGCAGGGAGAGGTTGCGGTTTGTACATTATAAGAAGATTCATAGAAACATAGAAAGTAGGTGCAGGAGTAGGCCATTCGGCTGATCATCGTGCATCAGTACCCTGTTCCTGCTTTTCCCTCATATCTCCTTCTTCAAGGAGAAAGTAGGGGACTGGGTGCTCCGGTTTCCTCCCACAGTCCAAAGACGTACAGGTTTGTATGCTAATTGGCTTTGGTAAATTATCCTGTGTGCGTGTGTGTGTGTGTGTGTGTGTGTGTGTAGGATAATGTTAGTGTGTGGGGATCACTGGTCGGTGTGGTCTCAGTGGGCCGAAGGGCCTGATTCCTCGCTGTATCTTGAAACTAAACTTAGTTAAACTAAGGAGTGGTCAAGGGCTACCTATGGCAATGAGGGACTGGCTTTATCAGTGATCAGGCAGCTGCATAGTGTCGAGCTCAGTAAAGAACCAGCCACTCCATCCACCCAGCACTTCAACTGGATACAAACGTAACTGCCCACCGTTACTCCAGTGACAGCTGTTCCATGAGCTGCAGGCCCATCATTGACAGGGAGCAAGGAATGTTAAATCGATTTGATAAAAGGCATATTGACCAATTATGTCAATGCAACCTGATGCAATAAAGTCAAGACATCTGCAGCATAACCCAGATTTAGAGCATAGAAAATAGAACAACACAGCACAGGAACAGGCCCTTCTGCCCACAATGTTCATGCTGAACATGACGCAGTTAAACTAATCTCCTTTGCCTGCACATGATCCATATCCCTCCATTCCTTGCATATCTGTGGAATTCTCTGCCACAGAAATCTGTGGAATTCTTTGCCACAGAAGGCTGAGGAAGCTAATTGACTGGATATTTTCAAGCGAGAGTTAGATTTAGCTTTTAGGGTTAACGGAATCAAGGTAATGGGGGAAAAAGCAGAAAAGGGGTACTGACTTTAGTTAATCAGCCATGTTATATTGAATGGCGCTGCTGGCTCGAAGAGCCAAATGGCCTACTCCTGCACCTATTTTTCTATGTTTCTATCCACATGCCTATCTAAAAGTCTCTCAAAATGCCACAATGATATCTGCCTTCCCCACCACGCCTGGCAGCGCTATGAGTAAAAAATGTCCCTGCACATCTCCTTTAAACTTTGCCCCTCTCACCCTACAGCTATGCCCTGTACCCCTTGACATTTCCACCCTGGGAAGTAAGGTTCTGACTGTGTACCTTATCTATGCCTCTCATAATTTAATGTACCTCTTTCAGGGCTCTCCTCCATCACCAATGCTTGCGCAATCGCTAGGAGAGAGCAGATTTGCAGAAAATAAATCATAGCTGGCTTACATTATATGTATATCATTGCAAAGATTAAAATCATAGAAACATAGAAATTAGGTGCAGGAGTAGGCCATTCAGCCCTTCGAGCCTGCACCGCCATTCAATATGATCATGGCTGATCATCCAACTCAGTATCCCGTACCTGCCTTCTCTCCATACCCTCTTATCCCCTTAGCCACAAGGGCCACATCTAACTCCCTCTTAAATATAGCCAATGAACTGACCTCAACTCACCTCTGTGGCAGAGAGTTCCAGAGACTCACCACTCTCTGTGTGAAAAAAGTATTTATCATCTTGGTCTTAAAGGATTTCCCCCTTACCCTTAAGCTGCAACCCATTGTCCTGAACTTCCCCAACATCGGGAACAATCTTCCTGTATCTAGCCTGTCCAACCCCTTAAGAATTTTGTAAGTTTCTATAAGATCCCCTCTCAATCTCCTAAATTCTAGAGTGTATAAACCGAGTATATCCAGTCTTTCTTCATAAGACAGTCCTGACATCCCAGGAATCAGTCTGGTGAACCTTCTCTGCACTCCCTCTATGACAATAATGTCCTTCCTCAGATTTGGAGACCAAAACTGTACGCAATACTCCAGGTGTGGTCTCACCAAGACCCTGTACAATTGAATTGGAACCTCCCTGCTCCTATACTCAAATCCTTTTGCTATGAAAGCTAACATACCACTCGCTTTCTTCACTGCCTGCTGCACCTGCATGCCTACTTTCAATGACTGGTGTACCATGACACCCAGGTCTCGCTGCATCTCCCCTTTTCCTAATCAGCCACCATTTAGATAATAGTCTGCTTTCCTGTTTTTGCCACCAAAATGGATAACCTCATATTTATCCACATTATACTGCATCTGCCAAACATTTGCCCACTCACCCAGCCTATCCAAGTCACCTTGCAGTCTCCTAGCATCCTCCTCACAGCTAACACTGCCCCCAGCTTAGTGTCATCCGCAAACTTGGACATATTGCCTTCAATTCCCTCATCCAGATCATTAATATATATTGTAAATAGCTGGGGTCCCAGCACTGAGCCCTGCGGTATCCCACTAGTCACTGCCTGCCATTGTGAAAAGGACCCGTTTACTCCTACTCTTTGCTTCCTGTTTGCCAGCCAGTTCTCTATCCACATCAATACTGAACCCCCAATGCTGTATGCTTTAAGTTTGTATACTAATCTCTTATGTGGGAAGCCTTCTGGAAGTCCAGATATACCACATCCACCGGTTCTCCCTTATCCACGCTACTAGCTACATCCTCGAAGTGCTGCTATCCCATCTTTAATAACTGACTCTAGCAGTTTCCCCACTACCGATGTTGGACTAACTGGTCTGTAATTCCCAGTTTTCTCTCTCCCTCCCTTCTTAAAAAGAGGGGTTACGTTTGCTACCCGCCAATCCTCAGGAACTACTCCAGAATCTAAAGAGTTTTGAAAGATTATCACTAATGCATCCACTATTTCCTGAGCTACTTCCTTAAGTACTCTGGGATGCAGCCTATCTGGCCCTGGGGATTTATCGGCCTTTAATCCATTCAATTTACCCAACACCACTTCCTGACTAACCTGGATTTCACTCAATTCCTCCTTTGACCCGCGGTCCCCTGCTATTTCCGGCAGATTATTTATGTTTTCCTTAGTGAAGACGGAACCAAAGTAGTTACTTTTTTACACATCATCCTTTGCTTTGATACTATGCCTGATTTCCCTTGTTATCCACGGATGCTCTACCTTCCCCGATTTATTATTTTGCCAAACTGGAATGAACAATTTTTGTAGTTCATCCATGCAGTCTTTAAATGTCTTCCATTGTATATCCACCGTCAACCCTTTTAGAATTCATTGCCAGTCAATCTTGACCAATTCACGTCTCATACCCTCAAAGTTACCTTTCTTTAAGTTCAGAACCATTGTTTCTGAATTAATAATGTCACTCTCCATCCTAATGAAGAACTCAACCATATTATGGTCACTCCGCAGAACAGGATCGAGTTTAGAGCAAAGTATGGAGTACTACAAACAGCTTCAGTGAAAATCTGTAATCTCTGCTTTCAAAAGAAACCTGTCAAAATAAACTTAATATGAAGCTCGAGATCCAGCTATGGTTGTAGAAAAGATGCCTCTATAACTTCACTATCATAAGCACATCTCAGGAAATTAATTTTTGGTATTTAAATATTCTAAAATTCTGGACTCAATTCTATTGAGTCTGAAAGGCTAATTCTATTGATATGAAAGGCTAACTTTGAGGGAATGCGTTAGGGTTTAAAAGGAGTGAATTGGGACACTTTGTTTTATGGGAAGGATGTAGAAAAGAAATGGAGGACATTTAAAGGGGAAATTGTAAGAGTACAGAATCTTTATGTCCCTGTTTGGTTGAAAGGAAATAGTAAAAATTGGAAAGAGCCATGGTTTTCAAGGGAAATTGGACACTTGTTTTGAAAAAAGAGAGATATCTACAATAATTATAGGAGGCATGGAGTAAATGAGGTGCTAGAGGAGTATAAAGAATGCAAAAAGAATCTTAAGATAGAAATTAGGAAGGCTAAAAGAAGATATGAGGTTGCTTTGGCAAGAAAGGTGAAAGTAAACCCAAAGGGTTTCTACAGCTATATTAATAGCAAAAGGATAATAAGGGATAAAATTGGACCATTGGAGAGCCAGAATGGACAGCTATCTGCAGAGCCAAAAGAGATGGGGGAGATATTGAACAATTTATTTTCTTCGGTATTCACCAAGGAGAAGGATATTGAACTCTGAGGTAAGGGAAAAAAGTAGAGTAGCTATGGAAACTATGAGATTCAAAGAGGAGGAAGTACTGACACTTTTGAAAAATATAAAAGTGGATAAGTCTCCAGGTCCTGACAGGATATTCCCTAGGACATTGAGGGAAGTTAGTGTAGAAATAGCAGGAGCTATGACAGAAATATTTCAAATGTCATTAGAAACCGGAATAGTGCCGGAGGATTGGCGTACTGCGCATGTTGTTCCATTGTTTAAAAAGGGTTCAAAGAATAAACCTAGCAATTATAGACCTGTTAGTTTGACGTCAGTGGTGGGTAAATTAATGGAAAGGATACTTAGAGATAACATATATAAGCATCTGGATAAACAGGGTCTGATCAGGAACAGTCAACATGGATTTGTGCCTGGAAGGTCATGTTTGACAAACCATCTTGAATTTTTTGAAGCAATTACTAGGGAAATTGATTAGGGTAAAGCAGTGGATATTGTCTATATGGATTTCAGTAAGGCCTTTGACAAGGTTCCCCATGGAAGGTTGGTTAAGAAGGTTCAATCTTTGGGTGTTAATGGCGGAGTAGCAAGATGGATTCAACAGTGGCTGAATGGGAGATGTCAGAGAGTAATGGTGGATGGCTGTTTGTCAGGTTGGACGCCGGTGACCAGTGGGGTGCCTCAGGGATCTGTGTTGGGTCCACTGTTGTTTGTCATGTACATCAATTATCTGGATGATGGGGTGGAAAATTGAATAAGTAAGTATGCAGATGATACTAAGATAGGTGGTGTTGTGGATAATGAAGTAGATTTTCAAAGTCTACAGAGAGATTTGGGCCATTTGGAAAAGTGGGCTGAAAGATGGCAGATGGAATTTAATGCTGATAAGTGTGAAATGCTGCATCTTGGCAGGACAAATCAAAATAGGACGTACATGGTAAATGGTAGGGAATTGAGGAATGCTGTGGAACAGAGAGGTCTAGGAATAACTGTGCATAGTTCCCTGAAAGTGGAATCGCATGTAGATAGGGTGGTAAAGCAAGCCTTTGGTGTGCTGGCCTTTATAAATCAGAGCATTGAATATAGGAGTAGGGAAGTAATGTTAAAATTGTACAAGGCATTGGTAAGACCAATTCTGGAGTATGGTGTACAATTTTGGTCGCCTAATTATAGGAAGGATGTCAACAAAATAGAGCGAGTACAGAGGAGATTTACTAGAATGTTGCCTGGGTTCCAGCAAATATGTTACAGAAAAAGGTTGAACAAGTTAGGTCTTTATTTTTTGAAGCAGTTACTAGGGAAATTGATGAGTGCAGAAGGTTAAGGGGGGGACTTGATTGAGGTCTTTAAAATGATGAAAGAGATAGACAGAGTTGACGTAGATAAGCTTTTCCCATTGAGGGTAGGGAAGATTCAAACAAGACGGCATGACATGCAAATGAAGGGACAGAAGTTTAGGGGTAACGTGAGGGGGAACTTCTTTACTCAGAGGGTGGTGGCTGTGTGGAATGAGCCTCCAGCAGAAGTGGTGGAGGCAGGATCGATTTTAACATTTAAAAGTAAAGTGGATAGGTATATGGACGGGAAGGGAATGGAGGGTTATGGTCTGAGTGCAGGTAGATGGGACTAGGGGAAAACAAATGGTCGGCACGGACTGGAAGGGCCGAGAGGGCCTGTTTCCGTGCTGTAATTGTTATATGGTTCTATGGATGAATTGTTATATGGTTATTTTTGGATGGGAAAGGATAGGAAAGGTTGCAAGGGATATGGATCAAACAGGCAAATGGAATAAGCTTAGATGAGGCACCTTGGTCAGCATGGACAGGTTGGCTGAAGGACCTGGTTTTGAGTTGTATGACAATATGACGTCCTTCCTTGGTCGCCACAAAAAAGTGCAACAAGAAACAAAATGTCTTTGGCAGATTTACTTTAAATGCTTGACTAAATGTAGGACTTCTGATCAGAGAAGCAACATGCCACTCATCTCTGTTTATAATGTGAACACAGGACAGACAGACAGTAGAAGTGATTAGAAATGGTCAGAAATATAAAGGAAATGTTATTGTGCTGTAACCTACAAGACCACAGATTGAGAGCTACAGATTGGTATGGATCTCAATAGAGTCTGCATAGAAATGATGGCTTGGCTGGCTTTTTCCTGTGTTGTATATCCCCTAAGAAGCCACAGCACTATGCGCCGCATGTGCAACCTAAAATAAACGGTTGAGGAATGACTGCCGTGCCGACAATCTTCCATCCATCCAATGACACTGCTAACTGCATTTGTTTAGGAAGAAATATGACTAACTTACCACTGATTACTGGAGGGGCAGCTGTTTAGGAATAAATAAAACAAATTAGTGCAAATTTCCATAAAATTACATAGAGATGAACAGATTTTACTCACTTTTTATGAACTACGAAATAATAACAAACATGAATGGTCACTTTGTTTAATAATTTCAAATTAATGCTTTAGCAGTGCTAACAGGATCAGTTATTATGTACAATAGTCATCTGGTGGTAATGCTGTATAATATTTTCTAAGAATCATGTTGTTGCTGTGTTTTAGTTCCTCAAAAGTACATCGAGTGATGATGGCATCCTAAGTGAAACATTTTTCTTTACATAAAAGCTAAATGATTGCTAATGAGATAGGTAAGCTTGTTTTTTGTGATGGTTTTTATTCTTCAACTTTATGAACAGGCAAGATTTTCTGCACATACGTCTAGGTTAGACACACAGCATGGAAACAGGTCCATTAGTCCGAGTCCATACTGACGATCGATCACCCATTAACATCTTTGTCATCCACTCCCTCCGCAGCAGGGGCAATTTACGGAGGCCAATTAACCGACAAACCTGCACATCTTTTGAATGTGGGGGGAAACCAGAGCACCCGGAGGAAACTCACACGGTCACAGAAAGAATGTGCAAACTCCACACAGCCAGCACCCGAGGTCAGGATCGAACTAGGGTGTCTGGCGCTGTGAGGCAACAACTGTACCAGCTGTGCCACCCCTAAATATACTGGGACTTTTGTCCCATTGGAAGCTTGGCCTCCTGCACTACAACAGATTGCAGCACAAGATCCCAGCACGGACACCCTGCTGCACTTGAAGTGCCGCTTTAGCAGCCAGCAAGGGCTGTCTGTGCTACTGGGGCTACTCAATGCTTATAAATATTTTTAACATTCACCAAGTTTGGAACCTTAAAAAAATCTTAAGCTGTAATTTAATATGTACATTTTTAATGTTTAACAAACTAAAATAAACTAAAGTATTGAAATAAATAACCACGTCACATTACGGTTACGTTTCGGGTCCTTGCCTATCCATGTTCTCCAGAGATACTGCCTGACTCTCACACTTCACGCCAATAATATGAAGCATACCAGCAGGGAGAGGTGGCGGTTTGTACATTATAAGAGGATTCATAGAAACATAGAAAGTAGGTGCAGGAGTAGTCCATTCGGCTGATCATCGTGAAATCAGTACCCTGTTCCTGCTTTTCCCCCATATCTCCTTCTTCAAGGAGAAAGTAGGTGGGTGCTCCGGTTTCCTCCCACAGTCCAAAGACGTACAGGTTTGTATGCTAATTGGCTTTGGTAAATTATCCTGTGTGCGTGTGTGTGTGTGTGTAGGATAATATTAGTGCGTGGGGATCACTGGTCGGTGTGCACTCAGTGGGCCGAAGGGCCTGATTCCTCGCTGTATCTTGAAACTAAACTTAGTTAAACTAAGGAGTGGTCAAGGGCTACCTATGGCAACGAGGGACTAGCTTTATCAGTGATCAGGCAGCTGCATAGTGTGGAGCTCAGTAAAGAACCAGCCACTCCATCCACCCAGCACTTCAACTGGATACAAACGTAACTGCCAACCGTTACTCCAGTGACAGCTGTTCCATGAGCTGCAGGCCCATCATTGACAGGGAGCAAGGAATGTTAAATCGATTTGATGAAAGGGGATAAAAGGCATATTGACCAATTATGTCAATGCAACCTGATACAATAAAGTCAATAGACATCTGCAGCATAACCCAGATTTAGAGCATAGAAAATAGAACAACACAGCACAGGAACAGGCCCTTCTGCCCACAATGTTCATGCTGAACATGACGCAGTTAAACTAATCTCTTTTGCCTGCACATGATCCATATCCCTCCATTCCTTGCATATCTGTGGAATTCTCTGCCACAGAAATCTGTGGAATTCTTTGCCACAGAAGGCTGAGGAAGCTAATTGACTGGATATTTTCAAGCGAGAGTTAGATTTAGCTTTTAGGGTTAACGGAATCAAGGTAATGGGGGAAAAAGCAGTAAAGGGGTACTGACTTTAGTTGATCAGCCATGTTATATTGAATGATACTACCAAATAATCTACTCCTGCACCTATTTTTTAATGTTTCTATCCACATGCCTATCTAAAAGTCTCAAAATGCCTCAATGATATCTGCCTTCCCCACCACGCCTGGCAGCGCTATGAGTAAAAAATGTCCCTGCACATCTCCTTTAAACTTTGCCCCTCTCACCCTACAGCTATGCCCTGTACCCCTTGACATTTCCACCCTGGGAAGTAAGGTTCTGACTGTGTACCTTATCTATGCCTCTCATAATTTAATGTACCTCTTTCAGGGCTCTCCTCCATTACCAATGCTTGCGCAATCGCTAGGAGAGAGCAGATTTGCAGAAAATAAATCATAGCTGGCTTACATTATATTTATATCATTGCAAAGATGAAAATCATAAAAACATAGAAACATAGAAATTAGGTGCAGGAGTAGGCCATTCGGCCCTTCGAACCTGCACCACCATTCAATATAATCATGGCTGATCATCCAACTCAGTATCCCGTACTTGCCTTCTCTCCATACCCTCTTATCCCCTTAGCCACAAGGGCCACATCTAACTCCCTCTTAAATATAGCCAATGAACTGACCTCAACTTACCTCTGTGGCAGAGAGTTCCAGAGACTCACCACTCTCTGTGTGAAAAAAGTATTTATCATCTTGGTCTTAAAGGATTTCCCCCTTACCCTTAAGCTGCAACCCATTGTCCTGAACTTCCCCAACATCGGGAACAATCTTCCTGTATCTAGCCTGTCCAACCCCTTAAGAATTTTGTAAGTTTCTATAAGATCCCCTCTCAATCTCCTAAATTCTAGAGTGTATAAACCGAGTATATCCAGTCTTTCTTCATAAGACAGTCCTGACATCCCAGGAATCAGTCTGGTGAACCTTCTCTGCACTCCCTCTATGACAATAATGTCCTTCCTCAGATTTGGAGACCAAAACTGTACGCAATACTCCAGGTGTGGTCTCACCAAGACCCTGTACAATTGAATTGGAACCTCCCTGCTCCTATACTCAAATCCTATACTAATCTCTTATGTGGGAAGCCTTCTGGAAGTCCAGATATACCACATCCACCGGTTCTCCCTTATCCACGCTACTAGCTACATCCTCGAAGTGCTGCTATCCCATCTTTAATAACTGACTCTAGCAGTTTCCCCACTACCGATGTTGGACTAACTGGTCTGTAATTCCCAGTTTTCTCTCTCCCTCCCTTCTTAAAAAGAGGGGTTACGTTTGCTACCCGCCAATCCTCAGGAACTACTCCAGAATCTAAAGAGTTTTGAAAGATTATCACTAATGCATCCACTATTTCCTGAGCTACTTCCTTAAGTACTCTGGGATGCAGCCTATCTGGCCCTGGGGATTTATCGGCCTTTAATCCATTCAATTTACCCAACACCACTTCCTGACTAACCTGGATTTCACTCAATTCCTCCTTTGACCCGCGGTCCCCTGCTATTTCCGGCAGATTATTTATGTCTTCCTTAGTGAAGACGGAACCAAAGTAGTTACTTTTTTACACATCATCCTTTGCTTTGATACTATGCCTGATTTCCCTTGTTATCCACGGATGCTCTACCTTCCCCGATTTATTCTTTTGCCAAACTGGGATGAACAATTTTTGTAGTTCATCCATGCAGTCTTTAAATGTCTTCCATTGTATATCCACCGTCAACCCTTTTAGAATTCATTGCCAGTCAATCTTGACCAATTCACGTCTCATACCCTCAAAGTTACCTTTCTTTAAGTTCAGAACCATTGTTTCTGAATTAATAATGTCACTCTCCATCCTAATGAAGAACTCAACCATATTATGGTCACTCTTGCCCAAGGGGGCACATACAACAAGACTGCTAACTACCCCTTCCTCATTACTCAAAACCCAGTCTAAAATAGCCTGCTCTCTCGTTGGTTCCTCTATATGTTGATTTAGATAACTATCCCGCATACATTCCAAAAAATCCTCTTCCTCAGCACCCCTGCCAATTTGATTCGCCCAATCTATATGTAGATTAAAGTCACCCATTATAACTGTTTTGCCTTTGTCGCACGCATCATTAAACCATTTCCTATATTTTTCTTTAAATTTGACATGCAGTGTTGAACAATATTATAATGACAAGGAACTGCAGGTGCTGGTATAGCAAGGATAGACACAAATTTCAGAAGTAACTCAGCAGGTTAGGAAGCCTCTCTGGAGAACACGGATAGGTGATGTTTCAAGTCAGAACCATTCTTCAGATCAAATATTGTTGAACAAATATAAGCTGAACAAATATTGTTTAGAAATATCTTTGATTGTTTAAAATATTCGTGGAAATAACAGGAATAAATGGTTGTATGCACAACACTGTCCTTGTACAGGCTCAGCAGGAATTCTATTTAGTATTATGACTAACCTACACTGACATTTCAAAAGGAATTGTCATTTTTAGAACAAGTTATAACTTTCATGAATATTCATCTTCAAAAGTAACTGGAACTGCATCTGAAACCAGAACTTCAAATTTGTATTTTAAAGATTGAATGAACCTTACTTAGGTGTCTCACTACGTTTATCAGCAGAGTTTACGCATTTGAAAAAGGACTATCAACTGCACAAATTCAATCATTAATCCATCGGTAAATTAGTCACTGCTGGATCAATATGTATCAATAAACAAAAAGAGAACTATTCCGAGTGTCACTGACTTCCATTAAAGGTTTATGCCCAGAGGGTTGTGTAATTCCAAAGTACAAATGCCAAATATGATTCAAATATTTCTCTAAATCTTACAGAAACATTTGTTTTTCGTGGAAAAATCTGTAACCCTTACCAAAACCCAATGCAGTAACAACCCACTAATCTGACACCCTCAGGACTTTGGTGGAACCAAATTACCTGCTTTTCGAAACAATTGGACGTTATTGCTATTATTACTACACAGACTCACTTTTTTGTCAATATTTTAATGTTACACAGTAGTCTAATAGATTTTCCAGTTAAGTTTAAAGGGAACGAGAAATATACGAGTACTCCAGGATCTGCAAAAATAGGCGCAACGTGCTGGAGCAACTCAGCAGGACGGGCAGCATCCCTGGAGAACAGCAACAAGTGACCTTTTGGGTTTGGATTCTTCTTCAGTCTCCGAAGAATGGCCCCGACTCAAAATGCCACCTGGTCTTAGAGTCATCGAGTGATACAGTGTGGAAACAGGCCCACACCGGCCAACATGTCCCAGCTACACTAGTCCCACCTGCCAGCATTTGATCCATATCCCTCCAAACCTGTCCTATCTATATAACTTTTTCTGAAACATTGGGGTAGTCCCTGCCTCAACGTACCCTTCTGGCTTCTTGTTCCATACATCCACCACTCTTTGACATTTCAGCTACACATGTTTTCCAGGGATGCTGACTGACCTGCTGAGTTGCGCCAGCACTTTGTAACTGTTTTTTGTAGACCAGCTTCTGCAGTTGCTTGTTTCTATTCCAGGTTCTGGTTGCAAACCGCATCATGTTCCTAACCCCTGGTGTTGCAGACCCTAATTCTAGTTTAGGCTGCACTCCAGCCCTCTCTCTGACTGCATATCCTGTTTATCTTGCCAGCTCTCTGGTCTACAGTCTCACATTCTGAACTAATGAGTGAGCCAGATGCCGATGAAGCAGAATTCCCAAACAAATTAGGGATGGTATGGTGGCACAGCGGTAGAGTTGCTGCCTTACTGCACCAGAGATCGGGTTCGACCCTGACTACGGGTGCTTCCTGTACGGAGTTTGTACGTTTTTCCCGTGACTACATGGGGTTTTCCCGTGTGCACCGGTTTCCTCCCACACTCCAAAGACGTACAGGTTTGTAGGTTAATTGGCAGGTAAAAATTGTAAATCGTTCGTAGAGTGTAGGATAGTGCCATCGGGGATCGCTGGACGGCGTGGACTCGGTGGGTCGAATGGCCTGTTTCCGCACTGTACGTCTAAACAAAACTAAACTAAACTGGAAGCCAGATAACAGAGTTTAGCAAAAATAAATTGGAGTTTACAGCTTTAGGAATAAAGATGAAGAAATTAAGTGCAATGGGACAATACATCTGGACGGTATATTGCAATTGAAAATTATTATCATATAATAATCTACAATTATAGTACAAATAAATGTTCTTAGAATGTAGCATGGCTCAATTAAAGATATATGATTTTTCATGGAACATTATAAAATGAAGTACAAATAATGGAAGATTTTATTTTGGAAAAATACAACGAGCTTACCTAAAGAATGTAAATATTTTGGATATGTAGTTCTGATTGTGCCTGAAACAGAAATCAAAATATCTCTGCAAGGACCAAGGTATTCAAATCCTGAAACATACCTTTTAACATCCATAAATCTAATTCCCCCATTATCTTCAAACCCACTTACTCACTGTTAAAGTAACATTCCTCAGCTGTCGAGACCACAACTTCAGGAATTTCTTCTCCATTCTGCTTTGACTCTCTGCCTCTCTTTTCTCCTACAAGATGCTCCCCTAAATCCACTACTTTGACCAACGTTTTGGTTATTTCACCTCATATCGAGCTTGATGTAACATTTTAAAAACAAATAACTGTAGATGCTGGTTTACCTAAAAGGACACAAAGTGCTGGAGTAACTCAGAGGGTCTGGCAGCATCGCTGGGCAACATGGAAAATTGACATTTGGGGTTGTGAGCCTTCTTCAGACCCAAAATATCACATATTCATGTTCTCCTTAGATGCTACTTGACCCGTTGAGTTACTCCAGCTCTTTATGTCCTTTTGATGTTGAATTTTAATTGCCAATATGTTTACTCTCTCAATGGAGCTATATTGTTGTTGTCAAACTTAATTTGCTTTGATGTTCAATTTTGTTTTCCCTATTGTCTGAGTAAGATTTGATCAGAATATCATCCAAATCGTTTTCGCTCTGTAGCAGCCTCTATTCTTTTTGGACACTTTAAGAGATACTGCCGAGAATGAAAGGGGACCCAGAGGGATGAGGTCCGGGACAGGGTGGGGGGGGGGGGCGGAAGTGGGCTACTGCCATGTGAGAGTCAGGCAGAAAATTGGGAGGGAAGATAGGATTTTTGTAACTTTGTCGGTGCCAGAAACTTTGTTTGGTGTCATTTGTGTACTGCTGAGGTGAGGTCTGCTGTATGATTTTACTGGGTTGAATGCAAAACAAAGTACTTCACTTTACCTAGCTACCTATGACAATAAAGTATCATTGAATCATTGTGTCACAGCAACTGGCAAGGCTGCACAGGAGGGGAGGAAGATAAATGGGAGAACAAAAGTGATAAGCGATTTACTTGTTAGGGGCACACAGGTATTTCTGTGGTTGTAGAAACAACTCAAGGATGATAAGTTGCCTCCTTGGTGTCAGCGTCAGGGGTATCATTGAGGGGACTGTAAAATCTGTTGGAGGGGATGGCTAAGGAGCCAGAGTTCATGATCCATATCAGCATCAATGACATAAGTAGAAGGAGGGTTGAGGTACTGCAGGCAGAATTTAGAGTTGGGGAAAAAGGTTAAAAAGCAAGAGCTCAAAAGCAATAATCTTTGGATTACTGCCAGCATGTTATTGTGTACAGGAAAATAAAGCAGTTGTGTCTAAAACTGGGAAGATGATGTATGAGGAAGAGTTTTAAATTCCTGGAGAATTGTTATGGTTCTTGGGAGTTGGGATGGTTACCAGGGGGGTTGGGATGTTTACCAGGGGGGTTGGGATGGTTACCAGAGCGGTTGGGATGGTTACCAGGGAAGTTGGGATGGTTACCAGGGGTGTTGAGACTCGGTAGGCCAGATAAATTGGACCTCAACAAGAATGTTCTAACAGTTTCTGTTGGTCATGGTTTTAAACTTGTTTGGCAGGATGGTAGAACCTGAGGGCAGAGTCAAAAGGGATTCAAAACGAGGTTGTTAAAAGAATGCAAGGGCTCAAGCGAAGGGTTATTTTGGAAGTTAAAGAAAGGAAAAGGCAATTGCGCATGGCATCGTCGGAGCTAATGCTTACAAGAGTTCATTGAGATGAAACAGAGTGTATAAACATAATGAGTGCACCAGCAAAAACATATTCCAGAGTTTAAGACCTTGACAGCTGAAGATAAACAAGGTTGATAAACTGCAGGTATAGATAGCTGCATGAAAGTTTGATTTGATGCAATAACAATCCTGGTTCAAAAAGCAGTAGAACGAGGTGTTAACTGTTCCCAGATACAATGTGGGTAGGAAAGATAGGGAAGGATTGAAAGGGGTAGGAGTACTGATTATAGCAAATATTCTTGTACTGGAGCGAGAGGATGGTGCAAGGTAGTCAAAGAGAGAAACCCGTTTGGCTAGAACTAACAAAATGTCACAGAAATATTGCACTGTTCCTACATGTCAACATTGAGTGGAAGAGAAAGAGAGAAGTAAATGTGCACGGTGACTACAAAGAAGTGCAAAAACTACAGGCCCGCAATAATACAAAATTTTAGTTATTCTAAAATGGGTTACACAATGGAGCAGCTGGTAAAGACACTACCACACAATACCACTTCATCTCGTTAACAGTTTCCTCTGGGTGCTCCGGTTTGTTCTACATAAGTAAGACTTATGAATTGGTAGGTTGCAAAAAATGCCCCTAATATGTAGGTGAGAATCTGAGGTGAGTTGATGAGAATGTGGTAAAATATGGGTTTAATGTAGGATTAGTGTAAATAGGTGATTGATGGTCAGTATGGACACAGTAGGCCGAAGGGTCTGATTCCAAGCTGTATCTCTCTTTGACGCTATGTCAACAAGATAGTAATGACGCTAAGAATACAGAGGTTGTTGTATTTCCTAAACACATAATAAATGGCTTGATCATATGTTTCTGGTCCATTGAGGGAGCAAGATCTGGTTCTGGGGAATTAAGTGGTTTAAGTCACAAGGTCATAAGGGATAGGAGTAGAATTAGGCCATACGGTCCATAAAGTCTACTCCGCCATTCAATCATGGCTGATGTATCTCTCCCTCCATTCTCCTGTCTTCTCCCCAGAACCTCTGACAAGTGTACCAGGGAGGCAGTTAGAAGATGGTGATCGTAACATTATAAGATTTAGTTTAGCTATAAGAAAGCAGAACGAGCGATCAAAAGTAAAAATGATTAATCAGAGTGAAGCAAAATTTCAATGGGAGATAATTGGATCTGCCCCAGATAAATTGTAATCAAAAATGGGCAGGTAAAACTGGGTGTTCTGCAAGGAAGAGTACATTGAGGCAGATTCTCAGGAGAGACAAGGTAAGACCAAAGAAATCCAGCCCTCCCTGGAAAATGGAAAGGACATTTCAGAGACAACAGGATGCATGTGGTAAGTATTTGGTTATAATTAACAGCAAGGAACTGGCAGCTTAACAAATTAATCAAAGGAGAAATGAAAATAAGGGAAGCAAAGGAAGCTAACGACAAAAGATTAGCTGCCAATATAAATGCCAAACCATAAGTGTTGTACAGGCAAGTAAAACAGTAGTACATAGACGAGCGGAGCCAATTAAGGAGAAAAGTGGAGATCTTGCACAAGTTCATGTCATAGAAGCAGAATTAGGCCATTTGGCCCATCAAGTCTACTCCGCATCATGGCTAATCTATCATTCAATCATGGCTAATCTATCTTTCCTTCTTAAACCCATTCTCCTGCCTTCTCCCAATAACCCATGACACCTTGCATGTGGATGCAGAGGACATCAAGAAGGTGCAAAGTCATCGGTCTTCACCAGGGTAGAGAGTGTTTCCAAAGTAATGCAGAAGGAAGGGACAAAAGTGACATTGGATATGTTAAACATTGTTAGCATGAAAAAAAAATAGGACAGTTGTCAAAACGTAGAGTAGCTAAGGTATCAGGACTGGATGGGATGCATCCTAGGTTTGAGTGAAGAATGGGAGGAAATCATGGAGGTCTGCAGAGTCACAAATGTTACACCCTTGTTCCAAACAGGGGGCAAGGACAATTCCAGCAAATATAGACCAGTGCGTTTAACCTTCATACGGGGAAACTATGGGAACATTGCTCTAAAACAAGGATTCATAGTCAGGAGTTCAATACTGAACTCATTATTAGAGGAAAGTTGCTACTGCATTAGCGAGGGCTCAGTAAATATATTTCAAGAATGGTTCCTGGGTCAGAGGCTACATTTACTAGACAAGTGAAGTTGTCACTGTTTACAACTGCTTAAGGGAGAAAAACATATGTTTATGCAGTGAACGGAATTCACTGCTGAATATATGGTGGGAACAGATTCTATCATGACTTTCAAGGAGTACTAAGGATGTGGACATGGTGGGCTAGATGGCCTGTTTCCATGCTGGATGACTCTATACTTGAGGAAAATAAATTTGCGAAAGAACTTTGCATGGATGTGGAGGTAGACCAGGTGAATGGGACGTATGCGCTGATTTAGCAAAATGCTGGGATGGGCTCATTTGGGGAAACAGTGTCTTTCTTTGCTGCAACAATGTTTTGACGCCAATAGTCACTACATTGAACATAAACATAAACTACAGTAAGCTTGCTTGATTAATACTGTTGTCAGAAAATACATAAACAACCAACATTTAATTGAAAGATATCTTACCTGTTTTTCTAATGCGTGATCCAGGAATATTCCCTGCTGGTGCTCTGAGACCAATTTGTCTAGATGCGACCTTTCCACTCTGTACTGTCTGGAGATTGGCTGGGTCAAAAGAAAGTTTCATGAAATCTCCTCACATTAATTTGTGTCACGATCTTATGATCACCAGTGAAGATATTCTGTGACTATGTTATTTCAAATAGATTATTAATGAATTCAGTTTACTAACGCTCTTGCATCAAATCAAATTGTAGGTGTCATTACATGACACCCGCTCATTCAAACTCTTCAATTTGTGTAGTTCTGTCTATAATTAGTAAAGAAAGACCTCATATTTATACAGCTCCTTAGGCTCCCCATGACACATCAAAGTGTGTCAAAGGTCATAGAGTAATATGATGTTCAAGAAGGAACTGCAGATGCTGGAAAATCGAAGGTAGACCAAAGTGCTGGAGAAACTCAGCAGGTGCGGCAGCATCTATGGAGCGAAGGAAATAGGCAAACTTTCAGGCCAAAACCCTTCTTCAGACTGCCTACCATATCACAGACTGCCTACCACTTTGTCTACCATAGAAAAATATGATATAGAAGCAGTCCATTTGGCCCACCATGTCCATGCTCAATGTATCAAGCTTCTATCCACTTAAATGCCATATACCAATGTGCACCAAGGCATTAAAATAAATTAAAGGCCTTTAATTAAAGGCGGCACTGTGCCGCAGCGGTAGAGTTGCTGCCTTACGGTGGCAGAGATCAGGGTTCAACCCTGACCATGGGTGCTGTCTGTACATAGTTTGCATGTGGGTTTTCTCCCACGCTCCAAAGACGTACAGGTTTGTAAATTGTCCCCAGTGTGTAGCGTTGTGGTAGTGTATGGGGTGATCGCTGGTCGGCGCAGAAGTCTAAAGAATAAAGTCCTCACCTTAAATATGCTTTCAGTTTAAATGTATTTTTAAAATATTTCCAAATTAAATTTAAAAAAAATATTTAGATTCTCTTGCACTATACTTAAATGTCTGACCAGAGGAATTTACTCTGGAAAGACCATCAGGGCAGTTGGGTGGGAAAACATCAGAATCCACTGGCTAAATCGGCTGCAAACCACTCCTCCCGCACACTTGGAACATAGGTGCCACGAAATGTGCCATCAAGGGACTAGCATGTAGAAAGTTGGAGACACAACAGCAGTGAATGGGCTGAATCAAACACGAGTTCAAAAATGAGCAGTGTTAGGCCATTTGGCCCATCGAGTCTAGTCTGCCAACATTTAATCATGGCTGATCTATCTTTCTCTCTCAACCCCATTCTCCTTCCTTCTCCCCATTACCTTTAAAACCCTTACTTATCCAGAACCTGTCAATCTCAACGGTAAAAGTAACCAATGTGCCTCTACAGCCGTTCGTGGTAATGAATTTGACATATTCACCACCCTCTGACCAAAGAATATCCTCGTCTTCTCCTTTCTAATGATACGTCCTTCATTCTGTGGCTGTGCTTTGTATTCTAACATACACAGTTCGTAAAAGAGCACGTTTGTTAAAGTGGATAAAATGACAACAGTAACAATAACACAATAACAATGTCCATTCCATTAACTTTACGCCACAAGAATGGAAGGAGAGGGTTTCGCTCCGCTAATGAGTTTTCCAAGAAGGGAAGGCCTGCTGGTGTTCAAGGTGCTCATTGGGCAGAGGATTATTCATGCATCATTTCAACAAAAAAGTGAGCTTGCAAACAATAGTTTAATTTAGTTTAGTTCAGTTTAGTTTATTGCCACGTGTACCGAGGTACAGCAAAAAGTTTTTGTTGTGAGCTAACCAAACAGCAGAAAGCCAACACATGATTACAATTGATCCATTCACAGTGTGGACAAGCAGTGAGACTAGCAGTGTTAGTCATACCTCTCACTGCCTGTGAAGCCACTGGGGTCATCTTTCCAAGAAAAAGATTCTAAGTTATAATAGAGAAAGTGGAGTTGCAAGAGTGAAATGGAGGGAAGGTGTAATGTGGTCGTGAACAAAGAGATTGCATCAAATAAGACAATATTTTCTACCCAAAGAATTCATAAGCCACATACAGCTGGGAGGATGTTCTGTCCCAAGATGACCTCCTATGTGATAATCTGCAACAGCATTACAATCTGGTGAGTGATTTTTGGACGACGGTTTTGGTGTTTGCTTTGGCATTGCAACATGCCAGCACACGCACATCACCAACTTGATAGTGCTGCAAAAACAAGCTTTCATGGATAACACCAGCAAATGTCCTGACCAGGAAAAAAAAATCCTTTCTCACAATGTCTCAGAGCTTGTGCCATTTGCTTTTTACATCCATTCTTAGGAAATCAATCCTCTGCACTGCACTCGAGATGCACAGAGTCTCTTGCCCTGAGTAGGTGTATCGAGGTCCACAGGACACAGGTTTAAGGTGAAGTGGAAAAGATTTAATAGGAATCTGAGGGGTAACTTTTTCATACAAAAGGTGGTGGGTGTATAGAACAAGCTGCCAGAGGAGGTAGTTGAGGCAGGGACTATCCCAACATTTAAGAAACAGTTAGACAGGTACATGGATAGGACAGGTTTGGAGGGATATGGACCAAATGCGGGCAGGTGGGACTAGTGTGGCTGGGACATATTGGTTGGTGTGGGCAAGTTGGGCCTAAGGGCCTGTTTCCACACTTTATCACTCTATGATTCTTTGAATAACATCATAATATAATGGGAATGGATGGCTTGTGTACCCAGGGATTGTTCACAAGTTGTCCTACACTAAAATTAAGTTAATGAGTTCAATTTTCACGATGTATTGGACAGCACATGTACAATTAAAGTAGCAGGAAGGATTCTAAAGTACTGCTCTTCGGGAAGATAGCAGCACATACTGAGATGCATATTTATCCTGAAGGGTTGGCTTAGCAGTTATTCATTTCCAAAGGGTGAATTAGAGAGTTAATTATTATAGTTTTGGGAATGCAAATACTTCAATAACATGCAAACCTAGAAATTACCACAGCAATATCAACAGATAAGTCACTAAACATTGTGGATGCTTTGAAATAACATCAATCTATTAAGTGAATTAACTATTTAGTAAAAGCGACTTTAAGGCAAAGTCACTTTCAAGATAAGTTTTCTAATCATTTTTAATAGAGGAAATATTTCCGATTGATGGATTAAAGCTTAAAATATACAATTAAAAGAGCAACTTTAACCAGGTAATATAGAAACAAAGATTACCCCTTCCCGTAGCTTTGTCAGCCATGAGGATTCTATCAGCTTGGTCCTCCTCTGGTTTAGTCACAACCATTGAAGTGAGTGGCGTTACAAAGTTGTACTTCAACGAAAGTTCCAAGGCTTTGTTTTTAAGTATTGTCTTTTCTCCTGATGCTGCTGAAACACTGAACATGGAAACAGATTAGATAATATATTGATTAAATATTAACTATTTTAGCAAATTATCATATGTTTTCTTCTCCAACGTTTCCACCAATTTCTGTCCATATACTGACACAGTCTTTTTCCAGCACCCGTCGTCGGGATCGAACCTGTGTCTCTGGCATTGTAAGGCAGCAACTCTACTGCTGCGCCACAGTGCCGCCCCTTGTTCGCTTTTGCCTTCCTGGATAATAACTCCAGTCAACCCCCATTTCAAATACCCCCCAATCTAGGTCCAGCGTCGTATCTGAAACTGCTTTTGGACCTTAACAGCCTTCCTACAGTGTGGTGATGACCGAAATTGAACCCAATACTGCATTTGTAATAATACATTCAAAGGTTTATTATTTTGTGAAATATTTTTATTAGACGTAAGTACATATTAATAGAATATACTTCTCACATACATTCGTAATATTATTAATATTAACAATTATGTCTTATTTGTATTTCTATACATTTTTTTTGCAGGTAGGAAAAGATAGAGAAAAATAAAGTAAAAGTAGGAAATCAAAAGTAAAGAAATGAGTGGAATATTAAAAAAGTTATCCATCATTGGAGATATATCCATGATTTGTTATACGTGATTCTTCATCTATTCCATTATTCAGGCTTCAGTCAGGCTCTCGTACCGAGCCATTTTGACCCTTTAGATATTCAATAAATGGAGACCATATTCCTCTGAAAAGATCCAACTTGTCCAGTAGGACTAGCCTTAATCTTTCCAGATGAAGTGTATCCGACATTCCAGTAATCCACATTTTGATTGTGGGGGATGTAGGACCTTTCCAGAATTTCAATATTAATTTTTTCCCAATTATTAAACTGTAATCAATAAAAAATCTTTGATTCATTGTTATTAATTGATCTGTTTCTAATATTCCCAGTATTATTAACTTTGAGTCAGGAATCAGATTCATATTAACAACATTCGAAATTATCTTAAATATTTCTGTCCAAAATTTAGTAATTTTTACACAATTTGTAAATTAGTGCGATAAGTTAGCTTCTAAGTGCTGACATTTATCACATATGGCAGATACATTTGAAAAAATACTATGTAGTTTGGATTTTGAATAATGTAGTCTATGTAATATTTTAAATTGTATAAGAAAGTGTCTAGCATTTAACGAGCAGTGGTGTATATGTTGTAAACTTTCATCCCATACATCTGGTCTAATGATTTGACCCAATTCATTTTCCCATCATTGCCTATATATTTCTGTCATTGGGACAGCATTTTCCAATAAAATATTATAAATATATGATATCAATGTTTCTGTGTTCAGGTGTTCATTCTGTCTTTCTATTTCTAATTTCCTGTGTGTTTGTTTTTACATAGTCTCTAATTTGTAAATATCTAAAGTAATCTTTTGAATGTAATCCATAAATTTGTTGTAATTCTTGAAATGAAAGGAAGGAGTTTTCCCTGTAGAGATCACCCATCTTATTAATTCCATAGTTTTTACATTGTAAAAAACCTTTGTCCATCATTGAGGGTTTAAAAGTAACGTTATTTACAATGGTAAGGGCTAGTGGTATACATTCCGATTTTAATGTTTTCTTTATTTGTTTCCAGATACGTATCCCACTTTCTATTATAGGGTTTTCACTATAGGTTTTCTTACCTAGTTTAATATTGGCGAATAAACTCGAACTAATTTCAAAAGGCGAACAATCTTCTTTTTCCATTTTTAACCAGATTGGTTGATTATCTGTCTCTACTAACCAAAAATTCACACTTTTAATATTAACTGCCCAGTAATAAAACATAAAGTTTGGCAGTGCTAGACCTCCATTGATTTTTGATTTACATAAATGTTTTTTATTTATTCTATGGCTCTTATAATCCCAGATTGGTGACTATAGAATCCACCTTCTTAAAGAAATATTTAGGAAGATATATCGGAATCAATTGGAAAAGATATAGTAATCGCGGAAGAAAAATCATTTTTATTGCATTAATTCTACCTAGCATTGAGATAGGTAGTGTTTTCCAATATAAAATGTTCTTATTTAATTTATTCAATAAGAGTGGAAAATTGGATTTAAATAAAGAATCAAATCTTTTTGTTACATAAATTCCAAGGTATTTAATTTTTTCGTTTGCTATCTTAAAAGGAAATTGTTGTAATATATGTAAGTTATTTACCATTATTGGCATGAGTTCACTTTTATTCCAATTAATACTATATCCTGAAAATAATCCAAATTCAGTTATTAATTTTAGTAAATTTAGGATACTAATTTCCGGCTTTGCAATATAAAGTAATACATCATCCGCATATAAGGAGATTTTATTTTCAGTATCTCTGGTGTCATACCCATATATTTCAGGATGTAATCTCACACGTTGAGCTAATGGTTCTATTGCAAGTGCAAACAGTAGCGGGGATAAAGGACAACCTTGTCTGCAGCCTCGAGATAGATTAAATTTAGTTGATAGCATTTGATTTGTTAGTATTCTGGCTGTTGGATTAGTGTATAACAATTTAACCCAAGTAATAAACTTATCTCCCAACTTAAACGTTTCCATAACCGAAAACAAGTAAGACCATTCCACCTGGTCAAAGACTTTCTCCGCATCTAACGAAATAATTACTAGGTCTTTATTAATACCTCTTTTCGAATATATAATATTGAATAATCGTCTCAGGTTATATGAGGAATATCGTTTTGGTATAAATCCTGTTTGATCGGGGTGAATTAATTTATTAATAACTGTACTTAGTCTTTGTGCTAATATTTTGGTTAGTATCTTTTGATCAGTATTTAAAAGAGCTATAGCTCTATATGACGCTGGGTCATCCAGATCTTTGTCTATTTTAGGTGTAAGTGCTGTAATAGATTCATTTAACGTTTCTAGTAGTTTCTGGTGAGTATAAATGTATTCATAGAGTATCTTCAAACGTGGTGCAATCAGATCATAAAATGTTTTATAAAATTCCGAGCCAATACCATCTGGTCCCGGTGTTTTACCATTTTTTAATGATCTGATAGATTCTTCGATTTCTTTTACTGAAATTTCAGCATTTAGTGATTCTCTATTTTGTGAATCCAACCCATTCAGATTACTTTTTTTTTAAATGCTTCTATTCCTATCCTGTTTTCTGTCATTTTAGCTGAATATAATTTTTTATAATATTGCAAAAATCTCTCATTAATATCTTTATGTGTACTAATGGTTTGCCATTATATGATTTAATCCTATGGATTATTTTTTCTCCCTCCATCTTCCTTAATTGAGAAGCCAATATTTTTTGAGGTTTATCTCCAAATTCAAATTGTAATTGTTTAGTGTATTGATAGAGTTTTACAACTTGATCTGAGTATATTTTATTAAATTAATTTATTAAAATTTGTGGGTTAAATCTCCATTGTCCCTGTTTTTCCGTTTTACCATTTATTTTAATCATAAATGTTAAAGGTGCATGATCTGAGATTGTAATATTATGGTATTTTGAATTATAAGTGAGTGAGATAAGTTTAGCGTCAACCAAAAAATAATCTATTCTTGAATAGGTTTTATGTACAGGTGAATAAAATGAATATTCTCGTCCAGTTGGATTTTCTACTCTCCAAACATCTTTAATATTACTAGTATCCATATATGCATTTAATAAGTTACTGGAATGGGATTTGGTTTTTCTTTGTCTTGTGGATCTGTCTAAATAAGAATCTAATGTACAATTTAAATCTCCTCCAATTATTAAGTTATGTTGTGCTATTTCCGGGATGTTGTTAAATATTTTCTTAAAAAACAGTGGACTATCAAAGTTTGGTCCATATACATTGACAAAAATCATTTTTTGTGCATTTAATTCTCCTATTACAATAATGTATCTGCCATCATTATCAGTTATAGTTGATGTACGTTTGAATAAAGTGCCTTTACGAAATAATATTGCTATGCCTCTTGATTTGTGTGTAAAAGAAGAATGATACGTTTATTATGACCTTGTTTTGTACGGTCTGCATGTACTTGCAGAACCCAAACTTGACCAACTTGTGTCTTTACCAGCTGAGAAAACAGGGTGGGCACGTGTTTCTCTATTGTAGATCAATTACCACTTCATGAATAGAGGAGAGGGGGCGCTGTCCTGCCAGTCCTGCAGCTGTTAGTTTTTTTCACTTCTTTTCTTTAATTTTAGTACGTTTAAAAGTGTTAGTTGGGGGTCTAATCTTTTTATGTGTGGGGGAAACTGCTTTCTCAAGTCCCTACCTGGTCGGAGAGGCGGCTTTCCTCGAGCAGCAACTTCGACCCGGCCTACCAGCGGGGTCTGGAGCGATGTTTTCCTGAGGAGCCCTGGCCAGAACCTTGGCTTCGGAGGCGGCGCAGCGCTGGAGCGCTATCGCGAAGCGGAGTGGGTGATGCCTTGCCTGGGTCGCTGCGCTGGAACTCCGGTATGCTGCGACCGCCGATAATAAAAGCATCGCGGAGCCGCGGGTCTGTGGAGCGGCCAGCAGCGGGTGGCGGCGCTGAACTTTACATTTGCGGCGCCTGGGATCTCTCGTCGAGATCGCCAGTATGTGGAGCTCCGTCCAGCACGGCCTGTTGGCGTGGAAGCCGTAGTCTCCAGTAAGGAGGCGTCTGTTCCTGGCACCCCAAGCCACTGAGAGGATCTTCCGACGACGGAGTACCATCACCCGGTGAGACAAGTGGGGAACATCGGGCCTCCGTAGCAGCGATTGTGGAGGCCTCAATAGGCCCGACTACTTTGGGTGGACATGGGGATAGGGACTGGACTTTGTGCCTTCCCCCACAGTGGGAACCATTGTGGGGGGATGTTTTTATGTTTTAATGTTAAATTTCTTTAATGCTATGTTGTATTTTTTTATTAGTGTGCTGCAAGGACATCTGAATTTCCCCTGAATATGGGGATTAATAAAGTATTTGTTATGTTATGTTATGTTATACACAATTAGACCCATCTGCTCCAGCCATTTTTATGTGCAGATCCTGTTAAAAAGAAGTGTTTTCTGTAAGTTTGTGCCCAATTTCTGGTGAAGTTGCAGCCACTTGTAAATTGGACGTGCTACTTCCATAATTCATCCGAACATATTTGTATTTGTATATCTTGTAGACCTGAAGTCTGAAGAAGGCTCTCGTCACCCATTTCTTCTACCCAGAGATGCTGCCTGTCCCGCAGAGTTACTCCAATATTTTGTGTCTATGTTCAGTGTAAACCAGCATCTGCAGTTCCTTCCTATACAATTAATCTATCAACCTGCACGAGGAAACCAGACTACACAGGCGAAATCCATGCTGTAAAAAAGGAAACATGCAAACCCCACACAGTCAACAATGGCAGCTAAGATTGAACCCTGGTGGCTCGAGCAGTGAACCAGCAGCTTTACTAGCTGTGCCACTGTGCTGCTCACTGGAACACTGTTTGAGTATTTTTGCGACACCCAACTTCTGTCCTAATAGTGTGTTAACAATCTCATTGCTGTCAGGGCTGAGCATGGATCTGAACATCAGTCCACTGGGATCGTCAGGCCATAGATCCCTGGGTCTGTGAGGCTCCAATACTGTCTGTTGGGCTTGGGGCTACACAAGATACAAGGTGCAAATGGCCCAAGGCACAAAGTGTGATCAGTCCCTTCCATATGCCAGGGAGGTTGGAGGGAGTGAGGAGAGCAGCCATCCTTAGGATGTCATTGTCCAACTCCCCACTGTTTTCTGTAATGCTGTTTTCTGCTCCATGGAGAGTGTGCCTAAAAGTGGGGAACCACTTTTGTGCCATTACCCAAAGGGTGTGGCTGATACCTATTTAATTGTGCAGATCAAGACTTAATACTGCTAAAAGGAGGAAACATGAAAGCTAATTATGAAAGAAAAAATGTCTGAATTTGGGTACATTTTCTATGACACCCATGTTGGCATTTGGGCAAAGCAGAGTCCATTCTTAGCACACCACTTACTGAATAGTAAAAGGCCTGGATGGAGTTGATGTTGAGAGGATGTTTCCACAAGTGGGAGAGTCTAGGACCAGAGAGCACAGCCTCAGAATAAAAGGATATAACTTCAGAAAGGAGATAAGGGCAAATAATCTGTGGAATTAATTACCTAGACAGTTGTGGCGGCCAAGTCATTGCATATTTTTCAAGCGGAGATTGACAGGTTCTTGATTAGGAAAGGTGTCACAGGTCATGGGGAGAAGGCAGGAGAATGGGGTTGAGAGGAAAATATAGATCAGCCATGATTGAATGGCAAAGTGACTCAATGGGCCAAATGCCCTAATTCTGCTCCGATTACATGAAGTTACGAACCATAAAATTAATGAAATCCATCCACAATGGAATTGTATCTGCTCAAGGGATGATAATCTGCTCAAAATTATTTTTGAATATGAAATTGGCCTCTTCTGCATGCTAATTTTCTATGGTGCAATTTTGTAGATTAAAAAAAGTCATTTTCTATTTTACCTTTGTTTCAGGAGCTGTTGAATAGTCAAGTAACCCCACAATCTCTCAGTGAAGTCACCAAAAATGTATTTCTGATGTTCAAGAATGCTCTCTGCTTCTGAAATGTTGACATTACCTTCAATAGATAAATTTCCATTGGCCTGCAAAGAAATTACAACAGTTTAGCTAAAAATACCAGCTTATTGCTCTTGAGAAAACTTTGTTAATTAAGCAAAATCTATTGATGGTAAATGGAAACCTACTAAAATTGCACAAAGTGGCAAACTAGTTTGGTTAGCTTCGTAGAATTGTTGCTCATATCATAAATTCGAGGGTTTACATTTTTTTTTAAAGTTGTACACAAAATTAGACTAAACACCCTATTAATTTGAAAGTTAATTTCCACTTCTGCAGCTGTTGACCCTTAGATAAGATGTATCATATTGAGGCTTCATTTGTATTTTTGAAAAACATGCGAAAGACTCCATTGTTCTTCCATAAGAAAGTTAGTTAATTATTTATATTCACATTTTTCTTGACCTCCAAGAAATACATACGGACTGGACATTTATATAATTGCTGGTGGTGGCATTTTTCTACCTTAAAGCAATTGCTGAATTTCAAGAAGATGATGAGAGACTACATACGCTGGAATCTCGATTAAAACACAAACTGCTGGAGGAGCTTGGTGGGTCTGGCAGCAAATGTGGAGGAAAATGTACAGACTATATTTCAGACTGGAATCCTTTAGTCTGAGGGGTCCCAAGTTGAAACATCGTCTGACCATTTCTCTACACAGATGCTGCTGAGTTCCCCCGGCAGTTTGTTGCATTGAAATTCAAAGCTATCTTCGTGTTATCTAAGGCACATTTGAGACCAAAGTATGGGGAAAACGAAGCAAGACCAGCAAAATGACTTAGTGGCCATGGAATGTTTTATGGTGGCAAACACTCCCAGCATTCTTGCAGTGAGGAGTTCAGATACCATCATATTTAGTGGGAGGGTTAAGAAAGGTGGGCAAACCTGATCAAATAAATGAGAACTAAGAAGGCAAGACAGTGGATGTGGTGCATGGTAAGCAAAACGCAAATTATTAACCAAAATAAAAGGCTTTTTTGGCAATAAAATCATCTTGAATAAGAAGTAATCTCTTGTCTCAAGCTCATTTTTCTCCAGTTCAGCCAGGTATGCTTCCCTTCCCTTTTTCTTCCCATGGGTGTAATTGCTAGAACTCTCTATATATCTCTTCCGCCTTGCTTTTTTTCATCCTTAAAAGGCATTTTTCCAAAGCTGTTAACTCTTTTACTGTATAACTCAGGACAAAACATACAGTTTGTTTCTGTGTGACCATCTCGGACCATTTTCCAAGTGTAAGGAATTACATGGATGGAAGATTTAAAATAAACAAAGAGATGAGGACACTACTACCACTACTACTGATCAAAGAGATGAGGACACTACTACCAATCTCAACCAAAGCCACCAAAGGCAAATGTGTAATTCCTTACACTTGCATTTAACAAATGTTATGTCTTAAGTCAGCTGCCACACTTGCAGCCTAACTTGCAGGAAAAGATAATCAACTCTACAAAGTTTTGAACAGTTTCAGAAAAATATATAAATTGTCATATAAAACAGGTCTTCTGTTCACCAACTCTTTTGTTCTTAATTGTGAAGTTAGTCAAAGTAGAATTGATTCTCTTAGAAATGAAACTATTATTTTGTAGCAATCGATTTGCGTCCTGCTTTACAGTACATGGTATTAAAAGTAAGTGCATTGCAAAGAGCTATAGGACAATGTACGGAAGCCGGGGACTTACAGTTTGTGCTCTAATTTCCACCATGAATACATCCAGATTGTTGTCCGAAATTTTGCCAGCTACCACAATTTCAGATCCACCATAAAACTGTTTAAAAGTGGCCTCTGTCAGTTCAGAAATTGAATTAACTAGATATAGGAGCTCCACATCCAAAAGCAAGGGATTTGCAACTTCCTCATAAAAACCCTGAAACAAAACAATTAGCACATTCACACATAATGAAGGGTATAAACTTTTTTAAACATAAAAACAACTATCAAAAAAGAAAATTGAATGAAACGTTAATGTATATTGGCAAATTGTAAGTATAAATATTTGGAAATTTCAATGTGCTGTGAGTTCTCAGTGGCTGAATATATTCAAGGATGGAATTGAAAAGGGTTTTGAACAGAAAGATAAGTAAAGTTTAAGTGTGGAAGCAAACTTGAAGAACAGTATCAGCCATGCTCCTACTGAATGGGCGAGCATAAAACCATAAGCCACAGGAGCAGAATTAAGCCAACAAGTCCACTCCGCCATTCAATTCCTATTGATATATTTTTCCACATTCTTCTGCCTTCTCCCAGTAACTTTTGATAGCCTTACCAGTCAAGAATCTACCAACCTCTGCTTTAGAAATACCCAATGAAGGCCACTGTGGCAATAAACCTGGGAGGGCACATTGGTATTTAAACATTATGGTGCTGAAGGAGTGAATCAACTGCTGATAGCTCTGTATTTTGTTAGGCTATTGCTAGGTCTGCCGTCTTTGCAGAGATTTCAGAGCTAAGGTAAGACATTGCCCAGGAACAAGGTAGACTCTTTTATCACTACCAGAAATTCAATCCAAAATTTGTAACTGGTTTACAAAAAAGGACACAAAGTACCTCAGCATGTCAAGCAACATTCCTGGAGAACATGGGTAGGTGGCATTTCAAGTTGGAACTCTTTTTCAGATATCGTTGGTCTGACAAAGGGTCCAACTCAAAACGTTGCCTATCCATGTATTCTCAGGGATGCTGCCTGAAGCGCTGAGTTACTCCAGTGTCCTTTCTTATAACGCATATATTGGTTTGTTTAAATTTCTCACCAATCTTCCAGAAAGTATTAATCAGATAGTTGGTTCCACTAATAATTTACATTGGAAGTGCCAGCAACATAAGTGTATCACAACCTAACAATCTTGTTCTCTTTAAGGAATTGTTCAAAGTCTTCTAATGATAAAACAAGGCTGTCACAAACAATAAGGGCGAATTTCGCACATATTTGAAGAGATCATTGTGGTCTTAGATCAATTTTTTTTTTTGCAGGTCCATTGGGCTTGGCAACATTTTATCGTTCCTTCGATATATTCCTTCTAGCAGAGCAAAAGGCAAACTACAGAAGTGCCACTGCCTTTCACGATGACCCATTCCCCACCCGTGGACAGAGGGCACATGATGGAACCTGATTCTAACTGTGAATGCAGCTTTGCTTTGAACAGTGGCTTACCTGGAGCTGCAACGCTGCATCTGAATCAGCATAAATAAGTCGAGCTACACCACCATTACCCAGCGCCATTTTCTCCAGAAAATTGTAATCAACATCAAAACCGAAACCAAGGCAGTACAAGCTATACCTCTCCTTTATGGCATTCTTGACATTGATTTGGATTTTGGTTGGGTTTTTTTCTCCTGTAGCAAAATTAAGTTATGTATTAGGCACAGTTTAATATTTCACTCAACCCTGGTTTTAATTTGGCCTTGCAAGAGAGATTCCACATGGAGTGAAAACAACTTTCTTTTATCTATTTCACTTTGTAACCAACTAGTCAAGAGTCAGGAGTGTTTTATTGTCATATGTCCCGGATGGGACAATGAAATTCTTACTTGCTGCAGCACAACAGAATATGTGAATATGTAACTATGATGCATGTGTGGATTTATGTTCCAAGTTTCTATTATTTATCTTTTGGCAAAATATACAATGTACAAAAACAGAAGATTTGCAAATCTTCAATACTAATATAACTATGATAACAGTTAACGACTGGTTCAAATCTACCTTTCTAAAATTATTTTTTAAATGTGTTCTTGACATGAGTTTGATGAGTTTAGTTTATTGTCATGTGTCAATACATTGTCAGGTACAGTGAAAAGCTTTTATTGTGGGCTAACCAGTCAGCGGAAAGACAATACATGATTACAATCGAGCTGTCCACCGTGTATAATAAATGTTTGGGGGGGGAACATAGGCAATGGAAAATTCCACCAAGGACCAGGTTTGGACAGCTGGAGGCAGCCCGGGATTGGCAGATGCTGGTGGATGTGGACCAACGGCTTACAGTTCCATCAGAGATAGCCATCACCAACTTGAGGCCTGATCTTGTGCTCTGGTTGAACTTTCAGCGTATGGTGTATTTTGTGGAGCTCACAGTCCATTGGGAGGATGCTGCGCAGGAAGCCTTTGAAAGAAAGGAACTGCGAAATACAGAGCTTGCAGCGGAGGCAGAACAGCGGGGCTGGATAAATTGGATGTCAAGGATTCGTGGCAACATCTACCTTAAGACTGATGAAGGACCTGGGCATCAGCGGACAAGCCCTACGCCAGGCCATCAAAGAAACATCACGGGTGGCAGAGCGGAGTAGCCAGCGGCTCTGGCTGAAGACGAAATACCCCATTTGGTCTCCCAAATAACCGACTAGATAGATACAGAGGGGGGTGGTTCTGGGACGCCAGAATGCACCGCTGAGCCTACTGGAGACGTTGTGGGTTCAATCAGCAAAACGTCGTCGATGAAAGTAGGTGCCCACTTGATAACCCCAATGACGTGTCTGCCTAGCCTTTCTCAACATCAGAGGAGCATAGATGAGTGCAGAAGGCTTCCATCACCATCGGGAGTAAATTGATATTTGGCACTTTGGACTTTTAACATCTTGTCCTGTGTATTTGTAAACAATCGAGCCGTCCACCGTGTATAATAAATGACATAATAAATGAATGATGTTATGATTTCATTCAGTTTTCCAGAAAGATATCCTTTCCAGTATTTGAGGAGATAGACACAAAATGCTGGAGTGACTAAGCGGGACAGGCAGTATCTCTGGAGAGAAGGAACGGGTGACATTTCGGGTTGAGACCCTTCTTCAGCGAAACGTCACCTATTCTCTCTCCGAGTTACTCCAGCATTTTGTGGCTATCCGGTTTAAACCAGCATCTCCAGTTCCTTCCTACCAGTATTTGAGAATTCTGATTGTTTCAATTATTTCATATGGAATATGAAGTTATTTATTTAAACTAACCTACATTTGGATCACCATCAGTTAAGAGAATTATCATGGACACACTTTTTTCAGATAATTGCTTTTGCTTGTGAGCTGTGTCTAGAAGAGTTACAGCAAGAAGCAGAGAATCGTTGATATTTGTTTCTGAAGCAAAAAGAAGAAAAAGTAATCAGCTTGATTTATAAGCACACATTCAACAGCGGATGTCTTATGCAAACTATCTATGGAAATCAGGGAGGAAATACTCCTCTGGAATCCAGGTTAAAATTGCTTGCCCCAACATGAAGGAAAACAGTTGAATTCTAGAGAGCGAGTCTCCTTGACAACAAACCACTAAGTGCAGGGCCAAGTAAAATTGAAATACGTAGAACATAGAGTGGAGAACAGAACATGATGCCAAAGTTAAACTTATCTCCTCTGCCTTTACGTGATCCATATCCCTCCATTCACTGCATATCCATGTGCCTTTCTAAAAGCCTGTTAAATGTCACTATCGTATCTGCCTCCACCACTACTCCTAGCAGCACGTTCCAGTTACCCATCACTCTGTGTAAAAACTTGCCCTGCCAATCTCCTTTAAATATTATCCCCCTCATCTTAAGGTATGTCTTCTAGTCTTTGACATTTACATTCTGGGAAAAAAGGTTCTAAATATCTACCCTCTCTATGCCTCTCATAATGTTACATACTACTATCAGATCTCCCCCCAGTCTCCAATGCTCCAGGGAAAACTATCCAAGTTTGTCCAACCTCTCCTTACAGCTAATACTCCCTAATCCAGAACGATCCTGGTAAACCATATCTGTACCCTTTCCAAAGCCTCCACATTCTTCTATTGTGGTAACCAGAATTGCACACAATAGCCCAAATGCAACCTAACCAGTTCGTGGCAGCAAGAAAATAGTTCAGTTCAACAGGGTTGGAAAGTGAGGGGTTGTAATGCTAAACAGTGGTAGATCTATGCCCAACAGTACTGCATTCTATTGATATTCAATGACAAATCGCTATCCACCAACACTGTATCCATGTTGTCACATCAGACCCAGGCCCACAGGTTTGGTATTTCTGGATCCATAGCTACGTGTGGACATGAATCTGATCTTGGATCCAAAATATCCACCTGGAACAGACATGGTTTTTGAGCTTCTGGTTCGTGGACCAGGCCCAGAGCAATTCCTGATGCCCCTGACATTACCATCATTAAATCACATCCATTTACAGATTGGGCCTATCATTTAACCTGGCTGTATCTTCTATTATCCGCAAGATGAGGCAATTTACCAAGAGTCTGTGACACCATTACCCAAATTTGTGATTGCATCCAGTTAAGGAAGGGTGCACAATTTTGGAGAGCTTGCAGGACCATTTTCAAGTTGGTGCAGAAGACAGTGAGGCAAGGTTGATCATGGTACTCCCATGAACATGGTGCGCTGGTCACCAGCATGTCAACTCGTGCTTTATGTCTTAGCATAACTTAGCATCACACTTTACCTGCACCCAGCTGTAAGTAGTGGATGTATTTTTTTGCCTGCAGTACATTTTCTGCCGTTGCCTGGACAAATGAAGCTCGCCATGTTTCAACAGTGGAGTCAAAAATGATTATTGTAAAGTGATCATTTGGGTCCATGTCCTCCAAGATTCTAAAAAGAGCAACCTTCATCTATAAACAAAGAGACCATTTTCACATTAATGCCTCAAGTTAAGGATATTTTTTCCTTATCAAATGCATCCATGTTGAGAGCAGAATAGAACTGTTCCAATTAACTTCCCTGTGCTCCAGAGGCAAATTTTGGAAAAGCACACTATACAAGGTCATATTAATGCTGAGGGTACACAAAAAGCTGGAGAAACTCAGCGGGTGCAGCAGCATCTAAGGAGCGAAGGAGATAGGCGACGTTACGGGTCGAGACCCTTCTTCAGACTGGTCAGGGGCTGAGCTGAGCTGGCTATTTGCAACTCGTAGTCCTGTAATTAGACTAAACATCAATGTCAGTTTTGCTGCAAGTTTTAGGTTATTATATTCATGCACTTTTGTAAATTTGACAAGTCTTGTAAAATAGCACAGGGGGATTTCAAGTATTTATCAAATAAGTATGGATGCTTTCAAAATAAAGGTAATATTTAAATAAATGTTAAATTTTAATTTACTCATCTCAAGATGGATTAAGCAAATTGCAATACCTGTTTAAACTTGAGGCCACGCATTGAGAAACTGCGATCTATCACAAAGACGACATTCTTGGGCATTGTTGGCAGACTTGTTGGTGCAAAATGATGGACAAAATATCCGTTCACGATCTGAAAGGAGGCATATAATCAATTATGGAGACACGGAAACTAAACTACAGATTCTGAAATCTTGCGTTGAACACAAAATGCTGGAGTAACTCCGGGGCGGCACGGTGACGCAGCAGTAGAGTTGCTGCCTTACAGCGCTTGCAACACCGGAAGACTCGGGTTCAATCCGATTAAGGGTGCTGTCTGTACGTTCTCCCCGTGACCGCATGGGTGTTCTCCGAGATCTTCGGTTTCCTCCCATACTCCAAAGACGTACAAATATGTAGGTAGATTGGCTTCGTAAATGTAAAAGTTGTCCCTAGTGTGTGTGTAGGGTAGTGTTAATATGAGGGGATCGCTGGTCGGCACGGACTTTGTGGGCTGAATGGCCTGTTTCACTGCTGTATCTCTAAACTAAATTAAACTCAGTGGGTTAGGCAGCATCTGTGGAGAACATGGAGTCTGCGGAAGGTTCTCAATCCAAAACATTGCCAGTCCATGTTCTCCAGGGATGCTGCTTAACCTGATGGGTTACTGCAGCACTTTGTATTCTATATAATTGATAAAATGTTATCATAGAATCATAGAAAATAGGTGCAGGAGTAGGCCATTCACCCTTCGAGCCTGCACCGTCATTCAATATGATCATGGCTGATCATCCAACTCAGTATCCTGTACCTGCCTTCTCTCCATACTTCATTCATTCATTCATTCATACTTCCTGATCCCTTTAGCCACAAGGGCCACATCCTACTCCTTCTTAAATATAGCCAATGAACTGGCCTCAACTACCTTCTGTGGCAGAGAATTCCACAGACTCACCACTCTCTGTGTGAAAAAAGATCTTCTCATCTCGGTCCTAAAAGACTTCCCCCTTATCCTTAAACTGTGACCCCTTGTTCTGGAGTTCCCCAACATCGGGAACAATCTAACTGCATCTAGCCTGTCCAACCCCTTAAGAATTTTGTAAGCCTCCATAAGATCCCCCCTCAATCTCCTAAATTCCAGCGAGTACAAGCCGAGTCTATCCAGTCTTTCTTCATATGGAAGTCCTGACATCCCAGGAATCAGTCTGGTGAACCTTCTCTGTACTCCCTCTATGGCAAGAATGTCTTTCCTCAGAATAGGAGACCAAAACTGTACGCAATACTTGGTGTGGCTCACCAAGACCCTGTACAACTGCAGTAGAACCTCCCTGCTCTTGTACTCAAATCCTTTTGTTATGAATGCCAACATACCATTCGCTTTCTTCACAGCCTGCTGCACCTGCATGCCTACTTTCTATGACTGGTGTACCATGACACCCAGGTCTCGTTGCATCTCCCCTTTTCCTAATCGGCCACCATTCGGATAATAATCTACCCTCCTGTTTTTGCCGCCAAAGTGGATAACCTCACATTTATCCACATTATACTGCATCTGCCATGCATTTTCCCACTCACCCAACCTATCCAAGTCACCTTGCAGCCTCCTAGCATCCTCCTCACAGCTAACACTGCCCCCCAGCTTCGTGTCATCCGCAAACCTGGAGATGTTGCATTAAATTCCCTCATCCAGATCATTAATATGTATTGTAAATAGCTGGGGTCCCAGCACTGAGCCTTGCGGTACCCCACTAGTCACTGCCTGCCATTCTGAAAATGACCCTTTACTCCTACTCTTTGCTTCCTATCTGCCAGCCAGTTCTCTATCCACATCAATACTGAACCCCCAATGCCCTGTGCTTTAAGTTTGTATGCTAATCTCTTATGTGGGACCTTGTCGAAAGCCTTCTGAAAGTCCAGATATAACACATCCACTGGATCTCCCTTATCCACTGTACTACTTACATCCTCAAAAAATTCTATAAGAATCGTCAGACATGATTTACCTTTCATAAATCCATGCTGTCTTTGTCCAATGATTTCACCGCTTTCCAAATGTGCTGCTATCCCATCTTTAATAACTGACTCTAGCATTTTCCCCACTACCGATGTTAGACTAATTGGTCTGTAATTCCCCGTTTTCTCTCTCCCTCCCTTTTTAAAAAGTGCGGTTACATTAGCTACCCTCCAATCCTCAGGAACTACTCCAGAATCTAAAGAGTTTTGAAAAATTATCACTAATGCATCCACTATTTCTGGGGCTACTTCCTTAAGTACTCTGGGATGCATCCTATCTGGCCCTGGGGATTTATCGGCCTTTAATCCATTCAATTTACCTAACACCACTTCCCGGCTAACCTAGATTTCACTCAGTTCCTCCATCTCATTTGACCCCCCCCCCCCCCCCCCCCCCCGGTCCCCCCCGGTCCCCTGCTATTTCCAGCAGATTATTTATGTCTTACTTTGTGAAGACAGAACCAAAGTAGTTATTCAATTGGTCTGCCATGTCCTTGTTCCCCATGATCAATTCGCCAGTTTCTGACTGCAAGGGACCTACATTTGTTTTAACTAACCTTTTTCTCTTCACATATCTATAAGAACTTTTGCAGTCCGTTTTTATGTCCCGTGCCAGTTTTCTTTCATAATCTATTTTCCCTTTCCTGATTAAGCACTTTGTCCTCCTCTGTTGAATTTCTCCCAGTCCTCTGGTAGGCTGCTTTTTCTGGCTAATTTGTATGCTTCATCTTTTGTTTTGATACTATCCCTGATTTCCCTTGTTATCCACGGATGCACTACCTTCCCTGATTTATTATTTTGCCAAACTGGGATGAACAATTGTTGTAGTTCTTCCATGCAGTCTTTAGATGCCTTCCATTGCATATCCACCGTCAACCCTTTAAGAATCACTTGCCTGTCTATCGTGGCCAATTCACATCTCATACACTCAAAGTTACCTTTCTTTAAGTTCAGAACCCTTGTTTCTGAATTAACAATGTCACTCTCCATCCTAATGAAGAACTCAACCATATTATGGTCACTCCTGCCCAAGGGGCCATGCATAACAAGACTGCTAACTAACCTTTCCTCATTACTCAGTACCCAGTCTAGAATAGCCTGCTCTCTCGTTGGTTCCTCTACATGTTGGTTTAGAAAACTATCCCGCATACATTCCAAGAAATCCTCTTCCTCAGCACCCCTGCCAATTTGATTCACCCAATCTATTTGTAGATTGAGGTCACCCATTATAACTGTTTTACCTTTGTTGCACGCATTTCTAATTTCATGTTTGATGCTATCCCCAACTCCACTACTACTGTTAGGTGGCCTGTACACAACTCCCACTAGCGTTTTCTGTCCCTTAGTGTTTCGCAGCTCTACTCATATCGATTCCACATCCTCCAAGCTAATGTCCTTCCTTTCTATTATGTTAATCTCCTCTCTCACCAGCAACGGTACCCCACCTCCTTTTCCTTTCTGTCTAACCCTCCTGAATATTGAATATCCCTGGATGTTCAGCTCCCAGTCTTGGTCACCCTGGAGCCATGTCTCCGTGATCCAAAGTATATCATATTCATTAATAACTATCTGCACATTCAACTCATCCACCTTATTACGAATGCTCTTTGCATTGAGACACAAAGCCTTCAGGCTTGTTTTTACAACACTCTTACCCCTTATACAATTATGTTGAAAAGTGGCCCTTTTTGATTATTGCCCTGGATTTTTCTGCCCCAGCACTTTTACTTTTCACCTTGCTACCTATTGCTTCTACCCTCATTTTACATCCCTCTGACTCTCTGCTCATGCTCCCATCCCCGTTTAAATCCTCCCTTTCATGTTTGATGCCATCCCCAACTCCACTACTACTGTTAGGTGGCCTGTACACAACTCCCACTAGCGTTTTCTGCCTCTTAGTGTTTCGCAGCTCTACCCATATCGATTCCACATCCTCCAAGCTAATGTCCTAATGTTATACAACATGAAGAAGTAAAAACCATGTGCAAAGTCATCTATTCACCTGTATGTCACCACTGGACAGGTCTCTATTGACATCATACTGCAAGATGAAGTCTCCATGCAATAATGTTTCACCACAGGTCGGACACTTGCGCTGTTGATCCAAGGTTGGTTTGAAGGAAACATGTGCCTAAAATAAATGTCAGTTAGATGTTAGATTCTATTAGAAATACTGATAAAAGAAACATTAAGGAGTGGTTTGCAATAACTCACCTTTGTTCCAGTAATATTTTTTACCAAAGCATTTTCCAAGTCTCTCGTTAAGAAGGTTGCATTCGCGTTAAGGAATGCAATGCCCTTTGGTTCAAAAATATGGGCATCAATCTAAAATAAAAGAAGAATAATAGTATTAAAAACTTCAATAATAATGTTAGCACGTGAATAACAAGCCATGCTTAAAGCATTAGAAATAAAAATAAATTGCATGCCTGGGTTACATCATTAATAATAAAATACTGCAGATGCTGGAAGCCCGAGATAAAAACAGAAAATACTGGGAACACTCCGTAGGTCAGCCAGTAGCTGTGGAAAGAGAAACGGAGTTAAAGGGCCTTCAACATGAAACGTTAACTCTTGTTTCTCTTTGCACAGGAGCTGCCTGACCTGCTGAGTCATTTCATGATTCAATGGTTAAAATATTTTTAGTTTTGGAACAACAGGCATTTTATAGATGTACCTGGAAATGGTTGACAAGTTGCATTGGTTTTACTTTGATGACCATTTCATACTTCCCCAACTTGCGTTGCAACAATTCTTCGTATATTAGTTCAAACAGAACTTTTTTAGTTGGTGCAACATTTACTGACACTGTAAAGATCTCTGTTTTCCTTCCTGATGCCCTTTGCAGTTGAGAACACAAGAAAAGTTTAAAAACATAGGAGGGATCAAAAAAGATTGTTTCTGGCATTTTATGCAGTAGCTGAAATTAGTTCAGAATTAACAATTGGAAAGCTTAAAACTACAACTTATTGTGGAGAAAGAGTACAGTTGCAAATCCTGTTTTCAATGCGCCGTTGTTTAATTTAGTTTATTTTGGAGATACAGCGCAGAAACAAGCCCTTCGGCCCACTGAGTCCGCACCGACCAACGTTCACCGGACATTAACACTATCCTACACACACTAGGGACAATTTACATTTATACAAAGCTAATTAACCTATGAAACTGCATGTCTTTGGAATGTGGGAGCAAACCAAAGACCTCGGAGATAACCCATGCGGTCACAGGGAGAACGTACAAATTCTGTACAGACAGCACCCGCAGTCGGGATCGAAGCCCGGGTCTCTGGCGCTGTAAACGATGCAATGTAGCGACGGTACCGCTGTGCAACCAGGCCGCCCTTTGCTTGCATTATTTTTTCAAACGCACAATTCCTTGCTAATCATCCTGTAACTATAGATGTATAACAGCTCTTACTTCACTAAACCTGTTGTCTCTCCCCGGGACACTGCTTCTTGGTACTGTTTCTGAGCGGCCGCCTTCTCCTTCACTTCTGCTGTGTATATTACACCATTTATAGTCCTATTGAGGAAAGCAACAAAATAATATTATTAAGCTAAAAATAAATATTAATTCTTTCAGTGCTAACTATACATTGTCGGAATAAATGAACGTGCATTTAAAAAGGAGATGTAGTTAATTTTCCATAATATTCTTCTCTTGCTAAAGCCCCTTTCCCTCTTTACTCACAAATTTTCCCGAGTTTTCCCCTTGATTCAAACTCGGAGAATGTCCGTAGCGAGGCCGTAGGGGTCCGTAGATATTTTGTAGCGGCTTGTAATGCCAGCCGTAGGTACTCAGGGCATCAGGTAAGTCGGGACGTTTTTTTCAGCATGTTGAAAAATGTCGCAAGTAAAGAAAATAGCCCCGAGTACCTACGGCTGGCTATTACCATAATTCTCCGAGTTTGAATCAAGGGGAAAACTCGGGAGAATTCGTGAGTAACTCGGGAAAGTGGGACAGGCACTTAAGTGGGATAGTTGGATAGAAATTATCAATTTACACGATTGTTAGGCTGGGTACTTTACAGATACTTAATCATAATGCTTGATGCATTGGACTGAAAATTCAATCAGAATGCAATTTATATTTAAAAGCACTGTTCCTTGTAAAATCATACCAATACCATGAGCCTACAATATCCTTTGGAGGACTGAGCTTTTATTAAATTCACAAAAAAACAAACATGAAAAGCTAACTTGGTTTTGACAGTACTCCTTTGACTCCTCCCATGTCCTCCAATGGGCCCTAGCTATGCCTGCCTCTTTGTAGGGTTTGTCAAATAATCCCTGATCCTGTCACACACTGGCCCTATCCCTGAACTCTACTTCCGCTACATTCACGACTGCATTGGTGCTACCTCCTGCACCCATGCAGAGCTCACTGACTTCATCCACTTCACCACTAGTTTCCATCCGGCACTCAAATTCACCTGGACCATTTCCGACATCTCCCTACCATTTCTAGATCTCACCATCTCCATCGCAGGCAACAGACTACTGACCGACATCTAGTACAAACCCACTGACTCCCACAGTGATCTTGACTACACTTCTTCTCACCCTGCTTTTGTAAAGACTCTATACTCTACTGCCAATTCGGTCTATGCCACATCTGCACGCAGGATAAGGTGTTCCATACGAAGGCATTGATGTCTTCATTCTTTCGAGAACGGGGGTTCCCCTCTTCCATTATAAATGAGGCTCTCACCAGGGTCTCCTCTATATCCCGCAGAATCGTCTTACTCCCCTCCCCCTATTCATAACAAGGACAGTCTCCCTTATATTCACCTTCCACCCCATCAGCCGTTGCATACAACATATAATCCTCCGACATTTTCGCCACCTCCAACAGGATCCTACTACTGGCCACATTTTCCCATCTCCTCTCCTTTCTGGTCTCCTCAGAGACCATTCCCTCTGTAACTCCCGGGTCAATTCGTCCCTTCCCAACCAAACCTCCCCCTCCCCGGGTACTTTCTCCTGCAACCGCAGGAAATGCTACACTTGTCCCTTTACCTCCCCTCTACTCCATCCTAGAACCCAATCAGTCTTTACAGGTGAGGCAGAGGTTCACTTGCACCTCCTCCAACTTCATCTATGAACATTGTATGAACATTGACTTCTCTAATTTTAGACAGCCCTTGTTTTCTCCCTCCGTCCTTCCCCCTCCCCAGTTCTCCCATGTCCTACTGTTTCTGCCTACTTCCTTTCTTTTTCCCGCCCGCCACCCCCCCCCCCCCCCCCCCACCGACATCAGTCGGCAGAAGGGTCTCAACCTGAAACATCGCCAATTCCTTCCCTCCATAGATACTGCCTCACCCTCTGAGTTTCTCCAGTATTTTTTGTCTACCTTTGGTTTTGAGAATGCTTGGTCATTTTGCCAAATTTTCCAGACTCCAAAAGATATAACAACCATGTAATTCCAACTGAAATGTGATAACATTTATGTATTAATTGCTCACTGATAATTTATGTCATCTTCATTAAACAATAAATAACATGATTTAACATGTCCTATTAAAGCATAAATTATCAGCAATTTGCAAAACAAAAGTGTACATGGAGCATGACCAAAGAATTTTTCATTCAAAGAAAAACACAAAATGCTGGAATAACTCAGTGGGTCAGGCAGCATCTCTCGATTAAATGGACAGGTGACGTTTCAGGTCAAGGCCCTTCTTCAGACTAATTTTATGGGGGAGGAAGTTGAAGGAAGAAAAGACGAGCTTTCATTCAAGTTTAATTCAATCCTGAAGCATTTTGTAGCTTGCATTAGCGATTCAATGGGAAGTTTACAAAAATAAATCTCACCATGTTTTGGAAATTGATAGAAAATTGTTGGCAGGGCAACGTTTTAAAGTGTAAAAATAGCAGGGATATCAGGGAATCTGCTCACAATGTTTCACAATGCTCACAGTTGTGTTCTTGCAATTATCTCATTAGCAGCATGAGCTTCCTAGTGTAGGATATACATCCTCAGAATTGGGAATGATCTTCTAAAGCCTGGCAAACCGCTGTCAAGGTTGTTCAGCTTGGAAAGGTCTGGCAACACATATGGACCCTCCAACTAGCTGGATGCTCCAAGACACAAGGAGGTATTGCTGTTCAATTCAACATAATGTTCACTTTACAGCAATGCTGAAAGGTCTGGCAACACATATGGACCCACCACTACCACACTACTCAATAATTGCAATTGATTTTCAATCTTCAGTACCCTCTTCAGTGCCTGGGAGACAAGTCTTGTGTAAAGATTAAAGCAATGCTGTCCACTGTTACTTTGTCAGGCTAGGACTGAGTCACTACTGTGGTGGCTGGCAGCAGTGAAGCTCTAGGGCCCATTGGAGCCACCTTCCCTCTCTCTGGGTCATAGGAGCTGCTGCCAATCAGAACTGCAATCCAGACATCAAACTGGTTTTCAGATCACCCTCCACCTTAACAAAAAATATAGCTGCGAAATGTCACAAAGGGTTTCTCTACCCATCGTACATTTATACAGCTGGCCCCTCAGCCCACAATGTTCGTGCTAACAATTGAGTACCCAACTATTCTTATCCCATTTGCTAGCAATGGCTAGTAGCTTTTTATGCTATGGCAATTTTCGATATCTCTTACATGTTATGAGATCCTCTGCATCTGCTGTCCTGTCAGGCAGTATGTTCCAGATTCCAACCATCCTCCACATCCGCCTCAGATTACTCCTGAGAGAAGGCGGGTATTCAAAAAGTTCGAAGTTGGAAAATTGAGTCAAGAACTCGATTGGGTTGCTAAGATTTCCTAAACAATGAACATTGCAACCTCGACTGTAAAGGTAAGAGTTGGCTACACAATGAGTTGGACCATCTAACCCATTATTTATTCTATCTCTAAGTTCAAGTACTAATCACCAGGCAAACTCAGAAGCTGAAAAATAATTCATATCCCATTATTTATACCTTAAGCATGTCCTTTTTAAGATCCCACAGGCCACCTCGATATATGCACTCATCATGAGTCTAGAATTAATTTTATTTTTAAATCCACCTGAATGAAATGTGAAAAAATATCTATCATCAAGGATGAGTCGCACCCTGGCCGCTTCCCCTTCTCCCCTCTCCCATCAGGCAAAAGGTATAGAAGTGTGAAAATGCAAACCTCTAGACAGGGTACAGTTTCTTCCCAGCTGTTATCAGGCATCTGAACCACCCTACCACAACTAGAGAGCAGTGCTGAAATACTATCTACCTCATTGGAAACCCTTGGACTATCTTTGATCGGAATTTAGTGGCATTATCTTGCACTAAATGGTATTCACCTTATTATGTACCAATGCACTGTGAATGGCTCGATTGTAATCATGTATTGTCTTGCTCCTGACTGGTTAGCACGCAACAAATGCTTTTCACTGTTCCTCGGTACATGTGGCAATAAACTAATCTAAAGCCCAATTCTACCTCATCATCATCCTTCTGGAAATCTTCCCTTTCTCCAAATTGGCAGATGATATCCATACTGAACGAGCAGAGATTCCATTAAATATTGGAAAGAGTAAAGCTATCGACTTTGGTCCTTGTCACATGTTTTGGTCATTATCCATGGACATCATCCCCATTCCTGGAAATCGATTGATGAATCACAATGCGGCCTTTACAATGTTTCTCACCCCAAGGTAAGTTTTAAAGTAAGTATTTATGGAATTACTACAAATCACTTTGGTCCACTTCAGTGGCATTGCTACCTCTTGCTTAATCTATTGTTCAAATGCTCATCCATGCCATTTGTTACATTTACACATAATTATTTCAATACATCTCTGGCTGGCCTAACCCGTTTAGCTTAGAAATACAGTATGGAAACAGGCCCTTCCGTCCGCTGAGTTCACTCCAACCCTTGATCACCTGCTCACACTAGTTCTATGCTATCCCACTTTCTCATCCACTCCCTACACACTGGGGGCAATTAACCTACAAGCCCAGACATCTTTGGGATGTGGGAGGAAACCGGAGCAGCTGGAGAAAGGTCACAGGGAGATCATGCAAACTCCACACAGACGGACACTCAAGGTCAGGACTGAACCCAAGTCTCCAGAACTGCAAGACAGCAGCTCCACCAGCTGTGCAACTGTGTCACCTTTACTTGCTGTAAACAGGAGCTCATCCGTCTCCTTGCTGTGACACCATGCTGTGTTCACTCATCAATCCAATGTTTAGTGACCTAAATTCATCTGCTTTTGTTAAGCATTGGTTCTATTTTTATATTCGCTCCCATGTTTGTAGATCCCTCCATCCTCTTGCATTTCCCTATATCTAAATTAATAACGTCAGATTTATATGTGCTCCTGCATACATGGACAATGAGAATTTCACAACTGTCCATTCCGTTGTCAGGACCTTAAGCTGTAAAATTCCTTCCCAATGTCCTCAGCCCTCTATCCTCTTTCAAAACCTACAAAGTTGAGTTTTTTAGTCTGTACCCTCATCTCAAAAATTGACACAAAGTGCTGGAGTAACTCAGCCGGTCAGGCAGCATATCTGGAGAAAGTGGATAGGTGACATTTTGGGTTGAGACCCTTCTTCAGACTCTCATCTCCACTTGGTTAGCTTCATGTAATTTCTTATTTAATTATGTTCCAGCCTTGGGCATTTTACTATGTTAAAGTTCCTGCATAAATAAAAATTGTTGTCGTTCTATCCCTTCACGTAACATATGCCTCAAATATAGTTCATGTTATAGGAGCAGAATTAGGCCATTCAGCCCATCAAGTCTACTCCGCCATTCAATCATGGCTGATCTATCTTTGCCTCGCAACCCCATTCTCCTACCTTCTCCCCATACCGCTGAATCAAGAATCTATCAATCTCCATCTTAAAAATATCTGTTAACTTGGCTTCCACAACCTTCTGTGGCAAAGAATTCCACAGATTCACCACCATCTGACTAACAAAATTCCTCCTGATCTCATATCAGCTTTGGTCAGCATTTATACGGCCTTTACAAAATAGTCAATTAAATGGTCCTGCTCAAACAATTTGAGCATTGCTATTTGATGTAGATACAGGTACATCACCAATTTTCCGGCAACTGATGGCCTGGAACTTCCTTTAATCTGGATCAAATTCCGAAAGTGCACTTGAAATTCCCGTGACCGCTAGACTAGTTCACTGGGCGGACACAGATGTCGCTGCATGTGGCGCACGGTCTTTCAGGACGCGTGCTTCCATCCCAAAATAATTAACTGTTTACATCTGCAGTTGTTGGTGGTGATCCCTTGATTTTGTGCAATTCTTAGTGCAACGTGGCAGGCACACACAGATGTAAGCCACTGCTGATAAGAAAATGTTTCATTTATGTGTGTGGTAATCTATTTCATCAATCATTTAATTCACATTTAATATTTGTGTTATTTAAGTTTCTAGCAGCCCGTGGTGTTTTAGAGACACGGGAGGGGTATAATTAGAGGGTCAAAGAAGTATTGTTGCATTATTATTACATGACCTCTGTTGGTCCGGTCAAATGGACAATGCGGCAAGGCTCTGGAACCAAGGGTGCTGGAAAATCAGTGGTATAACTGCACTGATTTAAAAGCACAGCTGATTTAGAATTTCAAGTTTACACTTTCTGATTGCCTCTTGTAATTCCCAATGGGAAGTTAAGCCCCTGTCCCACTTAGGCGATTTTTACGACGACTAGGCTGTCGCCACATGATCGCGGGGTGACGCCTGTACGGTCGTGAGTAGTCTCCTAAGTTGCCAAAAGAGTCGTAATGTTTTTCTGGTCGCCGCTGGATTCTGAACTTTTCGGCCACTGGGGGCTTGATGTAGCTTGTCTTCTCCTGTCGTAGGTGCTGTCGTGGGTTGTCGACAGGATGACGCAGGTTGTCGCCAGGTGACGTTGGTTGTCACTGGGTGCTGACTTGGGTGAATTCCATTGGCGACTACCTACGTCAACCGGCGACTGAATTGTCTTCAGTTGTCGCCGGCAGGGTCATTACTTGTCGTAGCTTGGATGTAGGTTGACTTTGGTTGATGTAGGTTGTCGCCTGTGTGGTCGTAGGTGTGGTCATACGTGGACATCCTAATGGGTCACCGGTTGTCGGTAGCTTGCCGTAACTTGACGTTGACTAGGTGGTAGGTTGTCGTAGCTTGTTGTAGACATTGTCGTGTGGGAGGTCCAGTTGCCGCTTTTTCGGCGACCTACAACAACTGTGACAATCGCTGATAAAATCGCCAAAGTGGGACAGGCCCTTTAGTTCAAGCAGGAGTTTTCAGGCACCGATACACTTGTTTCCATAGGTCACAACTGCTAGAGGATGCCTGAAAGTGAGAACTTCCACAGCAACTACAGATGGTGAGATTTACTCCCAAATATGTTAAAGGTATTAGGACAAGTGACATGAACATTCCTGCCATCATTCCCCCCCAAAAAGGCTATGGATCACTAGGTTAGATCATATGATCATAAGGTAATAGGTTATAGGAGCAGATTGAGGCCATTCAGCTGATCACGTCTATTCCGCCATTCAATCACTGCTGATCTATCTCTCTCTACTAACCCCATTCTCCTGCCTTCTCCCCGTAGCCTCTCACACCCGTACTAATCAAGAATCTCTCTATCTCTACTTTAAATATATCCACTGACTTTGCCTCCACAGCCTTCTGTAGCAAATAATTCCACAGATTCATTGCCATCTGTCTAAAGAAATTCCTCCTCATCTCCTTCCGGAAAGAATAGATAAGCCACCCTGAATAAAAACAAAAAATTAGTTCTGAGAATTACATCCATTTCAACTCTGCTTTGGTAATTAGGTAATGGCAGCAGATACACACATGGTAAAGTTTGTGATGAAAGCACTCTTGGGAAGTTCAACTTCAAATTGTGCTTCGCTGGATCGGAGTCCCCGGTTTACCACTCGGCTTGTTATGACATTATGAGCAAATCGAGATGTGATTTTAGAATCAATCTTCAAGCTGTAGACTTCAATCCCTTCATGATTCTGTAGAAGGAAAGAAAATGCAATTGATGAGGATTTGCTTTTTATGAATAAAGTAAAGATTCAATGTTGCTTGCTCCAAATGTGGATCTTTTTACATTAAACTTGTTTATCCTTAGGGAAACAGATAAATCAAAGAAGGGGTTGTAAAAAGAAGACTCTCTAGCAACAGAACCTTAAACAGAATCCAAGGGTCATTGTCATAGAGTTGTACAGCATTTGGCCCATCACATTCATGCTCACCTAAACTACGCCCATCTATACTAATCCCATTTGCCTGCAATACCTCTGTATACCTCTATGCTTGCTTGTATTCTTCTATGTCTAAATGTCTCTTGAACACAGTAATTGTATCTGATTTGATCACCTCCTCCGGAAACGAGTTTAGTTTAATTTAGTTGAGAGATACAGCGCGGAAACAGGTCCTACGGCCCACCGCACTGACCAGCAATCCCCGCACATTAACACTATCCTACACACACACAGGACAATTTACACTTATAACAAGCCAATTAACCTACAAACCTGTATGTCTTTGGAGTGTGGGAGGAAACCGAAGATCTTGGAGAAAACCCATGCGGTAACGGGGTGAACATACAAACTCCCGTAGTCCTGATTGAACCCGGGTCTCCGGCGCTGCAAACGCTGTAAGGCAGCAACTCTACCGCTGCACCACTGTGCTGCCCCTTCACTCTCTATGTAAAAACTTTCCCCTGGGATCATCTCTAAAACTTCTTCCTCTCGCCTCAAACCTATGGCATTTTGTTTTTGATACCCCTACCATGGGAAACAAAGATTCTGCCTATCCACCCTATGTGCAGTGCATTGAGAAAGTATTCAGACCACTTCACTTTTTCCACATTTTGTCACGTTACAGCCTTATTTTACAATGGATTAAGTTCTTTTTTTTATCATCAATCTACACACAATACCCCAGAATGAAGAAGTGAAAACAGGTGTTTAGAAATTTTTGCAAAGCATTTAAAAATAAATAACTGAAATATCACATTTATTTGCTATGACACTCAAAATTGAGCTTAGGTACATCCTGTTTCCATTGATTATCCTTGAGATGCAACTTGCTTGGAGTCCACCAGTGGTAAATTAAATAGGTTGGACATGATTTGGAAAGGCACACACCTGTCAAATATAAGGTCCCACAGTTAACAGCGCATGTCAGAGCAAAATTTAAGCCATGAAGATGAACAGGATTGTCTGTAGACCTCCGAGACAGGATTATGTCGAGACACAGATCTGGGGAAGGGTATAAAACAATTTCTGCAGCATTGCAGGTCCCGAAGAGCACAATGGCCTCTGTCATTCTTAAATGGAAGAACATTGGAACCACCAGGACTCTTCATAGAGCTGGCCGCCCGGCCAAACTGAGCAATCGGGGGAGAAGGGCCTTGGTCAGGGAGGTGACCAAGAATCCGATGGTCAGTCTGACAGAGCTCCAGAGTTCCTCTGTGGAGATGGAAGAACCTTCCAGAAGGACAACTATATCTTCAGCACTCCACCAATCAGGCCTTTATGGCAGAGTGACCAGATGGAAGCTACTCCTCAATAAAAGGCACATGTAACAGCCCACTTGGAGTTTGCCAAAAGGCATGAGAAACAAGATTCCCTGGTCTGATGAAACCAAGATTGAACTCTTTGGCCTGAATGCCAAAGGTCACATCTGGAGGAAACCAGGCACCGCTCATCACCTGGCCAATACCATACCTACGGTGGAGCGTGGTGTGGGGATGTTTTTCAGCGGCAGGAACTGGGAGACTAGTCAGGATCGAGGGAAAGATGAATGGAGCAAAGTACAGAGAGATCCTTGATGAAAAGCTACTCCAGAGTGTTCTGGACCTCAGACTGGGGCGGAGGTTCATCTTCAGTCTTCTAATTTGAGGAAAGACATTCTTACCATAGAGGGAGCCCAGAGAAGGTTCACCAGACTGATTCCAGGGATGGCAGGACTTCCATATGAAGAAAGACTGGATGGACTCGGCTTGTACTCGCTGGAATTTAGGAGATTGAGGGGGGGATCTTATAGAGACTTACAAAATTCTTAAGGGGTTGGACAGGCTAGATGCAGGAAGATTGTTCCCGATGTTGGGGAACTCCAGAACAAGGGGTCACAGTATAAGGATAAGGGGGAAGTCTTTTAGGACCGAGATGAGAAGATCTTTTTTCACACGGGGAGTGGTGAGTCTGTGGAATTCTCTGCCACAGAAGGTAGTTGAGGCCAGTCCATTGGCTATATTTAAGAGGGAGTTAGATGTAGCCCTTGTGGCTAAAGGAATCGGGTATATGGAGAGAAGGCAGGTACAGGATACCGAGTTGGATGATCATCCATGATCATATTGAATGGAGGTGTAGGCTCGAAGGGCCGAATGGCCTACTCCTGCACCTATTTTCTATGATTCTATGATTCCAACAGGACAACGACCCTAAGCACACAGCCAAGACAATGCAGGAGTGGCTTTGTGACAAGTCTGTGAATGTCCTTGAGTGGCCTAGCCAGAGCCCGGACTTGAACCCAATCGAAAATCTCTGGAGGGACCTGAAAATAGCTGTGCATCAATGCTCCCCATCCAACCTGACAGAGCATGAGAAGATCTGCAGAGAAGCATGGGAGAAATTACCCAAATATAGGTGTGCCAAGCTTGTAGCGTCACACCCAAGACTTGAGGCTGTAATCGCTGCCAAAGGTGCCTCAACAAAGTACTGAGTAAAGGGTCTGAATATCTATGTAAATGTGATATTTCAGTTATTTATTTTTAATTACTTTGCAAAAATGTCTAAACACCCGTTTCACTTTTTTATTATGGGGTATTGTGTGTAGATTGATGATTAAAAAAAAGAATGTAATTCATTTTAGAATAAGGCTGTAACGTAACAAAATGTGGAAAAAGTGAAGGGGTCTGAATACTTTCTGAATGCACTGTTTGCCTCTTATAGTTTTACATAACACTATCAGGTCATCCCTCAGTTCACTTCACTCCAGGAAAAAACAAACTTAGTCTATCCAAGGCCTACTACCCACCATTAAAGTCCTCCAATCCAGTGGCATGAATATTGATTTATTTAATTTCAAGTAACCCTTGCATCCCCTCGCTCTCCGTCACACCCCCACCTTAGTTGTCATAGTACTTTCACAGTTGCCCTGCTGAGTTTCACTGTTTGTATAACACATTATCACTTAGTCTACAGCCAACAATGTCCCATTATGGGCTCCACCTTTCTGTGATCATCGTTAATTTTTGCATAACTTTCATTCCCTTGCTCTATATTTCTCTATATCACTGTCTATATCTTTTGTTTCCCTTTCCCTGACCCTCAGTCTGAAGAATGTCACCTATTCCTTTTCTCTCGAGATGCTACCTGACCCACTGAGTTACTCCAACTTTTTGTGTCTACATCCTGGTGAATCTCCTCTGCACTTTCTCCAGTGCTATCAAATCCTTCCTATTGCATGACAATCAGAACTGCATGCAATCATTCAAGTGAGGTCCAACCAGTTTTGTAAAGTTGCAACACACAGTAATGTCACAATTTTTATTTTCTATGTTGTGCCATTAAGATCCATCCAGCATGTACCCCAGATCTCTTTCTCTCAAAATGAAAGAGCTTGTTATTGACTTCAGGATACAAGGTGCGATAAATAATCATTAATATATATGGTAAACAGTTGCGGCCCCAACACCGAGCCTTGCGGCACTCCACTCGCCACTGCCTGCCATTCAGAAAAGGACCTGTTCACTCCTACTCTTTGCTTCCTGTCTGTCAACCAATTTTCTAACCACATCAACACCCTACCCCCCCATACCAACAAGGAGAAGTAGGAAGAAGCACTGATTGGCTCAAGCCCGTGTGGGAGGAAAGAAAGAGGTGAGTCAAAGGGGGAAAACAGTTGAAAAAGAGCGGCAAAACGCATAGACTTAACACAGAGCTTACGTGGATTTTGAAGAAGCAGCAACAAGGAGAAGCAGGAACAAGCACTGATTGGCTCAAGCTCGTGTGGGAGGAGAGAACGAGGTGAATCAGAGGGGGAAAACAGTTGAAAAGAGCGGCAAAACACAGACAGACTTAACACAGAGCTTATGTGGATTTTGAAGAAGCAGGAAGAAGCACTGATTGGCTCAAGCCCGTAGGGGAGTTGAATAAGTCACAGGGGACAAACAGTTTAAAACTGAGGAATTTGATTTGTAAATTGGTAAATTAGGCAATTTATCAGACAATGTAAGCAAGGCTGCTCTAGGGGAGCAGCTGTGAGGGAAGTGCCTTGTGAGGGAAGGCGAGCCTTTGGCTCGAGAGTCTTCGGCGAGGAGGCTGAGGGGAGGAGACTATGCAATATGCTGGAGAGGGAGAGACGAAAGAAGGAGATGTCAGGCAAGCTGATTCAGTGTGATGCTTGCAAGTATGTGGGAGGCCAAGGACACCGCTGGTGCCTCTGGCTGCTACAAGTGTGAGAAGTGCATCCAGGTACAGCTCCTGAAGGACCGTGTGCTGAAAGATGAAGTATGAGGGGAAACTGGAGAAGCAAGCGGATGACCTCAGGTTCATCCAAGAGGCTGAGTCGTTCCTCGATGAGTCCTACAGCAAGATTGTTACACCTAAGGTACTGGAAGAGAGAAAGTGGGTGACGGTGAGAAAGGGAAGTAAACATGTAAACACGGTTAAATCGGAAGTGGCAGTGATGCAGTTGTACAAAGGGGATTATGAAGGCATGAGAGAGGTAGACTGGAAAGGGATGCAAGCAGAAATGACGGTGGAACAGCAATGGCAGGAATTTCAGGGCATAATCCAGAAGACGCCGGATCATTTCATTCCAAAAAGGAAGAAAGATTCTAAGGGGAGTGGGAGGCATCTGTGGTGAACAAGAGAAGTTAGGGATACAATAGAACTAAAAGAAAAGAAGTATAACAGCAAAGAGTAGCCAGAAGCCAGAGGATTGGGAAACTTTCATAGTACAACAGAAGGAAACAAAACGGGCAATACGGGCTGAAAAGATGAAGTATGAGGGGAAGCTGGCCAGGAATGTAAAGAAGGACAGTAAAAGCTTATTTAGATATGTTAAGGGAAAAAGAATAGCAAAGTCAAATGTGGGTCCCTTGAAGGCAGACACTCGTGAAATTATTATGGGGAACAAGGAAATGGCAGAAGAGTTGAACAGGTACTTCGGATCCGTCTTCACTAAGGAAGACACAAACAATCGCCCAGAAGTACTGGAGGACAGAGGATCTAAGTGGGTCAAGGAACTGAAATAAATTTTCATTAGGCGAGAAATAGTATTGGTTTAGGCTAATGGGACTGAAGGATGATAAATCGCCTGGGTCTGATGGACTTCATCCCAGGGTCATCAGGGCGGTGGCTCTAGAAATAGTGGACGCATTGGTGATCATTTTCCAATGTTCAATAGATTCAGGATCAGTTCCTGTGGATTGGAGGATACCTAATGCTATCCAACTTTTCAAGAAAGGAGCGAGAGAGAAAACGGGGAAAGATGCTGGAGTCAATTATTAAAGAGGTAATAATACGGCATTTGGATAGCAGTAAAAGGATTAGTCCAAGTCAGCATGGATTTATGAAAGGAAAATCATGCTTGACTAAACTTCTGGAATTTTTTGAGGATGTGACAGTAAAATGGATTAAGAGGAGCCAGTGGATGTAGTGTATCTAGACTTTCAGAAAGCCTTTGATAAGGTCCCGCACGGGAGACTGGTGACTAAAATTAGAGCACATGGTGCTGCAGAAATCCCTGTCCATGCCTCTCACAATGGAGTCTCCAACCACCACTGCGTTGCCTGACGTTGGCCTCTTTGATTTTGGCTCAACAGCACTTTTTGCTTCGCAAGCCAGTGCGCCGCTCAGTGCGTCAAAGTCATCTGTCCCGACAGCTAAGTGGGTGAACCTGTTCACAAGCGGTACAATACCCGGGGACCTGTGCATTCCATGTTTACTTCCCTTTCTCACTGTCACCCACTTTCTCTCTTCCAGTACCTTAGGTGTAACAATCTTGCTGTGGGACTCATCGAGGAACGACTCAGCCTCTCGGACGAACCCGAGGTCATCCGCTTGCTTCTCTAGTTCCCCAACACGGTCCTTCAGGAGCTGTACCTGGATGCACTGCTCACACATGTAGCAGCCAGAGGCACCAGCGGTGTCCTGGACCTCCCACATACTGCAAGCATCGCACTGAATCAGCTTGCCTGACATCTCCTTCTTTTGTCTCTCCCTCCCCAGCATATTGCATAGTCTCCTCGCCGAAGACTCTCGAGTCAAAGACTCTCAAGGCACTTCCCTCACAAGGCACTTCCCTCACTGCCGCTCCCCTACAGCAGCCTGATAAATTGCCTGATTTACCAATTTACAAACCAAATTCCTCTGTTTTAAGCTGTTCGTCCCCTGTGACTTACTCAACGGGCTTGAGCCAATCAGTGCTTCTTCCTGCTTCTCCTTGTTGCTGCTTCTTCAAAATCCATGTAAGCTCTGTCGTTAAGTCTGTCTGCATTTTGCTGCTCTTTTTCAACTGTTTTCCCCCTCTGACTCACCTCTTTCTCTCCTCCCACACGGGCTTGAGCCAATCAACACTTCTCCCTGCTTCTCCTTGTTGCTGCGTCTTCAATATCCACGCAAGCTCTGTGTATAAGCTTCATTTTGCATAAGCCTCAGCCAGTCCAGAATTCTATTATGACAATTTAATCTGGATTGAAATGTTGCCCTACAATGACTCAACTCATGGCCTGAATGAAATTGTTCAAAACTGTGACTTTCTGCTCCAGAACAGCCTTTCCTCAGCCACAATCCTAACAGTTATTGAGAAGTTAATATTCATGCCAAGGCAATAAACAAAAAATGTTTTCTGATCATCTGCATTTAAACATGTGAATTGGAAGACGAAAATAAATTGTTGCAACACGGACACTTTTTGGATGCAGATTTATTATCCGTACTAAATTATTAGGTATATAGGACACCAACATTTACAAACTACTGCTAAGAAAACTCATCATCATCATGACTGAGTCACTGAGAAGAAATCTAAAAGCAGAAAACCCCAATACCACTCTCTTTCAGTCAACAATACATGTCTGCAAAATGTTTAGGAAGATAGTTGAAGGGAGGCCTAAAAGAAGTATATAAAATCAAAAGAGATATAGACAGAGTCGACAGTCAGAATCTTTTTCCCCAGAACGTAAATCACATACATGAGGGCTCTATAAAGTCAGAGAGAAAAAGTTTAAAGATGTGCAGAGCAAGTTTTTTTTACACAAGGAATGGTACGTGCCTGGAATGTGCTGTCAGGGTGGTGGTGGAAGCAGGTGTAATAACGGCATCTAAGAGGCTTTTAGATAGACACATAAATATGCAGGAAATGGAGAGGAATGACCAGAAACGTCACCCATTCCTTCTCTCCAGAGATGTTGCCTGTCCCCCTGAGTTACTCCAGCATTTTGTGTCTATCTTCACGTCGTATTTTGGTATAGTTCTAACATCCCAACCTGGAGAAACATCACCCCAGTTCTCCCCTCTCATTATTCTAAACTCCAGAGAAGATAAATTCACAGTGCTTAATGTCGTTACATAATTCAAAACCGCCATCAGAGGAATCAATCTAGGGCGCTTTCAGTTGAAAGACTTATCAAGCAATACTTACTTTGTGTGTCGGTCTCCTTACGCTTCTTTTCTATGATCAGAAGAGAAGGACATATATATATATAAGAAGATTGGCTTTTGAGAGGGAAAACAATTTTGGTTCTGCTTTAAATGGAAGTGATAACCAGAAGTAATAAGTAAAATTATGATTGTGTGTGAAATGAGTTGAAAACCCAGAGTATTTATTATGCAGGCAGGTTTCACTGCAATCAGTTTCTCCATGTTTCAATCTGTCAACAAAACTCACGTTGAATCCAACAGCTTAATTCATTAAGTCAAACAAATGCCAAATTAAAGTTCGACGAAAAACATGGTGAATACTTATTACTGCAAAAGTAAGACACTCTGCACATTGTAATCAAGATACAAGTGGAGGAAAGTTTCTCTGGTGAATGAAAATAAAATGTATCATGATGAATTGTTGATGGCACTGATTTTGTCTATATTAATTGTATGTAAATGTTCTATATTAATTGTAATTTTAATTGGTTTGATACAACATTATAAGTTTGAAGTTTAGACTTAAAAAGCACAAACTATTTTTAAATTGAATATTATGTTTCAATATTAGACATACCTTCACATTTAACAACTGACGATTTGGTGAAAGGCTTCCATAACCAACCTAACACGTTAATTCAAAAAAGAAATCTGTGTTAGTTAGTTATAAAAATACTCAAATTAGCCATAATTCAAAATATATTCACATTACCCCAGGGTCTTCTGATTCTGTTATTATAAAGTAGGTGGAAGTTAATGTCAGAAGAGACAACAGCAAAAGGTAGAATAACATTTGCTTCATTTTGAAAACAGTGGCTCGGCCCCCACAGGTAAATGCTTTTATTTGAACCTCTGTTAATAATGGAACACATTTACTATTGAGCCCAACGTCAGTGATTTAAAACCACACTTTTAACTCTTCGCTGTGCTCTTCGACTGCCAATCTCTTCCATTATTTTCTTCTGACATGTTCACATCTGCTGAGATTTATAATTCAACAACATAGAACAAACAGCGTAGCACAAGACCAGGGCATTCGGCCCACGATATCGGTGCCAACAATGATAACGTTAAACTGCCTGCACCTGATCTATATCCCTCCATTCCCTGCATATTTATGTGTCTATCTAAAAGTCTCTGAAATGCTGGTATCTGCCTTCACCACTATCTCTGGCAATGCATTCCAGTCGCCCACCACTCTCTTTGAAAAATACTTGACCCTCACATCTTCTTTAAACCTTCTCCCACTCACCTTAAAGATATGCCCTCTAGTGTTTGACATTTCCACTCTGGTATATAGGTTCTGACTGTTTACCCTATCTCAACCTCAAAACCCAGGTAACCGGCCCTTCGGGCCACTGAGTCCACATTGACCATCGATTACCCTAGTTCCCACTTTTCATCCAGTCTCTACACATGAGGGACAATTTATAGAAGCTAATTAACATACAAACCTGCATGTCTTTGGGATGTGGAAAGAAATTGGAGCACTCTGAGGAAACATGCGGTCACAGTGAGAACTCCATACAAGCAGCACCCATGGTCAGGATCAAACCTGGATCTCTGGAGCTGTGAGGCAACAGCCCTACCAGCTGCACTGCTGTGCCACCCATTATCTTTGAGGTGGAGCCACCAGAGACAGCCATATCACACCACATGGTCCACAGCAGCTTAACCCTCAAAATAGAGCATGAGATGAGGCGCACGCTGCGGGCCATCAATCCGAGGAAGGCTGCTGGACCCGACGGCGTCTCTGGATGCGTGCTGAAGGACTGCGCAGACTAGCTGCCTGGAGTATTTACGATGATCTTCAACCAGTCTCTGGCCCAGTCCTCTGTCCCACCCTGTCTGAAGTCCTCCACCATAGTCCCCTTGCCAAAAAAAAACAATATTTCCAGCCTCAACGACTATCGGCCAGTCACACTCACACCAGTGATGATGAAGTGCTTTGAAAAACTGGTCTGGGGTCATATCACATCACTTCTGCTCCGAAGCTTTGACCCCCACCAGTTTGTGTATAGAGCGAACAGATCCACAGAAGACGCTGTAGCCACAGCCCTCCATGCTGCACTCTCCCACCTGGAGCAGCAGGGGAGCAAACTGGTGAACAAACCGGGGCACCTGGGACTTCCACACTCCACCTGCATGTGGATAAATAGCTTCCTGTCGGGTCGCAGCCAGAGAGTCAAAATGGGCCATCACACATCCACGACCCTCAGCCTCAGTACCGGCTCTCCACAGGGCTGCGTGCTGAGCCCCCTGCTTTACAACATCTACACATATGACTGCACCCCCGCCCACCACAGTAACACCATTGTCAAATTCGCGGATGACACCACGGTGGCGGGGCTCATCTCTGGGGGGGGATGAGTACGCTTACAGGGATGAGGTGGAGCAGCTGACAGTGTGGTGTGGAGAGAATAACTTGCTCCTCAACATCTCAAAGACAAAGGAGCTCATAATAGACTACGGGAAGAAGAAAACGGACATTACACTACTAATCATCAGAGGGGGCTGTGTGGAGAGGGTGGCGGATTTCCGCTTCCTGGGAATCCACATTGAGGAGGACCTGACATGGAGCATGAACACCCCTGCGCTGCTGAAAATGGTCCAGCAGAGACTGCACTTCCTGAGGGTGCTCAGGAAGAACAACATCACCAAGAGACTCCTGCTGCCCTTTAATCGGTGCTCCATAGAGAGCATCCTAACATACTGTGTATGCGTGTGGTACACCAGCTGCACATCGGCCCAGAGGAAAGCGCTCCAGGAGGCTATTGACAACGCCCAGAAGATTGTCGGCTGCCCTCTCCTCACTTTGGAGGACCTACACAGTTCCCACTGTCTCAAGAAATCTCAGAAAATTATAAAGGACATTTCCCACCCCGGCCACTCCCTGTTTGAACTGTTGCCATCAGGCAGATGGTGCAGATCAATGAGGACAAGGACAAACAGACTAAAAAACAGTTTTTATCCCACAGCAATAACTGAACTTAATGTAGCCACCAAATGAGCGCAGGTGCGCTACATACCAAATGGATTGTGGAATCGACAGAAGAATGTATGGTTGTGTGTTTATGCTTATTTTATGGTGGTGTGTGTATGCATACGTATCGTTAGCTTTTAGAAATGTGTGAATGGTGCACTGACTGGTTGGCATTTTAATTTTGTTGTACATGTTCACATGTTATAATGACAATAAAGATTATCTATCTATCTATCTATCTATCTATCTATCTATCTATCTATCTATCTATCTATCTATCTATCTATCTAATTAAAAGTGATCATCTTGACCACTTCCTGTTTGCACTGCATATTGATTTTAGAAAAAACGCTACCGCTTACGGCTGTGATTTTTGACCATCTTACTCAGAGTCCCCCTCCGCTGCGCAGGACAAGAGGATTTTTCCCATCGATGAAAAATAAAAGAGTTATTAGTGTTTAAAAAATGTTGAGATTCTCTCTCGTCTCTCCTGTCAAGGCGACGCCCCTTCCGGTGAGAGGGGGGAGGAACTATAAACCCCGGAAGTGTGGATGTGGCTCAGTCTCTGCAAGATGGGGGAGGAAGAGATCACCTTGGTGGTCTTGCACCCTGCTTGAAACGATAGGAAACTTCATTTGAATTTGGTGGCCTGCACTCTGCTTGAAATGGAATATCAAGGAATAGCCATGAGTCAACTGCCAGCCAACCAGCCGTAGTGAGAGATGCTGCCAGCACACCAGGCTTGAGTGAGTGAGCTGTCAGCCCAATAATCTATTCAGCCCACAATGTCCATACTAGCCCTCTGGAAACCAGTCCCTTCAGCCAACAACACCCATGCTAGTGCTCCAGAAAGCCTCCCCCCCCCACTGGCCACCAATATTGGAATTGGTGGAGAGGTGGAATATTGTTTTGAGGGACAAGCCCTCCCATGTGAACATGGGAACCAATGGGTCACACTTAGTCTAGTTTATTTTAAAATGTGAGACACCATTTATGAAAAGTACAAAAGAAACGGGAGCAAGTGCAGGCCAATTGCCCCCTTGAGCGTGTTCTGTTATTTGGCTCATGCAATCAGCCTCAGGACAATTTTCCTCCTTATCCCCACCCCCAACCCCTGTCCTTGAAAGCATTGGTCAATAAAATATTCAAAGATTCTACCTCCACAATTCATTTGGGAGAGAATTACAGAATTGGAACGATGGACCCTTTTCAGGCTGGAAGGCTGGAGTTCCCCTTACGGTATTGATTCAATTGTTCACTATTTACATTAATAACTTAGAGGAGGGATCAAAATGTTCTGATTTCAAGTTTGTCAATGACCAGAAAGTCAGTAGAAGGGCATGTGGCAATGACATCATAGTGATTTTCCAAAGGGATAGAGATAGATTAAGTGATGGGTGATGTCGCATGGGGATTAACGTGGAAGGATGATGTCATATACTTCGGTAAGCGAAATCAAAAGACGGGTTATGATTTAAATGGAGAAAGACTGTAAATGAGTGAGGTTCAAATAGATCTGGGTTGAAACTTGAAGATTAGTCTCTTGCCATGGATGACTGAGGTAAACATTCAGACATATTTAAAAGACGGAGGAAAGGTTGCTTCATTATGCAGCACCATTGAAGATGAAAGCTATCGATTGTATTTTTGGTAATTGACAAAGTTTGTAATCTCATATTTGTCTGTGAGTGACATCACTGAATGTTATATTCAATTTATCTAGAACCACGTTTTTACACAGAGAGTATATGGAAGGAGCTGCCAGGGGAAGAGGGAGGGTGAAGAGGAGGGGGAGGGAGCGTTGGGGGATGAGGGGAAATGAGCCGCACCTGCGCACATGGATGAGTTGGGCCAAAGGGTCCGTTTCTGTGCGGTTTGACTATACGACACTGGATGAGACCATTTAAATTTTTTTTTTTGACTAAACATTTATTAAATATAGACCCTTTGGGCCCCGTTCCCCCAAAGCAATATTCCACCACTCATCTGTTCCCCCAATGCAACCCGTTTCCACCACTCACCCGTTCCACCAAAGCAACCCGTTTCCACCACTCACCCGTTCCCCCAACGCAATATTCCACCACTGCGCAGGTGCGACTCATTTCCCCTCATCCCCCAACACTCCCTCCCCCTCCTCTTCACCCTCCCTCTTCTTTCCCCTCTCCTCCCTCCTTCACCTCTCCTTTCCCCTACCCTCAATCACTCCCTCCCACCCCCCATAACCCCTCATCCCTCCCTACCCACCTTGATGCCATTGTGAGATGGAAACTGCTATTTTATGTAAATGAGATCCCATTGTGATGTAATTATGGGGGGGAGCACTGCTGACGGACAGTTTATGTAAGTAAGACTTTGTAAAGTTGAATAACGTGTAAAATATAACATCGATCTGAATGATAAAAACACACCACAGGACAATTGTGAGTAAGGTGGTCCAAAAATTGTAGCGTGATCGTGTACCGTTTTGGCTTAGTTCTGGGAGCACATGGGCAGGCACACACAGACAGAATCACAAACAACATGAGTTTTAGTAATATATATAGATTTTGTTTTAGATTATTTTATTTTTAGTCATTTAACCATTAATTATTTTGAACATCATTGAACTGATAACATTTAACAGGCATAAGTGTGGCGGCACCTGGTGGCAAGCCACGGTTACAATGAACCTTCGGCTCTGGAGGGAGGCGCCTCGGTGTGGGAGGCGCTAGTCACGGGGCTGTTACCCGAGTGGGTATTTAAGGCCGGGCAATGCCCATGACTGAGGAGGAGTTAGGAGCTGTACTGCACAGAATAAAATAGTAAGATTAAACGAGAACTTACCAGTTCGAAGTTTGATCGTTATTTTATGAGGAGTAAAGATGAGTGATTACGTGAAGAAGCCCCGCCTGGCGCTTGATCAGCATACTTCAAAGCAGCGGCATGAAAAACACAGAACATAATAGCCGGAGTAAGATAGTAAGGCTCAACATAGATTTAGAACTACCAGATGATCATTTATTTTATGAGGGTCGGGAGTGGAGGGCACGTAATCCCTCATCGTTACTCCTCATAAAATAACGATCAAACTTCAAACTGGTAAGTTCTCGTTTAATCTTACTATTTTACTTCGGAGTCACGTGAGTGACTACGTGAAGATTTTGTAGCTTTTGTGTTTTTTATGTCGTAGACTCATTCCATACGACAATCTGGCTCAATCAACACAGTAATGAGCAAATAACACATTTTTTCCCAAACATTGCCTCAGTTTATGTGATAAATGTTTTCCCATTATAAAAGAATGGAAGTAATGCCCTTTCCATTGAAAAGCAAATGTATCACCAAAATATCAATTGATAATATAATTTGATAGTATAAGCAAAGCAACAATTACAGAGAACCCAACACTCCGTGTCCAATCCTGACACCATGACTGGTTCCTTGTACCTTTAATATTTATTTTACACCCTCCTGCGGCCTTGAATCTTCGCTCGAGCGGCCCATCCTGTGCCATTCCTGTGAATGTATCTACCTCCTTAATGGAGTGATTTTTCACATCTCAATGTCTAGTTCCACTGAGTTTTAAACATGTTTTAACTATCTATAATATAATTATCTAGAACCATCAGTTTTTACTAATACTTAATGTGGTTTTTGTGTGTAATACGTGCTGTCTCACCACCACAGAGACTCTTACCTACTTTAATATATTTCATCAATGTTGACCCACACACAATTTTTGGCCGACAGGATATGCTTAAATTTTACCGTGGTTCCAGCTCTTCTTGGTGTGCTTTGTTTGGTAAATTCATAAACATATAAGATAATGTAATATGTAGCCACATGCAATTATATAACTAACATTTGCAATGTTTGCACTCTTATGCTGATACTAAAGTCATGAGCATTATTTCTTTCAATGTTAATTTTTTGAATCATTGATAGAATTGAAGTCCATTGCCTAAGGCAAGTCAGGACTATGTTGATCTCCCAACTTCTGTATTTCAACTTTGGACAGAATATATATATATACACACACACGCACATATACATACACATACATACACACACACATATATATATATATATATATACACATATATATACACATACACACACACACACATATACATACACACACACATATATATATATATACACACATATATATACACATACACATATATATATATATATACACATATATATATATATATATATATATATATATATATATATATATATATATAATATATAATATATATATATAATTATACACACACATATATATATACACACACACATTATATATATATATGGTGTGTGTGTGTGTGTGTGTGTGTGTGTGTGTGTGTGTGTGTGTGTGTGTATCCCTTTTGCATATCAGGATATTACGAATGAGCCCGATAAATTCTTGGTCAGCAATTTGTCCTAAATAGGACGATAAACACTCTGAGCCCTATTATTGGCTCTATCACTTAGATGCTGAGAAAAATTGCAATCCACAAGGAACTCCCATATATCTAATATGATAAAATAACTTTTACTGAATGCAAAAGACTTCCAATTTCTTATAAACAAAATATTGTTTTTTAAAACTATTTCTCCTAATTGCAGATATAGCATTCCTTTTGTACATAATTGTTATATTAGTTAAAACATTCATAGACCTCTTTGACTGTCAAACTGTTATAATGGTCTGGTCAAACCTGCAGATAGCCAAATTCATATCTTCATGCCATGGATGAATTTGTACAACAATAAATTACTGCAACTTTGAGTCATCATAACTGGTTCAAACATCACTCTCAACATTAATGAGAATCATGACAGTCCGGTTTTGGGCCACCAAAGCACCCCTGACAGCGTTCTGCTACATTTCCATCAGACACTGCCCTATCAGACAAAATGAGGAACATAAAAGAACATCTTTCCTCATGTAATTTTGCAAAATGCATCCACCGCTCCTGCTCTTGGTTTTCCCACGAGAAACATTTGAGAAATCGGTGATTTAATCTGGATACAAACAGATTAATGGTAAGTAATCCATATTACTGACAATGTTTTTTCCCGATTTGTTGTCTGCGACAACATTGTCTCTTCCTTAGAGATAAACAGCTGAACTAAAACATTTTTAGAATACGCCACATCTGGTTACCCAGATAATCATCTTACTTGACCCATGTGATTGATATATGCCACAGCCGTGGTATTGTTCACCTGATTGGACATGCACACTTTCATAGTAGAACAATAGGCATTTAATCCATAAAACGCTCCTGAAACTCCAATAATTAATACAAATATTTAGAGATAACCTTTCTTAGGACAATCCTTTTGCAATTCCCTGGTGTTATTGTCCATAGTCCCCTAAAAAAAGGGATGTATTAAATATTAACTTGATAAGAATAGATATCATACTTATCTTAGCCCAAATAATCACGGAAGTTATCCATCATCCGATAATACTTGTTTCAGCTTGCAACGGCTGCTAAGCTTACATATTTAAAGTAGCTTGTGGAACTTTTTCTATCCACCACGTACTGATAACGTATCCTTTGGTAATTACATAGGCCTGTTAAAAGGCCTGCATACTCTTATAATGCCTGTGTTCCCTTTTTTGGTGCTTTTTGACTCTTTTACCTAAGCTCCTTCTTGGATGGAGGGACAAAGTTTGTCAACAAAGCAATGAGACATATTTGTAATATTGACATTTTGTTTCTCGGAAAATTCCCCCCCCAAATATGGTGCTGAATTACTCTTAAACCCAGAATAGTAATTTAGGAATGTTTATGAATGCCTAAAACATAGTTTTTATTGGATGGGTCAGGACCCTTGCCTCTCAACAGGCTTGTAATTGCTGCACTAATTTGCAGCTGACTCCTGATCAACCTTCCAATTTAAAATGTGATCAAGATAAACCATGACCATGTCCTCATTAGTGCAAGTGCTGATCTTCTTATCAGTGCAATTGTTGTTCCAAAATTATGTGAACAACCTAGAAATGAGTTTAATCCATTAGACAATGTCTTAACTTGCAACATCTGACCCATCTAATTAATTTCAAGTACCTGTAAATATGATAATAAATTGGTACTAAATACCAATCCTTCGAGTCTTATAGTAATGATTAACAATTTGTTAATAACAACTGTTTTGCAGTGTTGAAGATGTCCATTTTGATAAAATGTTTTTACACTGTAAAAGTGTATTTAAAATGATGTCTCGTATGACTTTACCACCACATCCTCCTTTTCCCTGGGGAAATTTATGATACTAATTTTCTTACCCCTTCTTTATTGGAGATAATTTGGGTGCAAACCTAAAATCAATTTTTAGGTTTTCCTATACAGGTGAACCAATTCCTTCTACAATTTTTTTGTAGATCCTTTACACATCAAAATAAACCAATCTGTATGTGTATCATTGATATAACACACCTGTACACATATATTTCATATATAATTTTATACCTAAATGCAATGATATCCCCAACCATATGTATATATATATGTATATAAATATATTATTTATATACTATGTATATATATATATTTATATATATATTTGTTTATATATATATATTGTATATAATGTATAATATCCTGATGTATATATATATATATAGGAGTGTATAACTGTCTGTTATGCATATAATATGTTGGAAGTTTGATGTTATTTTATATAGGGGGGAAGGGGGAGAGAGAGAGGCCTGCGAGGGCTTGAGGGCATACTTCAAAGCAGCGGCATGAAAAACACAGAACATAATAGCTGGAGTAAGATAGTAAGGCTCAACATAGATTTAGAATTACCAGATGATCATTTATTTTATGAGGGTCGCGAGTGGAGGGCACGTAATCCCTCATCGTTACTCCTCATAAAATAACGTTCAAACTTCGAACTGGTAAGTTCTCGTTTAATCTTACTATTTTACTTCGGAGTCACGTTTACGTTTTTGTATTCTGTCGTAGACTCATTCCATACGACACTCTGGCTCAATCAACACAGTAATGAGCAAATAACACATTTTTTCTCCAAACATTGCCTCAGGTTATGTGATAAATTATTTCACATTATAAAAGAATGAAAGTAATGCCCTTTCCATTGAAAGGCAAATTTATCACCAAAATATCAATTGATATATAATTTTATAGTATGAACAAAGCAACAATTATAGATAACCGAACACTCTGTGTCCAATCCTGACACCATGACTGGTTCCTTTTACTTTAATATTTATTTTACACCTCCTGCGGCCTTAAATCTTTGCTCGAGCGGCTCATCCTGTGCCATTCCTGTGAATGTACCTACCTCCTTAATCGAGTGATTTTCCACATCTCAATGTCTAGTTCCACTGAGTGTTATCCATGTTTTAACCATCTAGAATATATTTCTCTAGAACCATCAGTTTTTACTGATGCCTAATGTGGTATTTTGTGTGTAATAAGTAGTGCTACCTCTTACCTACTTCAACATATTCATGTTGACCCACACACAATTTATGGTAGGTTTACCTTGATTTCAGCTCTTCTTGGTCTGCTTTGGTTGGTACATAAACATATATGATAATGTAATCTGTATCCATGCAATATATAACGCAATATAATGTTTGCACTCTTATGTTGAACTAAAGTCCACCAATGTTAATTTTTTGAATCATTGAGGAGTCCATTGTAAGGCAATTCAGGACTATATTGATCCCCCTTATGTATGGCAACTACAGATGGGTTAGTAATATATATATATATTGGTTAGTAATTTGGTCAGTAAATAGGACGATAAACACTCTGAGCTCTTAGATACTCAAACCACAAGGACCATATATATCTGTCTGCGCAGACTTCCAATTTCTATAACAAAATATTGTTTTTTTATTTATTTTCTCCAATATTTTCTTTGTACATAATTATTTTATTGTTATGTTGTTTATATTAGTTAAAACATTCATTTCTTTGACCATCAAACTGTTTGTAATGGTCTGATCAACCTGCATATAGTCCAAATTTTTTTCATGTCATTGCTTTTGTACAACAATAAATTACTGCAACTCCATGAAGGTCCGTTTTGGGCCACCAAAGCGCCCCTGGCAGTGTCCTGCTACATTTTCATCAGACACTGCCCTATCAGACAAAAAATGAGGAACATAAAAGACCATCTTTCCTCATGTAATTGAGAGAAATGCATCCACCTTTCCTGTTCTTGGTTTACCCACGAGAACATTTGAAAGATCGATGGTTTAATCTGTATACAACCAGATTAATCGTAAGTAATCCATATTACTGACAATGTTTTTTTGCCCCCTGATTTGTTGTCTGCGATAACATTGTCTCTTTCTTAGAGACAGCTGGACTAAAACATTTTTAGAATATGCCACATCTGTTTTACTCAGATAATCACTTGATTATTATTTTACTTATCTGTGATTGATATATGCCACAGCCGTGGTATTGTTCACCTTGAATGACATGGACACTTCCATAATAGAGCAATCGATATTAATCCATAACTCCTTATACTTCAATAATTAATACAAATGTTTGGAGAAATTTCTTAGGACAATCCATTTGCAATTACCTGGTATTATTGTCCGTAGTCCCAACAAGGGACGTATCAATTAACTTTATAAGAATAGATTTTTATTCTTATCTTAACCCAAATATTCACATAAGCTGTCCATCATCTGTTAATACTTGCTTCAGCTTGCAACAGCTGCTAATCTTATAGTTGAAGCAGCTTGTGGACCTTTTCTATCCATTACTTTAATAATGATAACGTATCATTTGGTATTTGCATAGGCCTCTCACAAAGGCATACATACTCTTATAAAGCTTCTGTATTCCTTCTTTTGGAGCTTTATTTATTCTTTACCTAAGCTCCTTTTCTGATGGAGGGACAAAGTCTGTCAACAAAGCAATGAGACATATTTGTATCATGGAAACAATTTTCCCCCTCTTATGATGCTGAATTACTCCTAAATCCAGAATAGTAATTTATGAATATTTATGAATGCCTAAACATAGGCTTTATGGGATGGGTCAGGTCCTTGCCTTTCAACAGGCTTGTAATTGCAGCACTAATTTGCAGCTGAGTCTTTATTAACCTTCCAATTTAAATGTGATCAAGATAAACTATGACCATGTCCTGATTAGTGCAAGTGCTGATCTTTTTATCAGTACAATTGTTGTTCTAGTATTCTGTCAACAGCCTAGAACTGGTTTTAATCCTTTAGACAATGCTTTAACTTGCACAGCTGACCCATTTTAATTAATTTCAAGCACCTGTAATATGATTAACAATTTGTTAATAACAATTGTATTTCAATGTTGAAGATGTCCATTTTAATAAAAATGTTTTTACACCGTGAAAGTGTATTTAAAATGATGTTTTGTATGGTTTATACCACCACATCTTTTCACTGAGGTAATTTTATAATATATATGTACGTACCCCTTCTTTATTGGAGTTATTTTGGGTGCAAACCTAAAATCATTTTTTTAGGTTTTGCTATACAGGTGAACCAATTCCTTCTACAATTTCTTGTAGTCCTTAGTTATGTTAAATCAATGATCATAACACACCTGTAATCCCACACAATCAGAGATTTCATCAACTTATTTTGTAACAAGTTGTTTGCACCTCTTCAACGTACTTCAAGCCTTCTTTTCCCAATTATATGGGTTCAGATAAGGCTGTGATGGATAATATTTATTTATCATACTTCTGCCTTTGTTTTGATCCATTATCAAATCTTTATATTGGATCATAATTTTTTTTCCCCAAAGTTTAAAGACCAATAGTCTGTTCTTTTGTAATCAATGTCTTTGATTTTTCATAAGGCAGGTTTTATTCCATAATAATCAGGAGTTTAACATAAACTGATCTGTATTGACCTGCAAATCTAGAGTGCAAATTTGGTCCCTATAACAATTACATATATATAACTAAAATTAATATTATATATTTCTTCCCATTGAGCTCCACAAACTGATGGCAATTTATCTTGTATTTATATGTTTTGGTTATTTGCACTATGTTTTATTTGTTTTCCATAAATAGTTATGCCATGCACCAGTTTGAAATACTTTGAAATCGTATTTCCTTATATCTCATATAATTGAGACATGGATATCATAAACGGATTCACCGTTGATATCTTTATAAAACATAAAAGTTTTATCAATATTCTGCTGTTTCAACCATAACAGCTTTGGTGAGAGACCAATTAATTTTGGTTTCCATGTTTACTTTCCATGGCCTCACTCATTCATTCGGGTATCGTACCAAGTACACCTCTATATATATTTTTGTACTGTGGTGTACCTTAATAAAACATAAAAGTTTTATCAATAATTCTGCCGTTTTAACCATAACAGCTTTAATGAGAGACCAACTAATTTTGGTTTCCATGGTTATTTTCATTAGCCTCACTCCTTTATTCAGGCATTGTACATATATATATATATATATATATATATATATATATATATATTTTTTGTGCTGTGGTGGGTACTTTATGACCAGCCACCACTATCAGTGCACTTTTAGGGTCAGTTTTCCCATTTTGTTTTACTGCCCTTGTTACTCCTGAGTTTTCCCTCAAGGAGACTACCTCCAACAATCTGAGGTAGATATTCCCACAATGATAATTCCATCATATATATTAATATATGAAACCCCCTTAGGGTTTGTTAGGGTTTGAAACCCCCTTAGGGTGGGAATGTTTTGGGCCTTTTAAACCCTTTTTGGTTGAATTTTTTATTTATTTTTTATTTTTATTTTTGGAATCTTTTTCCATTACTTTTAAGCCATAAGCTTTTTTAGTCTGGAGGCCTTTTATTAAACTTTTTAAAATTATGGCCTTTCTGACTTTATTAAAATGTTCACCCTTGCCAAAAGTTTGTGGAGCGACTAAAAGTCTCCCTAACGGCCACCAGTATCGGAACCGGCTCTGTACTTAATCGCCCGACCCGATTGCTGAGTATTCCCCTGGGACGTTTTTTAAACTCAGTTGTTTCTTTACACAGAGTATTTTCTTTCTATTTTAACTTTTATTTATTTTCTGCTTTTAAATTCATTTTAACTCCTGGTGGTTCAATACACTAGCCACAGAGTTTAGACCCTGTAAGTTTTTCAACTGCACTTTCCTGCGGGCCCGTACCTACCGCTGTCGAGGAGCTGCGCTCTGCAGCTCTTGCTCTGCCGTCAGCGTCGACGTAATGCCGATCAAGCGCCAGGCAGGGCTTCTTCACGTAGTCACTCACGTGACTCTGAAGTAAAATTGGTCCCATTAACAATTACATACATATATACACACACATATACACATATGTATGTGTATATATACACACATATGTATGTGTATATATACACACATATGTATGTGTATATATATATACACATATGTATGTGTGTATATATATATATATATATATACACACACATATGTATGTGTATATATACACACATATGTATGTGTATATATATATATACACATATGTATGTGTGTATATATATATGTATATATATATATATATATATATATATATATATATATATGTGTGTGTGTGTGTGTGTGTGTGTGTGTGTGTATATATAGGGGGGAAGGGGGAGAGAGAGAGAGAGAGAGAGAGAGAGAGAGAGAGAGAGAGAGAGAGAGATCCCATTGAGCTCCACAAACTAATGGCAATTTGTCTTTTTATTTCAAATGTTTTGCTTATTGCACAATGCTTTACTTGCTTTACTTTAGTGATGCCACGCACCAGCTTGAAATACTTTTGAAATCGTATTTCCTTATGTCTCCATATAATTGAGACATGGGTACCATAATCAACGGATTCACTGTTGATACCTTAATAAAACAAAAGCTTTATCAATAACTCTGGTTTCAACCATTACAACTTTGGTGAGAGACCAATTAATGTTGGTTTCCATGGTTCTTTCCATGGCCTCACTCCTTCATTCAGATATCGTACTGAGTACACCTGTATGTATATTTATGTGCTGTGGTGGGTACTTTATGACCAGCCACCACTATCAATGCACCTTTAGGATCAGTTTTTTTCCATTTTCTTTTACTGCCCTGGTACTCCTGAGTTTTTCCTCAAGGAGACTACCTCCAAAACAATCCAATGTAGATATTCCCACATTGTTAAATCCCACCATATATATTAATATATGGAAACCCCTCAGGGTCTGTTTTTGGGAATATTCTGGGCCTTTTTAAACCCTTTGGTTGAATTTTTTATTTTTTGGAGTATTTCTCCATTAATTTGAAGCCATTAAGCTTTTTTGTCTGGAGGCCTTTTTATTAGAACTTTTATTCATGGCCACTCTGACTTTTTTTTTTAAATTATCTGGAGTTTTCCTCATAGCCAAAAGTTTGTGGAGCAACTAAAGTCTCCCTAACGGTAATTTTAACGGCCACCGGTATCGGAACCGGCTCCGCACTAATCTGCCATCCCGATCGCTGAGTTTTCCCCTGGGACGCTTTTTAAACTCAGTTTTTTCCACCCGGAGTATTTTCTTTTCTTTTTAACTTTTAAACTCCGTTTTTTCACCCGGAGTATTTATTTTCCTTTTTAACTCTTAAACTCCGTTTTTTTCACCCAGAGCATTTTCTTTTTCTTTTAACTTTTAAACTCCGTCCCCCCCCCCCCCCCCCCCCCCGGAGTATTTACTTTTTTTTTTTTTGCTTTTAAATTCTGTTTCTTTTTAACTCCTAGTGGCTCTATACACCAGCCATGGAGTTTGGATATGCCCTGTAAGTAATGCAACTGTATTACCTGCGGGCCCGTACCTACCGCTGTAGAGGAGCTGCGCTCTGCAGCTCTTGCTCTGCCGTCAGCGTCGACGTAATGCCGATCAAGCGCCAGGCAGGGCTTCCTCACGTAGTCACTCACGTGACTCCGAAGTAAAACAAGTCTCAAGCACACGACTTGTGTCCGCTTGGTTTTTGGCTGGACTCCTGTGAGTCCCCGCTACACTGGTGATCCCATCGCCTAGGAGTGTCATCCTTGAAGGAAAATTTCAAAAGAAAATTCAATCCACCGCTGCCGCCTACCAGGCCGAACGCAACGCGGTCTCCCTGAAGCTGCCTACATTTTGGACCTCGCAGCCGGCGGTATGGTTCCGACAGGCCGAGTCCCAATTCTACATTCACGGAGTAACGACCGACGAGACCCGCTATCACTATGTGGTAAGTGCTCTCGATCAAGAAACGGCCAGTCGGGTTGTACTTTACCTCGATAATCCGCCAGCGACACGGAAATATATAGGCCTCAAAGAGCTCCTGCTCCGAATCTTCGGGCCGGGCCGCATGGCGCGAACATGCCTGGTCCTCAACATGGGCGGGCTCAGCGACCGAAAGCTGTCAGCCCTCATGAGCAAGATGCTCCCGCTCATGGGCGACCACCAGCCCTGCCCGCTGCTCGAATTCACTTACCTGCAGCAGTTGGTAGCTCTCGAGGGAGAGCTTCAAGGATCCGCTGAAGCTAGTGGCGCATGCCGACGAGCTGTGGCTGTCCGACCGGCAGGAAGTGGGTGCGCTGGAATCCCTGGACCAGATCGATTCAGCGCCCTGGAAGGCACAGCAACCCAGGACCACACCCACAAGAGCCATAGACCAGACAAGTGGCACAGGAGAGGAAGATGGCTGAGCAGGAACCAGGAGATCCAGGTAAAAGGATGTGGTGTTTTTACCACCAACGCTCGGGTTCAACGACCCGGCAATGGCGCTAGCTGTGTTTGTTTTGGGGAAGCGCTGGTGCCAGCTGCTGATGGTCACCACGGTGGCCGGCATGATCCATCGCCTATATGCCTGGGACCGATGCTCGGGGCTCAGGTAGTTGATGGACACTGGGGCAGAGGTCAGCGTTTTGCCCCCATCCGGACTGGACGTTCTCCACTTAACTGCTGCAAATGACAGATAAATATGCACATATGGCGTCCACACGATTCCCGTCATATTCGGCGCATGCCATTTCACCTGGTCATTCATCATTGCGGACGTGGCGCAGCCGCTGCTGGGAGCAGATTTCTTGCGGGCGCTGTCGCTCCTCGTGGACGTGAGGGACCAACGCCTCGTCCACGTGTCAACGTTCGAGAAGATCTCCTTGCGCTCTACTGCGCCAGTCAGCCACGCCTTAGCAATGGTGGACAATGTCTTCACCCAGGTACTGGCTGAGTTTCCGGACATTGTCACCCCCCAGTTCGGCTCGGCCAGCCTGAGGCATGGTGTTATGCACCATATTCTGACATTGGTTCCACCGCTCCACGCCCGCGCCCACAGGCTCGCCCCCGACAAGTTCCTCATAGCCAAGGCGGAGTTTCAGAGCATGGAGGCCATGGGCATTGTTCGATACTCCAACAGCCCTTGGGCCTCCCCGCTGCACATGGTGCCGAAGGGGTCCGGCGGCTGGAGGCCGTGTAGGGACTTCCGCCGCCTTAATGAGGCCACGACCCCATTCCCCACAAACGGGACTTCTCAGCCCATCTGGCTGGGGCTATGCTCATCTCAAAGATTGACTTAGTCCGGGGATATCACCAGTTCTCCGTGCGATCGGAGGATGTCCCCAAAACAGCAATTATCACCCCATTCGGGTTGTTCGAGTTCCTGCAAATCCCTTTGGCCTTAAGAATGCCGCACAGGCCTTTCAGCGCCTGATGGACACATGGGGCGCGGGCTCGACTTCCTGTTTATCTACCTGGAGAACATCCTCGTGGTGAGTCACTCACGAGAGGAACACTGCACCCACCTGCGTCAACTTTTCCAGCGCCTCAGTGACCATGGCCTCGTGATTAACCCTGGCAAGAGCCTGTTCGGCCTCCAGGTCATCAACTTCCTGACACATCGGGTGACACGGCACGGAGCAGTGCCTCTGCCGAAGAGGGTTGAGGCAATCCACCAGTTCCCACGGCCTGCTACAGTATGTGGCCTCTTGGAATTCGTAGGAATGGTTACTTTTTACCACCTGTTTGTTCCGGCGGCTGCCAAACTTTTGCGGCCGCTTTTCCAGTTGCTGGCAGGCAAGCAACGGGAGATACAGTGGGATGCTGTAGTGAGTGATGTACAGGGGTGAAGGAGCCCTTGGTTCGGGCGACTATGCTCGTGCATCCGTTGACTGATGCCCCCACGGCCCTTACCGTGGACGCCTCGGACTCTGCGGTCGGCGGCGTTTTTGAACAGTCGGTTAATGGCCGTTGGCAGTCTCTCGCCTTCTTTAGCCATCAACTGAGTCCTACGGAACAGCAGTACAGCTGCTCGTCGGTTTTTGGCTGGACTCCCGAGTCCCCGCTACATAAGACATTTTTTTAAGCCAGTTACAAACATGGATCACAGCAGTCAAAGAATTCTCATCCTGCAATTGCTCACAATTTCACTAATCTGTGTCTATATTTGTATGTGATGGATATGTTCTGAATAATTCTGCCTATTTATTTTGATTCCTGATTGTATTTTGTTACATTGCCCATCCCGGTTGAACCCTCTGCACCATGTACAGGTGCTCCCCAATTTATGTAATAGGCAACTTATGTAAACTCACTTACATAAGGAATCCTTTAAGCCCACTGCTTTATTTCCGAGTTGTGCATCTCAGTAGTCTCTGTGGCAGTGCGCTACTGCCGGCGCATGCAATCATTTCCACAAGACATTCAGCCGTTCTCGTGGAGACTCCCATGTGGTATCCCACTGGTACTACACAGTACAAATAGTAAATTTACGTGCGTGAAGTAGCACTCCCGTTTCTGACTTGCATAACATCGGACTTAGAAGGATTAGAGGGATGCAACCCTTACGCAAGCCGGGGAGCGCCTGCAAAAACAAAAATAACTGCAACTTCTTTGATGTGTAACCAAAGGTGGTATCTGGTTTCCCAAATTCATGCCTCAGTAATGGTAACTTTAAAGCTCTTATTAGTCAAACTTGCTCTATGGATAGACCCACAAGTTAACCATGAAACCGACTATCATATTTCCCAGCAATGAAGGTGCACCTGCGTCGAAAACTCACTCCCATTTTGAGTTGCTAAATTTAGAAAAAAGGCTGGCGGGACATGATGAAAGGTTTGGTTCAGACCAGGGGTTGACAACCTTCTTTGCCTAGGGGCCAGGACCCATGTTTGTGAGCGGATGGCGGGCCACATCTATCGCCATAGTAAATAAATGGAGGTAATAATACATATAAAATAAATTAGTAATAATACGTACTATTACATAAATTAATAATAATGCATACTAATAATAGTTTTCACGTGTTTTTCAATTCGTTTTCTGCAGTTTTCAGTTCGCTTGTGTGCCCCGGGACTGGCTGTAGTTCCCAGATCCCTTGTGTCCCCTGGACTGGCTGCAGTTCCCAGGTCGCCTGCGAGCACCGGTACTGGCCATAGCGCCCAGGTCGCCTGCGAGGCCCGGGGCTAGCTGCAGTTCCCAACTCGCCTGCCCCGGGACTGGCTGTGGCGCTCAGGTTGTCTGCGAGCCCCGGGACTAGCTGCAGTTCCCAGGTCGCCTGCAAGCCCCGGGACTAGCTGCAGTTCCCAGGTCGCCTGCGATCCCCGGGTCTAGCTGCAGTTCCGCTGTCCAGTTCCGGCGGCCGCTCGCAGCCAACCGAGTTACTGAGTGAGTTGCTGGCATGATCCCCGACCCCCTCCTTCTCAACGCTCCTGCCCTCCCCGCAACTTTACCTCTGGCGGCCCAACCATGCTGACCTGGGCCAGACTCCCCACATGCTGTGGAAGGAACTCTTTCCCCCCCCAGCGGTGCTGTCCTTTTACAGCCGCTGTACTGAGGGATAGCCAAGTCTATCTTTCTTAGCTAACAATCTAACCTTCGGCCTCCAAGTCGCAGGTAAATTTTCAGGCCTTATTTTAGGGTAAAAAAATAGCGTCTTTGTTGCCGGGAAATAAGGTACTGATTAGCATTTGCCATTTCACTGAACACTTGAAGTCAAAATGTTGGAACTCCTGCTGTTTCATATTTTTTCATGACATTTGGATACAGAAGCTTATGAGCTAAAGATAAACATAGTAGGTATGTTACAAAACTTACCTTTAGCGGCACTGCAGTTCTGCCACTGCCCGTGTGCGCGACTTTGGAGCCTTTGAGAGGGGGGCGGGTTTAAAATGCGATTTTTATTCAGACTATTCAAATCAATTTTGAACAGGCTTTTTAGTTGCTGAAGAAATATCGCTTCGACTGCCGTTTTATTAAGTTTATTAAAATTAGCGCTGGAAAAATTAAAAGCAGAAGTAAATTAAAAATCATCTTCTAATGCCATCAACGCCGACAACGGGACGGATCTTAAGTAGGGGACAAAAGGTACAGTTTATTTTTACATAAAAACGTGCTACTTAGGAAGCCTTTAATCCAAATTTCATGTTGCGAAAAGGTGACTAAAAAAAATATACGAACCGGCAGTATTTTTCCTGCCGATATGGGGGTTAAATTCACTGCAAACCGCAATGTTCCAATCCATCGCGTTCCGCAAAAAAACTCGCAAGTTGATTTAAATGGCCATTAATTTACGGGAATTAAACACTAAATTCCTTCAAATTGGACACTTAGGTTTTTTTTTTAATGTTAACCTTTTCTTAAGAAATGGATAGATGTTTAGATATAGTAATTGAATTTGTAATTAGCTACAATTAGATAACTAACTAATGATATGCTTTAATTTCAGGTTATCCAAGTAAGATTGTTTCATATTTGTTTCAGAATGCTTCAATCAATAATAACTGAAAATTTCATTCAGTTCTCTTAATTTTTAAGAAAGGTATGGGCTTTTGACTGTCCTTGTTCACAGCTTTTGTGTTGTCAATGGAAAAGCAATAGGGAACAAGATGCTAATTTCTGAGTATGAAAATGGCCATAACCTTTTTAATACTGAAGATATGGCAGTGAATTAGGTGTCAAATTAAACTTATTTTTATGCTTTATCTGATGGGATAAATTGCAGACTTGAGTTTTTAAATCTCAAAATTTTGTATCATTGCTAAACATAGTATACAATGCCCACTTTAGTGTTGTAAATCGCATAAAAGTAAAGCAACTGCAAGTAAGAAACCAAATAGTGACCAAGATGTCAAAAACAGGATCATCATTAGATGAATACTTCACATGTGGCTTTATTGCATCCACCCAGGCTTTGCTGCTCAACAAGTGCGGTCTTTCTATCAATGACACCATCCAACAACAAATTCAGCCAATTATGTTAACTTGGATGTGTAGGAAGGAATTGCAGATGCTGGTTTACACCATAGACACAAATTGCTGGAGTAACTCAGCGGGTCAGGCGGCATATCTGGAGAGAAAGAATGGGTGACGTCTCAGGTTGAGACCCTTCTTCAGACTGAGAATCACGGGAGAGGGAAACTAGAGGTATGGAAAAAGTGCTGACTCTCAGTCCGAAGAAGGGTCTCGACCCCAAACGTCGTCTATTCCTTTCCTCCTACCTTAACTTGATGTTAGAGTCCAGAGGAAGGTTTATAAAGTATCTGGTTTTGGGAGCAAATGGACAATAATCTCAGAAGTAATGAGTTCTCCAAAATAATCCAACTTCTAAACAAAAAAACATGAACATTTCAAACCTCTTATGGCACCTGAATAACGTAACGACCTGCTGAATTAGAAACTGCCCAGTAAAAATACCCATAAATTATAAACAGCATTAGAAAATTTATTTAGTTGTTAAGCAAGATACAAAACACATTTAAAATCAGCAAATCTTCACAATGTGTCTTAGTATTCACTTCTGGCAAACAATTATAATTTATCAACCGAGTCAGTCAGTTAGCGAGAATCAGTATATTTACTCAATGAATAAATCGGGGGGGGGGGGAGAATTAGATATAAGGCTGGATTAGCTTCAACCATGGCAGTGAGATGTTAGTTTTCATTTGTTCTGCTCACCCCATAAAATATTGTCTCTTATTATTGGAATGCGATCACATTATAGGTTACCCAGTGCGACCGTGGCTTATGCATGAACTTCAATAGCAGGCAATGCCAGGAAATTTAACAGGGCAGGATCCAAAGCGACTGAATGAACCAATGGCGTTAGAACGTTTTGAAGTCAATAAAAACAGGTGTTCAGAAATTATCAAGCAGCATTGAGTCCTGCCTTTCATACAGTGAAATTGTTAAAGAAAATCACTGGTATAAACATTACACCGCTTGCAATTCGTTGAGGTTTTACACTAAATTTGAAACACGGTGGTAGTAGCATACTGTACTGCCTGTGTGTCTGGAACATTAAAATTCATTTATTACATTCAAAGATTTGCTTTCTTCAAATCATCAGGAAGTATACGTCCCTTCTTTCTTGCCTTGTTTTTCCTTCGCTCTTTTGCAGCATCTTTCTTTTTCTTTAAATTTGTTTTCCTCTTTTCTTGCCGATGCTGCATCTTCTCGACGACATGCTCCGTTCGTTTCTCCCAGCGCTTTTGCCGCTGGGACTTCAGTTTCTCCTTTCTTTTTAAAGAAGCCTTCAACAGTTCCTCGTTGTCCTTAATTTTCAGACCTTCAGCTTTGTACAGAACATTGGTCCACTTCATTTTTGCTTCTACTTCCTTTGCTTTATTTTCATCTTTGCTTTTTAATTCTTCAATTTTATTCTTATGGGCTTCCAGCCTAGACAAAAGTTGTTTGTAGTTTCTGCCAGTCAAAGGCGTGATGCCACCTTTAATGCTGTTCCGTTTCTCTTTCTTCTTTAGTTTCTTGTCTATAATTGCCTCGCCTGTCACATCCACCTTGTTGAAGAGTATTTGAGTTTCCACTTGCTCCAATTTGACTTTTTTCTCTTCTTCTTGAGTTGTAACTGCTTTGCTCTCCTGAACAGTGCTCTCCTCCTTCTTCTTCATTCGCCATTCCTTCCGTTTTCGTTTCTTCCTTTCCCTCTCCTGCTTTCTGCGCAGACGTTTCATCTCTAGCTCTTCAGGCAACAAGCCTTTTTGGTTGCCCTGGAAAAAAATTGCACGAAACATAAAGGTAGGGAAAATGCAATCACTGGAAACACTTGAGTAGTGATTAGTTGTAAGCCACTCATGTGACACAACACTAAAAATTCCTCAGAGTAATCAGTGACGAAATTAGTACTTTCAATCCCTTCACTGCTAATTCATTCCAGCAGAGCTTCTCATTTGAGCAGGGACCTATCTTCCACCCCACTAGCTTCTACATTCAATGATTCACCCTACTGAATTTTTGCCAGCTGCATCATGATTCCAGCACTAAACACCCAACTCGCTTTTGCCATTTTGAAGAAATTATTCACTTCTTGACGACTCCTCGCTTTTCTGTCCCCACTTGCCACGCGGCATTGAATGGCACTTTCCCATGCAATCGCAAGTGACGCAACTGCCCCTTTCACCTCTTCACTTCCTGCCATCCAGGGACACAATAAATCAGTCCATGCCAAGCAGCGATTCACTTGCACTTCTCCCAATCTAGTGCACTGAATTTTACGTTCACAATGCAGCTGCTTCCACACTGGAAAAATCAAATGCAGATGGGGTGATGTAGAAACAAGGAACTGCAGATGTTGGTTTACAAAATAAAAGACAGAAAATGATGAAGTAAATCAGCGGGTCAGGCAGCATCGCTGGAGAACATGGATAGATGGGATTTTGGGTCAGTTTCCTTCTTCAGACTGATTGGAGGAAGCTGGAAAAGAGAAACGAAAGGATAAAGCTGGGCATGGAATAGTTACAGGTGATGGGAGTTCGAGAGGCAGATGGTTGGGCAAAGGCCAGATATGAAAAACAGATGTTGTGAAACAAAAGGATTGAAGAGCTGCAGATTGTGAAACAGGGGGAAGGATTGCAAGTAGGAGAGGAGGGGCAGAAATTGGCAAACGTTCGGGTGGGGCACAGGGGCACAGTTGGAGGCGGTAAGAAAGGGGGTTGGGGAGGGGGAATTTGTAGTTACTTGTAGACAAATGGAGACAGGACAGAAAGGTCAGTATAGGAATGGAAAGGGCATGATGGGAATGACGTTTTACGCTGTAATCAGTCCATAGGAGTGATCCTGAGTCTCGGGGTTTCGCCACTTTAATTCACCACAGCACTCCAGTTTGTCTGCCTAAAAGCCATGTCCCATGGTACGAGTTCATTCCAAGAGCTCTCCCGAGTTTGCCCTGATTCGAACTCGGAGATTTACGGTAATGGCCACTCGTCGGTACTCGGGGCTCTCGTGGACATTTTTCAACATATTGAAAAATCTTCACGAGTCTTCCCATGCTTACCTGCCATTAGCGAGTCTTCCCGAGTACCTGCCGTTAACGTTACGAGCCACTAAGAGACGTCCCCGAGCTCCGACGTACCCGCTACGTTCATTCTCCGTGCTTACCATGAGTTTTAAACTCGGGAGAGCTCTTGGAATTAACTTGTACCGGGGGACAGGGCTATTAACCAAGTGTGAATAACAGCACCACATCTATTGGCTTCCGGATTCATTATTGAATATTCCAACTCTCACTCTTCATTTCTGTATCAGAATTAGCCATCTCTGCCTTGCATTATTTTAGCCTAGTTATTCCTTTGGCATAGTCTAGTCTACTAGACATGCCACATAGCTTTACTATTAGCATAAACGGATCCTAACAGTTATATCAACTCATTTGGTCTCACCTTATAAGTTACTCTCTGTTCTACAAATCCATCAATCATCTTGTCCATCACAGTTTTCCCTCTTTCTGGCAAAAGATCTCAGACCTGAAATGTTGACCGTTTCTCTTTCCACTGATGCCGATGAGCTGCCAAGTGTTTCTAGCATTTCCTGTTTTTTAAAATTTCAATTTTCCAGCAGTTTTTTTTTTTCATTTTTCCACATCTTATCCAAAGTTGCATTTTTGTAACGCAAGTCGTGGTTTAACTGGGGTTGCCAAAATATTCCCCAAGTTTTTTTTTTAATGCACCTCTAAGGATTCTACCCCAGTAAAATTTAAGGCATTTTAAAATATCATACCTGCCCCTGGCTTTCTTGAATTTTTTCATGCAATCTCTGCCGCAGAAGATTTACTGTTGAAAAGGAATGTGTGTCCACCTTGCTGACTAAAATAAAGCATATCAGAAGTTACAATTTATAATTGGTTATTGGATTTTCATCCTTAGCCATGCCCGTAGAGGAGCTTTAAACAATACAATAGCTTCAAATAACTTTTATAGGACTTTATGATTAATCTATGCAGTACAATTACAAAGCATGTACAGGAACAAGAGGATGTATACAAAGAGCATTTAGTAGAAAAAGGCAAATTCTCCATGGGATGAATAGCAAATATTATCATTGTAAATGTTCTCACACCTCTGGGACTTTGGTGGTTTTTGTTCTGTTTTGTTTCGCCTTCAACAGTTTTAGGTTGATCTCTTTTTACCGCCTGAAATACTTTTATCTCCTTAGAAGGCTGTTTTTTTCTCTCCTTTTTCTTTTTTTTGGATTGTGTTGTGTCTGCAGATCCTTCTCTTTTGAAAACTGAAAAAATACAAACATAAATGAAACACTTAATCAGCATTTAATAATTAACATCTGGACATTAAATCCTGACCTTTATCTAGTCCAGTGCTTCTTAAACTATTTCAGTGTCATTCACCCTTGAGTCTTTTTTTTGTTTATTTTGTTTGTTTATTTTTGTTAGAAGTACAGTAGTCTGGTACTTAAGTACCTAATACATAAATACATATTTTCATTCTTGTACAATTTCATACTTTTGGTTCAATAATAAAAGAACAATGAGAGAAAAAAGAAATAAAGAGTGTCGGAATAGATAGACAAGCGAGTAGAAACAGAAAACAAAAGAAATAAAGGACAGAGATGAGAAGTTAAAAGATTGAAAGAAAAGGAAAAAGTAAAAAAAAAAGAGAGATTAGGAGAGATCTACCTATCTCATAATTTTACCCATCCGTCACCCAGTTCTAAACCATTTAATTTCTAAGGTTATGTTATGTTGCACCATATGCTTGTAAAATGTTGATAAACGGAGACCAAATCTTTAAGAATTGGTCTACTTTGCCTAGTAAGAGGAATCTCATTTCTTCAAGATGTAGCGTTTCAGACATGTTTGAGATCCACATTTTGAATGTTGGCATAGGTGCGTTTTTCCAAAATTTAAGTATAAGTTTTTTCGCTGTTATTAGACCATAATTAAGAAAAGCTTCTTGGAATATAGTTAGTTTACTTCCCTCTTCCATTGTTCCAAAGATAATCAATTCGATATTGGGGTTCAATTTTGTGTTAAATAGTTTTGTAAAAATTCCAAAAATTTCATTCCAAAATGTATACAGTTTTGTACAAGAGACAAAGGAATGTGCTATAGTGGCATTTTAAGTTAGACATTTGTCGCAGATGGGGGAAACATTTGAAAATATTTTATTCAGTCTTGTTTTCGAAAAATATAATCTATGTAAAATTTTAAATTGAATTAGGTTATGTCTTACATTCATTGAACATTTGTTTACATATAATATTTTTTTATCCCACCTATCGTTCGGAATTTTTATCAATAACTCTTGTTCCCAGTCTCTTCTAATTGCCTCTGTCGTTGGTGTTTCTATATTTAGAATTATATTATATAAGTAAGATATTAAATTGCTTGATTCTGCCTTTCTATTCGGTCCTTCCTCCAATAGATCTGGGGTTAAAGTTTGATATCCTTGTATATACTTTTTCAAATAATCTTGAATTTGAAGGTATTTGAAATATTAATTACTTATCAAATTATATTTTAGTTGTAGTTGTTGGACTGATAAAAATGTTCCCATTTTATACATATCTCCCATCGTTTTAATTCCTATTCTTTCCCAATGGATAAACGTTTTATCAATAATGGATGGTTTGAATGAGGGATTATTAGCTATTGGAGAAAGCGATAATTTTCTTAATTTTAAAGTTAATTTTATTTGTTTCCAAATTCGTATTATACTATGAATAATTGGATTCTTCTTGTATATTACATTGTTCAGTTTTATCGGGGAAAGAAGGATCGCTCCTATATTATAAGGGGAACAATCCTCTTATCCAATCTACCTGTTGGGCAGAACTGTCCAACCAGTAGATTATATTTTTAATATTCACTGCCCAATAATAATACAATAAGTTAGGGAGTGTCAGTCCCCCTGATTCTTTAGATTTACACAAGTGTTTTTTTTAAAATTTTGTGTGATTTATAATCCCATATGAAGTTTATAATATCAGAATCTAATTTTTTGAAGAATTTTTTAGGTAAGTATATTGGTATTGATTGAAATAGGTACAATATTTGTGGTAAGAAGTTCATTTTTTATCGCGTTTATTCTGCCTATTAAAGACATCGGCAGTGTCTTCCAAAATTTAATAAACCCATTTAATTTAGTTAATAAGGGCATATAGTTTGCGTTGAGTAATGATTTATAGTTCCTAGTAATTTGGATGCCCAAATACTTAAATTTTTCTGTTGTAATTCTAAAAGGGAATTTCAACAGATGTATCGACTCTTGAGGTTTTATCGTCATAATTTCGCTTTTGTTCCAATTTATTCTATATCCTGAAAAAGAACCAAATTCCTCTATTAAATTTAGTATATTTGGTATGCTAATTTGCGAAATTGTAATATATATGTCGTCTGCATATAATGAAATTTTATTATTTGAGTGTTTAGTAATATACCCTTGAGTCTTTATCACAAAATTATCGTTCACCTTCGACTAAATTTCCTTATGTTTTGTTTTGGTAATTTTTGTCTTATTCTCCCTTGTGTAAGTTTACGTTTACATTTATTGTTGCACAATTGGTACAGTGAGATTTGAGTTATCATACAGCCATAAGAATAAAAAGAACACAACACAATAGCATTTAACGTGAACATCCCCACACAGCGGAAGCAGCAGCATCTACTTAGATGCTGCTGCACCCGCTGAGTTTCTCCAGCTTTTTGTGTAACCCTCGATTCTCCAGCATCTGCAGTTTCTTCGTTAACACCCACACAGCGGAATCTGTGTTTCCCACTGTGAGGGAAGGCAATAAAGTTCAGTCATCTTCCTCTTTGTTCACCCGTGGTCGGGGCCTTGAGCCCTCCGCAGTCGCTGCTACGGCGGCCCGATGTTCAGACCCTCTCGCCTGGATGATCGAAATTCCGACGTTGGAACGGAAGAACATTCTCAGCGCCTTGGAGTTTCCGAATCGGCCACTTCTTACCGGAGACCGCGGCAAATGTTCACAAAAATGTTACAATACAGGAAGATTAAATTTAGTTTGAAGAAATGTCCCAATCCAAAACATCACCTATCCATGTCCTCGAGATACTCTGAGTACTCCAGCACTTTGAGTCCTTTTGACATTCAGCCCCTTGTTCCCACACTGATTCCTTATGGGCACATATATTAAGTTCTATTGTTTTTTTTTGTCTTTTTTTTTGTTAAATATTTTTATTGTAGAAACATATTGATGAAAAATACATTATTTTACATTAATGAAAATACATTATTAGATACTTTCATAATATTATTAATATTCATATTAATATTAAGATTTAAGACTTTATGCTTCTATACACTTTTTTAATTTTTTTATAAAGTAAGAAAAGATAGAGAAAAATAATATAGAAAATATAAAAGCGAATGGAGTATTAATCACTAATCCGTCATTGGAGATATAAGCATGATTTATTATGTATACTTCTTCATCCATTCTATTATTCAGGCCTCAGTCAAGCCCTCGCACTGAGCCACTTTGACCCTGTAAATATTCAATATATGGAGACCATATCCCTCTGAAGAGATCCAACCCGTCCATTAGGACAAGCCTCAATCTCTCCAGATGGAGCGTCTCCGACATTTCTGTATTCCACATTTTGACTGTGGGGGATGTAGGGCGTTTCCAGAATTTTAATATTAATTTTTCCCCAATTATTAAACCGTAATCAATAAAGGTTCTTTGATTTGTTGTTATTAATTGGTCTGTTTCCAGTATTCCTAGTATTATTAACTTTGAATCAGGGGTCAAAATTATATTAACAACATTCGAAATTATCCAAAATATTTCTATCCAGAATTTTGTAATTTTTACACAGTTTGTAAATGAATGTGACAGATTAGCCTCTAAATGTTGACATTTATCACATATGGGAGATACCTTTGGAAAGATGTTACGTAGTTTGGATTTTGAATAATGTAGTCTATGTAGTATTTTAAACTGTATAAGAGAGTGTTTAGCATTTAACGAACAATGGTGTATATGTTGTAAACTTTCGTCCCATACTTCTGGTCTAATAATTTGGCCTAGTTCATTTTCCCAAGATTGTCTATATATTTCTGTTGATGGGACATCACTTTCCAATAAGATGTTATGTATATATGAAATCATTTTTTCTGTATTCGGATGTTTATTTAAGCATTCATCTAAAATTTCTATCTTTCTATTTCTAAGTTCCTGTGTGTTTGCTTTAACATAGTCTCTGATTTGTAAATATCTAATATAATCTTTAGAGTGTAGTCCATAAATTTGTTGTAAATCTTGAAATGAAAGGAAAGAGTTTTCCTTATAGAGATCACCCATCTTAATAATTCCCTTGTTTTTCCATTGTAAAAAGCCTTTATCCATCATTGAAGGTTTAAATGTAACGTTGTTTACAATGGTAAGGGATAGTGGTATAGATTTAAGTTTTAATGTTTTCTTTATTTGTTTCCAAATACGTATTCCACTTTCTATTATCGGGTTTTCACTATAGGTTTTCTTAGCTAAATTAATATTAGCAAATATTATAGAACTAATTTCAAAAGGAGAACAATCTTCTTTTTCCATATTTAACCAAATTGGTTGGTTATCTGTCTCTTCTAACCAAAAATTCATATTTTTAATATTAACTGCCCAGTAATAAATATTGAAATAGGTAGGGTTTTGAAATAGGTAGGGTTTTCCAATATAAAATATTCTTATTTAATTTATTCAATAATGGTGGGGTTAGATTTAAATAAAGAATCAAATCTTTTTGTTACGAAAATTCCAAGATATTTAATTTTTTCATTTGTTATCTTAAAAGGGAATTGTTGTAATATGTGTAAGTTATTTACCGTTATTGGCATGTTCACTTTTATTCCAATTGATACTATATCCTGAGAAGGATCCACATTCAGTTATTAATTTTAACAAATTTCGGATACTAATTTCTGGTTTTGTGATGTAAAGTAATACATCATCCGCATATAAGGAAATTTTATTTTTAGTATCTCTAGTATCGTATCCATATATTTCCGGATGTAATCTCACCCTCTGAGCTAGCCGTTCTATTGCAAGTGCAAACAATAGGGGGGGGATAAAGGGCAACCTTGTCTACAGCCTCGAGATAAATTGAATTTAGTTGATAACATTTGATTTGTTGTTATTCTAGCTGTCGGATTTGTATATAACAATTTGATCCAGGTAATAAACTTCTCACCCAGTTTGAAAGCTTCCATAACCGAAAACAAATAAGACCATTCCACTTGATCGAAGGCTTTCTCTGCATCTAACGAGATAACTACTAGATCTTTTTTAATACCTCTTTTCGAATATATAATATTGAATAACCGTCTCAGATTATATGAGGAATATCGTTTTGGTATAAATCCTGTTTGATCGGGGTGAATTAATTCATTAATAACTGTGCTTAGCCTTTGTGCTAATATTTTGGTTAATATCTTTTGATCAGTATTTAAAAGAGTTATTGCTCTAAATGATCCTGGTTCATCCAGGTCTTTGTTTATTTTAGGTATCTTTATTTTATTTTAAGGGAACTTTATTTTAAGTTCTATTGTTAAGCTGCTTCTCTAAACTTGCAAATTATGTTGGGTTACACAAAAAGCTGGAGAAACTCAGCGGGTGCAGCAGCATCTAAGGAGCGAAGGAGATAGGCGACGTTTCGGGTCGAGACCCTTCTTCAGACTGGTCAGGGATCAGCGAAACGAGAGATATAGACGGTGATGTGGAGAGATAAAGAACAATGAATGAAAGATATGCAAAAAAGTATCGATGATAAAGGGAACAAGCCATTGTAAGCTGTTTGTGGTGTGAAAATGAAAAGCTAGTGCGACTAGGGTGGGGGAGGGAGATAGAGATAGAGGGAATGCCAGGGCTCGAGGGCTGAGGGAGAGGTGGGGAGGGGGAGGAGACAGCAGGGGTTAACAGAATTGAGAAAATTCAATGTTCAAGCCCAAAGGATGCAGACTCCCCAAGCGGAATATGAGGTGCTGTTCCTCCAACTTGCGGTGTTGCTCACTCTGGCCATGGAGGAGGCCCAGGACCGAGAGGTCGGATACGGAATGGGAGGGAGAGTTGAAGTGCTCAGCGACCGGGAGGTCGGGTTGGTTTTTGCGGACCGAGCGGAGGTGTTCGGCGAAACGATCGCCAAGCCTCCGCTTGGTCTCACCGATATAGATTGCACCGATGCAAATTATGTTCCCTTTAGCCTATCCAATTCCTTTTCTTTAAAACCCAAATTAACCTTCACGTCCTACAAATTCAGCATTTACATTACACTAGTGAGTACCATTTTCCCAATGTGTACTAAGTCCAAATTCAATCATCACTTCCTTTCTTTCTGAAGTACATTGGGTTTTCATTCTGCAGCGTTTCAAACTCAAATCTCGCTTGACAGATAGGGCATGTCTAAAGGTTGGGTCACATCAATACAGTGACAGCAAGAACAAAAATAGTGCTATTAGTTCGGCCTAGGTTACCTTTTTGGCCTGAGCTAGTTTTACCTTCCAGCATTTGCTACATAAACCCGCAAAGGCATTCTTACCAAACTTCTGTCTACGCGGCTCCTGGTTCTGTCGGGCGCATACTTTGCTCCCCAAACTCTGTAAATACTTGTCCTTTGCAGCGAGACTCGGGGCATCCATTCTGAACTGGAAGACGTTGAAGGGGAGGGGAGGGGGAACGATCTACGGGCGGGAAAGCGAGCAGAGTCACCACGTGGTTCAAGCAAGGTGGTGGAGAAAGGAAGAGGAGGGATCTGAATGTCATTCGCGATTGAAAAAAACTGCTGATTGTGTTGGCGGCCGCTAGTTGTGGGCAAAGATCACAGAGCTCCGCTATAGGATCTTTGGTTGCGGGGCCTGGAGATGGCGGATGTTGCTCTGACCGGTGCCGGCGCGTCATCACTCGGCGCCAGGCCCTGTTTCTGCCCCGCAGGCGGGCGGGCGGGCGCGCTCTGACCGCGTCACCGGCCGGCTTGGGAGCACCAGCGAAGATCATCGAAGCGCTCTTTGATCTTTGGATACAAGTCTACGATCTTGGGCACCAGGAAGATCCACGACTGGGGGCTAACGCCACCGGTGGAGCTGTTCACGACCTCAGGCTGCCACAAATTAATATATAGCGTGAAATGTAACAACACAGCTCGGGTTTGGGAACAGCTCTGCCCAAGACCGAAATAAATTATGTGAGAAAGAACTCTTGGTTTATACCGAAAATAGACGTAAAATGCTGGAGTAACTCAGTGGTTCAGTCAACATCTCTGGAGAAAAGGGATAGGTGACGTTTCGGGTGGAGAACCTTCCTCACGGAGAGGGAGATTAGGGGATAAATAAAGTTCTATCGTATGAGGAAGTGTAAGTTCTGTAAACGACAGATCAAAGCAGATGATGGTCAAGAAAATGTAGAATGGTTCATGTATCAGACAGACTAGACTTCCCACCACAAGGTAACTGCAGATGCTGGTTTACAAAAAAAACAGACACAAAGTGCTGGAGTAACTCAGCGGGTTAGGCAGTATCGCTGATTGGGACTCTTCTTCAGACTGATGAGGGTGGGGTGGTGGCGGGAGAAAGTTCACAGACGGGAGGGACAGACAAAGTCAGGCAGCTGCTTTAAGGGCCTGTCCCACTTGGCGATTTTTTTTGGCGTCTGCCGACGTCATTGACTGACGTATAAGGATTGCCGAAAGAATTTGAACATTTCAAAATCCAGCGGCCACAAAAAAAATGTTGCGACACTTGAGGAGACATCGCGCATCAATACGTCATCACACCGCGTCACGCTGCAACTTTTTAGGTGACCTGATACGTCAGTCAATGATGCTGACAGTCGCCGAGAACATTGCCAAGTGGGACAGGCCCTTTACACAAAAGGGCACAAACTGATAGGTGGATACAGGTGGGGAGGGTTCATTGGCAGATGGTTGGAACAAAGGCCAGAGATGATGACAAAAAGTGAGATAAGGATAGAGGTACGAATTGTGAAGCCAGAGTGGGTGGGGGGAAGACCACCATCCCTCCCCCACCCTAGTCTTGCTAGTTTCACTATTTGTATCTTCGTTATCACCATGTCTCCAGCCAACAGTCTGAAGAAGGGTCTCTAACCAAAACATCACCAATTCCTTCTCTCCAGAGATGCTGCCTGTCCAGCATTTTGTGTCAACCAACAATAGAACACTGTGGGCTCCACCTTTCCTTTGTCATTGATGCAGGCTCTGCTTTGTTCTGTACCTTCTCATACCTCTAGTTTTCCGCTCCCTGACTCAGTCTGAAGGTGTCAATCCGAAACACCTATTCTTTTTCTCCAGAGATGCTGCCTGACCTACTGAGTTACTCCAGCATTTTGTGTCTATTTTCAGTGTAAACAAGCACCTGCAGTTCCGTCTTTAACATATGTGTTATTTTACATGTGATCCTGACTTTTTTGAGCCTATGATGCAAGTCTGATTTTAACGGCTGCACCTGAACAAAATAAATATGTAAAATACAAACTTAGTCATAGTGATACAACGTGGAAACAGGCCCTTCAGCCCATCTTGCCCACATTGACCAACATGTACCAGCTACACTAGTCCCACCTGTGTGCATTTGGTCCATATCCTTCCAAACTATCCTATCCATGTACCTGTCTAATTGTTTCTTCAACATTGGGATCGTCCCAGCCTCAGCTACCTCCTCTGGCAGCTTGTTCCATACACCCACCACCCTTTGTAAAAGGTTACCCTTCAAATTCCTATTAAATCTTTTCCTTTAACCTTAAACCTATGTCCTCTGGTCCTCGATTCACCTACTCTGGGCATGAGACGATGTGCATCTACATGGTCTATTCTCACATTGCATTCCATGTTCTTAAATAGTAAAAAAACACTTTTGAGTTTATTGATGTAGAAAAATGACAAATTGAAAATTCATTATACAACTATAAGCCAATGTTTCAGCAAACTAATACAATACAGCTTAGAGAAATGTTTAAGAAACATGATTTAAAGAAGACATATATATGTAAAGATATGTATTTATTTTGTTAATATAATCTCAACAACGTCACGATATTCCATAGTGCTGCAAGGCCAATATTTAGGTACAAAGAGGTTTATAATGGAATAGAGTTATGTGTGAATTTAAACTCATTGTGGTTTAAAAAAAAAATAATAATCCAAGGACCACTTCTTTGAAGTAGGTCTCAGGTTCAGGAACATGTTCTTCCCTACAGCCATTCGACTATTAAACACTGATTAAACACTGATTATCAAATAAGTTCTGAACTACTTCGACTATTATTATTATTATTGCACTATTCTTTTTTTTGTTTGTATGTATGTGTGTGTGTATATATATATATATATATATATATATAGGAGGTAGATGAGGTTGGGACTATCCCAACGTTTAAGAAACAGTTACATGGGTAGGACAGGTACATTGATAGATCATATATAGTTGTGAGAATGTGTATATACACACTGAACTTTTTTTTCTCTCGTTTATTATATTGTTTTAATTGTACTACGTTTGCATATTCTGTTGTGCTGCTGCAAGTAAGAATTTCATTGTTCAATCTGGGACATGTGACAATAAAACACTCTTGAGTCTTGAACAAAGCTCCTCTAGTATCTTTGGTCTTGAATCTTGAGTGAAGCCTGAGATTGGGAGCTCAGTCGGCCCAGCTGGTCTTCCAGCATCCCAGAGTTCCGTGCGACGTTGGCTGGCGGTGAATGGGATGAAGGGTATTCGTGGTGTCGGGGACACGGCGCTTTAACCACGGGTATGTTGGTGCGGGTGTGTTGTAATTGTTAAATATTACTGTTTTAGCCGTCTGTTTCACGTCGTGGTCTCTGTGGAGGAAGTCAGGTTGACGGTCGCAGGATCGATCACCGGCTCGTAGTTCCTCAGCATCCCCAATGAACTGTGTTGGAAAGAAGGAAGGAACTGCAGATGCTGGTTTACACCGAACATAGACACAAAATGCCGGAGTGACAGCGGGCCGGGCAGCATCTCTGGAGAGAAGGAATGAATGGGTGATGTTTCGGGTCGATACCCTTCTTCAGTCCTTCTCTCCAGAGATGTTGCCGGTCCCGCTGATTTACTCCAGCATCTTGTGTCTATCCCCAATGAACTTCTACCTCCGAGAAAAAACATCTCACTATCATTTATGTAACTTGCCTGGAGTCTTGAACAACAAGAGCAGTCTAGCCAACTTCTCGCTTTATTAAATAATGCTTCACATGAGTTTCTGGAGGGAATTTAGATCTCGAGCCTAAGAAGGTGATGGCGATAGCGGTGTTTAATTATCAGCTGATGGGAGTTAATCAATAATTAACAAAGAATTAAATAATGTTAAACCTTAAAAAGAAAAAATCCTAAACTTATTAACTATCTCATGAAATCATAACCTTACAATATCATCTAACACTCAAGCACTGGTTATGATGAAGTAAGATTTAGATTTTGGATTTTAGAGCTGATATGTTTTGGAAATTGTTCAAGAAAAAAGGTATTAAATTCAAACATAACGTGCTGGGGGAACTCAGTGGGTCAGGCAGCACTTGTGGAGGGAATGAACAGGTAACGTTTTGGGTTGGGATCCTTCTTCGGACTGATGCGCTGGAAAAGAGAGTAGAGTTGATGCAAAGCCTAGAAATTGATAGGTGGATACAAGTGAAGAGGGAGAGGAGGTAATTGGCAGGTGGGTGAAGATGGTGACAAAGGGTTAAGGGGAACAGGAGGCTAAAGGATATGAGTTAAGGAAAGAAGAGGATGAGTAAAATGTATGGGGGTGGGAGTGAAGAGGTAGGGAGTTGGTAAAAGGGGGGGGGTTAAAGGAGATGGGGAACTAAAATGGGAGGTGGGTGGTGGAATGAATATACAGAGATGGAAAGTGGAAGGGTGATAGGAAATGGTGGTAGAATTATGTGGACTAGGAAGGGAAGGTGAGAATAGGTGGGGTTGCAAGGTGCTATTGAAATTGGAGAATTCTGTGCTCCTACAGTAGTGTTGGGTTTTTTATGCTCAAGATTCCAGGATCTTGTTTCTCTTGGTTTTAAATCATATTTTGTACCAACATGTTTAAGAATATTTTCGCAACAATTCAGTAGTTTTGTCATTTTTTTAAAAATTAGTTATTTTTCTTTATTCCAGATATTTAGTTTCTTATGTGAATTTAAATTCCTTGGCTGATGTGATGAAATTGAACTTGTTTTTCTAAATCATTGGTCCAGAATTCAGATTGCAAGCCTGGTTATTTGATTTCCAGGTTGCCCTTACAGATTTTGTGGTTCTATTTATTCACTTATTCATTTCTTGGAATATGGATGTCATTTGCTAAGCCAGCATTTATTCCCTAAGTACATTAGAAACAAGTGAGTTTCTAGGGCACTTAAGAGGACATTAAGAGACAATCACGTTCGTGGTAAAAGTAACATAGAAAAGGTGGAGTATAGATGCCGATTTTCTTTTCCAAAAAGTATCAGAGTGTCAGCTGGGTTTTTCTAACTCTGGTAATTATGTGGTCACCATTGTTACTGATATTTTTAAATATAAGGTGATTCAAATTAAATCGTATAGGTACTATGATGGAGTTGAACTCTGGTCTCTCAGATTTGGACCAGGCTTGTGGATTACCAGAGATTTAGATTCTGTTACTTTTCTTCAATAGTTCTGATTGAAACTCTGAGGTAATTAAAAATCAAAAGGCCAGATATATTGAAAATCTAAAATCAAAACGAAAAAGGCTTGATATACATGAGGTCCCCGGGTGAGTAACAGTTCCCTTTCTGAGAACGGTTCGTAAAAAGAATTTTCTGGAAGATGAAATGAACAATTTCCCCTCCAGCAAGTGAAGGGGAGGATTAGTGGGGAGCAGATCTGCTACTCAGTGAGAAAATTATCGGCGCTTTAAAAAGTGTGCGCTGAGAGGTAGTTTGAGGTTTGTAATATTTCATCTTGTATGCAACAGTTTGGAAAAAAAAAACAGGCAAGGAAAGTGATTTGGATACTATACACTAGAACAGAGTCCGGGGGAACTTGGAAGAGTCAAATCTTTGTATGTCAGGTCATCTGTAACTCTGGAACCCCCTGCAATTAACTGGACAGGTAGTGCTTTTGGCAAGAGATACAAGAGATACAATTTCAATTAGCACAATTTAATCCTCAAAAGGGAGAATGTAACAAAAGACAAGGCTGGAGTATTTACAACCATCTTAAACCAAAGCCAATAAGTAGATAATCCATCTCACCCTCTTCGTGAGGGATATAACAATGGCTATTGACACTGCAGAGTTAAACATCTGTTCCCATACCCACTATACTCCGGCAAACTGTTTGAATGTATCTCCAATGTGGGAGTAAACCCAACAGAGTGAAAAATTGACAAAATCTACTGGAGTAATTCCTGAGGTCAGGCAGCATCTTTGTAGACCATGGATAAGTGATTTTTTGGGTCAGGAGTCTTCAGACTCTGGAAATTGTCCAGGTATGTAGTCCTCAAGTTAGGACAAATTAAATCCAGACTGTGTTAGATACACTGAATTACTAACAAAATGATGGTGGGTACCATCAACTATCAAAGTTTATTTATTCACCAATAACATGAACACTGTTTCTTAATTTAAGTTCTATTTGCATTTCATGAATGATTTAGAGAAAGGAACCATCAGACATTTAATCTCCCAGCAAATTTGGATGGGGGCATCATCTATTATATGATGAAAACTTAAAAGTACTGCATGGGTCAGTGGATTTGGTGTGATTTTTGAAGTCGCAACATCTGTCCTTGTAATAGATGGCTTGCTTCACTCTGGAAAATCATAGGCAAACACACCATTTCCAATTATTTTCAACCCTTGTGTATCAAATGTATACCCCCCAGGTTTTTATTATACGTGGCTGCAAGGAACTGTAGATGCTGGTTAAAAAAAGACACAAAGTGCTGGAGTAACTCAGCATATCAGGCAGCATATCTGGAGAGCATGGATAGATGACCTTTCAGGTTGTGACTCTTCTTCAGGCTGATTTTTTTTTTGGGGGGGGGGGGGGAGAAAGCTAGAAGAGAAGAGGGGCAGAACAAAGCCTGGCGATAATAGCTTGATACAGGTGAGAGGATGAACAAAGGACAGAGATGAAAAGACAGGTGTGAGATTGAAAAATTACAAATTATATACATTATTTGTAATTTTACTTTTATGAACATATTTTGTACTTTCCACCATCTTTGCATTCCACTGCCATTATAAGCTGTGTTTCATATTTATATTTATTTTAACAATATTCCGCTATATAACTGAAATCGGTAATAATCACTGACCTTCCATCTTTTTTAGATTTCCATGAGATCCATCCAGACCATGCCATAATATGCAGCCCTCGATCCAAGCTGAAACTAGGAATTTGACAAAAACGATTTCAATGGCCAAAAAGATTTGTTCAGTCAATGACCGCACTGAATTATGCACGTACGATAAGATTATAGACTTCTACAGTAGCTAATACTGAAGGCACAGATGGAATTACTGCCTGCAGATCAAGACACAGAGAGTGTGGAAGCTGTTTCAAGTCAAAGAATCAGCAAGATTCCCACAGCTTTGAACTACAAAAGATCAAAGCTGATTATGCACTTCGACTTAAATAACACACTGCAGTTGTTTGATACTGTCACCAGACAAGGACCTAGAAGTGCTCTTAGTTCTTTTTTAACCACTGTTACCTGGGGGCAGATCAACCAGAAAGGTAAGAATTATTTACCCAGAATATCAGTTACCCAGCTACATCTTGGCAGGACAAATCAAAATTGGAAGTTTTACATGGTAAATGGTAGGGAATTGAGGAATGCTGTGGAACAGAGGGATCTAGGAATAACTATGCATAGTTCCCTGAAGGTGGAATCGCATGTTAGATAGGGTGGTAAAGAAAGCCTTTGGTGTGCTGGCCTTTATAAATCTGAGCATTGAATATAGGAGTAGGGAAGTAATGTTAAAATTGTACAAGGCATTGGTAAGACCAATTCTGGAGTATGGTGTACAATTTTGGTCGCCTAGTTATAGGAAGGATGTCAACAAAATAGAGAGAGTACAGAGGAGATTTACTAGAATGTTGCCAGGGTTCCAGCAACTATGTTACAGAGAAAGGTTGAACAAGTTAGGTCTTTATTCTTTGGAGCGCAGAAGGTTAAGGGGGGACTTGATTGAGGTCTTTAAAATGATGAAAGGGATAGACAGAGTTAAACGTGGATACGTTTTTCCCATTGAGGGTAGGGAAGATTCAAACAAGAGGGCATGACATGAGAATTAAGGGACAGAAGTTTCAGGGTAACGTGAGGGGGAACTTCTTTACTCAGAGGGTGGTGGCTGTGTGGAATGAGCTTCCAGCAGAAGTGGTGGAGGCAGGATCGATTTTAACATTTAAGAGTAAAGTGGATAGGTATATGGACGTGAAGGGAATGGAGGGGTATGGTCTGAGTTATATTTTTTCAATATAATTATGGAGAGAGTCAGAACTGGACCTAGGGTGGAGATTTTTGATTGGAGAAAGGCTAACTTTGAGGGAATGCGTAAGGATTTTAAAGGAGTGAATTGGGACACTTTGTTTCATGGGAAGGATGTAGAAGAGAAATGGAGGACATTTAAAGGGGAAATTGTAAGAGTACAGAATCTTTATGTCCCTGTTAGGTTGAAAGGAAATAGTAAAAATTGGAAAGAGCCATGGTTTTCAAGGGAAATTGGACACTTGTTTCGAAAAAAGAGAGATATCTACAATAATTATAGGAGGCATGGAGTAAATGAGGTGCTAGAGGAGTATAAAGAATGTAAAAAGAATCTTAAGAAAGAAATTAGGAAGGCTAAAAGAAGATATGAGGTTGCTTTGGCAAGAAAGGTGAAAGTAAACCCAAAGGGTTTCTACAGCTATATTAATAGCAAAAGGATAACGAGGGATAAAATTGGACCATTAGAGAACCAGAATGGACAGCTATCTGCAGAGCCAAAAGAGATGGGGGAGATATTGAACAATTTCTTTTCTTCGGTATTCACCAAGGAGAAGGATATTGAACTCTGTGAGGTAAGGGAAAAAAGTAGAGTAGCTATGGAAACTATGAGATTCAAAGAAGAGGAAGTACTGACACTTTTGAAAAATATAAAGGTGGATAAGTCTCCAGGTCCTGACAGGATATTCCCTAGGACATTGAGGGAAGTTAGTGTAGAAATAGCAGGAGCTATGACAGAAATATATTTAAGAGAGAGTTAGGTGTGGCCCTTGTGGCTTACGGGATCAGGGAGTATGGAGAGAAGGCAGGTACAGGATACTGAGTTGGATGATCAGCCATGATCATATTGAATGGCGGTGCAGGCTCGAAGGGCCGAATGGCCTACTCCTGCACCTATTTTCTACGTACGTATATATATATATATATATATATATATCTATATATCTATATATCTATCTATCTATATATCTATATATCTATATATCTATATATATATATATATATATATATATATATATATATATAGGAATGAAATGAGGTGGAGGATAAATGCGTGGCTGAGGGACTGGTGCAGTGGGCAGGGATTCAAGTTTCTTGATCACTGGGACCTCTTTTGGGGAAGGCATGATCTGTACACAAAGGACGGGTTGCACTTGAGCCCGAGGGGGACCAATATCCTGGCAGGGAGATTTGCAAAGGCTACTGGGGAGACTTTAAACTAGAAAGGCTGGGGGGAGGGACTCGGGTAGAGGGGGCTAGGGGTCAGGGTGTGGGGCAAGAGGCAGAGAAGGGAAGCACTCGGATCCAAAATGTAGGCGAGAAAGATGAAAAAGATAATAGACCGAGAATAAGGGATGGTGGGTTTCTAAAATGTTTATATTTTAATGCTAGGAGCATTGTAAGTAAGGTGGACGAACTTAGAGCCTGGATTGACACCTGGAAATATGATGTTGTGGCAATCAGTGAAACATGGTTGCAGGAGGGCTGTGATTGGAAACTAAATATTCCAGGATTTCGTTGCTTCAGGTGTGATAGAATTGGAGGGACCAGAGGGGGAGGTGTTGCATTGCTTGTCAGAGAAGATATTACAGCAGTGCTTTGGCAGGATAGATTAGAGGGCTCGTCTAGGGAGGCTATTTGGGTGGAACTGAGAAGTGGGAACGGTGTAGCAACACTTTTAGGGGTGTATTATAGACCGCCAAATGGGGAGCGTGAATTGGAAGAGCAAATATGTAAGGAGATAGCAGATATTAGTAGTAAGCACAAGGTAGTGATTGTGGGAGATTTCAATTTTCCAAAAATAGACTGGGAAACACATTCTGTAAATGGGCTGGATGGTTTGGAGTTTGTAAAATGTGTGCAGGATAGTTTTTTGCAGCAGTACATAGAGGTATCGACCAGAGAAGGGGCAGTGCTGGACCTCCTGTTAGGAAATGAGGCAGGTCAGGTGACGGAGGTATGCGTTGGTGAGCACTTCGGGACCAGTGATCACAATACCATTAGTTTCAATATAATTATGGAGAGAGTCAGAACTGGACCTAGGGTAGAGATTTTTGATTGGAGAAAGGCTAACTTTGAGGGAATGCGTAAGGATTTTAAAGGAGTGAATTGGGACACTTTGTTTTCATGGGAAGGATGTAGAAGAGAAATGGAGGACATTTAAAGGGGAAATTGTAAGAGTACAGAATCTTTATGTCCCTGTTAGGTTGAAAGGAAATAGTAAAAATTGGAAAGAGTCATGGTTTTCAAGGGAAATTGGACACTTGTTTCGAAAAAAGAGAGATATCTACAATAATTATAGGAGGCATGGAGTAAATGAGGTGCTAGAGGAGTATAAAGAATGTAAAAAGAATCTTAAGAAAGAAATTAGGAAGGCTAAAAGAAGATATGAGGTTGCTTTGGCAAGAAAGGTGAAAGTAAACCCAAAGGGTTTCTACAGCTATATTAATAGCAAAAGGATAACGAGGGATAAAATTGGACCATTAGAGAACCAGAATGGACAGCTATCTGCAGAGCCAAAAGAGATGGGGGAGATATTGAACAATTTCTTTTCTTCGGTATTCACCAAGGAGAAGGATATTGAACTCTGTGAGTTAAGGGGAAAAAGTAGAGTAGCTATGGAAACAATGAGATTCAAAGAGGAGGAAGTACTGACACTTTTGAAAAATATAAAAGTGGATAAGTCTCCAGGTCCTGACAGGATATTCCCTAGGACATTGAGGGAAGTTAGTGTAGAAATAGCAGGAGCTATGACAGAAATATTTCAAATGTCATTAGAAACGGGAATAGTGCCGGAGGATTGGCGTACTGCGCATGTTGTTCCATTGTTTAAAAAGGGTTCAAAGAATAAACCTAGCAATTATAGACCTATTAGTTTTGACGTCAGTGGTGGGCAAATTAATGGAAAGGATACTTAGAGATAATATATATAAGCATCTGGATAAACAGGGTCTGATCAGGAACAGTCAACATGGATTTGTGCCTGGAAGGTCATGTTTGACAAACCTTCTTGAATTTTTTGAAGCGGTAACTAGGGAAATTGATGAGGGTAAAGCAGTGGATGTTATCTATATGGATTTCAGTAAGGCCTTTGACAAGGTTCCCCATGGAAGGTTGGTTAAGAAGGTTCAATCTTTGGGTGTTAATGGCGGAGTAGCAAGATGGATTCAACAGTGGCTGAATGGGAGATGTCAGAGAGTAATGGTGGATGGCTGTTTGTCAGGTTGGAAGCCGGTGACCAGTGGGGTGCCTCAGGGATCTGTGTTGGGTCCACTGTTGTTTGTCATGTACATCAATGATCTGGATGATGGGGTGGAAAATTGGATAAGTAAGTATGCAGATGATACTAAGATAGGTGGTGTTGTGGATAATGAAGTAGATTTTCAAAGTCTACAGAGAGATTTGGGCCATTTGGAAAAGTGGGCTGAAAGATGGCAGATGGAGTTTAATGCTGATAAGTGTGAAGTGCTACATCTTGGCAGGACAAATCAAAATAGGACGTACATGGTAAATGGTAGGGAATTGAGGAATGCTGTGGAACAGAGGGGTCTAGGAATAACTATGCATAGTTCCCTGAAGGTGGAATCGCATGTAGATAGGGTGGTAAAGAAAGCCTTTGGTGTGCTGGCCTTTATAAATCTGAGCATTGAATATAGTAGGGAAGTAATGTTAAAATTGTACAAGGCATTGGTAAGACCAATTCTGGAGTATGGTGTACAATTTTGGTCGCCTAGTTATAGGAAGGATGTCAACAAAATAGAGAGAGTACAGAGGAGATTTACTAGAATGTTGCCAGGGTTCCAGCAACTATGTTACAGAGAAAGGTTGAAAAAGTTAGGTCTTTATTCTTTGGAGCGCAGAAGGTTAAGGGGGGACTTGATTGAGGTCTTTAAAATGATGAAAGGGATAGACAGAGTTGACGTGGATACATTTTTCCCATTAAGGGTAGGGAAGATTCAAACAAGAGGGCATGACATGAGAATTAAGGGACAGAAGTTTCGGGGTAACGTGAGGGGGAACTTCTTTACTCAGAGGGTGGTGGTTGTGTCGCACCGTGAGACAGGGGTTTTACTTTTAAATAGTGATATTGAGTTTGAGATTCTCGCACAAGAGATGTCCTCTCCTCATTTCAAAGCTCCGCTCATCTAGTATGCTTCATCAAGTCCAAACTCTCATTTCTAAACTCCGGTGTATAGAAACCTAGCCTGCCCAGCTTGTACTCATAAGACAACCTGCCCACTGGAGGTTTTAATCTAGGCAAAATTATTTGAACTGTTCCCAATTTGTTTACGTTCTTACTAAGTAACAAGCCCAATATTGTACATCGTACTTCAGATGTGGTCCACTGATGCAATGTCAGACTGAAGTATAATTCTATATTTGCAGGGGAGACTAGATTCTCTAACAACAGCCACTTGTTACCTCGGTATCTTCATATTGGTGAAACCAAGTAAAGACCAAGCAACCCCTGAATATCTGCTGAATATTTGTTTAAGTGCTGTCTGCCAAGGCCAGGTGGAGCTGGTGGCAAGCTACTTCAATCTCCCCTTCCCCTTCCCATGAGAACTTGTCTTGTCCCCGGCCTTCACTATTACCAGAGTGAGGCCACTTCCCAGGGGAGTGTTCCCTGGGCATTAAAAGATTTCCTAAGAAGCATTCCTGAAAGAAATGTGTTCAGGATTGTGTTCTAATTTAATTGTTGAAAGAATTAGCATTGTAACCCTCTAAATATGGCTTGAAAATTCAAAACCAAAACAAGACAGATGATGCGATTTTTTTTGCTCTCAGAGTATCATGAATTTTGGACCTCTCATCCTCATAGGGCAGTAGGTGCTGAGTCTTTGAATATTTTTATAGCTTGGATGAATAGATTATTGATAAATGGATGGTTATTCAGGATTGCAGTTCAGTATTGAGGTTTCAATCGTGATCAGCCACAATTTAATATAACGGCAAATTACTCTCAAGGGATCCAGTGGCCCACTCTTGTTCCAAATGTTTTTAATTGTGGTTTATAAAAGGATGATACATGATTGCTAAATTTTGTCATGTTCAATTTCTTTCATTGTTTTCATTTCCAAGATACTTTTTCGACTTTTCTTTTGTGATATTCTTACACTCCATTTTCTGATTAACCATATAACCATATAACAATTACAGCACGGAAACAGGCCCTCTCGGCCCTTCCAGTCCGTGCCGACCATTTGTTTTCCCCTAGTCCCATCTACCTGCACTCCATATAACATATAACCATATAACAATTACAGCACGGAAACAGGCCCTCTCGGCCCTTCCAGTCCGTGCCGACCATTTGTTTTCCCCTAGTCCCATCTACCTGCACTCAGACCATACCCCTCCATTCCCTTCACGTCCATATACCTATCCACTTTACTTTTAAATGTTAAAATCGATCCTGCCTCCACCACTTCTGCTGGAAGCTCATTCCACACAGCCACCACCCTCTGAGTAAAGAAGTTCCCCCTCACATTACCCCGAAACTTCTGTCCCTTAATTCTCATGTCATGCCCTCTTGTTTGAATCTTCCCTACCCTTAATGGGAAAAATGTATCCACGTCAACTCTGTCTATCCCTTTCATCATTTTAAAGACCTCAATCAAGTCCCCCCTTAACCTTCTGCGCTCCAAAGAATAAAGACCTAACTTGTTCAACCTTTCTCTGTAACATAGTTGCTGGAACCCTGGCAACATTCTAGTAAATCTCCTCTGTACTCTCTCTATTTTGTTGACATCCTTCCTATAACTAGGCGACCAAAATTGTACACCATACTCCAGAATTGGTCTTACCAATGCCTTGTACAATTTTAACATTACTTCCCTACTCCTATATTCAATGCTCAGATTTATAAAGGCCAGCACACCAAAGGCTTTCTTTACCACCCTATCTACATGCGATTCCACCTTCAGGGAACTATGCATAGTTATTCCTAGATCCCTCTGTTCCACAGCATTCCTCAATTCCCTACCATTTACCATGTACTTCCAATTTTGATTTGTCCTGCCAAGATGTAGCACTTCACACTTAACAGCATTAAACTCCATCTGCCATCTTTCAGCCCACTTTTCCAAATGGCCCAAATCTCTCTGTAGACTTTGAAAATCTACTTCATTATCCACAACACCACCTATCTTAGTATCATCTGCATACTTACTTATCCAATTTTCCACCCCATCATCCAGATCATTGATGTACATGACAAACAACAGTGGACCCAACACAGATCCCTGAGGCACCCCACTGGTCACCGGCTTCCAACCTGACAAACAGCCATCCACCATTACTCTCTGACATCTCCCATTCAGCCACTGTTGAATCCATCTTGCTACTCCGCCATTAACTCCCAAAGATTGAACCTTCTTAACCAACCTTCCATGGGGAACCTTGTCAAAGGCCTTACTGAAATCCATATAGACAACATCCACTGCTTTACCCTCATCAATTTCCCTAGTTACCGCTTCAAAAAATTCAAGAAGGTTTGTCAAACATGACCTTCCAGGCACAAATCCATGTTGACTGTTCCTGATCAGACCCTGTTTATCCAGATGCTTATATATATTATCTCTAAGTATCCTTTCCATTAATTTGCCCACCACTGACGTCAAAACTAATAGGTCTATAATTGCTAGGTTTATTCTTTGAACCCTTTTTAAACAATGGAACAACATGCACAGTACGCCAATCCTCCGGCACTATTCCCGTTTCTAATGACATTTGAAATATTTCTGTCATAGCTCCTGCTATTTCTACACTAACTTCCCTCAATGTCCTAGGGAATATCCTGTCAGGACCTGGAGACTTATCCACTTTTATATTTTTCAAAAGTGTCAGTACTTCCTCCTCTTTGAATCTCATAGTTTCCATAGCTACTCTACTTTTTCCCCTTAACTCACAGAGTTCAATATCCTTCTCCTTGGTGAATACCGAAGAAAAGAAATTGTTCAATATCTCCCCCATCTCTTTTGGCTCTGCAGATAGCTGTCCATTCTGGTTCTCTAATGGTCCAATTTTATCCCTCGTTATCCTTTTGCTATTAATATAGCTGTAGAAACCCTTTGGGTTTACTTTCACCTTTCTTGCCAAAGCAACCTCATATCTTCTTTTAGCCTTCCTAATTTCTTTCTTAAGATTCTTTTTACATTCTTTATACTCCTCTAGCACCTCATTTACTCCATGCCTCCTATAATTATTGTAGATATCTCTCTTTTTTTCGAAACAAGTGTCCAATTTCCCTTGAAAACCATGGCTCTTTCCAATTTTTACTATTTCCTTTCAACCTAACAGGGACATAAAGATTCTGTACTCTTACAATTTCCCCTTTAAATGTCCTCCATTTCTCTTCTACATCCTTCCCATGAAACAAAGTGTCCCAATTCACTCCTTTAAAATCCTTACGCATTCCCTCAAAGTTAGCCTTTCGCCAATCAAAAAATCTCTACCCTAGGTCCAGTTCTGACTCTCTCCATAATTATATTGAAACTAATGGTATTGTGATCACTGGTCCCGAAGTGCTCACCAACGCATACCTCCGTCACCTGACCTGCCTCATTTCCTAACAGGAGGTCCAGCACTGCCCCTTCTCTGGTCGATACCTCTATGTACTGCTGCAAAAAACTATCCTGCACACATTTTACAAACTCCAAACCATCCAGCCCATTTACAGAATGTGTTTCCCAGTCTATTTTTGGAAAATTGAAATCTCCCACAATCACTACCTTGTGCTTACTACTAATATCTGTTATCTCCTTACATATTTGCTCTTCCAATTCACGCTCCCCATTTGGCGGTCTATAATACACCCCTAAAAGTGTTGCTACACCGTTCCCACTTCTCAGTTCCACCCAAATAGCCTCCCTAGACGAGCCCTCTAATCTATCCTGCCAAAGCACTGCTGTAATATCTTCTCTGACAAGCAATGCAACACCTCCCCCTCTGGTCCCTCCAATTCTATCACACCTGAAGCAACGAAATCCTGGAATATTTAGTTTCCAATCACAGCCCTCCTGCAACCATGTTTCACTGATTGCCACAACATCATATTTCCAGGTGTCAATCCAGGCTCTAAGTTCGTCCACCTTACTTACAATGCTCCTAGCATTAAAATATAAACATTTTAGAAACCCACCATCCCTTATTCTCGGTCTATTATCTTTTTCATCTTTCTCGCCTACATTTTGGATCCGAGTGCTTCCCTTCTCTGCCTCTTGCCCCACACCCTGACCCCTAGCCCCCTCTACCCGAGTCCCTCCCCCCAGCCTTTCTAGTTTAAAGTCTCCCCAGTAGCCTTTGCAAATCTCCCTGCCAGGATATTGGTCCCCCTCGGGCTCAAGTGCAACCCGTCCTTTGTGTACAGATCATGCCTTCCCCAAAAGAGGTCCCAGTGATCAAGAAACTTGAATCCCTGCCCACTGCACCAGTCCCTCAGCCACGCATTTATCCTCCACCTCATCTCATTCCTATATATATATATATATATATATATATATATATATAGATATATATATATATATATATATATATATATATATATATAGATATATATATATAGATATATATAGATATAGATATAGATATATATATATATACACGTAGAAAATAGGTGCAGGAGTAGGCCATTCGGCCCTTCGAGCCTGCACCGCCATTCAATATGATCATGGCTGATCATCCAACTCAGTATCCTGTACCTGCCTTCTCTCCATACTCCCTGATCCCGTAAGCCACAAGGGCCACACCTAACTCTCTCTTAAATATAGCCAACGAACTGGCCTCAACTACCTTCTGTGACAGAGAATTTCACAGATTCACCACTCTCACAATAGCAATATATATAATATATATATGTATTTGTAGTATAATATGTGTATACATATATTATATATATTGCAATTCCAACCCCAAAGCAATTGAGATGCGATTTCTTGGGGCCATGTAATTTAACGTGTGTCTTTGCTTTTAAAAGTGAAGCGGTTTAATTGTTTACGCAGCGCCATGTTTCATGTTGGGGAGAGTGCTGCTGTTACAATGCTTTCGATTCCTATTCTGCCCTCCCCCTTCCACAGAAAAATGCCTAAATTTGTCTTTGCGCCCGATCTCCTGGGAACAATCCAAACCAGGGGAACGATGAACCCTCAGAGGTTTCGTGTTCCTTGCTCGCTCGCAACTGTAAGAACGCTCGATCAACCAGGCATCGGCCAACACGGAGGCCTGATTACTGAAAACAAAGTAAACTTGTACCAGACCTCATCATCTTCCTTCCGCCCACCCGTAACCACGGCATCACACTTTCAACATAAACCTTAATATATTATGGGACATTGGATTGTCTGAAGAAGGGTCCCGAGCAGAAACGCTGTGTGTGTGTGTGCGTGTGCCTCTGTGTGTGTGTGTGTGTGTGTGTGTGTGTGTGTGTGTGTGTGTGTGTGTGTGTGCTGTCGGGTCCCGGCGGCCGCTGAAAGTCAGTCACCCGAGCTGCTTCCTTCGTCTGAAGTGGCGGCTAGTTGTGCTGTCCGTGCCCGGAGCGCTGCGGCAGCCACCCAAGCTAATTCACTCCCCGGCCACAATAAAACCATATAGCAATTACAGCACCGAAACAGGCCATCTCGGCCCTTTTACTCCGTGCCGATCACTTACCGTCACCTAGTCCCATCTATCTGCACTCAGACCGGAGCGTGGCAAGTGGGTTACTGACCCCAATCCCCTCCTTCACAACGCCAGACTCCCCAAATACTGTGAACTGAGCTCTCTCCCCACCCCGGGAAATACAGTATTTAAAAACATAAAGCACCAAGAAATGCACTTACCACGTTATTCGTTACTGGAGGGTGCGCATTTCCCTTTGTAGGTCATATCAATAGATGCTGCCGCGCTGTAACTCAAAGCCACAGGATGGAGATGTCTTCTTTAACATTGTTGCTTTATTAAAACATACCTTCATTCACGGTTGGCTCAAGAGTAACGGGAGAGGAACTGGTAACTCGGGAGAGAAAGTTGGAACATCGCAGCAATGACATACCCGTGGGAACTCGGTTAAACACTTGATCATAAACTTGAAGTCTCGTACACAACCACGAGTCTTTCACTTGCGGTACCACGTGGATCAACTCGCACCGTGAGACAGGGCAATAACTGAATACAGAATATGTAACAAATTTACAGAATAATTTAGAGTTGCACATAAATTACCATGAGATAAATGGAATTGGCAGAATTTTTTTTAAGTATCTGGGGCTGATCTTGATAAATTGGTTTTGATGCCTCAGCAAGATAGTGAAGCAATTAAAAGATAAACAGAATGCACAAATGGGTGATATCTAATTACCTACTTGCTAAATATGACTAAGTGTCGTTTCAGTTATTAATTTATTGCATTTCTCATAATTAAAAAGAGACAACCAGGATTCAATGTGAGACAGCTGAAGTAGGCCATCCATCCCCCATAGACTATCCTTCCTTTCATTTAGTTTATGGTTGAACTGAATCATTATTCCATTTATTTTATGTGTTCTATAATACCCTTCCTCAACAATCTTTCAACTTATTTTGAACATTTCACAACGGAACTTCTGAATTCAACTAACTTCTGAAGAAAGAGCTCCAGATGTTCGTCCTTTGTATGGAAATAAATATTTCTCGATATTGCTCCTTAAGGAATAACTCTAATTTAAAATGAATGTCCCTCATTTCTGAATTCCCCCACCTCTCTCCATCGATCCTTTCAGATACTTTAATCACATCAACATCTAAATTTAGTCTATCATCTTTCTACTTTAGTCAAGAACATACACGTCTATACTTTATTCCTCATGATGACCCTTTCAGTCCCACGATTATTATGGTGAATCTGTGCTGCAAGGTTTATGCTTTCTATGAAGCAGTGCCTAATCTGAACATGGAGTGGTGAATGCTATTTGTTACTTTAACTTTATTATTGTCACGTATATCGTGGTACAGTGAAACGTTTTGTTTTGCATGTTATCTAATCAGATCAGATAATACTATACATAAATACAATCGAGCCAAACTCATGTACAACCGGTAAATCAAGGGGGAAGAGAGAGAGTGCAGGATGTAGTTCTCAGCACAATAGTGCAAGATTTCCAGAGACAAAGTTCAATGGCCACAATGAGGAGAGGAGAATTGCACTGTACCCTAGCTTATGGAAGAACATTTCAGAAACTTGATAACAGAGGGGAAGGAGGTGTTTCCGAGACTGATGCTGCATACTTTAAAGCTTCTATATCTTCTGTCCGACGAGAGCAGAGAGAAAAAGGAATGACCGGGGTGGGATAAGTCTTTGTGGTAAGTTTACAGATTGAAGAAAGAAGTTTAAGATATTTTTTAAGCTGCACTTTGTAACCCTTCCTAAGAATACTGGTATTTTTTTTACTCAATATGAAAGTTCCCCACAACTACAGGTGAAGTTTGTTGAGAAAGCAATTTGAATATCTGTCAAACATGTGAATCTTGTTTCAGGAAAGTGGGAGTGGATGAGCCTTGAACCTTCTTTGAATCCACCATGTGATGGGGCTGTGAGCTATTATTCACAATTTGGAAAGCTACTAGACTTCACAGACACTGCTGATGGCAGCCTCTTTAAGAAGATTTTCATGGATCACTTGCAGCAAATGGAATGGACAGATCCCCACAATGATCTCCTTTCTGTGACTGGTGAAGATGGAAAAGAGTACCACAGGATCCTCCCAGCTTTCTTCGAACTGGTTGATTGTTTGTTATCACAAAACAGAGAGTTTGCCATTGTATTTAGGACTTTTGGCGCAGATTTATCTAGAGCTTTGAAGACGACACAGGTTACCCTGTCAGGTCAACATCCTCAGTATCAACATCTTCAGATGAAACATGTAAGTGATACTCAGGGTTTCTGAGATACATGTACAACCATAAGAGATCACACATCGAAAGAGCTGTATACATGTACATGGAATGCTAATCCCATCGGAAAACTGAAGTAACTATTAGAATGCATGTTTTAAACATTAATCTTAATATGCCATCATGAGCTTTGCAAGAAAAGAAACCTTCAGCATAACTGTAGTAAACTGTGTAGTAAAACTTGTAGCCTTGTTACCCCTTGCGTTTCCGTCTATTCCATGGGAAAACTGTGTAAATGATATACTTAATAGTGAGCTTGAAGGGTGGAAATAGATGCATGTGTACAGTTAGAGTATTTATGGTATGCCTATAAATAATATTCCTTTTTTGTTCCTGATGATATTTTTCGGAATTAAACAGCAATAGCTTTAATTAACAATACACATGTTAGTGGTGTTTTCTTGGATGTTTTACTTCTTGAATGGAGAGGAAAGGCAACAGTTGTTGAATCCACCCAGAATGGTGTTGAGTGGTACGTGGCTCAGAGATAACATTTGGAAAAGTTTTCTACATGCCATCCACTAAAGTTTAGTTCAGAGATACAGCGTGGAAACAGGCCCTTTGGCCCACCGTATCTACACCGACTACCAATTTTCCATTCACACTAATTCTATGATATCCCATTTATGCGACCACTCCCAACAAACTAGGGGCAATTTAAAGAGGCCAATTAATCTACAAGCCCGCACGTTTTAGGGATGTGGGGAGCAGCGAGAGAAAACCCACATGGTCACAGGGTGAAAGTGCAAACTCCACACTTCAGCCCAGCAAGTCCGTGCCGACCAGCGATCACCCCCGCACACTACAACTATCCAACACACTGGGAACAATTTACAATTTTACCAAAGCCAATTAACCTGCATGTCTTTGGGATGTGAGGGGGAAACTGGAGCACCTGGAGGAAACGTATGTGGTCACAGGGAGAACGCGCAAACTCCATGCAGACAGCACCGAGGTCAGGATCGAACCTGGGTCCTTGTTGCTGTGAGGCAGCAGCTGCGCCACTGTGTTGCCCAAGGTATGGTTCACCAAGAAGGGTCCATACATCTGTCCGTGCGTCTGGTTGGACCCATCATTAGGCCTCACACATTAATTTGTTTTACAAATAAAACCATTTATTTGTAAAACCATTATGGTCTTAGCACATACAGTGCCCCCCATAATGTTTGGGACAAAGATCCATCATTTATTTATTTGCCTCTGTACAATTTGAGATTTGTAATAGAAACAATCATATGTGGTTAAAGTGCACATTGTCAGATTTTATTAAAGGGTATTTTTATACATTTTGTTTTCACCATGTAGAAATTACAGCTGTGTTTATACATAATCCCCCCATTTCAGGGCACTATAATGTTTGGGACACATGGCTTCACAGGTGTTTATAATTGTTCAGGTGTGTTTAAATAATGCAGGTATGTGTAAGAGAGCTCTCGGCACCTGGGTTTTCCTCCAGTCTTTCCATCACCTTTGGAAACTTTATTGCTGTTTATCAACATGAGGACCAAAGTTGTGCCAATGAAAGTCAAATAAGCCATTATGAGACAGAAACAAGAATAAAACTGTTAGAGACATCAGCCAAACCTTAAACTTACCAAAATCAACTGTTTGGAACATCATTAAGAAGAAAGAGAGCAAAGGTGAGCTTACTAATCGCAAAGAGACTGACAGGTCAAGGAAGACCTCCACAGCTGATGTAGACACATCCTATTTATTCAAGTTCAAACTATTGCTTCAAAACTCATTGGCCGGCAGTTCATTCTACAGCAAGACAATGATCCCAAACATACTGCTAAAGCAACAAAGGAGTTATACAAAGCTAAAACATAGTCAATTTTTGAGTTTGGCCAGGTCAATCATCCGATCTGAACCCAATTGAGCATGCCTTTTATGTGCTGAAGAGAAAACTGAAGCGTACTAGCCCCCAAAACAAGCATAAGCTAAAGATGGCTGAAATACAGGCCTGGCAGAGCATCACCAGAGAAGACACCCAGCAACTGGTGATGTCCATGAATCGCAGACTTCAGGCAGTCATTGCATGCAAAGGATATGCAACAATATACTAAACATAACTACTTTCATTTACATGACATTGCTGTGTCCCAAACATTGTCGTGCCCTGAAATGGGGGGCACTATGTATAAACACTGCTGTAATTTCTACATGGCGAAACCAAAATGTATAAAAATGGCCTTCATTAAAATCTGACAATGTGCACTTTAACCACATGTGATTCTTTCTATTACAAATCTCAAATTGTGCAGTACAGAGGCAAATAAATAAATGATTGGTCTTTGTCCCAATCATTATGGAGGGCATTGTAACTATTCTGTTCCAATTAAATCCTGGACATGCTTAAACTTGAGTTACTGAGTAACGTGGCGCAGTGTTTGTCGCAACACACTATCTCTGGACAACAGCAGCGAAACTTGTTGGGATTTTCCAAATTTATTCTGGGGAATTGTCAATGTGGTCCGATGCCAAGTCCAATCAAGTGTAGGATCAGAGACCTCATTCATATCAGTGGGAATTCTTTGATTATGGGTATTTTTCTAGTTAGTTGACTTTTGTTTTTCATTATTTCTAAGGATTTTAATACATTTAAGTCAACTATTTTTATTCTGGGATGATTTTCATTTTAGTGGTCTACATAGTGTTAATAGTTTGAAATGTCTCTAAATACCAGAGACATTGAAAGACTTAAAAAAACAAAACTGCTTCAAAGCTTGGTAGGAAATTAAGTAAGTAAGTTTATTGGCCAAGTATTCACATACAAGGAATTTGCCTCTGTTAAGCTCCACTCTTCGGTCATTTCCATGGGTGAAGCCACAGAGTACCCTGTCTGAAGCATATGTACCACTATCAATCTTGCTGCCGAACCCTTAAGGTGCTGATGAGATGAGTCCTCCGCATCAGGACGAGTTGAATAGAGGTGTGGAGGAAGAGTACGAAGAGACTCTGAGGGACAGACTATATGTAGTATATTCTGGAACATTGATGTGTCTATTCCCTTCACTTGTGTTGAATGACCTAGGTACGAAGAAGGGTCTCGACCCGAAACGTCGTCTATCTCCTTCGCTCCTTAGATGCTGCTGCACCCGCTGAGTTTCTCCAGCCTTTTGTGTACCCACCAACACTTTTACATTGTTCCTTTTTGCACTTGGTTTTATGTGTGTTCACTGATTTCTTCCAATCTTGACCAATAAAGCCTTAACAAATAAATGTTTCCCTCTCTTTTCTCTTTAGCTCCCTTTAACAATGGAACCAGGCAAAATCCGTTGCAATAAAAAGGATGTTGTGTTGACCTTGGGATCTGAACGGATTTCCATAAAATCAGATCCTAAAGCTTTATATCACTACTTCTCTTCATTGGAGGGAATTGTGGGTTTTCAGGATCATTTTGACTGGTGAGTTTGTGATATGGATATTCTGCATGTTTAGTAGAGGTTTAACAAATATTTTATCAAAATTACGACAACTTAACCGGTAAATGCATAACCCATAGCTATTGCATCTGCAGTGGATTTTTTTCCTCTGGTTTAATGATGTTGCTCCTATATCTCTGTCCACAAACAACGTGGAGGATCCTTGTTGCATTTCTCTCTCCAAACACTGTGATCTATCCCAAACAGTTTGTAACTGTTCTTAATAGATAGAAGATGTTTTACAGTTGTCAGCCATCTATTTTACACCCATCATTAAAAGAGGTATCCAGAAGATGTAGAATTCTGACAATTGCATTTGATACACTATTTTGAGTTCTGTTGTTGAGTAAACTAGTCCAATGGTTTAGAGCTGAAGTGACTGCCTGTTAGAATGGGCCAGATTAGAGAACTACCAGTTAATTGTTGCATGCACAGGTCAGAACAAGCTAAAGGTCTGATGCCAGTGGATCTGATTTCCTGCTCCACCATTAAGATGAGCAATAAAACCAGAGATGAAGAGGTTATTTGTGCTGGGCTGAGGGACAGGATGCACCTCACATTTGTCACCTCAGCATTAAGCCAACAATGTTCAGTATATGTAATGTAACCCTATTTGAATGGGTTACATTACAAATGCTAAATGTTTAAGAAGGAACTGCAGATGCTGGGAAATCGAAGGTAGATAAAAATGCTGGAGAAACTCGGGGTGGGGCAGCATCTATGGAGCGAACAAAATAGGCGACGTTTCGGGTTGAGACCCTTCTTCAGACTGATGTGGGGATGCAGGGGTGGGAAGAAGAAAGGAAGAGGCGGAGACAGTGGGCTAAGGGAGAGCTGGGAAGGGGAGGAGAAAGAAGGAGAAATCAGGGACTACCTGAAATTGGAGAAGTCAATGTTCATACCGCTGGGGTATAAACTACCCAAGCGAAATATGAGATGCTGCTCCTCCAATTTACGGTGGACCTCACTCTTGCCATGGAGGAGGCCCACGACAGAAAGGTCGGATTCGGAATGGGAGGGGGAGTTGAAGTGCTGAGCCACCGGGAGATCAGGTTGGTTTTTGCGAACTGAGCGGAGGTGTTGGGCAAAGCGGTCGCCAAGCCTACGCTTGGTCTCACCGATGTAGAGCAGCTGACACCTAAAGCAGCGGATGTAATAGATGAGTTTTTGCGGAGGTGCAGGTGAACCTCTGCCGCAACTTCACCTGCAACTCCTCCAACCTCATCTATTGCATCCTTCAGCCCACTGTCTCCACTTCTTCCTTTCTTCATCCCACCCCCACATCAGTCTGAAGAAGGGTCTCGATCCGAACCGTTGCCTATTCCTTTGCTCCATAGATGCTGTCTCACCTGCTGAGTTTCTCCAGCATTTTTGTCTACCTTACATATGCTAAATGTATTTTGTTTTATTCTAAAACAATGTAATTAATTTTCCATTTTGGACGTGTTTTTATTTTTACTTTTAGTTGTTTAAATTTTGGGGGGGTATTTTTAAACATCTGCTTGTTGGAGTTAATGTAAAACAGTTAAAATGCCTTTGATAATAGCAATGTTAAAAGGCTAGCTTGATGGCACAAAGAAGTGGCCTCAAGATCAAATCTACTCATTGCTACATGGAACAGGGACAATATAAAGAGCTGGTGGATGTGTGGACCACATTCACTGAAGTACATGGGGCTGCGAGGAATGGGCAGAGTTGAACATAGGAAGCAGTTTTAAAAAGTTAAAACAAAATGCAAAATGCGATACATTCTAAAAAAGCTGGCGATGTTGAGATGTTTAGTCGCTGTCTTTGTTGTTTCTCTTGTAATACGATGGCAGAGTAGCACAGCTGGTCGAGCTATTGTCTCAGCACTCAAACCCAGATCGATCCTGATCTTGGGTGCTGCCTGTGTGGTGTTGGCATGTTCTCCCTGTGACCGTATGGGTTTCCTCCAGATGCTCCAGTTTACTCCCACATCCGAAATAAGTGTGGTTTTGCAGGTTAATTGGCCTTTGTAAAATTGCCCCTCATTTGCAACGAGTGGATACAAGGTATGATTATGAAAAACTATGATCGCTTAATTGATCATTGGTGTAGACTCAGTCGGCTGAAGAGTTTTCATGCTGTATCTCTAAACTAACAACTAATATTGGGAAATGAACACATCCTGACACACTGGGAGTGAAGACTTGCTTAACTTGCAGAAAAGAGCCTGTCTAAAATGCAGAGTGTAATGTGACGTACGTCCACAGTGAAACTGCTGGATGGTTATGAAAACTTCTCTCCCTTCAACCTCCCAAACCATCGTGTCAGCAAGTTTTATATAGCAGGATATCGAAACTTTATTTGGATTAAGTCGCTTAAATTCAAAATTCCTGATTCCAAAACAGAACTATTTATACCATTTATTTATAGCAAAATCGTAAACAGGTGTGTGTGTAATGAGCATATTTCCAATTTTCCCATTACTAAAACAATTTGAAAGCAGACTACCACACACTGTGCTTGTGCAGTATTACCTTTATATCAGAAAATCACTTCATTAATTTTTTTTATGTGATACTTTCACGTATCTCTTCTTCAGGTGGGCAAGGAATAGCTTCTCAAACCATGGTGGTAAACCATTTTGGATTGACCCTTCTGAAACTGGAATACAACATATCTTCATTGATGATAATATCCGCTTAAATGATGCCGAATCTATTATTTGTGCACAGGTACAACTCTAATATTCAATTGATTTTAAATATGAATTAATGATTGGTTTCTGAGATTCATTAGATAATTATTCATTAGATCATTCATTTAGATCATTATTGTCATTATAGATTTTATGATGCTCATTATTGTTAGTATAGATTTTATGATGCTCATTATTGTTAGTATAGATTTTATAATGCTTAGCCAGCCTACAGCTTGAGCCCTCATTGTCAATTACCTTCATCAGCAGAACTTCCATTTAAATTCACTAACACTACTCTGGGATTTGAGTGAGTCATTGATATTGCTGTGTTCCATCAGCATTATCATTTGCAGCACTTGATAACCTAGAAACTCTCTCCCACTATCACCTGCAACCCATGTTACACAGCAAATAGTTTCAGCTACTTATAATTCCACTCAGGAACACCTGATATTTATATGTACACCTCAGCTGTAGATTCTTCTGATGTTTCTGTTGACCAAGGGAACATCTGAATAGGCTATTCGCTAAGGCCTCAGCTCCATGCAGCCAGATTGATTTCTCTATAAATCATGATTTAAATACAGTTTTGTGTGATTCTCGGGCACCTTCAGTTTTCCTCAAAGACTGTGGATTTGTATGACTTCTGAACATGCTGACCAATTATTAAATCATATAATTGTTTACCTTGACTGCATTACCTATTTGACTGGCTATCCATTTGCAACTCCTCAGCAAATGAGACCTCTGGCAAAAGAAAATGTAGACATCACTCAGTCATGGGCTAAAAGTGGCAAATAATATTTGTGCTACAAAAGTGCCAAGTACAATGAGTTGGCCACACACCAGGTAAAAGTTAAGTGGACAGAAAGGGAACGGGGGGCCACTAGCCAGCGTAGCAGTAGGCAGGTAGTGCAGAAGTCCCCTGCGGTCATCTCCCTCCTAAACAGATATACCATTTTGGATACTGTTGGGGGAGATGGCTCATCAGGGGAAGGCAGCAGCAGCCAAGTTCATGGCACCGTGGGTGGCTCTGCGACACAGGAGGGGAGGAAAAAGAGTGGAAGGGCTATAGTAATAGGGGATTCAATTGTAAGGGGAATAGATTTGCGTTTCTGCTGCCGCAAACGAGACTCCAGGATGGTATGTTGCCTCCTGGTGCAAGGGTCAGGGATGTCTCTGAGCGGCTGCAGAACATTCTGGAGAGGGAGGGTGTACAGCCAGTTGTCGTGGTGCACATTGGCATCAACGATATAGGTAAAAAACGGGATGAGGTCCTACAAAGTGAATTTAGGGAGCTAGGAGATAAACTTAAAAGTAGGACCTCAAAGGTAATAATCTCTGGATTACTACCCGTGCCACGTGCTAGTCAGAGTAGAAATAGGAAGATATTTCAGGTGAATACGTGGCTTGAAAAATGGTGCAAGGGGAAGGGATTCAAATTTCTAGGGCATTGGAACCAGTTCTGGGGGAGTTGGGACCAGTACAAACAGGACGGTCTGCACCTGGGCTGGAATGGAACCAATGTCCTTGGGGGAGTGTTTGCTAGTGCTGTCGGGGAGGATTTAAACTAATGTGGCAGGGGGATGGGAGCATGAGCAGAGAGACAGAGGGGTGTAACATGAGGGTAGAAGCAATAGGTAGCAAGGTGAAAAGTAAAAGTGGAAGGCAGACAAATCCAGGGCAAAAATCAAAAAGGGCCACTTTTCAACATAATTGTATAAGGAGTAAGAGCGTTGTAAAAACAAGCCTGAAGGCTTTGTGTCTCAATGCAAGGAGCATTCTTAATAAGGTGGATGAGTTGAATGTGCAGATAGTTATTAATGAATATGATAAAGTTGGGATCACGGAGACATGGCTCCAGGGTGACCAAGGCTGGGAGCTGAACATCCAGAGATATTCAATATTCAGGAGGGATAGACAGAAAGGAAAAGGAGGTGGGGTAGCGTTGCTGGTGAGAATGGAGATTAACGCAATAGAACGGAAGGACATTAGCTTGGAGGATGTGGAATCGACATGGGTAGAGCTGCGAAACATTAAGGGGCAGAAAACACTAGTGGGAGTTGTGTACAGGCCACCTAACAGTAGTAGTGGAGTTGGGGATGCCACCTAACAGTAGTAGTGGAGTTGGGGATGGCATCAAACAGGAAATTAGAAATGCGTGCAATAAAGGTAGAACAGTTATAATGGGTGACTTCAATCTACATATAGATTGGGTGAATCAAATTGGCAGGGGTGCTGTGGAAGAGGATTTCTTGGAATGTATGTGGATAGTTTTCTAAACCAACTTGTAGAGGAACCAACGAGAGAGCAGGCTATTCTAGACTGGTTATTCAGAGATGCCAAGTGTCCCGGATTCGCCGTATTTTGTCCCGGCGAAATAACCTTTTTACGGTGTTCCGGCACCCAAACATGCTGTTACGGAACACCGCCGCGCCGGTGTTCCTCCCGTGGTGAACGCCGGCGCCATGTGCCCCCGGTTTGCCAGCCCGCAGCTCGCAGCCACGCCCGGCCCAGAGCCTGGGCGGCGCCGCCCGCGCGATCAGCGGCACTTTCTTGCCGCCAGCCGGCCGCTCGCGGCAATCACTGGGCCAAGTTACCCAGGATGGAGAGTGACATAATTAATTCAGAAACAAGGGTTCTGAATTTAAAGAAAGGTAACTTTGAGAGTATGAGACATGAATTTGGCAAGATAGACTGGCAATTGATTCTTAAAGGGTTGACGGTGGATATGCACTGGAATGCATTTAAAGACCGCATGGACGAACTACAACAATTGTTCATCCCAGTTTGGCAAAAGAATAAATAAGGGAAGGTAGTGCATCCGTGCATAACAAGGGAAATCAGGGATATTATCAACAAAAGATAAAGCATACAAATTAGCCAGAAAAAGCAGCCTACCAGAGGACTGGGAGAAATTCAGCTGGGAGTCCAGCAGAGGAGGACAAAGGGCTTAATTAGGAAAGGGAAAATAGATTATGAAAGAAAACTGGCAGGGAACATAAAAACTGACTGCAAAAGCGTTTATAGATATGTGAAGAGAAAAAGATTAGTTAAAACAAATGTAGGTCCGTTGCAGTCAGAAACAGATGAATAGATCATGGGGAACAAGGACATGGCAGACCAATTGAATAACTACTTTGGTTCTGTCTTCACTAAGGAAGACATAAATAATCTGCCGGAAATAGCAGGGGACCGGGGGTCAAATGAGATGGAGGAACTGAGTGAAATCCAGTTTAGTCGGGAAGTGGTGTTAGGTAAATTGAATGGATTAAAGGCAGATAAATCCCCAGGGCCAGATAGGCTGCATCCCAGAGTGCTTAAGGAAGTAGCCCCAGAAATAGTGGATGCATTAGTGATAATTTTCCAAAACTCTTTAGATTCTGGAGTAGTTCCTGAGGATTGAGGGTAGCTAATGTAACCCCACTTTTTAAAAAGGGAGGGTGAGAGAAAACGGGGAATTACAGACCAGTTAGTCTAACATCGGTAGTGGGGAAAATGCTAGTCATTTATTAAAGATGGGATAGTAGCGCATTTGGAAAGTGGTGAAATCATTGGACAAAGTCAGCATGGATTTATGAAAGGTAAATCATGTCTGACGAATCTTATAGAATTTTTCGAGGATGTAACTAGTATAGTGGATAAGGGAGAACCAGTGGGTGTATTATGTCTGGACTTTCAGAAGGCTTTCGACAAGGTCCCACATAAGAGATTAGAATGCAAACTGAAAGCGCACGGTATTAGGGGTTCAGTATTGATGTGGATAGAGAACTGGCTGGCAGACAGGAAGCAAAGAGTAGGAGTAAGCGGGTCCTTTTCAGAATGGCAGGCAGTGACTAGTGGGGTACCGCAAGGCTCAGTGCTGGGACCCCAGGTATTTATAATATATATTGATGATTTGGACGAGGGAATTGAATGCAACATCTCCAGGTTTGTGGATGACACGAAGCTGGGGGGCAGTGTTAGCTGTGAGGAGGATGCTAGGAGGTTGCAAGGTGACTTGGATAGGTTGGGTGAGTGGGCAAATGCATGGCAGATGCAGTATAATGTGGATAAATGTGAGATGATCCACTTTGGTGGCAGGAACAGGAAAGTAGACTATTATCTGAATGGTGGCCAATTAGGAAAAGTGGAGATGCAACGAGACCTGGGTGTCATGGTAAGTAGGCATGCAGGTGCAGCAGGCAGTGAAGAAAGCGAATGGTATGTTTGCATTCGTAGCAAAAGGATTTGAGTATAGGAGCAGGGAGGTTCTATTGCAGTTGTACAGGGCCTTGGTGAGACCACACCTGGAGTGTTGCGTACAGTTTTGGTCTCCTAATCTGAGGAAATACATTCTTGCCATAGAGGGAGTACAGATAAGGTTCACCATACTGATTCCTGGGATGGCAGGACTTTCATATGAAGAAAGATTGGATAGACTCGGCTTATACTCACTAGAATTTAGAAGATTGAGGGGGGATCTCGATGTTGGGGAAGTCCAGAACAAGAGGTCACAGTTTTAAGGATAAGGGGGAAGTCTTTTAGGACCGAGATGAGAAAAAAGAAATTCACACAGAGTGTGGTGAATCTGTGGAATTCTCTGCCACAGAAAGTAGTTGAGGCCAGTCCATTGGCTGTATTTAAGAGGGAATTAGATGTGGCCTTTGTGGCTAAAGGGATCAGGGGGTATGGAGAGAAGGCAGGTACAGGATACTGAGTTGAATGATCAGCCATGATCATATTGAATCGCGGTGCAAGCTCGAAGGGCCGAATGGCCTACTCCTGCACCTATTTTCTATGTTTCTATTAAACATCTTCATACCCTTGACATTCAATGGCATTGCCATTGCTAATTCCCCAACACCAAATTCATTGCTGACCAGAAATTTAATTGGACCCGTCTCATAGAACTTGTAGCTGCAAGAGCAAGTCAAAAGGCAGTGTGTCCTATGACAAGTCACTCACTTCCTGACAACCAAAATCCTTCTCACGGACGATTAGGCATGTCATGGACGTGACAACATACTTTTGACTTGCCTGGATGAGTGCAGTTACAGCAGCTCTCAAGAAAGCTGACATCAACAAGGACAAACAGCCTGTGTGAGTGGAACGTCACACTGCCATGAGCATTCATTTACACAGCACTGGCATTTAATAGCTGCAGCTACAAAATGCAATGCAGCTATTTGCCCAGTGTAATCCAGCAGCACTTCTCCAAGGCGGCGTTTTCTAACACAAAGGAGGACAAGGATAGCAGGTTCAAGAGGACAGTAGCAGGTCCCCTTCCAAGTCGCACACCATCCTGTCTGGGAAATATATTGTGAGTCCTCCTTTGTCCTCCATTGTGTCTAATTCATGAAATGCATATCCAGTAGCTCTATTGGAGTATTTTCACTCGATGGACAACATCAGATCAAAAAGGTTTACTGGCTATGATCTTCCAGGGACAGTGGAGAATGGCTAGTAATGTCCATATCCCCAAAGAGAGTTTAAAGGAAAACCCACACATCCGACAGGCCCGCAGCCGCATCGAGGACGTGCGCAACGTCTCGACTTCGTACGCAGTTTCATGACACTGTACGCAGCGTCTGGACGGCGTACGCAGTGCGTGGCATTGCGCGATGACGTCCATCGCCCGGCGTGCCGTTGTGTGATGGCGTCACCGCCAGACGCCGTGCGACGTCCAAATTCACTCGGACCGCCTCCTGCCCAGCAGATTGGTGAGTATGATGTCGGGACCAGCCCCCACACAACTCCAGACGCCTCCGCGGTTCGAAGTGGAATCGGCCCCGCGCGGCCGTACGGCTCAAGCCACCACAGTAGGTCGCGCTCACCGCATGCTGGTAGGACAGGCCCTTAATGATTATTTATATATCTCAGCCAGGGTGCTTACAATTTCTTCTCCAGCTTCCTACTGTGTCCTCTGATATATCTGATCAGGCCCGATCTTCATATGCCTAGGGACACCCAGCACGTCCTCGATTGTAATACAGACTGTCCGCAAGGCATCTCCATTAACTGTCCCATGTTCCCTAGTCTTCATGTCTTCCTCCATAAAAACAGGAGAAGTATTCATTGAGAGCCTTGCCATTCTCCAGTGACTCCAGACAGAGATGACGGAGAATTGGCTTCTTATTTTACAAGATACAAGATACAAGATATTTATTTGTCACATGTGCCAGTTGGCACAGTGAAATGTGATCACCATACAGCCATACAATAAAATAAAGAACACAACACACGATAGAATTCAACATAAAACATCCCCACACAGCAGAATCAAATGTTTCCCACTGTGAGGGAAGGCACCAAAGTTCAGTCATCTTCCTCGATGTTCACCCGTGGTTGGGGCCTTCGGAGCCCTCCTCAGTCACCGCTATGGGTAGCCCGCCGCACAGGCCCGCTCGCCGGAATGTTGGAACTCTGATATCAGGACTGGAGGCCAACCTCAGCGGCTTGGACCTCCAAATCAGCCACTTCCTACCAGAGTCCGCGGCTCCCGACGTCCCCAGGCCGCGCCGGGTGGAGATTCACGCTGGCGGCCCTCGGCAAAGAGCTCCAGGGAGTCCGCAATGTCGGTCAGCGCCGCCCGCGCTGGGAGCTCCACGAACCACAGCTCCTCGATGTTGGAGCAGCGGGCCCAATGCTCCAGAGCTACAAATGGTGATCCAGGAAGGCATCGCCCGCTCCGCGGTGATTCCAGCGCTGCCGCTGCTGAAGCTCTGGTCCGGTCCCCGGTCTCAGGTAGAAAAGGCCGCTCCGATCCAGCTGGTAGGCTGGTAGGTGGGGGGGGGGGCGAGGACGCGACTCGGAAACTCGCATCCTCGCCAGGAAGTGACTAGGAAACGGTTTCCCCCTTACCCTACCCCCCTCCCCCACAGAGAAAAACTAAAGAATCCCTTAGACAAACTAAAATAAAAAAAAAGAGGGGGAAAAACGGACAGGCTGTAGGGTATTTTCCAAACTACCCAGACGCCATTTTCTGTCCATTTTTCCTTCACAGATGTTACCTGACCTGATGCATTCTTCCAGCAATCTGTTATTTGCTGAAGATTTCCAGTCTTTTGTGTCTCATTATCTAAAGCAATGATAAATATGACAATAAACACAATGACAAATGCAAAATAGTAGAGTGGTGCAAGATTGTGGTGCAATGTGAAGTCATGTTTAAAACAAAATTAAACTACACCAATAGAATAAACCGAATGGGGTAGAACAAAGAGCACACAACAGCACCATTGAGGGGGGGTGTTGAAGAGAAGGTGTTGCTTCAGGAGTCAGATAACTGTGGGAAAGAAGCTCTTTTTAAGTCTGGATATTTAGGCTTTCAAGCTTCTGTATCTGTTCTCAGAAGCTAGAGATAGAAATGGAAGTGGCCCGGGTGGTTGGAAGGTATTATTCTGGCTGGAGGTCTGTGGCAGTGATGCTCGACAGCGATCTGTGCTGTGGTGCCTGTTGTTTGTGATCATATCAATGTCTTGGATGTAAATGTAAATGGATGGTTAGCAAGTGAAGGATACAGTGGGATTTAGATCAGTTATAGATATGGGCAGGGAAATGCTGGACACAGTTTATTCAGAGCCAGTGTGAGGTGGTGCACTTTGGGAGGTCGAAAGTAAAGAGAAAGTATACAGTTAATGGCATATCAATGATGCACAGAGGGATCTTGGAGTCTAAGTCCATAGTAACACATTAAGTCTTTGAAAGTAGCAATACGAATGGATGGCATGGCAAAGAAACCATTTGGTATGCATATCTTCATTGTCAAAGCATTAAGTATAAGAGCCAGGAAGTCATGTTGCATCTTTATAAAACTTGCTTAGGCCATATTTGGAGTATTATGCGCAATTCCGGTTGCCCAGGAAGGATGCAGATACTTTGGAGAGGGTGCAGAATAGGTTTACCATGATGCTGCCTGGTGTTGAGGAGAGTCCAGGAGAGGTTGGACAACGGATTGTTTTCTCTGGTGCCTTGGACGTTGCGGAGATCAGATAGAAGTATATAAAATTGTGATAGACTTGGATAGGGAAGATAGTCAGAATTTTTTTCCAGGATGGAAATGACAAGACTAGAGGGCACAGCTTTAAGGTGCAAGGATGAATAGTCACAGAAGATGTGTGAGGTAGGTTTTTTCCACACAGGTAGTGGTGGAAGCAGATATGATAGTGGGGTTTAAGAGGTGTTTAGAGAGACACATGCAAGGAATTGCAACATATGAATCACGAGCAGGCAGGAAAGACTTGTTTAACTTGGCATCGTGTTTAGTATAGACATTAATGGGCTGTTCCTGTGCTGTACTGTTCTATGTTCATCCTTGAGGATCTTTCCAGTCTTCCTGATGCATCACAGGAATGGGCCCTCTGTACAACACAGGAACGGGCCCTCTGGCCCAAATTATTTATCCCAAACAATGAAGATGGACTGGCTGGAATAAACGGACAAGCCTGTATGGACAGCTGTGTTCACCATGTTCTGTAGGTTCTGGCAGTCAAGAACATAGCAATTTCCATGGCAGGCTGAGATGTATTCTGTCAGAATACTTTCTATTGCGCAACTGTGGAAGTTTGAGAGAAACCTTGGGCACGTGCCAAATATTTACAGGTGCTTCAGAAAGCAAATGTGTGGATGTATTTTTTTAAATCATTGCATCTGTGTGAAAACATTAAAATGTGACATGCACAAGTGTCCACCTAGAAGATAAAGTCTGTGGCTCCAGAATCGGCCTCATCAGCCATGTCAAGTCTCACAGAAAGGACCCACGCTTGACTATGAATGATAGCTGATGGTGATGGTACTATTGATGCCTAGAAATTTGAAGCTGTCGACCATCTCTACACCTCCATTGATTACGATACTATTGTGTTCACCCCCTCATTTCCTTAGATCACCAATCAATACTTTTGCTTTGCTGACATTATGTTGTTGTTGTTGTTCTGACACCACACCATAAAGTTCTGGATCCATTTCCTATACTTCATCTCATCATTGTTGTTGATCCAGCCAGCAACATTGGTATCACTGGCAAACTTAAAGATGGAGTTGGCATTATACATGACCACACAGTCATGATTATATAGGGAGTAGAGCAAGGGACTTAGTTCAAAACTCTGAGGATCATCGGTATTGAGGGTCAGGACAGAGGAAATATTATGACTACTTCCAACCGACTGAGACCTTCCGGTCAGGAAGTCCAGAAGCCATTTGCAGATGGAGACCCCAAGGCCAAGATACAAATGTTTTGGGATGAGTTTATTCAGTACTTTGTTTTCTACAGAGAATTAACTTGAACAATACCAAAGATATACACTGCCATCCTAAATTAGTTCACCATTCCTTTTTTTAATCATATTTCTTCTCTTGTGATTAAAAAACTAATTGATTACAATGTGCTGGTTATAGTTGCTCCTGGCCAATGTGTAGATGTTTCATCTGTATTCAGATGCTGAGACACACACCATTCCTGTAAACCCATTAGTACTTTTCTATTTCAGCAACAATTGATAAGCTTCTAATTTTCACAGCCATGTTAATCGCTTTGTGCAACCAAAATAACCACATTTCTACCTGAAGATATAGTTGTCTGGAAATTTAGTAGAATGACGCAGTTTACATTTCAGTTTTCCAACTGAAAATCATCTTTACGACAATGAAACGTGATAACAAATGAAATTTGTAATGGTTATTTCCTGGTGTCATGTGAACCCATGTGTTCCTGTTACAATTTCCACCTTTGGGCACCATACACTAATGCAAGTCCTTGTGGAGTATATTTGTTTTAAAGCATTGCAGGGAACTTGCTCCATGTTGACCTAAGGGTGTTTGTACTTAGACACTTCCAGGACAAAGAACCAGCATGCCTAGTAGGTAATTGAATTACTTGTGTTTGTCCCTTCATATTGCTCACCTTTGCACAGTGCACTCTCGTACCCGGCCTCAGAAGGGACTACTGTGTGACATATTTTCATTTCCAAAAATATGCAACCACAGGCTTGATATCAAAGGGGGGCTGTTGTCCAAAACAGTAGGCAACTTGCTGCTGCACGCATCTTGTGCACATTTTTGTGAGCACTGGAACTTGTAACCAATTATTGTGGCAGGTGGGAAAGAAGTCTTGAGGAGAAAGAAGTGACATGTACAATAGGAGGCAATTGATAATTTTTTCCACTGAATCGGCAAAGTCCAAAATCACAGAATGCATTGGGTCCATCAATTGCTCCTTTTTCCACACGCAAATTTGTTTTAACTGCCTTCCACAAATTTCATGCAGAGAACTTGTATAACATTTCTCTTATGTAAATAATGAAGTTGAAGTCAGGCTGGCTGTCGTTTCTGATGCCTACATATTCATCCATTGCTGTGCAACATAGATTACTCTAGGTTGTAATATTTTTCATTGATGCAAACAGAACAGAGTGTCTTTTATAAAACCTTGTAACCAATTTAGTATTTAAGAAGGAACTGCAGATGCTGGAAAATCGAAGGTAGACAAAAGCCTACGCTCGGTGAGACCAAGCATAGGCTTTGTTTCGCCGAACACCTCCGCTCGGTCCACATTAACCAACCTGACCTCCCGGTGGCTCAGCACTTCAACTCCCCCTCCCATTCCGTATCCGACCTCTCTGTCCTGGGCCTCCTCCGTGGCCAGAGTGAGCAACACCCGAAATTGAAGGAACAGCATCTCATATTCCACTTGGGCAGTCTGCATCCCGGTGGCCTGAACATTGAATTTTCCCAATTCCGTTAGCCCTTGCTGTCTCCTCCCCTTCCTAGCTCTCCCTCAGTCCTTGGGCTCCTCCTTTTTCCTTTCTTCTCCCCGCCCCCCCCCCCCCCACCACCCTCCATCAGTCTGAAGAAGAGTTTCGGCCCGAAACTTTGCCTATTTCCTTCGCTCCATAGATGCTGCTGCACCCGCTGAGTTTCTCCAGCACTTTTGTCTACAACCAATTTAGTATGCCTGGACACTGGGATATATATATTTAATACAATGGAGCAGATGGTTCAGGTTTATTATGCCTGAACACTCGGATAAGGGAAACGAGAGATATAGACGGTGATGTGGAGAGAATAAACAGCAATGAATGAAAGATATGCAAAAAAGTAACGATGATAAAGGAAACAGGCTATTGTAAGCTGTTTGTAGGGTGAAAATGAGAAGCTAGTGTGACTTGGGTGGGAGAGGGATAGAACGAGAGGGAATGTCGGGGCTACCTGAAGTGAGAGTAATCAATATTCGTACCACTGGGCTGTAAGCTGGTGGAGGCCTGTGGGGGGCCGGCGACAGCAGTCGGCAGCCGCGGCAGTTTCGGTGGTCCGGGCCCGGGATCGGCCGGGAAGGCAATGAAGGTCGGAGAGGCGGTGGATGTTGGTGCTGCTCCTCGTGGTGGCAATCTCGGCCTCGTGGTGTTCGGGCAGGCAGCATGGTCTACGGGTTGTCGAGTCGAGGAGTGTCAGTGGAGGGACTGGTCTAGAGGGGAGCAAGCTTGTGATTCTTGGTAGAGTACAGGTAGGTGAGGAAGTCTTAGTTGAGGGTGTGGATCTGGCGTTGAATGAAGTACAGTTGGCGTCCATTGCAGGTGTGGGTGAGTGAGGCCCGGAGCTGCGGGAGAGTCAGAGTGAGGACCTGCTGGTGCCGGCGCGTCGCAGCCAGTGTAGAACGCGGGACACGGAAGTAGAACTGTTGCGAAAAGCGGCAAATTAACTGTCGATACCTGTAATCTGGGTTGAGTCCGATTTCATATTTCGCTTGGGCAGTTTACAGCCCAGTGGTATGAATATTGATTTATCTCACTTCAGATAGTCCCAGCATTCCCTCTCTATCCTGCCCCACCCCAAGTCGCACTAGCTTCTCTTTCACCGTACAAACAGGCTGTTTCCTTTATCGTTACTTTTTTGCATATCTTTCATTCATTGTTCTTTATCTCTCCACATCACCATCTATATCTCTTGTTTCCCTTTTCCCTTACCAGTCTGAAGAAGGATCTCGACCCGAAATGTCACCCATTCCTTCTCTCCAGAGATGCTGTCTGTCCCGCTGAGTTACTCCAGCTTTTTGTGTATATCTTCGGTTTATACCAGCATCTGCAGTTCATTTTTACATACTCCAGTTCAATATATTCTGTTTGGAAAATATATAAAAATATGTCAGAAAAGTCAACAAACAACTATAAAACTGGTTTCAGGATCCAGCATGAAGTGGTGAACATTAAATAAACTGAAGAACTGAATTTCACATGAGAGAAAATACGATCAGTGATGGAATGGCAAGGTTGGGAAACATGGGTATATAAATGCAAGAAAATAACTATTGGATGATGTTGAATATGGCTATAGGAAACTGTCCCAGTCCTAAATAGGTCTGAGAACAATTGCTCTGCACTGTATGAGCAGACGTTTTCTTTATCTTTAATGGATGCAGACTTCATTTCTAATGCTAGCTATACCTAATTATCCTTGACAAGGTAGTGATGAGCTGTGCAGTCCATGTAGTGAATAGACCTCTGCAGTCCTTTTTACTGTATGTAGCACATTAAAGGATTTTGATGTAGTGATAATGAAGGTATAGCTATATATATCAGGTCAGAAAAGTGTGACTCAGAGGGGAGCTTACAGATGAATACTGTTTCCTTCTGCTTATTGCCTCAAATGATTGAGTTAGAGGCTTTGGAAAGTGCACCTTAGGGATGGTACACCCTGTATCCGTAATACGCTGAAGGTGAGGGAGTAAATGGCCGGGGTGTCAATCTGTAAGCTATTTTATCCTAGATGACGATGAGCTGTAGTACTGTAGCTACATTCAACCATTCGAGTGAGCAATCACTATATTGTAGGTGGAAAGGCTTTGGATATTCCGGCGACAAATCACTATTGCCGCACATCTGTCCTGAATGCTGACCTATTTAAAAAGTTATGTTGTGAAAGTAACCATGCAAATTGAATTTTTTTTCAAGTATATGGTCCCATCTTTAAGTTGTTCTAACATTAAATTAAAAGATGTGTCAAGGATTAGTAATAACAGAGGTCTAACCGATTGGGAGAACGGTATGACATCACTCAAAACGATGAGGTGTTTATGATTCTTTAGCAAAAATTGAATATGACTGTTTGAGTTGCTTTTGTCAAGTCCACCTCCACTGTATTGGTTTTAATTGTGTTTATTCATCGTGCATTACTTAATTATATCTGGGTTAAACTGCAAGTGGAAGATCAGAGCTTGAGAGAATTGCAGCACAGGCATTCTCTTCTTCTTATCGAGTCCACACACAAGATTAGAAGTTGTTCAACCAGAGCTGAACACACTTCTCGGCATCTGCATACAATGGTGTCTGTCTTGCGCTTCTTGTGCGTGGTGGTGGAAAGATTGGTGGAAACAGGGCCACGACGTGAACGCTCTTTCCTTGACCCCAGTACAGGCATTAATGATAATGCATAGAACTGTACAGCACAGGCCTGCGATGTCTGTGCATAGTAATCAACTTGATAACACAGCACAGTAGGAAAGCATTGATATGGACCTCTACTTAATATTGCATTGTATGCATATCTAGTTTTGGATGCTTAAACATCCATGTATGTTAGTCCTATTTTGCTCTCCATGCAAACCAAGCAAGCACAAACAGTCAAATTGACGTGTTTTGACTTTGAGGCAGAAATTTCTGAGCAGCCAGCTGTGCCCTCAAATTAATCTCAGGACGTTGTACCTGTTGCACTTTCTAAGATTAATTATTTATACCAGCCCGTGGACAATAACATAAAGTGAACAAGAGAGTCATTTCTGAATTTTGACTAATTCATTTCCATACCATGAAACACTGTTGTTCGTAACATTAATAAGGCAGAATTGGAGTGACCTTTGAAATCGTTACCTTAGTTCGTACGCATAGAAATCAACCTCTATTGTCTGGGAGATTCTTCATTATGCAATAAACTCCATAGCAAATGCAGGTCTCACAAGAAGACTTGGAAATGGCTATTGAGTGGAACAACTGGCTGATATTATTGTTATGCCAGTTGACCACAGGTTGACACCACAATATTCTCTGACAAATTATGAGTGGAAACTCATTGCAAATATCTGACTGGCGAACAGTGAAATAACTAAATATTGTTCCTGCAAACTTTTAAGTTTATATTATTAGCCACTGACAATAGAATTGTTGCATCTCATAAAGCATATTTTGTACCAGCATTCAACCTTGGCTAGATTTTCAACATATAAAATTGTCTGGTCAATTAATTAATTTATCTTATTCCTTAAGCTATGTGGAGTACCGTACTGCTAGCATGTGTAACTTCTGTGATTTTTCGACATATTTAATCATATCAGCAATTCTGTTTTTCCTTTCACAAAATAACAGATGTTTGTAGAGGGTGGCAGTGAAACACGAATCGTCCCAACCGCAGAGTTGGATAACGTTTGCTTGGTCCGGACTGACCTTCTCAAGGCCATCCATGACCGGCATTATTTCATCAAGTGTGTGGAGCAGTGTGAAGAGAACTACAACAACTACACAGCTCTATTGTAAATGAGGGCATCCTATCACATCAGCAACCCTAGCTGATAAACTCAGGGCATGTGTTTGAAAAAGAGACGGGTTAATATAATTATATTAAATATATATATATATATGGACATGATGAATGTTGAAATATATTGTTTAAAGGTTAAAGTTATAACTGTAATGATAAATTACTGGAAAAAATAACCTGACATTTATGTCTATTGCAGAAATGTTTAAAGTTATTATATTGTATCTCAAACTTCAACTGTATGATATGATATAAAACCAGATTACATTGGTTTTCATAAATATTCATTAAACATTAATATAAATCTGTTTATTTTACTGGGAAATGCACTGTATGGAAATGTTACATTTTAATAGTGTAATGAAACAGGGATGTATAATACCAATTAATATATAAGAGTTGAACAAATGTTTCTTCTATGGGATTTCAGAACAAATGTAAATTGTAGTTGCATCCATTTCCGTCCTGGATAAAACAAGCATTTGATTAGTTTTACAGTAACTGTTTTAATAGTATTTCAACAAGCATCTTGCTAACTGGTGTGACTCTACAACTAGGCCTTTTATAGTCTGAATAATCAATGATTTGTGCATGTCAAGAACACAGAAATGAGTCATTCTTGAATCCTTGTTAAATGAATAGCATTTTGCTTTGTAAGTACTGAGAATATTATTCAGACTTTTTAGAGGCGTAACTTAATTGTAAGTCAGCAATTTAGTGATGAGTAGATGTTCAGTTGATTGATTTGTGTAACTGGAGAGTTCTGGAAACTTGTACACATTGACTTTCTGAATCTGTTCTGTGTCAGTTACAATAAAAAAATAAACTTGATGCATTGAATTACTTGTCTTTCTTTGGGAAAAAAATAATTTAATTAATGGAGTTAATACTGAGCTTTGCTGTTTCTTCTGCCCACCTCCATTTTAATTTTAGATTAAAATCAAAATTATTTTGGTTGATATTGAATCAAACTATATTTGAACTTGAAATCCAATTAAATGTATCCCTTGATTATGATTTTCCATGGCAAGAAAATGTGAAGATGTCATAACATTCTATGCTTTATTATTTCATAATTTTGAGAGAGTTGATTTTTTTTAAGAGTTTGTCTACTTTCTATGTATCTGCTTTGAAAATAATTATTTTACCTTTGAATTTTTTTAAAAGGGCCATTTGGGTTGACTTTCTCCCATCCGCCCAACTCCCACTAAAGGGAGACTTCTGACCGACATCCACTATAAACCCACTGACTCCCATGGCTATCTAGATTACACTTCTTCCCACCCTGCTTCCTGTAAAGACTCCATCCCCTACTCCCAATTCCTCCGTCTACGCCACATCTGCTCCCAGGATGAGGTATTCCACACCAGGGCATCGGAAATGTCCTAATTCTTCAGGGAACGGGGGTTCCCCTCCCCTACTATAGATGAGGCTCTTACCGGCGTCTCTTCAATATTCAATACCCCGTAACACTGCTCTCTCTCCTCACCCCCCCCGCTCGTAACAAGGGCAGAGTCCCCCTAGTCCTCACCTTCCACCCCACTAGCCGTCACATACAATAAATAGTCCTCCGTCATTCTTGCCACCTCCAACGTGACCCCACCACTCGCCACATCTTCCCATCTCCCCCCCCCCCCCCCCCCCCCCCCCCCCGTCTGCTTTCCGCAAAGACCGCTCCCTCCGTAACTCCCTGGTCAATTCTTCCCTTCCCACCCGCACCACCCCCATCCCCGGGCACTTTCCCTTGCAACCGCAAGAGATGCTACTCTTGTCGCTTTACCTCCCCCCTCGACTCCATTCAAGGACCCAAGCAGTCGTTCCAGGTGCGACAGAGGTTTACCTGCACCTCCTCCAACATCATCTATTGTATCCGCTGCTCTAGATATCAGCTGATCTACATCGGTGAGACCAAGCGTAGGCTTGGCGATTGTTTCGCCGAGTGCCTCCGCTCGGTCCGGTGGCTCAGCACTTCAACTGCCCCTCCCATTCCGAATCTGTCCTTTCTGTCCTGGGCCTCCTCCATGGCCAGAGTGAAAACCACCGGAAATTGTAGGAGCAGCACCTCGTATTCCGCTTGGGCAGTTTGCACCATAGTGGCTTGAACATTGACTTCTCCAATTTCCGGTAGCTCTTATTGTCTCCTCCCCTTCTCAGCTCTCCCTCAACCCTCTGGCTCCTCCTCTTCCTTTTTTCTTCCCCACCACCCTACATCAGTCTGAAGAAGGGTTTCGGCCCAAAACGTTGCCTATTTCCTTCGCTCCATAGATGCTGCCACACCCGCTGAGTTTCTCCAGCACTTTTGTCTACCTCCCACTAAAGGGATCCATGAGCAATGGCATAACTGTGTGGAGGATCGGTGGAACTTAATGTTCATAAATTGAATGAATAAAAATGCTGAGTATTTGATGAATTTTTGTTTATGACTATGTTTCAAACAGAGTTAGTAATGTGACAAACATTAAAAAATGTAGTTGTTGAAGAGAATGCCACAGATTGGTGTATGGTGAAACATTCAAAATAATTCAAATTGGGGGAAAATCCTGTTACATTGCATAGAGTATTACTAAACATAAGGTTAAGATTACTTTCTGGATCTCATGACTGATGGGTTTGGATTCCTTAAGTATTTTTTGCAGACTTATTGGAATTTAAGGCTTTTGAAAGGAGATTGAATCCGAGAATGAAGGTATGTGCACTATTTTTGAATTTGATTGAACTCAGAGTTTATTTTTGGGCTGTTCTGGTATCTTACTACAGGAGTATTGTTCATAAACAGGGTGGTAGTGGAGCTGTGTATCTGCTTCCCAAGGACCTGCATTTGCAGATTCAAATTAGTTTATTGTCATATGTACAACAGTGCAATTAAATTACTTGTTCACGTGAAGCTCACAAAGTAAACAGTAATGTTAAATACATAATAAATATGATTGCAGAAACAACAAAACATTGCAAGTGGGAAAGCTTAGTAATGCAACCAAATATTAAAGTAAAATAATCAAATTGCCCGAATGAGGTAGAATTCAGAGTAAGAGTATGTGGCAGCACCTTTGGAATTGGGTAAAATGAGTGCTTGGTTCCTGAGTCAGATACCAGTGGGGAAGAAGCTGTTCTTAAGTCTGGATGTCCAAACTTTCAAGCTCCTGCATCTTCGCCCAAAAGATAAGACAAAAGAAAAGGGAATGGTCATGATAGCAGGTATCTTAAATGATGCTTTCTGCCTTACTGATGCTATGCTATGGGCTGGATGGAGGGAAATGATGAGCCTATGATCGATTAGGCTGTGTTCACCATTATTTGCATGTTCAGGCAGTCATGAGCAGAGCAGTTACCATGCCTGGCTGAGACGCATTCCATCAATGTGGAATTCTCAGAAGGCAGTGGAGGCCAATTCACTGGATGTTTTCAAGAGAGATTTAGATTTAGTTCTTAGGGCTAAGGGAATCAAGGGATATGGGGGGAAAAGCCAGAACAGGGTACTGATTTTGGATGATCAGCCAAGATCATATTGAATGGCGGTGCTGGCTCGAAGAGCCAAATGGCCTACTTCTGCACCTTTTTTCTATGTTTCTATTAGAATACGTTTTATAGCGCATGAGTAGAAATTCAAGAGAATCCTCACGGACATGCTAAATCTCGATGCCGAAGAAAGTAAATACAATGAGGCACTCTCATGATCACTGCATCAGCGTGAAGGGTTGAGGTTTGGTGGCTGATATCATGGATGCCTAGGAATGAAGTTGGTAAACCATTTTCTACACCATAGAAATACACATACACATTTATAAACAATTTTTTCCCATCAATATACCTCCCTCTTCAGATTTCATTTGTGAGCAATTAACCTATTATACTAATTACTAAAAATATAAAATTAAATTAATTTTTTTAATTGTTTTTTTAACTTTCAGAGATGTAGTACATATCGTCTCAAAAATTCACTGTCTATCCAAAAATCCCAAGATAGAAAACCCCAATTTCTGATATTTTTGACAAGGCCAATAGTTTGATTGAAGAGTGTAGGAAGGAACTGCAGATGTTGGTTTGATGAAGGGTCTCTTCGTAGCAAAGATGAGCAGGAAGCAAGAGGATTGAGTAATGTTTAAAGAGCAACAGAAGATAAATAAAAAGAATATGGGGAGAAAAGATGAGGTACGAAGGTAAGCTAGCCAAGAATATACAGGAGGATAGTAAAAGCTTTTTTAGATATATGAAGAGGAAAAAATTAGTTAAGACCAAAGTTGGACCCTTGAAGACCGAAAAAGGTGAATTTATTATGGGGAGCAAGGAAATGGCAGATGAGTTGAACAGGTACTTTGGATCAGTCTTCAATAAGGAGGACACAACCAATCTTCCTGATATAGTAGTGGCCAGAGGATCTGGGGTGATGGAGGAACTGAAGGAAATCCACATTAGGCAGGAAATGGTGTTGGGTAGACTGATGGGACTGAAGGCTGATAAATCCCCAGGGCCTGATGGTCTGCATCCCAGGGTACTTAAGGAAGTGGCTCTAGAAATCGTGGATGCATTGGTGATAATTTTTCAATGTTCTATAGACTCAGGATCAGTTCCTGTGGATTGGAGGGTAGCTAATGTTATCCCACTTTTTAAGAAAGGCAGGAGAGAGAAAACAGGGAATTATAGACCAGTTAGCCTGACATCGGTGATGAGGAAGATGCTGGAGTCAATTATAAAATATGAAATAGCCGCACATTTGGATAGCAGTAACAGGATCGGTCCGAGTCAGCATGGATTTACGAAGGGGAAACCATGCTTGACTAATCTTCTCGAATTTTTTGAAGATGTAACTAAGAAAATGGACAAGGGAGAGCCAATGGATGTAGTGTACCTGGACTTTCAGAAAGCATTTGATAAGGTACCACATAGGAGATTAGTGGGGTAGAGTGCTGACATGGATAGAACATTGGTTGGCAGACAGGAAACAGAGAGTAGGGATTAACTGGTCCCTTTCAGAATGGCAGGCAGTGACTAATGGGGTACCGCAACGCTCGGTGCTGGGACCGCAGCTATTTACAATGTACATTAATGATTTGGATGAAGGGATTCAAAGTAACATTAGCAAATTTGCAGATGCCACAAAGCTGGGTGGCAGTGTGAACTGTGAGGAGGATGCTATGAGAATGCAGGGTGACTTGGACAGGTTGGGGGAGTGGGCTGATGCATGGCAGATGATGTTTAATGTGGATAATTGTGAGGTTATCCACTTTGGTATAAAAAAACGGAAGGCAGATTACTATCTAAATGACGTCAAGTTGGGAAAAAGGGAAGTACAACGGGATCTGGGGGTCCTTGTTCATCAGTCTATGAAAGTAAGCATGCAGGTACGGCAGGCAGTGAAGAAAGCGAATGGCATGTTGGCCTTCATAACAAGAGGAGTTGAGTATAGGAACAAAGAGGTCCTTCTGCAGTTGTACAGAGCCCTAGTGAGGCCACACCTTGAGTCTGAAGAAGGGTTTTGGCCTGAAACATTGCCTATCTGGTCTGAAGAAGGGTTTCGACCTGAAACGTTGCCTATCTCCTTCGCTCCGTAGATGCTGCTGCACCCGCTGAGTTTCTCCAGCCTTTTGTGTACCCTGGAGTATTGTGTGCAGTGTTGGTCCCCTAATTTGAGGAAGGACATTCTTGCTATTGAGGGAGTGCAGCTTAGGTTTGCAAGGTTAATTCCCGGGATGGCGGGACTCATATGCTGAGACAATGGAGCGGCTGGGCTTGTACACTCTGGAGTTTAGAAGGATGAGAGGGGATCTCAGTGAAACATATAAGATTGTTAAGGGTTTGGACCCGCTAGAGACAGGAAACATGTTCCCGATGTTGGGGGAGTCCAGAACCAGGGGCCACAGTTTAAGAATAAGGGGTAAGCCATTTAGAACGGAGACGAGGAAACACTTTTTCTCACAGAGATTTGTGAATCTGTGGGATTTTCTGCCTCAGAGGGCGGTGGAGGCAGGTTCTCTGGATGCTTTCAAGAGGGAGCTAGATAGGGCTAAAGATAGCGGAGTCAGAGGATATGGGGAGAAGGCATGAACGGGGTACTGATTGGGGATGATCAGCCATGATCACATTAAATGGCGGTGCTGGCTCGAAGGGTCGAATGGCCCACTCCTGCGACTATTGTCTATTGTCTCGACCCGAAACGTCACCTAGTTATTTTCTCCAGAGATGCTGTCTGACCTGCTGAGTTACTCCAGCTTTTTTTTTGTCTATCTTTAGCTTTATTGAAGATATGTGTCAACTGAAAGTACTCCTAACCAAAGGAGGATGGAGTAGCAACTTCGAGATGTGCGTCTCTTCCATCAAACGCTAGAGGGCACAACTAAACTGTCCAATTCCATGGTAGAAACAAAATGATGGAGTAACTCAGCGGGATAGGCAGCATCTCTGGAGAGGAGAAAAGGGTGACGTTCGGGTCGAGACCCTTCTTCTGTCCAATTCCATGCTTTGAATGCATTTAGAACCATTCACTGCACGGATACGGATTGTGAGCACTGTATATATATATTTTAATTAACTTCCATTACCGGTGTAGATTGGCTTCATGAAATATGTATAAAATATAGTTATTTGCGATTTTAAAAAAGTGGTCTCAAGCATGCATGAGTCTGAGGTACAACGTTTCTCACCGTTAAGTTTTATTCAGACGCCGTACGAAGGACCACACGGGGACATGGATGTTTGCTGAATGCCGAAGTGCGACTCGGATTTGCAAAATCTAGAGCCGAAAGGGGAATACAAACCCTAGCAGTGGTCTGCATCGTTGGTCGGCATTTCAAGTTGTTTGGCTTGTGGCCTCCGTCGTCGATTTCCGCAACAAAATTGCAGCGCAAGCACAGAACTGTGCCGATGATAAACAACGGGTGGGCAATGCCACGGACATCCTCGGCAAATTCTTCACCGAAATCTTGCACTTCTTTCTGATGGACCTGGAGAGTCTCTACTTGGCTCTCGCTGCCAGCGATTCTTGGCCGAGCCGCTCTGCATGTTCCAGCACTTTGTGCAAAATGTAAACAATTGCTGGTGAGTAACCAAGAAGCAACCGGTAGCCAGGGTGTACACGAACCACCGCGTGGTCAAAAGAAGTTTCTGAATGAAGGTCCCCACCCGAAACTTCACCTGTTCGTGTTCTCCAGAGACGCTGCCTGACCCGCCGAGTTACTCCAGCACTTTGTGTCCTATCCGGTTTGTCAGTCCGGTTTGTCAGTCGGAGGCGATGATTGAATGTTTCACGAGTGCAGGCAAACAGCGAAGTCCAATTACACCCAGCCGTCGCCTTTAAGATAGACACGAAATGCTGGAGTAACTCAGCGGGACAGGCAGCATCTCTGGAGATAAGGAATGGGTGACATTTCGGGTCGAGACCCTTCTTCAGACTGGTTAGGGATAAGCAAACACACAGGCCTCAAGGGGTTTGAATTATTATGTTCCCGCGTCCAAACAACCACACGTTTTAGTTCCATTGTGTGTATAACTCGTTATCACCCAGATCACAGCCAACAACGGACCGTTTCCTTGATCATCGTTACTTTTTTGACTATCTTTGGAGTTAACCCTTTTCAGCGTTCTGCATTCAGAAGCGGCGCACCATTGAGGGGGAAACACCCCAAATGAAACTGGCGAAACTCCTACCGTGAAAATTGTCTTCAGACCGAATCGTTTGATAAAACTTTACCAGCACGGTTCCCAAAGTAATTCCTCTGTGCAAACATCTCCCCTTGAAGAACAGTGCCCATCAGAAGCGCTGTTTAATTTAGTTGAAAGTTGGCATGAGTGAAAATTTCGCTCAACATGTTATTCAATCTAAGTGCCACCTAGCAAACTGTAGCAACATCTGTATTTCTGTATAACTCGTTTTCATCTCGCCCACAGCTAACAATGGCCAGTTTCCTTGATCATCGTTACTTTTTTGCATATCTTGCCCCTGATTCTCAGTCTGAAGAAAGGTCTCGACCCGAAACGTCATATATTCCTTCTCTCCAGAGATGCTGCCTGACCCGCCGAGTTACTCCAGATTATTGCAACAATCTACGCGTTTTGACTTATGTTGGACAGGGCAATTTCCCAGAGAAATCTCGAACCCTGGAAGGTTCTGAGCCTGAAAGAGTTAATTTGGGTGACGTTTTTGTTTGAGATTTTTAGCTTCCTCAGAGAGAAATTGTAAAGACATCAGTTGAAGGCTGAGGACAGAATGAGAGGGAGAGATAGAGAGAGGGGGAGAGCACATGGAGAGAGAAATAAACTGAATTCCCAATTGACAACTGAATTTCCAATTCACAGTCGGGAACACTTGTGGTAAGAGGAATCGAGATTCCTGGGGAAAGTGATGAGAGTCAGAGGGAGAGCAGTGCAGCGTGGGGTCGGGATAGAGTCAGAGAGGCAGCAAGCATGAGGAGTCGCTGTAGAAATCAATGGGGCGATAGGATCACCGCCCAGTGTGAAGGCAGAGACAGAGACAGAGACAGCCAGCTTGCGATTGGAACAAGAGGCGAATCCTGGGCGACAATGGACGAGCTGGAGGTTGTAATGGGAGCATGAAGCCAAGTCGGTGCCGAGAAAGTGAGCGAGCCGTACGGGGGCCCGCACCGCAGCCGGAGCCAGTAGAGTCGGCAACAGTTCCAGCAGAGCGAAGATAACCCAGCCGGCGAGCGCTCAAATCTGCCAAGACACGGGGGAAGGGACAAGCTTGAGGAGTTGAGTGGGCGACTCAAAGCACGGGATGCTCCAGCAGGTATTGCCGCGAAACGCACAGGGACATGCATATGGTAACTTTATGATGGCCACATGGAACTTACTCGCTGCTTCATTTCTGCTGTTTCACCGAGATTTCTGAACGAGGCAAGTAGCGAGAGGCAACAAGTTTAAGGTGGATATTTATTCAAGGGAATAAAGTCCAGAAATTGCTGGGATAAAAATCTCAGCAGGTAAGGCAGCGTGTGTGGATGGAGAAGCAGACGTTTCCACTGCGACCGCCTTTGTAAGAACACATTTCTCTAATTTCAAGTAACCCTTGCATTCCCTCTCTCCGTCCCTCTCCTGCCCGTTTCATTGTTCGCATTCCTTGGTTATCACCTCTCATACAGCCAACATTGGACCATTGTGGGCTCCACCTTTCCTTGGTCGTGGGTGATGTCTCAGATTTGTCCTAAACTGTTTCATACCTCCTTTTTCCCTCTCCCCGGCTCTCAGACTGAAGAAGGGTCCTGACCCGAAACGTCACCTATTCTTTTTCTCCAAACGTGCTAGAATTTTTGTCTATCTTCTGCAGTTTGTTTGGTTTCCATTTACGTAATGGAAATCCATGTTGGGGTGGAAGATTGTACAACTTGGGAATAATTACATAAGGGAGTAGTTTCGGGGAGAAGGATTGAGGCAAATCAGACTCTCTGTGGAGAAAGCAGATGATGGCACAGTTATGCTGAATTCCAGGCACAGCACAGCTGATGGAAATAAGATGTGATTCTTCATGCAGACCTAGATTGTGTTCTCAACCTCAAGCAAACGGCTTTTGGCGTTCACCTGTGTACATCTGCCCACAGATTTTGTTATTTGTGGTCTTGGCAACATATTTCTATTAATGCAGCATCTGTTTCACTGTGGTGTTCCCCACAGGGGAGCTGTACGTTGGTGAAAGAAACAGCCAGTTTCTCCAGCCTGTCAGCTTAAGGTTTCACACTGGGCCATTCTGGGTCAAATGGGGAAGTGAAAAAAAAGACTTAAAATTGCATTTCAATCATTAAATAATAAATTAAAAGATTAGAATATAGAAATGGGATGAAGGGAACAGGCAATACAGGAAACAACTTAAAAAAAGTCTGCTGTATTAATTTTCTTTGGAGAGATTAAGACTTGTATTATATTTTCAGGTGGAGAGCAGGATCATCTGCAATTAATATTTCACTTATCCCTACTCTTCCACTAGTGGAAAAACCCTCTCCACCCACTCTGTTCAGGCCTTTAGCTTAATGTTACAGCATGAGAAATACCCATTTAAAAAATATTACAGGAATATTAAAATCACTTTTTAAAGTTTGGGGTATTTGTATTATTTTAGGGTTAGCATGTGGAGTTTCTGTTCAAAATGAAGGATATAGATATTCAGCTAAGGGATTGGAAGAAAGCTTATATGGGTCTATCATTAATCATTTACAGCAAAGGTTTCATTTATAAACAGCATATGAATTTGATTATGAGAAATTCCATATGGGTTTATATTTATATCTGTTACTCATAATTACTCATGGTGGTGCAACTGGCAGAGCTGCTGCCTCACGGTGTCAGAGACCTAGGTTCAATCCTGACCTTGGGAGATGTCAACATAGAATTTGCACATTCCCCCTGTAACCGCATGGGTTTCCTCTGAGTGCTCGTTCTTCTCCTACATCCCAAAGACGTGCAGGTTTGTAGGCTAATTGGCCTCTTCAAGTTACCCCTAATGTGTAGAGAGTGGATGAGAAAGTGGGGAACATAGAACTAGTGTGAATGGGTGATCAATGGCCGGCGTGGACTTGGTGGGCTGTCGGGCCTGTTTCTATGCTGCATCTTTCAATCAACCAATCAATTAGTATTTTACAATTTTTGGGTGTATTTTTAAGGACCAGTTGGCAGACACATATGTGTAAACGTAAGTTTTAGTTTGGTTTAGAGATACAGTATGAATAAAATGTGCAGCCGACTGTTCGCGCTAGTTCTATGTTATCCTGCTTCCCCTACACATTAGCGGTTATTTACAGAGGCCAATTAACCTATAAACCTACACATTTTTGGGATGTGGGTGGAATCCGGAGCATCCATCGAAAACCTACCCACACACAGAGAGAACTCCATACAGAGAGCACCCAAGGTCAGGATCGAACCTAGGTCTCTGGCGTTGCGAGGCAATAGCTCTGAAATATAGGTTGATATCAGTAATTTATAAGATGTAGAGCAAAATATTGTTTAGGATGTAAAGTATGGAAATCCATTTTGAGGTTCAACTTGCAACGTAATGTATCCCTGTGACAAGAATTCTTTGCTGATAGTCTCCATGGATTTGCATGGATTGTGAGATCGCTGTTGCATTTGTGGTCTGAAAATAGTAACAAGGAGGGAGGGTTAAATAGAAATACACTTGCCCAGTCCCACTTGTCCAATGACTCAGTTCCCTTTCTCTGTTTTACATCTTCAATCCCTGCACCAAAAATACAAAAAGACTACATGGATAGGACAGGTTTGGAGGGATATGGACCAAATGTGGGCAGTTGGGACTAGTGTAACTGGTCTCCCCCATTGTCAGAGTGAGGCTAAACGCAAATTGGAGGAGCAGCATCATATTTCGCTTGGGCAACTTGCAGCCCCAAAATATGAATATTGATTTATCTAACTTCAAGTAACCCCGGCATTCCCTCTCTCCATCCCTCCCCACCCAAGTTGCACCAGCTTCTCGTTTTCACCCAACAAACAACGAACAATGGCCTGTTTCCTTTATCATCGTTAATTTTTTTGCATATCTGTCATTCATTGTTCTTTATCTCTCTACATCATCGTATATATCTCTTTTCCTTGATAGTCTGAAGAAGGGTCTTGATCCAAAACATCGTCCATTCCTTCTCACCAGAGATGCTGCCTGTCCCGCTGAGTTACTCCAGCTTTTTCTGTCTAGCTGGGACATGTTGGCCGGTGTGGGCAAGTTGGGCCAAGGGGCCTGTTTCCACACTGTACCACGCTAATTACTTTGGAATCAGATGTCCACCAATGTTGCTCTTTGCTATGAATCTGCAGCAGCAAATAGACAGGATCTTATGCAAGACTGCCTTGTTCAACACAACAATGTACAACACACGTACCCACTTGACGTAAATAACTTTTCCATAGGTATTAGTCTGATTCACTTTGTAATCAAGTGCTTTATTATTGTCATCCTTACCCAGATGCAAACAAATGTTATTCCCTTAATCTCTTTTCTAGCTCATAGACCTAGGATTTAATTGCTAAAAAAATACTAACGCTAATACGAACACTGAAACACACAGAACAAAATAAAAAGTCATGCATTAAATTGTTTTATTCTTGCTGTTTTATTTGACTCATTTACAGAATTCGTGGTTTTGAAAGAGTGAGTGACATTTATACGTCTAGATAGGTGGAAGGGCTATGAGATGTGTTTAGTTAGCGATGAATAGTAGTTACTGTATGTTGCCTTCTCATGGTATTTTATTTGCAACAAGTACAGACAGCAACAACAAGTGGGCGGCACGGTGGCGCAGCAGTAGAGTTGCTGCCTTACAGCGCCAGAGACCCAGGTTCGATCCTGACTACAGGTGCTTGGCTGTACAGAGTTTGTACTTTCTCCATGTGACCTCCAGGGGTTTTCTCCAAGATAAGGGTACTCAAAATGCTGGAGAAACTCAGCGGGTGCAGCAGCATCAATGGAGCGAAGGAGATGGGCAACGTTTCGGGCTGAAACATCTGAAGAAGGATTGCAGCCCAAAACGTTGCCCATCTCCTTCGCTCCATAGATGCTGCTGCATCCGCTGAGTTTCTCCAGCATTTTGTGTACCCTCGATTTTCCAGCTTCTGCAGTTCCTTCTTTAACACGTTTTCTCCAAGATCTCCGGTTTCCTCCCACACTCCAAAGACGTACAAGTGTGTAGGTTAATTGGCTTGGTGTAAGTGTAAATTGTGCCCAGTGTGTATCGGATAGTGTTAATGTGCGAGAATTGCTGGTCAGTACGGACCCGGTGGGCCGAAGGGTCTGTTTCCACATTGTATCTCTAAACTAAACTAAACTGATTGGAGCAGATTTTTCTACCAGTAAGTTATTTTTAATTTTTTTAATCCATTGTATTTCACACTCAGTTTTAGGTTCAATGTGTGACTGAGGGTCAGTGATAGACATTTTATTGGTTATGAAGATCTGAAAATGGTGCAAAGAATTTCTTCAGTAGAGCTAGGGTGCTGATCAATCACCTTAATGATGAAAAATCTGCAGAGCGCGGGTTAAATCTGGGTTCAAATGACTACAATTTATCAGGACAAGCACAGACATGACCATTCACAAGCTTCAATATTCCAGGTATTTGTATGCAATCACCAATTGTTATTGCATATAAATACCTGGAATATTGAAGTTTGTTTTTTGGTTCTTAAATAAATGAGGATTTACATAGTGCTTGTTATTAAACCTCCAGGGGTTCTGCATTCCTCTATCTCGAGCTTCCTGCAAACCTCAGCCCACTTTGCCTTTGATTACATTCAATGATCTCGAGCCTAAAGTTTGCAATCTCTCTTACACACCTTTCCTCCTCTCCTGAAGTCACTCCATAAATCTTATTTCTTTGTGCTTTTGATCACCCTTTTAACAACTGTTTTTCTATATCAGCGGCATGGCGGCGCTGCTGGCAGAGCTGCTGACTCTCAGCATCAGAGACGCGGGTTCAATTCTGATCTTGGATACCATCTGTAGTTTGCATGTCCTCCCTGTGATCGCGTGGGTTTCCTCCCTGTGCTCTGGTTTCCTCCCACATCCCACAGATGTGCGGGATTGTGGGTTAATTGGCCTCTGCAAATTGTCCCTAGTGTGTGGGAAGTGGATGAGAAAGTGGGAGAACATAGAACTAGTGTGAATGGACGATTCCATGCTGTATCTCTAAAAATATATATTTTATTAGTTGGTTATATTTCTCTGAAAAGGCACATTGTGTTTTACTGTGTAGGAAGGAAATGCATATATTGGTTTCACCGAAGATAGTCTGAAGAAGGATGTCAATCCGAAACTTCGCCCATTCCTTCTCTTCAGAGATGCTGCCTGCCCTGCTGATCCTGTCCTTTATTGCACAATATGAATGCTGGTCCTTGTATGGGATTATTTACTCTAATGTGTTGGGACCGGTTTGCATCTATAGTTCAATGTATGGGCAGGTAACATATGTACATTTAAAGGTCAGAGAATAAATCGACCATGTGAACACTTGAGGTACAGTCTGGTGTCGTGGAGTCAGAGCAGTTAGTGCTTCTAACTCACCACTGCAGGATCCTTACTGTAATACTACCTTTATGTGCTGTCTTTGTGGAGTTTGCATGTTCTTCCTGTGACCATGTTGGTTTCTGCTCTGGTTTCCTCCTATTTATGTTGGTAGGTTAATAGGCTTTTGTAAATTACCCCTTAATGAGAGTAAGTTGCTGAACAAATTGCAAGGGAGTTAGTGGAGACATGAGAGTTAAATAAGTTGTAGGGATATAGGGAAAAATGGAGAGGAGGAATGAGACAGGTGGGATTGCTGTGCTGGGAGCTAGCATGAAGCTGATAGCCTGAATGGCCTCCGCTGACATTGTAGTAAATTGGTACGATAGTTTCCCTTGAGCATTTGTGTTCAGAGTGTATTGGTTTGCTGGGTGCTTGTATTCACCAAATGTAACTTGGATTAAGTTTTATGAAAGGACAAAAAAAAAATCAATAGCCAATATTGTAAGTATGATAACATCCACAAGATGGTATTGAATGCTGTAAACGGTTAGTACAAGCAAAAACGTGGTAAGTAATCTAAGCAGTATTTGTAGCAGAGTCAGAAGAGGGGTGCCAACCCAAAAAGGCATCTGTTCGTGTTCTCCAGAGATGGTGCCTGACCCACTGCGTTACTCCAGAACTTTGCTTTTTTAAGCAGTATAGTACAATGAAAACCAGCAGTGGATTATTAAATCTTTTGTGTGCGTGCGTGTGTGTACATGTGTGCGCGTGCGTGTGTGTAGTGCGTGCATGTGTGCGTGCATGTATGTGCACATGTGTGCTTGTATATATATGTATGTGTGAGTGCACACGAATGAGTGTGTGCGCGTGCGAATATGTATCTGTTTAGTAAAGATTCCTAGATGATTGTTGGTATTGCAGCAGCTTGCGCATCAAGTGGATCTGATAATATTTGTCCTGTTGCACAAATCTCAGTGTAATAGCCCTTGCATGAGGTATGTTAATGGACTTAATAAAAATATACACTACCATGGCACAGTGAATGTGGCCCAGAGGAGGTTTACGAGAATGATCCCAGGAATGATTGGGTTAACATATGATGGCACTGGGCCTGTACTCAATGGAGTTTAGAAGGATGAGGGTCAACCTTATTGAACTCAGAGAATAGTGAAAGGCCTGGATAGAGTGAATGTGGAGAGGATGTTTCCACTAGTGGGAGAGTCTAGGACCAGAGGCCATAGCCTCAGAATAAAAGGATGTACCTTTAGAAAGGAGATGAGGAGGAATGTCTTTAGTCAGAGGGTGATGAATCTATTGACAGACTCTTTGTTTGTATGTGTGTCAGGGGTTACAGGGGAGAAGGCAGGAGAATGGGGTTGAGAGGGAAAGATAGATCAGTGACGATTAAATGGCGGAGTGGACTTGATGGACCGAATGGCCTAATTCTGCTCCATTCACTTATGAACTTAAGTTTCTGACTGATGACACACCAATCACAACTAGAATTACCCACATTCAGAATTCGTAATCCCCATTACTGATGGCTCCTTGCAGTGTGAAGAATTATTGGAGGAATCACACGGGACCATCCTCGTTCACCCATGTGTCTATCTAAAAGCCTCTTTAACACTACTATACTATCATATCTGCCTCTATAACCATCCCTGGCAATGCGTTCCAGGCCCCCACTACTCTCTGTGTTAAAAACTTCCCCCTCTCACCTGAAATCTATGCCCTCAAGTGTTGGATATTTCCATCCTGAGGAAAAGGTTCTGACTGTCTACCTTGTCTGTGCCTTTCATAATTCTATATACTTCTATTAGGTCTCCTGTCAACCTCTAACATTCCAGGGAGAATGGTCCAAGCATATCCAACCTCCCCCTGTAGCTGAAAACCCTTTAATCCAGGCAACATTCTGGTAAACCTCCTCTGCACCATCTCAAAAGACTCTACATCTTTCCTGTAAAGGGGCAACCAGAACTGCACACAGTACAGTTATAATTAATGCCCCTAGCAATGAAGGCAAGCATACCTTATGCCTTCTTTACCACCCTATCCTTCGACTTGTGCTGCCACCTTCATTGAGCTACAAACCTGGACTCCAAGATCCCTCTGCACATCAATGCTGTTAAGGGTCTTGCCATTGATTGTATACTTTCCCCTAACATTCAACCTCCCAAAGTGCAACACCTCACACTTGCTTGTGTTATACCCCATCTGCCATTTCTCCACCCATTTCTGCAACCAATCTATAACCCGCTGTATCTTCTGACAGCATTCCACATTATCTGCAACTCCTATTTTGGTGTCATCAGCAAACATACTCACCAACCAATTTACATTTAAGTCCAGGTCATTTATATATATCTGGGGAATTCTCAAGAGCTGTCTAGCCTATAAAAATGTTGGTTTTGCAGGAAGTGTTCATAAATCACTTTTAACCTTTAAATCATTTTATAGCATATACTGTAGGTTTTGTTGCCCGTCCCTGATTATCCATGCATAGGTGGGTGTGAGCCACCATGTTAACTGCTGCAGTCTTTATGTTAAAGTTGCTCAATCCATGATGTTAGGCAGGGAGTTCCAGTATTTATACAGTGAAGGAAAACAGATACATTTCCAAGTCAGGATGATGTGTGACTTGGACAGGAGGTGACATTCCCATATGCCTACTCCCTTGACTGTCATGGTGGTAAAGGATGCCGTTAAACAAGAACTTGATACAAGAATTCACCGCAGAACTAGATACAGATAAGACCACCCGAAACCAGTTAAAGGTAAAGCCACCACAACCCTCAAAGCTCCTCAATCATCTTTGGTCACTTCTGCATTCTCCTGGTTTCAGCAATTATTCAAGACCAACATTTAAGGTTGACGTATCATCAAATTATTTGCACAAACTTGCAAAAACTTTGCCGATGCCTAAACGTGGTTACTCCTTGTGTACTGTCTCCATGGCAAAGCGGTAGAGTTGCTGCCTTACAGCGCCAGAGACCCGGGTTTTATCCTGTCTACGTGGTTTGTACATTCTCCCGCGACCTGCATGGCTTTTCACTGAGATCTTCGGTTTCCTCCCACACTCCAAAGACGTACATGTTTGTAGGTTAATTGACTTGGTATGAATGTAAATGGTCCCTAGTGTGTGTGTGTGGAATAGTGTTAATGTACGGGGATCGCTGGTCGGTGCGGACTCAGTGGGCCAAAAGGCTGTATCTCTAAACTAAACTAAACTACTGCCGAGGTGAAGTCCACTGTATGATTTTACCGGATTGTGTGCAAAACAAAAAATACCCAGAAAAAGAACATGGGTAAGCATCTCACTTTAAACTATATATCTGCTAATATATGATCTTGAAGAATCTGAAATGGATTTATACTTTGAACCTGTTAGATTTGTGGATGTAAAAGAACGGCAGATGTTGTAAATCTAAAATAAAACCATAAAATGCTGGAAATTCTCACCAGACCAGGCAGCATCTGTGTTAGCTCTATTTCTCTTCTCACTAAGCATTTCCTGATTTTTCAGTTTTTATTTTGGATTGGTGGAAATTTGAGCTTCAGAATAAGTAAAAATAGCTTTTAAGTTCTACATGCATACTCATGAAGAGCACAAACTAGGCAAGAACTACATGCACACTGCTCAAAAGTGGATGAGAAGATTATAGATTATCAAAAGATTTTGCTTTCCCTTGATGCTATAACAGTAAAACCAATACTGACACCTTTTTTTATTCCTTTTATGAAGGTTTAACCCAGAAGAAAGGGAGATGATGCCTAACTCTGAGATGAAGGTTCCTCCGCTGTGCTCTACTTTCCTCTTCAAGGCATTTACTTACATATTCTGCCTACAGATGACCATATAAAATAACCTACAAAGTACCCTTTACCAAACTGCGGCTATAGCTGTTACAATGGAATCTATTCTTTTATAATTTTGTTTTGAGTTCCAGCAATTGCTAAATCATCGTTCCAAGTTGTTGCATCTAAAAATGGTTTGTCAATGAACTTCATGCTTAGTGCTCTGGAACTTGTAACTGAAGGACTCTGATGTTCTTTGGGAGACTCAGTGGGAACGCATTACTGCAGGTATGGCAGTGAGCGCTGTGAAGTCAATGTATTGGGAAGTGTTCCCTCCAATGCCCACTAAGCGAGTTTACTGCACTCCTGTGTATCAGGACCGGCAATTATTTGTATTCGGAGGCTGCAGTGAGACGGGACTGCCTCTGGACAAGGTGGAAATGCTGGACGTAGTCAGTCAGAAGTGGACGGGGCTTCCCTCGATGCCCACCCCTCGCGCTGGGGCCGCAGTCGCCATTCTGAACAAGCAAATCCTCACCATTGGAGGCATGAACGAAGACCAGTGCCCTCTAGGAACAATGGATGTCTTTAACATGGACGAAGGCAAGTGGGAGAAAAAAGCACCACTGGGACAACCTTCAATGGGAATCACAGCTGTCAACAAAGGTATGTCACTTAATATTTCCCAGTCGGACTTGAGCTTTCTCTTGGAGAACTTCAGCGAACATGAAGTCAGAGGTAACAGTTCATTTACTGACAAAACAGGAATGAAGTTAGACAAAAAATGCTGGAGAAACGTGGCGGGTGAGGCAGCATCTATGGAGAGAAGGAATATTCGGATCGAGACCCTTTTTCAGACAGGAAAGAAGTATATGTCCTGTGTAGCAATAGATGAAATAATATTTTACGTATAGTACGATATATTTAAGGCGGAGATTGACAGATTCTTGATTAGTAAGAGTTTCAGAGGTTATGGGGCGGTCAGGCGAATGGGGTTGAGAGGGAAAAATAGATCAGCCATGATTGAATGGCAGAGTAGACTAGATGGGCCGAATAGTCTAATTCTGCACCTATAATTTATGAACTTCTGAATATAAATTAAAACTTGGTTCTAAATTGTTTTTACTTGTTTAGAGTCTGTGATAATTAAATATAATTTAGTTTTTATGTTCTAAAGCCAGCGTTAAATAGATAAATGTAATTTAAATTATGGACAGATTACTTGATCTTGGCTTCTGCTGTGACATGTTAATATTATGCTGCATTTAGAGATCTCTCACTAAAATGCAAAGTTCAGTGAAAGCTCATTCTATCAACTTCTGAGAAATCCTAAAATGGATTGTTGCAAAAACATTTTGTTGCTTTATCATCATGCTGTGTAAGAGAGAATCATGGTTTGAAGTCTCAGCATGTTTTAATTTCAAAGTCACGAGACTCCTTAACAACATGACTTTATGCTGCTGCTAAGCAACGAGCGAGATGAAGAAAGGGAACACCATGTGCCCTGAGGAAATCATTATCTGACGGAGTAAATATAAAACATTCTTAGATCATGGAAGAAGAGTTAGCGCTTATAGGGTGCGAAAGTTGACTTGAGTAGATACATGATACAAATGCCCAAAATTTAGCTGCATTGGAGCCAATGGATTGGGGTAAACAACAAGCAGCGGATGCAATAACATCTGGTTTGGCTTCCAAATTGAACTTTACCTCTCTAATCTTTTTGCTTGTTACAGCAAAGAAATGTTTTATATTTGTTTTCCATTTTCTATTATGTTAATTGCTTACGGTGTTCAATCAGGTTGGATGAAAAACTTGGCCCAGGTGAATTTATACCAATGTGGAGTTACTCTGTATTTCACCCAGTTGGATTATTAGAGTTCTTGTGGGTTAATTATATAGTATTGTGTTGGAAGGAACTGCAGATGCTGGTTTATACCGAAGATAAACATAAAGTGCTGGAATAACTATGCGGGACAGGCAGCATCTCTGGAGAGAAGCAAATGGGTGATGTTTACGGTCAAGACCCTGCTTCAAACTGAGAGTCAGGGGAGAGGGTCACAGAGATAGGGAAGGGCATGGTGTGAAAACAAGACAACAAAGGGGTTCAAGGAAAATGTAGAATAGATCATTGTTAGTTGGGAGAAGCTGACAACGAAGCAAAGAGACTTAACATTTAATCAGGAGAACAGGAGGACTGGTCAGAGAACTAGGAAGGGGAGGGATGGCGATAGAGGGAAAACAAAGGTTACCTGTAGTTAGAGAAGTCAATATTATATTGTACTAGGCCAGGTGCGGACCCGTTGGGCCTGTCCCCAAGACAATATTCCACCACTCACCCATAGCCCACAACTGCGCAAGTCACGGCAACCCTTCCCCAACTGCGCAGGCACGGCTGGCAAGTAGGAGCGTGACTGCGACGTTTTTAAAGTTCCAAATGGCAATAACCTGGAAAATATAACATCAATATGAACGCATCTCACTCTCCCTCTTCAGTCCACTCATCCATTATTCACCCTCTCCGCACCCTCCACCAACCCTCCTCTGCTTCTTCCCCTAACCCCCTCCCTCCCCACCTCCCGTCCATCCCCTCCACCATTACCTCACCATCCCACTTCCTACCCCATCCTCCTCCATTCCCCCTCATCCCCAGCACACCCTCCCCCTCCTCTTCACCTCCATCTTCATTCCCCTCTCCGCCCCTCCCCCACTCCCCTCTCCCTCCCCTACCCTCACTCGCTCCTTCCCTTCATAACCCCTCTCCCCGTCCTAATGCCCTTCTCTCCCTCTATCTCCCTGCTCCCCCACTCCTCACTTCTCCCCTATCCCACCCCCACTCTCCCTCCTCACCTCTCCCTCTATCCCCCACTCCCTACTCCCCCACTCCCCCTTCCTCTCACTCTATCCCCCCTCCTCCCCCACTCTCCCTCCTCACCCACACTTTCCCCTCCATCACTTTTCCTACCCCCCCTCCTCTCCCTCTATCCCCCTGCTCCCCCACTCTTCAACTCCCCCCATCCCATGTGATTTCCACAATGAAAATCACATTTCTTTCAATGAAATTCGCAATGAAAATCGCGTTTTTTCCTTGAAATAACCTAAATAATAATGAAATAGTGAAATAATGACAAGGCAAATGAAAACGGAAGAATTTGCCTAACACCGATTTTTTTTTAGAATTAAAAAATTGCGATTTTTTATGTAATTGAAATTTGGGATCCCGTTGTAATGTGAGTATGATATTGAACGCGACTGGCGGTCAGGGTAAGTGGGAAAGTGTTTTTGTAAAGTTTAAAATGTCAATAAGTTGTAAAAAATACCATCAATCTGAACGCAACTTGTTAGTTTACAATGGTGAGTTAGGTGGGCCAAAAATTGTAGCGCTATCGTGTATCATTTTGGCGTAGTTTTGGGGACAAACCCACACGCAAACAAACAAGATAAGAGTTTTAGTAATATACTAGACTAAGTGGACCCGTTGGGTCCCATGTTCACACGGGAGGGCTGGTCCCCCAACGCAATATTCCACCTCTCCACCAATTCCAATATTGGTGGCCAGTGGGCGGGGGGGGGGGGGGGGCTTTCTGGAGCGCTAGTATGGGTGTTGTGGGCTGAAGGGACTGGTTTCCAGAGGGCTAGTATGGACATTGTTGGCCAAATGGATTATTGGGATTGGCAGCTCAGTCACTCAAGGTGACTGGCAGCTTACTCACGGCTGGTGGGCTGGCAGTTGAGTCATGGCTATTCCTTGAAATTCCATTTCAAGCAGGGTGCAATGCCACCAAATTCAGGTGCGGTTTCCTACCACTTCAAGCAGGGTGCAAGGCCACCAAATTCAAGTGCAGTTTCATGCCACTTCAAGTAGGGTGCAAGGCCACCAAATTCAAGTGCATTCATACCACTTGAAACAGGGTGCAAGACCAACAAATTCAAGTGCAGTTTCCTACCACTTCAAACAGGTTGCAAGGCCACCAAATTCAAGTGCAGTTTCCTACCACTTCATGCAGGGTGCAAGGCCACCAAATTCAAGTGCAGTTTAATACTACTTCATAACGTTTTATCTAAAATCAATATACAGTGCAAACAGGAAGTTGTCAAGTTTAGTCTTTTAATCATTTGCCATTTCAAACCAACCACCACCAACCACTTGCTGTGCCTTATTTCAAACCAAACACATTTTCATTTTCAAACCACATTAAGGACACTCAAGGTCAGTAAAACCACACTCACAGTTTAGTAGACATGTGTTCAGTTATATTCACAGCTCAGACTGAGATATGTGACTCTCTCGCCTCCCCCATCTTGCAGAGACTGACTGAGGCATTCAACACTTCCGGGTTTTATGGTCCCTCCGGAAGGGGAGTGGACCTCAGGAGAGAGAATCTCAATATTTTTAAACACTAATAACTCGTTTATCTTTCACTGATGGGAAAAATCCTTGTGTCCTGTGCAGTGGAGGGGGACTCTGAGTAAGATGGCCAAAAATCACAGCCGTAAGTGGCAGCGTTTTTTCTAAAATCAATATACAGAACAACAGGAAGTGGTCAAGATCAGACTTTTAGTAATATACACTTGACTAAGTAGGCCCATGTTCACATGGGAGGGCTGGTCCCCCAACGCAATATTCCACCTCTCCACCAATTCCAATACTGCTGGCCAGTGGGGGCTTTCCGGAGCGCTAGTTTGGGTGTTGTGGGCTGAAGGGACTGGTTTCCAGAGAGCTAGTATGGACATTGTGGGCCAAATGGATTATTGGGCTGGCAGCTCAATCACTCAGGCCTGGTGGGCTGGCAGCTCAGTCACTCAGGCCTGGTGGGCTGGCAGCTCAGTCACTCAGGCCTGGTGGGCTGGCAGCTCAGTCACTCAGGCCTGGTGGGCTGGCAGCTCAGTCACTGGCCTGGTGGGCTGGCAGCTTAGTCACTCAGGCCTGGTGGGCTGGCAGCTCAGAAACTGCCAGAAATTCTGCCCAAAACAGGTGAGAAACTCTGTGAGCAATTTTAGACATTTTTCATCTTTTTTAGCAGATCACAGCAATGAAGGAGGAAAGTCTATCCTAGCCTGGATCTCACAGGGAGCAAATGAGGAAGGTGAGGTTTAATACTTGCAGGGGGAATACTTACTGGTGCGCCGAAGGGACTCCTGGGCTAGTACAGGCCTGATGGGCCGAAGGGACTCTTAGAAAGAAATCTGAGCGAAATCTCAGTGAAAGGCACTTTTTCTGGACTTTTCCTGGCCTGGCACGGGCCTTTTGGGCCAAAATGCTCCTCCTGGGTTAATATGGGCATTTTGGGCAAAAGGGACTGGTTTCTCGGCTACTAGGGGCCTTGTGGGCCAAAATAGTAAGATTAAACGAGAACTTACCAGTTTGAAGTTTGATCTTTATTTTATGAGGAGTGACGTTGAGTGATTACGTGAAGAAGTCCCGCCAGGCGCATGCACGTCATACTTCAAAGCAGCGGTGTGAAAACACAGAAAACAAATAGCCGAAGTAACATAGTAAGGCTCGTAGAAGACTAGAACTACCAGATGATCTCTTAGATTATGAGGGTGGGAGCGGAGGGCACGTAATCCCTCAACGTCACTCCTCATAAAATAAAGATCAAACTTCAAACTGGTAAGTTCTCGTTTAATCTTACTATTTTACTTCGTAGTTACGTGAGTGACTACGTGAAGATTTCAAAGCTCTGTGCTTGCATGCCGCAGATGCACTCCATACGACAAGCTGCTTTGGTTGACACAGTAATACAATAAAGAAGATATTGAACATTGCATGAATAATTCAATAATGATTTTAATAATAACAAACAGAGTAATGACCCCTCTGTCCCAGGGGGAAATTACAAACAATAAGTGATATAAACAAAGCAATAAAATTAAATGGAACCCAAAACAGCAGGCCCAAAACGTGGCTCTGCCTGAACTGGTTTATCTTAAAACCGAGAAAAAGTTGCCTCTCTAGACCACACTGCGGCCGCGAGGATTTGATCTAGCGGCACGTCCTGAGCCTTCGCCGCGGATGTAGATGCCGCCCTAGTGGAGTGAGATTTAAACACATCATTGTCGATACCCGCAGAACTGAGAACCTGTTTCAACCATCTAGAAATAGTTTGCACGGACACTTGCTTATATGGCTTTTTGTGACTAATGAGAAGTCCTGTCTCTGAATCTCTCAGACTCCTGGTTAACGCAATATATTGGGTTAAATGTTTAACGACACATAACAGTTGGTCACCAGGATATGCTTTAAACGTCACCTTGATTCCAGACCTGCCTGGTCTACTTTGTTTGAGTAAATCACAGACATAAAATGTAACATCATCTTGAAAAAAATGCATATAATCTATTCTTAACAAGTGCAATGTTTGGACACGTTGTGCTGAAACCAACGCCATTAACATAACGACTTTAAGAGTCAATTTTTGCAAAGATAATGACGCAATTGGAGCCCATTGCAGAAGCAGTGCGAGAACTATACTAACATCCAAGATTGCTGTATATCTGGGTTGAGGAGGGTTTTTGTTAAAAATTCCTCTCATAAACCTGGATACCAATGGATGAGACCCAATAGGTTGTCGTGCTGATGACTGCCCTAAATAAGAGGACAAAGCACTGCGAGCAGTGTTAATAGCACTATAACTAAGGTGCTCATCAAAATGCAAAGTAGCAAGGAACTCCAACACATCACTTATACTAGCAGTATCATACGATATATTAGACTTTCCACAGAAGCATTCCCATTTCTTAATGTACACGAGGTATTGTTTTTTAGTGCTGGTTCTCCACCCTGCAGTCATAATCTCCATGGTCCTGTTCGATAATCCAAGGCCTTGAAATGGCTTGGTCAGAACCTGCAGACCAACAAATCGATATGGTCATGTAATGGGTGACTTTCTCCTGTAACCGGATGCACCAACAAATGACTGCTGCTGAGAATGCGCATGAATGGCTGTGCCATCATTCTCAGTACTAATGGGAACCATGATTGTGTTGGCCAATCTGGGACCACCAAAACTCCTTTGGCGGAGTCTCGCTCTATTTTAGTAAGCCATTTCGGAATCAGGCAGAATAGAGGAAACGCATAAAAGAATGAGTGTCCCCAGTGTAACGAGAACGCATCCACAGCTACTGCACCTGGATCTGGCTTCCAGGAGACATATTTAGGCAACTGGTGATTCAGTCTGGATGCAAAGAGGTCATATCTGGCAATCCAAATCTAGCAACAATGGTTTGAAATATGCTGACATTTAACATCCATTCTTTCATAATTCAGTCATTAAACTTTCTCGACAGTTAGTGTCAGTAAGGTCTGCTACCACGATTATTGTAGAAGCTATGATGGCCGTAACAAACCCAGATGTTGTGCATGAAATGCACCAATCCCAGATAGTATTGGCCAAATTATCACATAACACGATCGAGTTCCTCCCATATGATTGATATATGCCACAGCTGTGGTGTTGTCAATCTGGAGTTGAACATGGAAATCTGACATGGTGGAAAAATATGCTTTTAGCCCATAAAAAGCACCCAATAACTCCAGGTAATTAATACCATGTGTGTGAAGAAGCAAGTCCTCTTGCTCAGTCCATCTACCCCCACAGCTAGACTCTGTGTCTGTAGCCCCCCATCCGAGAGCGCTAACATCAGTCTGTAAAATCACTGAAGGTTCGTCCACCAAAATGTAATTGGTGGCTTGGTTAACATTAACAATCCACCACTGCAATTCTGCCAGAGCCGTGGTGGGTAACTGCATAAGCCTATCAAAATGACCTGCATTCTGTTTCAATGCTTGTTCTCTTGCTCTTCGCAAATGTTGATAATGCAAAGGCCCAAACTGTACTGCAGGAAAGGCTGCTACCAATTTCCCAATAACCTTAGCAACGTCTTGGATGGAAGAATAAAGGGTTTGTGTAAGATGAATACAGACATTAACAATATCTATTACCTTGGCTGCTGGTAATGTAGCTGTCATATGAACTGAATCCAGAAGAAACCCCGAATACTCAATCTGCTGGGTTGGCTGTAACTTAAGTGGATGGACCAAAAATCCCAATGATTCAAAGAGATTCTTAGTTGCTGTAACAGAGGCTGCAGCTGATTCTTTAGTGTTGCCAACAATTAAGATATCATCTAAATAGGCCATAACAATGTGATTGTGGGCCCTCAATTGCCCTAGCACAGGTTTCACCAATTTAGTAAATAACCTAGGTGCAGAACTTAACACATTAGGCAATGCTCTATATTGCCACAGCTGTCCCATCCAATTAAATTTCAAGTACCTCCGGTAATCAACATGAATTGGCACCGAATAATAAGCATCTTGTAAATCAATGGTGGCCATATAACAACCCTGGGACATCAGCTGCTTTGCAGTAACAAATGTGTCCATTTTAAAATGCCTATAAAGAACTGATTCAATTGAGTGAGATCCAGAATTACTCGACAACCACCATCTTTTTTGGGTCTGGGAAAAATATTAGACACAAATTGTTGAGGATGATGAACTGCTTTTTCAATCACACCTTTACGGAACAAATTCTGAATCTCCACATTGGTTTGCTCAGTCTCCGGAACAGAAAACACCAACACTTTACTAGGCTTAGTCTGGAAATGAGGATCTAACCCTGAGATAAACTCAATGGTGGACCCTGACACAGTATTTAGTATAAAGATATCAGACGTTATACAACACCACTCGTTATAAAAGAAATGTAACCGACCCCCAATAGGAGGTTGCACACCCGAATGTGTAACACAAAGTCCCTGTACCTCTGTCGGTGGTTTGTAAACCTGTTGTCTGGCCATGTTGGGGTTATAGGGAACCTGACATGGTGGATACCCCCATTGCCACCCTGGCCTCCCTCTGCTGGGCCCAGCACCCGGATCGGACCTGCGGTAAACGACCCCCGGCTTCCGAATAAACGGACAAGATGCGGCCAGCTTCATTAGCCCCATAGTTTTCGCCTCCTCATCAATATCTCTAATTTGCTTGACCAGATCGGAGCCAAAGAAGAGTTCAGGCGCCTGGACGTTGGTCGCCTTACAGAGTGCAGCAAATTTTTGATTTGAAGTAGGCCTGATGGCAATTTTACGAATGCAGTTAATTTCGAAAAAGACGTTACAAATCATAGCTAACATATCCTTCTGTAACGGAGATAACACGGTCCCTCGGACCATGGTGCCAAATGCAGTGATCGTGGCCGCCACCAGTTTGAGGACGTGCTGATAACCTCCTGCCCCCTCATGGAAGGACTCATGGGTGCCCCTGTAGCTGGGCTCACCATTGGCACTTTTAATGAAGCACAGTTAACAGGTGTTTTATATTTGCTGCTTGTCTCCTGCATGACAGATAGTTGCAGCTGGTGAGAAACTAAGTAATTTACATTAGTTGCTAGGTATTCCTCCATGGCCTCACCAGTTCCCTCCGGAATAGCAAAAGACATTGCTATGTCCGGTACACCCGGAGCAAGGTTCTTGTGCTCTGGTGTTTGCACATAAGCAGGGACACCAGACATAGGGTCAGCTGCATCCTGCCCCGCATCTCCCATTTGATAGTCTAGGGAGGCATCCCCCAGTCCTATAACAGGCGCTGGAAGGAATTCCCCACAGCGGTATTCCAGGTAATCGTCTTCACAGGATCCCTGCTGCTCAACTGCCTGAGGAGTCTCTGTGGCCTTAGACCCTTGCTGTACCAAAAGCTGCAGCATGTGTTCCATCTGTTGCATTTTTCCCCACATCTCTTTAGCCCCGGGGGAGAATCACCACTGTCATCTGAATCATCAGATAGTACTGGCCTGTTTGTTTTACTTGTGGCCTTGCTGTGCCTCTTAGAAGCCACAGCCTGTTGAGTTTCAGGTACTGGCCTGGAAGCACTTTCAACTGGTGCTAACGGTGAAACGGCCCCCAGTATCGGAACCGGAGGTCCGGTTACTATCTCCCGACCCGATCGAGAATGCGACTCGTCGCTAGACACGCGCTTGGAGCGCACTCTCCGCCCGGACCGGTCCATATTCCAACTCCAACTGACTTTGCGAGCCAGCTTTACGGAGCTAAATGCCCTACAGGAAAAGTTGTTTAACACTTACCTGCAAAGTTTCTACTTACCCGCTGGTGGAGCTGTGCCCTCCAGCCCGTTCGTGCGACATGCGCGGACGTAATGACGCGCATGCGCCTGGCGGGCCTTCTTCACGCAGTCACTCACGTGACTCCGAAGTAAAATTAGTGGTTTCAGGCAGGCCAAACAACTCATTTAATTTAATTTCCAATTGCATTGCAGTTTCAAGCACAGGGCAGGCCGAATAGCTTATTGCATTTTAATTTCACTTCCATTGCCATTACAGTTTCAAGCACAGGGCAGGCCAAGCCAAGCAGCTGTTTGCATTTTCACTTAATTTCCATTGCAATTGCACTTTCAAGCACAGGGCAGGCTCAAGCCAAACCGCTGATTGCATTTTCACTTCACTTCCATTTCCATTGCACTTTCAAGCACAGGATAGGCTCAAGCAAAACAGCTGATTGCATTTTCACCTCATTTCCATTGCCATTGCACATTCAAGCACAGGGCAGGCTCAAGCCAAACAGCTGATTGCATTTTCACTTCATTAACATTGCCACTGCACTTTCAAGCACAGAGTAGGCTCAAGCCACATAGCTCATTGCATTTTCACTACATTTCCATTGCCATTGCAGTTTCAAGCACATGGCAGGCTCAAGCCAAATAGCTAATTGTATTTTCACTTCATTTCCATTGCCATTGCCGTTTCAAGCACAGGGCAGGCCCAAGCCAAACAGCTCATAGCATTTTCATTTAATTTCCATTGCCATTGCAGTTTCAAGCACAGGGCAGACTAAACAACTCATTTCATTTTCACTAAATGCTAACAAATCATTTATTCAAGTACATTGCATACTCACAGTGTTCTGTAGTTTCCCAGCTCAGACAGAGAGTCGTGACCTCTCCCTCGCCATCTTCCAGACAGACTGAGCCACGCCCACACGTCCGGGTTTTATAGTCCCTCCCCCCTCCCACCGGAAGGGGCATGGTCTTCATGGCAGTGATTGACAGGAGAGAGAATCTCAAGATTTTTTAAACACTAATAAGTCTTTTATTTTTCATCCAATGGAAAAATCTGCGGGGCCTGCCTAGCGGAGGAGGATTCTGAGTAAGATGACCAAAAAATCACAGCCAGATGTGATAGCATCTTTTCTAAAATCAAAGCACAGTGCAAACAGGAAGTGGTCGGCATGAGATAGATAGGTAGATAGATATTGGTTTAATCTAAAGATTGATGAAAGGGGGTGGTTATGTGTAGAGGTTCACCCACATTATGAATGTATAGCAGTGCACATTTAGACTTTATACTTTAGATATACAGTGTGTATACAGGCCTTTCAGCCCACCCAGTCTGCGCCGACCAGCACTATTCTAGGGTCCCTACCTGGTCAGAGAGGCAGCTTTTCTCCGGGCTGCATCTTCGACCAGTCCTCGCGGCCTACCAGCGGGCCTGGAGCAGAGTTTCCTGGGTGGACTGCCCAGAACCACGGCTTCGGCAGCGGCGCAGCACTGGAGTGCCATCGCGGAGCGGAGCGGGTGATGCTTTGCCTGGGTCGCCGCGCTGGAGCTCCGGTGTGCTGAAGACTGCAGGTGAACTTCGCGGAGCTGCGGGACTGTGGGGCAGCTGGCCGCGGGCGGCGGCGCTGAACTTCAACTCTAATGTCTGAAGCCTGGGATCTCTCGGCGAGATCGCCAGTTGTGGAGCTCCATTCAGTGCAGCCTGTTGGCGTCGGAAGCCGCGGTCTCCAGCAAGGAGCGGCCATTCCAGGCACCCCGAGCCGCGGAGAGGGTTCTCCCGACGCCGGAGCACAATCACCCGGCAGAGAAGGGCCTGTAACATCGGTCCCCGTAGCGGCGACTGTGGAGGGCTCAATAGGCCCGACTTTGGGTGAACAAGGGATGGGGACTGGACTTTGTGCCTTCCCTCATAATGTGAATCATTGTGGGGGGATGTTTTTTATGTTTATTGTTAAATTCTTTAATGTTATCTTTATATGTCTGCTGCATGGCAAGTCAAATTTCACTACACCAATTGGTGTATGTGGCAATAAATGTCCTTTGTCCTTTGTCCTATCCTACACAGTAGGGACAATTTACAATTTATAGAAGCCAATTAACCTACAAACCTGTAAGCCTTTGGAATGTGGGAGGATACCGGAGCACCCGAAGAAAACTCACAGGGAGAACGTACAAACTCCATACAGACGGCACCACTAGTCAGGATCAAACCCGGGTCTCAGGCGCTGTAAGGCAGCAACTCTACAACTGCACCACTGTGCCATCCCAAAATATGTCCAATTCCTTAGAGTTAAATATGATTTGGGACAACGATTCATAGAATTATTGGAAAAGTTTTATTGTATGGCCAAGTAAATAATATATTATGAATGACATGTTCGGATTGGAGTGCCGTGTCGATATCCATGCTATTTATTGGCTGAATCAGAATACTGTAGCAAGACTGAAGTTTAAACCGGAGGTGATTGAGTCTAATTATTCAGCTAAGGTGATTATTTAGTCAGAGCACTGTACCAGATATAGCAAAGCTCCTCCAAAGTTGATTTGTTCTCACCTTTACATTGTTGACATGCTTTTCACGTTTATATTGGAACATGGCTCCAATATACCTTTTCAACAAATCATGCCTGAAATACTCATATTGTTCAAATGCATCATAAAGCCAAATTATTGCTGTCTGTATGGAGTTTGTACGTTCTCCCCTTGACCACGTGGGTTTTCTCCAAGATCTTCGGTTACCTCCCACACTCCAAAGCGGTCTGTAGGTTAATTGGCTTGGTATAAATGTAAAATTGTCCCAATTGTGCGTACGACAGTGTTAATGTGCGGGGATCGCTGCTCAGTGTGGGCTTGGTGGGCCGAAGGGCCTGTTTCCACACAGTATCTCTAAATTAAAATTAATTCTAATATTAACAGCATTTTGGATTTATATTGTGGAATTTATTGGTCGGTATGGATTACATATATTGTTTCTAGCATGTGGTAAATAATATCAATTATGACATTGACATATGACATGGCCTTACTGTTAAATGCGTTGATGCAATCCCCAGGGCCTGATGGTCTGCATCCCAGAGTACTCAAGAGGTGGCCCTAGAAATCGTGGATGCATTGGTGATCATTTTCCAATGTTCAATAGACTCTGGATCAGTTCCTGTGAACTGGAGGGTAGCCAATGTAACCCCACTTTTTAAGAAAGGAGGGATGGAGACATCAGGGAATTATAGACCAGTTAGCCTGACATAGGTAGTGGGGAAGATGCTTGTCCATTATTAAAGAGGTAATAGCAGAGCATTTGGAAGGCATCGGTCAAAGCCAGCATGGATCTATGACGGGGAAATCATGATTAACTAATCTGCTGGAATTTTTTGAGGATGTAACAAGTAGAATGGATAGGGAGAGCCAGTGGATGTGGATGACTTTCAAAAAGCCTTTGACAAGTTCCCACACAAGAGATAAGTTTTCAAAATTAGAGCAGGGTATTGACATGGATAGAGAACTGGTTGGCAGCCAGGAAGCAAAAAGTAGGAATTAATGGGTCATTTTCAGAATGGCAGGCAGTGACTAGTGGGGTGCCGCAAGGCTCAGTGCTGGGACCCATGTTATTTACAATTTATATTAATGGTTTAGTCAAAGGAATTAAATGTAACGTCTCCAAGTTTGCGGATGACACTAAGCTGGGTGGCATTGTGAGTTGTGAGGAGGATGCTATGAGGCTGCAGGGTGACTTGGACAGGTTGGGTGAGTGGGCAGAAGCAGTATAATGTGGATAAATGTGAGGTTATCCACTTTGGTGGCAAGAACAAGAAGGCAGATTATTATCTGAATGGTGTCAGATTAGAAAAAGGGGAGTTGCAACGAGACCTGGGTACATCAGTCACTGAAGGTAAGAAGGCAGGTACAGCAGGCAGTGAAGAAAGAAAATGGCATGTTGGCTTTTGTAGCAAGAGGATTTGAGTACAGGAGCAAGGGGGTCCTACTGCAGTTGTACAGTGCCCTGGTGAGACCGCACCTGGAGTATTGTGTGCAGTTTTAGTCTCCTAGTTTGAGGAAGGACATTCTTGCTATTGAGGGAATGCAGCATAGATTCACTAGGTGAATTCCTGGGATGGTGGGACCGCGCTTATATTCCCTGAAATTTAGAAGGATGAGAGTGGATTTTATAGAAACATATAAAAGTCTGAAGGGAATGGACAAGCTAGATGCAGGAAAAATGTTCCCCATGTTGGGGAATTCAAAACTAGGGGTCACAGTTTAAGAATAAGGGATAGGGAATTTAAGACTGAGATGAGGAAAAAACATTTCACCCAGAGAGTTGTGAATTCTCTGCAACGGAAGGCAGTGGAGGCCAATTCAATGGATGTATTCAAGAGAGAGTTGGATATAGCTCTTAGGGCTAACAGAATCAAGGGATATGGGGAGCAAGCAGGAATGGGGTACTGATTCTGGATGATCAGCCATGATCATATTGAATGACGGTGCTGACTCGAAGGGCTGAATGGCCTACTCCTGCACCTATTCTCTGTGGTTCTATGTAATTTAGTAAATGTTTAATAATTTCTTTCTTATTTGGTTAATGGTTTCAAACAGCTTCAGACGGTAATAGATTTAATACTTAACACGACATAAAACATTAATATTAAAAGTTGATACAGCATCATATGTTAATATTTACATGCTCAAGATTTGCTGTGGAGATATCTCCTCTACATCTGTTCACATCATTACACCCTGAAGATAGCAAAGACTTCCCTACAGAGCAAAACATGGCACCTCGTTATGCACCATCTGGATGCAGTAATAATATTTTATGACGTCCACTACTCCAGTTTACTTGAGAGCGATCAGCAACCTCTTGCTTTTCATACCTTAGTTCTGTCATTGTTTCTCCCAAGACAAGTCTGTAGAAGTGCCTCGACCCAAAATGTCACCCATTCCTTCTCTCCAGAGATGCTGCCTGTCCCGCTGAGTTACTCCAACATTTTGTGTCTATCTTCGGTTTAAACCAGCATCTGCAGTTCTTTCCTACACAAATCTTTGTGTACTCTGCACCAAACCTTATCTTATATATTTCAACAGTCTTCATATACAGGCCATACAGTACTACAACGGTTTAAATCCAAACAACCCTTAATCATACCAGACTTATCAGAGCAGTGCTAAAATTCATCCATCTCCAATGCTGTTAGCACCATATGGAGGAAAAGGATTTGGAAAAATAAATTGTTAATAAAACTGCTTTTGTCCATGTTCCATATTAGAATGGAATCCAAAATTTTTATTTGACAAGTCAGGATGCTATCAGTTCAATTTACCATTCACCTGACAATAATCAGCTCTGACATAGACCACATTCAAAGCAGCCTGAATAATGCCCGTGTGCATAAATATATGCTCACAACCATATCTACACGGGAGCAAAATTTAATTTTCTTGTGGATATTATAGCAGGTGTACATCAACAGAAGAAATTGATGAAGTGATGAAAAACAGTATCTTCTACCATGTCGGAGACTGAAAGCAAAACCCAGCTATTTCAGGATACATGCATGAGATCTGACTAATGATTGTGATCTGTAGAGAATATTGAAATTTTAGTCCATCAACTCCACAGCATTGTCAGTGTCCATTAATAGAAATGCATTTATTCTCCCCATGCATTTCCAATTTGAAATTCCGATCAAACAGGTCACCATGCCTCTCATGATTAATTCATCCAATTTGTACTTGCCCCGTTTCAGAAAGTATGGGGCAGGAATTAGCTTTCAGCATTAACATGGAAGTAACTCAGCCTTAAAAATATTATTCTGCGACAGGAAGATATGTAATATGTACCCCATTACAAATATGCATCATAGAGACTTGCAGCATGGAAACAAGCCCTTCAGCCCAACTTGCCCACCCCGGCCAACATGTCCCATCTACACCAGTCCCACCAACTTGCCCATATCCCTCTAAACATGCCCTATTCATACTTATTGGATTCTATTGTGGGGATGACTGGTCAGGGAGGAGTAGAAGCAACAGTCAGGTCTGTGGCACCAGTCCTGGCTGTGACCAACAGTGGGGTAGGGTGAAGTCAAACGTGACAAGAACGATTGTGACAAGAGACTCATTAGTTATAGGGACAGGCAGGCGATCCTGTGACCATAAACGGGACTCTAGGGTGGTGTGTTGCCTCCCTGGTGCCAGGGTACAGGATGTCTTGGAGTGGCTGCAGAACATGCACATGCTCAGTTGGTGTGCACATTGGCATAAATGACATAAGTATGAAAAGGGACGAGGTCCTGTGGAGTAAATTAGGGAATTAGGCAAAAGAATAAAAGGCAGAACCTCGAGGGGTGCCACGTTCTATTGAGGGCAGGAATAGGTTAGGATGTATGGCTCAGGGGTTGGTTTCCAGGGGAAGGGATTCAGATTTTTGGACATCTCTCCTTGGATAGAGGTGACCTGTACACGAGGGAGAGGTTACACCTGAACTGGACAGGGACCAATTTCCTTGCAGGGAGGTTCACGTGTCCCTTGGGAAGGTTTAAACATGAGTGGTAAGGTGGTGGGAGCCAGTGTAGAAAGTCAGCAAATGGAACGAGTGATGGGAAGGTGGAAGATATGAGCAGTAAGTCTCAAAGGAAGGGCAGGCAGGTGAAACTCAAAAGGACAAAGTGCTGGAATAACTCACCTGGTCAGGCAGCATCTCTGGAGAACATGTATGGATGACATTTCAGGTGGGGACCGTTGCTCAGATTGAAGAATGGGCGAATAAATGGCAGATAGAGTTTAGTTCGAGGAGGTGTGAAATTTTACACTTTGGGAGTTGAATGAAAGGGGAAAGTATACAATTAATGGCAAGAGCCTTAACAGCATTGATGTACAGAGGGATTGTGCGGGCCAAATCCATATCTCCAAATCCAGTCAGCCCCACAATAAGAATCCAATAGCTGAAAGTATCAACACAAGTAGGTAGAGTGGTAAAGAAGGCAAATGACCTTCATTGGTCGGGGCATAAGAAACAGGAAGACATGACACTGCTTTTTGGGCTACGGCCGGGCTGCATTTGAAGTATTTCTTGTGCCCCATTACAGGAACCGTGGGGTAGCTTTATAGAGGGTGTGTAAGAGCCTAGCACAAGGAGCACAATGCAGCCTAGATTAGAGGGTATTGTTGGATTGTTTGGACTTGTTTTCCAAATGCAAACTAGGATTGTTTTCTCCAGAGCGCTGGAGGCTGAGGGGTGACCTGATAGAAGCATATAAAAGTATGAAAGGCTTTTTCATAGCGTGAACATTCAGAACCTTTTCCCCAGGGTGTAAATGCCAGCGACTAGGGGGCTTAACTTGAATGTGAGAGGGGCAAGGAGGTATGCGGTCCAATTCTTTACACAGGGAGTGATAGGCGCCTGGAATGCACTGCCTGGGGTGGTGATGGAGGCGGATGCAATACTACAGATTAGTTTATTGTCACGTGTACAGTGAAAAGCGATAGTGGCATTAACAAGGCTTTTTGATAGGCACATGGGTACATAGAAAACGGAGGGGTATGGATCACGTGCAGGCAGAGGAGATTAATCTGGCATAATGTTCAGTACAGATATTGTGGGCTGTAGGTCCTGTTCCTGTGCAGTACTGTTCCATGTTCTAAGGAGAGGTTGACATTAGCTGTCAAACAATGCTTTCTTTTGATTTTGAAAATGTTCTTCAGGTAAAATGAGTAGTCGCTTGATGGACTTGCCCATCAGAACTTTTGGATATTTAGCATGGTTTACTTTCCTAAATGAACAATAAATATCATGATCATTAATATGCCCAAATATTGTTCATAACATTGATGTGGAATATGATTTCAAGTTGTATCTTCAGCATGAAAATGTGTTCCAGCCATTTTGTTTATGAGCATGCGGTTCCATCAGATATACTTTTATAGAAGTTGACATTACATTAGGGCAGCATGGAAACAGGACCTTCGGTGCACCAAGTCTGTGCCCACCAGCGATCACCCGTACACTAGTTCCGTCCTACACATCAGAGACAATTTACAGAAGACAGAGGTAGAGTTGTTGCCTTGCAACGCCAGATACCCGGGTTCCATCCTGACTATGGTTGCTGTTTGTACGGAGTTTGCACGTATTCCCTGTAACCATGTGGGTTTTCTCCGGGTGCTCCCACATTCCGGAAACATGCAGGTTTGTAGGTTAATTGCCTTCTGTATTTTGTCATTGATGTGTAGGATAGAACTAGTGTGCGGGTGATCGGTGGTGGACGCAGACTTGGTGGGCCAAAAGCCCTGTTTCCATGTTGTATCTCTAAACTAAACTAAACTTTACTTAATTATTATTGTACATATCAAAATTTAGCAACCTGGTTGACCATCTGACTCCTTCCATCCAAACCTGTATCTACCAGTTGTTCTTTTCATAGAAGCAGGAGGCCTGTAATCAGATGAACAGCTCACCCAAGTGTAGACTCCAGACCAGGCAATATCGAGAAAGTGTGAAAATTAAATCATGGTAGAATTCGCTGAGTACCCTTATGTATCATGTCCATATTCATGTGCAAGTGAACAAGTGCAACCTGTTCGAAATAACATCTCTGTTATGTTAGAAAAAAATCGAGTAATAACTCGAGTAAGGCACCATTGTTTGTTTGTGGTGGGCGTTGTGCATTGACGTAAAGGTTCATTGACCCATTGTAAAAGATGGACTAATCTGATCGGTGACTCACTCTTTAATTTCTTGCTGCATTACTGCATCTCAGGAACATGAAGGCATATTCTGTACGCTATGATTTATCTACTGACATACATAGGGTGCACTCATACTATTTTAAGAATATCAGTTGGCTAACAAGGTAATCTTTATTTCTAATGCTGTTTGCTATTAATGCCATGGAAGATTTAAAATGTCCTTGGTGTAATTGTAGAAAGCATATGATATTTTATGCTGGTATTCACTAATGGAAGTCATGAGGTTAGATCTACTAACAACACATCTTTTACTGACGGCAGCCAATGCTCAGGTAACTGCATTGGCTATATAACATATCAAAAGTCCCACCACAAATTTTTAGTGTAATATACTAGACCAACTGGGACCTGTTGGGTCCTATCCCCTCAACGTGCGGCTGCGGGGGTGGGGGGGGGGGGGAGCGGCCTGCAGTGTCACACACACACACTACCCACCCCCCACACACACACTAACTCCCCCCCTTGATATTATATTAATATCATTTATTGGATCCTTGTAAGGGGGGATAGAGAGGGAGGGGTAGGACAACTTGTTCTATGTGATCTTATTTGATTATGCACGCTAGGTTGATTGCATTCATGGAAACATGTGAAGGTTGCAATCTCCCACCCCTGTCCCATTGTGATGTCATATGTAAATGAGATCCATTGTGATTGGACGTCTGTGAGATGGCACTGTGACATCATCAATGGAAAGTCTCCCACTGAAATGCAGTTAACTTTTTAAAATAAATAATTAAAACTTTAAAAACTTTGGAAATATAGGTTGGAATGCGATGGGAAGATGTTTATCCCATCGAGGGAAAAATTGTGAGTAGCATGTGTGAAAATGGTAAGGCTGTGGCCAAGCGTTTTGGAAGAAGATACAAATTAAGGAGATTAAAAGAAAGCCAACACAACCTGGCATACACACGGACATTTAGAATGTTGAGAACAAAGGGAAGAGTTTTAGAAAAAATACCAGACTAAGTGGGACCCATTCACACGTTCACACGGGACGGCTGGTCCCCCAACGCAATATTTCCACCTCTCCACCAATTCCAACATTGGCCAGTGGTGAGGGGGAGAGGCTTTCTGGAGCGCTAGTGTGGGTGTTGTGGGCCGAAGGGACTGGTTTCCAGATGGCTAGTATGGGCATTGTGGGCTGAATTGATTCTTGGGCTGGCAGCTCAGTCACTCAGGCCTGGTGGGCTGGCAGCTTAGTCACTCAGGCCTGGTGAGCTGGCAGCTCAGTCACTTAGGCCTGGTGGGCTGGCAGCTCAGTCACTCAGGGCTGGTGGACTGGCAGCTCAGAAACTGCCAGAAATTCTGCCCAATACAGGTGAGAGACTGTGAGAGAGAAGGGGGAAAGGGTGGATAATCAATTTTAGACATTTTTCATTATTTTCTGCAGATCACAGCAATGAAGGAGGAAAATCTATCCTGGCCTGGATCTCACAGGGAGCCAATGAAGGGAGGGACAAAATACTGGGGTGAGGTTTAATACTTGCAGGGGGAATACTTACTGATGGGCTGAAGGGACTCCTCCTGGGCTAGTACAGGCCCGATGGGCCGAAGGGGCTCTTTAAAAAAAATCTGAGCGAAATCTCAGTGAAAGGCACTTTTTCTGGACTTTTCCTGGCCAGGCACAACCTTTTGGGCCATAATGCTCCTCCTGGGCTAATACAGGCATTTGGGGCAAAGGGGACTGGTTTCTCAGCTAATAGGGGCCTTGTGGGCCGAAATTAGTGGTTTCAGGCAGGCCAAACAACTCAATTTCATTTCCATTTCAATTTCAAGCACAGGGCAAGCCAAACAACTCATTTCATTTCCATTTCCATTGCAGTTTTAAGCGCAGGGCAGGCCAAACAGCTCATTGCATTTTCGTTTAATTTCCATTTCAATTGCAGTTTCAAGCACAGGGCAGACCAAACAGATCATTGCATTTTCATTTCATTTCAATTTCCATTGCAGTTTCAAGCACAGGGCAGACCAAACAGATCATTGCATTTTCATTTCATTTCCATTTCCATTGCAGTTTCAAGCACAGGCCAGGCCAAACAGATCATTGCGTTTTCATTTAATTTCCATTTCCATTGCAGTTTCAACCACAGGGCAGGCCAACAGCTCATTGCTTTTCATTTCATTTCCATTTCCGTTGCAGTTTCAAGCACAGGGCAGGCCAAACAACTTATTTCATTTTCATTAATGGCTAACAAATCATTTGTTACAAGTAAATTGCAGACTCACAGTTCAGTTGATTCACAGCTTAGATTCACAGCTTAGAATCACAGTTGTGGCCTCTCCCTCGCAATCTTCCAGAGTGACTAACTCACGTCCAGGCATCCGGGGTTTTATAGTCCTGCCCCCCCCCCCCCCCCCCCCCGGAAAGGTGTTACCTTCATCATGGTGATTGACAGGCAAGAGGACCAATCAGCCAATCTCAAGATGTGTTGAACACCCATAACTTTTTTATTTTTCGTCGAGGCTGCCTCAGCGGAGGAGGACTATGAGTAGGATGAAATTCATAGTGATATATGGTAGCGTTATTTCTAAAATCAATATACAGCGCAGACAGGAAGTGGTCAAGATGAGACTTTTAGTTATATAGATAGATAATATAGATATATAGATCAAGTATTTCTTCACATCTGTGAAGTTAACATTATTTTGTTTCAATTGAAGAGTAATTCCTACTTGAGCATTTCCATGCTCTGTTGGTACACCTCAATGTAGATATGTAGCTTTGTGTTGGTCACTTATTCACTTTCATTAATACGAGTGAATAATTATCCAAATAAATCCATCAATGCCAGGGAAGAAAATGTTCTCTTTTATCCTTTTGCAGTTTAGTTCTGGTATTTGTGAAGTTTTATCATGTCTTGCATTAGTCGGCTCCTGACCTCTACAACTGTTTTGTTATTGTCATTCCCCATGACATTCTTCAATTATTCATGGCGGCGCAGTGCCATACAGCAGCTGCCTCACAATGCCAGAGATCCCGGTTCGATCCTAACCGCAGGTGCTATCTGTGTGGAGTTTGCACGTTTTCCCTGTGACTGCGTGGGTGTCCTCCAGGTGCTCCTGTTTCCCCCCATATCCCAAAGACGTACGGGATTGTAGGTTAATTGGCCTCTGTAAATTGTCCCCTAGTGTGTACGGAGTGGATGGGAAAGTGGGATAATGTAGAACTGGTGATGGATGGTTGACGTAGACTCGATGGTTCGAAGGGCCTGATTCCATGCTGGATCAGGTCAATGTTCAATGATCCAGTAGAAAAACAGAGCAAATGCACTTGCTTTTTAATAAAATCAATCCAACATTTTAGGAGTCATGTGTAAATTCTTCTCCTTATCTGTCACCATTTTGTCCCCTTTTTTAACCTTTGTCACTTTCTCCACCCATCTGGCAATCAAAGCCCCCCCTCACCTGTATCTACCTATCCCTTGCCAGGCTTTGTCCCACCCCCACCTCTTTTCTAGCTTTGTCCCATCCACAACAATCAGTCTGAAGAATGGTCCCGACCCTAAACATTGCCTGTCCATTCCTCCCACAGTTGATGCCTGACCTGCTGAGTTGCTCCAGCACTTTTTGTATTGTACAATGGATAACACAAGTCTGTAAACCTGAGAGATTACATTAGTTTAAAAAGATCGGCACAACATGCTGGATTAACAGGCAGCATCTCTGGATAGATGAAATGTGTGATGTTTCAGTCTGAAGAAAGGTCTTGACCCGAAACGTCCAGAGATGCTGCCTGTCCCGCTGAGTTAATCCAGCATTTTGTGTCTAATTTTGGTGTAAACTGCACCTGCAGTTCCTGCCTACACACATTAGTTTAGGAGATGTAAATGGGAGGGAACGTAGGACTTCCTGAAAATTACTTTCCCACAAGACAACATCAGACAATGGAGAAGGAAGCAGATTACTTTGAAAAACAGATATTAGTTGTATTATTCTGGCACAAATAAAGAAAAAAGCATAATCGCATATTTGGGGTTTTACATGCTCTCATTGACACTGACATGCAAATGAACGGTATATATTACAGCTTTCTTTCATTTTTGCCACGAAATTGGATTAGCACCACCCAGAGAGGATGATTACACTGTTGCTCCAAAGATTGCTGGTTTTTCTGCTATTCTTTAAAATTATCCTTTTGGTTTTTGAGTGCAAATGTAACATTCTGCTTATGAAATGCATCATGTGAAACTGGTGCACATATGTTGCACGCTTGTTTCTAAACCAAGGTGACATAGTTGTCTAACAACGTCAGGGGGAATGTGTGAAAAGCGTGAAAGATTACTAAATCGCGTTTGATTTAGATCAGGCTCACATGCTCCACATTCACACCAGCCCATGGGCCATTTCTCGCATTCACTCGGGACCAGGCGATGAACATGTTTATCTCCTTGCAACATTTTTAGATTGAAACATTGAAAACATGCAGCTAGCTGATCAAGAGGAAAAAATTAATTCAAACATACCACTTGCTAAGGGAATATCCATACATAATTGCAATCGATAAAAAAAGAAACAGATGCATTTTTATTACATCAGCCATTTCCCTTTTGTGATGTTCAAAACTGGATAGTTGCCAATGAAATGCATTTGAAGTATTTTTCTAATAATGTGGGAAATTATGGGGCAGCACAGTGGTGCAGCAGTAGAGTTGCTGTCTTACAATGCCAGAGATCCTGACCAGGGTTGCTCGCTGTACGGAGTTTGTACATCCTCTCTGTGACCGCGTGCTTTTTCTCCAGGTGCTTCGGTTTCCTCCCACGCTCCAAAGATATTCATGTTTGTAGGTTAATCGGCTTCAGTAAAATTGTACATTGTCCGTAACGTGTAGGGTAGTGCTAGTGTACGGGTTGATCGCTGGTTGGCGTGGACTCGGTGGGCCGAAGGGCCTGTTTCCGCACTGTCTCTAAATTCTAAAGTCTAAAGAAATGTAACAGTTTGCTTCCCACAGGGTATCACAGACGATAATAGACCTGTAGAACCATAGAGTCATAGAGTGTGATACAGTGTGGAATCAGGCCCTTCGGCCCAACTCGCCCACACCGACCAACAATGTCCCAGCTACACTAGTCCCACGTGCCTGCACTTGCTCCAAACCTGTCCTATCTATGAACCTGTCTAACGGTTTCTTAAACAATGGGATAGTCCCAGCCTCAACTACCTTCTCTGGCAGTTTGTTCCATACACCCATCACCCTTTGTGTGAAAAACGTACCCCTCGGATTCCTATTAAATCTTTTCCCCTTCACCTTAAACCTATGTCCTCTTGTCTTCGATTCCCCTACTCTAGGCAAAAGACAGTACATCCACCCGATCTATTTCTCTCATGATTTTGTATACCTCTATAAGATCTCCCCTCATCCTCCTGCGCTCCATGGAATAGAGACCCATTCTACTCAATCTCTCCCTATAGCTCACACCCTCTCGTCTTGGCAACATCCTCATAAATCTTTTCCGAACCCTTTGAATGAATGAATAAGTTAATTGGCCAAGTATGTACACATACAAGGAAATTGGGTTGGTGCTTCACTCGCAAGCAACAACACAACATACAGTAAACAATTAAGTATAAAACATAAAACATTAAAACATTAAGAATAAAACCTTATAGTTTAAACATGTGAATGAAATAAAATACCAGAGCAAAAGGAGGCCACAGACTTTTGGTTATTGAGTCGAGCTACTGCTCGTGGGAAAAAAGCTGTTTTTATGTCTGGCTGTGGCAGCTTTGACAGTCTGCAGTCACCTTCCACAGGGAAGTGCTTCAAAGAGTTTGTGGCCAGGGTGAGAGGGGTCAGAGATGATCTTCCCTGCTCACTTCCTGGCCCTTGCAGTGTACAGTTCATCAATGGAGGGGAGGATGCAGCCAACAATCTTCTCAGCTGATCGAACGATTCGCTGCAGCCTCCGGGTGTCATGCTTGGTGGCTGAGCCAAACCAGACCATGATGGAGAAGGTGAGGACAGGCTCTACGATGGCCGTATAGAATTGGACCATCATTGCCTGTGGCAGATTGTGTTTCCTCAGCTGCCGCAGTAAGTACATCCTCTGTTGGGCCTTTTTGACTGTGGATTCGCTGGTGTCCCCCCATTTAAAGTCCTTGGAGATGATGGTTCCAAGGAACCTAAAGGACTCCACAGATGTGACTGTGGTGTCTTATATCAATGTCATACAGCTGCCACATGACCTCCCAACTTCTATACTCAATACTCTGACTGATGCAGGACAAAATGCCAAAAGCCTTTTTGACCACCTTATCTACCTGCTACTCGACCTTCAAGGAACCATGCAATCTGACAAAGATTGAATAATTATTTTAATCATACTGAAGGATAAATATTGGCTTATGTAAAACTCTTGATCTTTGATTTGGTGCTAATGTTCAGTGGATTATTTTAATGCTTTATGTGAAATAATTGGAGAGTTGCGTGCAGTTCTGGTCATCCCGTTACAGGAGGGATAATATAGACAATAGACAATAGGTGCAGGAGTAGGCCATTCGGCCATTCGAGCCAGCACCGCCATTCAATGTGATCATGGCTGATCATCCCTAATCAGTACCCCGTTCCTGCTTTCTCCCCATATCCCCTGACTCCACTATTTTTAAGAGCCCTATCGAGCTCTCTCTTGAAAGCAGCCAGAGAACCTGCCTTCACCGCCCTCTGAGGCAGAGAATTCCACAGACTCACCACTCTCTGTGAGAAAAAGTGTTTCCTCGTCTCCGTTCTAAATGGCTTACTCCTTATTCTTAAACTGTGGCCCCTGGTTCTGGACTCCCCCAACATCGGGAACACGTTTCCTGCCTCTAGTGTGTCCAAACCCTTAACAATTTTATATGTTTCACTGAGATCCCCTCTCATCCTAAACTCCAGTGTACAAGCCCAGCTGCTCCATTCTCTCAGAATATGACAGTGCCGCCATCCCAGGAATTAACCTTGTAAACCTACGCTGCACTCCCACAATAGCAAGAATGTCCTTCCTCAAATTAGGGGACCAAAACTGCACACAATACTCCAGGTGTGGTCTCACTAGGGCTCTGTACAACTGCAGATGGACCTCTTTGCTCCTATATTCGATTCCTCTTGCTATAAAGGCCAACATGCCATTCGCTTTCTTCACTGCCTGCTGTACTTGCATGCTTACTTTCATAGACTGATGTACAAGGACCCCCAGATCCCGTTGTACTTCCCCTTTTGCCAACTTGATGCCATTTAGATAGTAATCTGCCTTCCTGTTTTTGCTACCAAAGTGGATAACCTCACATTTATTCGCATTAAACTTCATCTGCCATGCATCTGCCCATTCCCCCAACCTGTCCAAGTCACCCTGAATTCTCATTGCATCCTCCTCACAGTTCACACTGCCACCCAGCTTTGTGTCATCTGGATGTAGTGTGTCTGGAGAGAGTGCAGAAGAGGTTTTCCAGAATGCTGCATGGATTAGAGGGTATTCGCTACAAAGGGAGGTTGGACAAATTTGGATTTTTTATCTAGAATGACAGAGTTTGAGGGGAGTTTAACACAAGGATGGTGGGTTACCAAAAAGACACAGTAAACCAGCGAGTCAGGCAGCTTCTCTGGAGAATATTGATAGGTGACATTTTGAGTCGGGTGAAGTTTTTTACACAGTGGGTGGTGGGTGCCTGGAATGTGTTGCCAGGGGTGGTGGTGTGGGAAGATTTGAAAGTAGCATTTAAGAGGATTTCAGATAGGTGCAAAAATATGCAGATAATGGAAGGATATGGATACTGTGCAGGCAGAGGAGATTAGTTTATCTTGGCCTCATGTTCAGCACGGTCATTTGGGCTGAAGGGTCTGTTCCGGTGCTGTACTGTTCTACGACAACTCTCATCTGTGAGAGGGTCTGTTGTGTCCTTGTGGTACCAGGACATCAGGTAGACATTGCTGTTCCAGCCACTGCACTGGGACTGCGATGGGGTGGCATGATAGCGCAGCAGTAGTTGCTGCCTTACAGCACCAGAGACCCCGATTCAATCCTGACTACGGGTGCACAGAGTTACACAAGCACACACTACACTTAGTGTGTAGTGTGTGCTTGTGTAATGGGGATCGTGGGTCGGAGTGAACTCAGTGGCTGCAGGGCCTGTTTCAGGCTGTATCTCAAATCTAAACTAAACTAAACTAAAGTTGGATCTGAATCTACCGACTTGGAAGTGAAAATGTCAACTAATCCACAGCTTAAACCATGTGGTGAGGAACGTATGGAAATAAGGGAAAGTAGAAAGCAATTTTTTCCTACGGTATCTGCCTTTTATTAATCTAACCCTAATTTGACACAACATGAGGTTACTAAAGACATCACGTTGATCCTGGTTAGCTGATGTAAAGTTTTCTTACCTCTCCTTTATTTTGTGCGTATTTTTGGACCAAGCAAATAAATGGCTACAGTCTGACAGTCCTTCTGAAATAATTCAGAGCACAGTTCCTACTTGGCTGGGTGTACTCCAAAACTATCAGTGACAGGGTATGTCAGTGGGTAGACGGTAGGTACAGATAAGAAATCATTTCCTCTTTGATGTGAGCAAGTTAAGCCTTTGCAATCAAGAACAGAGGGCTGAGATTCACCATGAAGATGGAGAGTTAGGGTAGGGGTGGGTTGATATTGTTGAACATTGTTGTGGGATTAGAGTAGGTAGATAACATGGACAGCATGGATAATTTCAACTACAAGGGGACTCATCATTTGCAAAGGCATCAGTCTGAGACATTAACTGCTTCTCTCTCCACAGATGTGGCTGTATTCAAGCATGTCTCTTTATATTTCAGATTTTCAGCATCTGCAGTATTTTACTTTAATGCTGTTAACAGCTGTAATTGGGCATTTGCTGAAACACTGGAAAAGATGGATCCAATATTATCCATGTTTAGCAATTGTACAATAAAATGGGCATGCAAGGGTGTTTGTTGGCTAGTTTAGTTTAGTTTGCCACATGTACCGGGATACAATAAACATTATTTTTGTTGCATGCTATCTAGGAAGGAGAAAGCCATGATTACAATCAAGCCACCCACAGTGCGCAGGTACGAGATAAAGGGAATAGTACAAGATATAGTTCAGAAAGGTCAGATTAAAGTTAGTCCAAGGGTCTCCGATGAGGTAAATGAGAGCTCAGGACCTCTCTCTACTTGATGGTAGGATGGTTCAGTTGCCTGATAACGTTGGGAAGAAACTAACCCTGAATCTGGAGCTGCGCATTTTCACAATTCTGTACCTTTTGCCTAATGGGAGAGGGGAGAAGAGGGATTGACCGGGGTGCGACTTGACCTTGATTATACTGGTGGCCTTGCCGTGACAGTGTTAAGTGCAGATGGAGTCAATGGCAGGAGGTTGGTTTGCGTGATACTTGGGGCTGCACCCACAATTCTCTTGGGGTCTCGGACGGAGCTGTTCCAAAACCATGCTGTCATGCAGCCCGTTAAAGCTGTTTCATGTGGGGTTACACCCATTGGTGTGGCAAATTGTGAAGCTGGACTGCACAGGGACTGAAAATGTGGAGCCACGATGTCCACTCTTTGGCCTAAAGATCGATAAAAATCACACCCTCATTTTCTCTCTCCACTGCAACTCCATTTCCCCGTTGGTAACTCTCCCCCTCCCTGTAACAACTGGATGAGACGGCACCAAAGCTGTTATACTTAATCAGAGAAGAGCTTCGTTGAATCAGAGGCCACTTGTGTGCATACCAGTCAAAAACCAATTGCCCAGCCTAATCTAATTTTCAAACACTAGGCCTATCTCCCTGTGGTCAAGGCACTGCAAGTGCACATCCGCGTAGTGTTTAAACACTTTGAGAGTTTATGCTGTTGCCACCACTTCCGGCAGTGAGTTCCACACTCTTACTGCCCTCAGAGTGAAAAGTCTTTTCTTCATCTTTAGACTTAGAGATACAGTGCGGAAACCGGTCCTTCATCTAAAGGTCGGTCAGAAGGGTTGTTGATGTGAAGAGGTTCACCCACTTTATGAATGTATAGTGGTGCATATTCAGAATTTAGACTTTAGAGATACAGTATGGAAACAGGCCCTTCAGCCCTGCAAGTCCGCGCCGACCAGCGATCACCCCGTGCATTCGCACTATCCCACACACTAGGGACAATTTACTATTTTACCAATGCCAATTAACCTACAAACCTGCATGTCTTTGGGATGTGGGGGGGGGGGGGGGAACTGAAGCACCTGGAGGAAACGTATGTGGTCACAGGGAGAACGTGCAAACTCCACGCAGACAGCATCCGAGGTCAGAACCCACGTTTCTGGCACCGCGGGGCAGCAGTTTATGATAATTGCCCCTCATAGGAAAGGTGTAAGCAGGCCAATCAAAAGACTTGCACATGATGTGTAGGAAGGAACTGCAGATGCTGGTTTACACCGAAGATAGACAGAAAATGCTGGAGTAACTCTGTGGGGGGGGGGGGGGGGGCGACAGGCAGCATCTTTGGAGAGGAGGAATGGGTGACCTTTGCGGGTCAAGACCCTTCTTCAGTCTGAAAAAAGGTCTCGATCTGAAACGTCACCCATTCATTCTCTCCAGTGATGCTGTCTGTCCCGCTGAGTTACTACAGCATTTTGTGTCTATCTTGCGCATGATGGACAGGTGCATATATGGGAAATATTTAGAGGGAGATGGACTATACGCGGGTACATGGCTTGGATGGGGTTTCTCAGTCGGCATGGATGAGTTGGGCTGAAGAGCCTGTTTCCATTCTGTGAGACTCATATCTACATGCTGTAAATGAAGCAAAGCTTCATAGTTGAAATTCTCACCTCCTTTCAGGGCCTCAATGCTGCCTTGCTATGTATTTGTCCCTCCGGTTATCGTTCTCTCAGAGATCCACCTCTATGAATGGTCACTTGAACATCCTCAATACAGAATCCTGCAGCTTTATCTTGTTGTGTGTCAAGAGTGATCATGGCATTTCTTACATTTCTTCGACTCCCTACATTCCTTTCCGCTTTTATAACCTACCTCATCAACGATCTCTTTTGGCTCACTGTCTGTAATCCCCTCACCTTCACTTTTTTAATTTTCACGGAGAAACATTCCTACCATTAAGGAATGACAATATACAAGTCGTACCTTCAAGTTCTCATCACGCTGAATGGCAATTTGCCCTGTCTTTGAAAGGGAAGATTCATGGCAATAGAAATGCGGTTCTTTACAATGTGCTCAACATTCTGCCATCTTCATGTGCCGCACCGCTTGCTAATAGGCTTACTGTTGTTTGATGGAGCCCTGTGCTGTCCCGAGGAAGCCTGGAAGCTATAAAGTTGACGCTAGGGAACTACAAAAGGAAAAAACATGTTCAGCTCTTTCCTTGCCATATTCAATTTCCCAGAACAGCTTCAGTAAAACCGCTGGGGAAACAGAGAGTGAACCTATTGAGAATGCTGAACTAGATCGTTGCTGCCAGGAAGTTATTTCAGACAATAGACAATAGACAATAGGTGCAGGAGTAGGCCATTCGGCCCTTTGAACCAGCACCGCCATTCAATGTGATCATGGCTGATCATCCCCAATCAATACCCTGTTCCTGCCTTCTTCCCATATCCCCTGACTCTGCTATTTTTAAGAATCCTATCTAGCTCTCTCTTGAAAGCATCCAGAGAACCTGCTCCACTGCCCTCTGAGGCAGAGAATTCCACAGACTCACGACTCTCTGTGAGAAAAAGTGTTTCCTCGTCTCCGTTCTAAATGGCTTACTCCTTATTCTTAAACTGTAGCCCCTGATTCTGGACTCCCCCAACATCGGGAACACGTTTCCTGCCTCTAGCGTGTCCAAGCCCTTAACAATCTTATTTGTTTCAATGAGATATCCTCTCATCCTTCTAAACTCCAGAGTGTACAAGCCCAGCTGCTCTATTCTCTCAGCATATGACAATCCCACCATCCTGGGAATTAACCTTGTAAATCTATGCTGCACTCCCTCAATAGCAAGAATGTCCTTCCTCAAATTAGGGGACCAAAATTGCACACAATATTCCAGGTGTGGTCTCACTAGGGCTCTGTACAACTGCAGAAGGACCTCTTTGCTCCTATATTCTATTCCTCTTGTTATAAAGGCTAACATGCCATTCTCTTTCTTCACTGCCTGCTGTACCTGCATGCTTACTTTCATAGACTGATGTACAAGGAACTCCAGATCCCATTGTACTTCCCCCTTTTCCAACTTGACGCCATTTAGATAGTAATTAGATTACAAAATAATCAGATTATTTTTACAGCCATTGACCAGATTTGGCAAATGTTTGGGAGTTGCAAAGATGGAGGTATTGTGCAAATCTGCCCAAATAGCAATCTGTTTAGTTTAGTTTAGCGATCTCCGGTTTCTTCCCACACTCCAAAGATGTAGAGGTGTATAGGCTAATATTTTAGTTTAGTTTAGAGATAAAGTGCAGAAACAGCCCCGTCAGCCCACTGAGTCCATGCCGACCAGCAATCCCTGCACATTAACACTATCCAACACACATTCGGGACAATTTAAAATTATACCAAGCCAATTTGGCAGCACGGTGGCATAGTGGGAGAGCTGATGCCTGACAGTGCCAGCGACCCGGGTTCAATACTGACTACGGGTGCTGTCTGCACAGAGTTTGTACATTCTCTCTGTGGCCTGTGTGAATTTTCTCGAAGATCTTTGGTTTCCTTCTCTCCAAAGATGTAAGTTAATTGGCTTGGTATAAATGTAAATTGTCCCTGGTGTGTAGGATAGTGTTCACATGTGGGGATCGCTGGTCTGCATGGACTCGGTGGGCCGAAGGGCTTGTTTCTGCACTGCATCTCGAAACTAAAATTAGTCCACACACCTATACATCATTGGAGTGTGGGAAGAAACCGGAGATCCCGGAGAAAACCCACGCAAGTCACGGGGAGAACTCCATACATACAGCACCTGTAGTTAGGATCGAACCCAGGCCTTTGGTGCTGGAAGGCAGCAACTCTACCTCTGCACCACTGTGCCACCCAATGTTCAGAGATACAGCCTGGAAACCAAGTCCACATCAACCATTGATCTCCATAAATTAGTTCTATCCTACACAGAAGCCAATTAACTTACAAACCTGCAGATCTTTGGAATGTGGGAAGAAACCGGAGCACCCGGAGAAAACCCTTCGTAGTCGCAGGGAGAACATACAATCTCCATGCAGACAGCACCCATAGTCAGGGTGGAACCCGAGTCTCTGGCGCTGTCACATACATGTTTAATACACATGAGTATGTTCAGAAACAACCTTTGTCCAAATGTCCTTTGAGGAAGAAAAGCTACGACAATATCTGATCTGACCTTTATGTTGCTTTGTTGTATCTGACTATGAATTGCCTTTGGAAAAGGAAGCTACTTAATTCAAAGGCAATTAGGGTGGGCAATAGGCACTGGCCTTTCCAGTGACCTCTAAGTCCTGTGAAGGAATAAAAAATGCATTGCCATAAATTATTCTGCACAGCGTGGAGTATCGTGTGATTGTGCAGTTTTATTATCTGTAGTTTTAAGAAATGTCACTCCTGTGGTGCAATTGTCATTGATGTGAATCCTCTTGAATGTGTAAAATCAATTCCCTTGCTGTGGAAATTATCTTTACTTTGGATTATTCCCAGCTGGTCACATTCAGCTTCTCAGAAAATAGATTCCCTCCTTGTGGTGTTAAATATTTTATAGTTATCAGTAAAATGGCTTGATTAAGGGGTCTTGGCTGCTTTCAGGTGTTCCTCCAAATCCTCATCATGACAACCAGGCCCTTTGTATTTTGTGTAGGAAAGAACTGCAGATGCTGGTTTAAATCAAAGGTAGACACAAAATGCTGGAGTAACTCAGCGGGACAGGCAGCATCTCTGGAGAGAAGGAGTGGGTGACGTTTCGGGTCGAGACCCTTCTTCAGACTGATGTTAGGGGAGTGGATGATACAGAGATAAAATGTAGTTGGAGACAGTAAGACTGGTGGGAGAACTGGTTAGGGAGAGGGGATGGATAGTGGGAAAGCAAGGATGACTTGAAGTTAGTTTAGATTTAGTTTAGTTTAGAGATACAGCGCTGAAACAGGCCATTTGGCCCAACGAGCCTACACCAACCAGCGATCTTCGCACATTAACACTACCCTACACACACTAGTGACAATTTTTATATTATACATTTATTCCAAGCCAATTAACCTACAAACCTGTACGTCTTTGGAGTGTGGGAGAAAACCGAAGATCTCGGTGAAAACCCATGCAGGTCACAGGCAGAACGTACAAACACAGACATGCAGCCGTAGTCACGATCGAACCCGGGTATCTGGTGCTGTAAGTCAGTCTTGTTGTGCCTGCGCCTGGTCTGGGCTACAGCACACTCAGTGGATTGTCTGACCCATTTGACTCCATGAAGTGTTTACTGGTGTAGCCCTCAATGGCTGCAGCCAGGGGCTGTATGGCAGAAGATGCTGCTAATGGCTCATAACCATGAGGTTCCACACAGACCCCCAGTTTAAGTACTGGTATAAATACAAGCATTGAATTGGAAGAACTGCCCCAATGTTTCCTGTAATGGAAATAATGGCTTGTTATAAATGCATTAATTTACTCAAGGTAGATTGATTAACAAATTACCTACATTTTCCAAATTGAATGAGGATTCCCGTCTCAATGAAATGGGACCATTGAGTTAACTAAATAGCAGTCAAGCAGGTAGAGCAATTAAATTAGTCAGTTTTTGGCAGTTTAAATGAACTGTTCTCGAGATAGTAAAAGTGAGAATGAAACGTGAGGACAAGACAACAGTGTAGAAGCTATAAAAACACGAGGGTGGCACAGTGGGGCAGTGGTAGAGTTGCAGCCCCACTGTGTTCGATCCTGACTACGGGTCTACGTATGTGTCTGTACGAAGTTTGTACGTTCTCCCTGTGACCGCATGGGTTTCTTCCAGGTGCTCTGGTTTCCTCCCACATTCCAAAGACATGCAGGTTTGTAGGTTAATTGGCTTCTGCAAATTGTCCTTCGTCTGCATGTGTATGCAGATTGCTGGCCGGCGTACACTCGGTGGGCCAAAGGGACTGTTTCCACACTGTACCTTTAAACTAAACTGAAAAGTCTGGACACTTAGAGACTGTATCTCTAAACTAAACTGAACTAAACTAAACTAAAAAGTCTGAAGACGGATCTCGACCCGATGTCTGAAGCAGTGTCTTGACCCAAAATTTCACCTATTCCTTTTCTCTGGAGATGCTGTCTGACCCGCTGAGTTATTCCAGCTTTTTGTGTCTTCCTTTGGTTTAAATCAGCATCTGCAGTTCCATCCTGCATAAAAAGTAACAATCATCACTTCAAATTGGGAAGGACATTTTCTTGTATCATTTCTGGCCAGTTTTGATGCTTTCAATGGTTCAATATTTGGGGGATTTCATCACGCTCCTGCATCAAGCAGAAAGCCATTAGGTGGTCATGAATGTTATTGCAGGACTTGAAGGGTTAATTATTTTTCTCTCAGTGAATATTGTCTAATGTGGGACAAATTCACAAGCATAGCGGCTGGGTTAAGGGGTTATTTGTTTATTTTATTTAAATTAGATAATTATGTCATCAGGTTGTCAAGGTGTCGCCAGGGAAACAGGATATTTGCAAAGGACAGTGAAGGTACAATAATTAAAGCCGAGATTCTTGTTTTCCTTTACATGAGGCACAGAGGAATCGGGTGTTGAATCTTTGAATGACGATTATGTTATACAGATTAAAAAAAAATTCAGCAAGATCAGATGTGAACATATTCTCATGTTTCTTCTCGAATAATGCCCCATTTGTAAGCACTATCATGTAACTCAATGGAAGAATAATTAGCGATGTTCTGAATGGCTTTAATACACAATTTTACATCATGTAACATGTCTGGTCATTTCGGAACCTACGGTACCTTAAGTACACGGCGACAAAGTAATTGATTATTTTACTCCATAATATCATGCATAAAATAATTATCCAGTAGAAGAGGCATTTTTTGCATTTCTACCACCTCCATAATTAGATACGATTCTGGCATCTCAATCAAATCCCTGTTATTTATGCTGGCATCTTGATAGAAAATGCTGGCAGAAGTTCGACAAATCAACATGGAAGGCCAGGACAGAACCCTCTGTCCCTGTCTCGCAGAAACATGATGCAATGCGCCACACAGTAAACACGCTCCTCACATCAATTAAATGCCTAGTAGACTCGTGGGTTGGGCTAAAACTAAATTAAATCCACCAAATTAAAGCGAAGTCAAATCTAAGACTGAAGAAGCATCTGAAACATTGCCTGCCCATTCCCTCCACAGATGCCGCCTGACCTGCTAAGTTATATAGAACATAGAACATAGAACGGGCATCAGGTTATGGGGAGAAGGCAGGAGAATGGGGTTAGGAGGGAGAGATAGATCAGCCACGATTCAATGACAGGCCGAATGGCCTAATTCTGCACCTTACATTTATGACCTTACAATAGACACAAGAACAGGCCCTTCAGCCCACAATGTATGTGCCAAACATGATGCCAAATCCATCACTTATCTACCTGTACATAAATCACATCCCACCTTTCTCTGTACATCCATATGTTAGTATCCAAACACTATAGTATCTGCTTCAACCACCACCTCCACACACTCGCAATCCTCTGTGTAAAATAAAACCTGCCCTGCACGTCTCCTTTAAACTCTGCCCCTCTCACCTTAAAGCTATGCCCTCTAGTATTTGATTTTTCCATCCTGAGAAAAAGTTACTCCGCCACATAGTGGTTTGCTTTAAGCTAAGTCAGATTAGGTAAAATTAAAAATAAATCTCTCCATTTAACAGGTGAAAACTCATCCATGAGATCACTCAGGCCCTGATGAATCCGTTCAATGTTGCCAGGTATCTACCCTTGTGACCACCATCCCTTGTCCAGGAATGTGGTTGTGAATTGGTGAATTGACCATTGCCATGTGAGCCACAACCTGTTCCATTGGGAATTTCTCACTGTATCAGCGGGAAGATTGATAATTATAAATTTCAATGGATCTCCCTTTCTTTTACATCAGTTCTATCTGATGATGATGATACTCTATTGCCACTTGTACCTAGCTAGGTGCAGTGACATTCTTGTTTTTTTTTAATACAAAGTACACAAAAGAGTCACATCAAAGGCGGCAACATTTATGGAAGCACTAACTGCCAGTTGGGAAGTGCATTTTCACCGCAGCATTTAGGGGAAAGGATACAGCGGCAAGGATCACGGCCATATCTTCCCCGTCACACCAAATCAGGATAAGTAGAAACATGGAACTGTGGATGCTGGTTTACAATAGAAGATGCAAAAGTACTGGAGTAACTTTGCAGGTCAGGCAGCATCTCCATCGAACATAGCTAGGTTCTATGGGCAGGGGAGGGGGAGGCGGAGTCAGAGCTTGCAACCGATTGGTGGATGCAGGTGAGGAGGGGTTAATTGGTAGATAAAAGTCTGGTAGGGAGGAGAAGTGGAGATAACAATGGAGGCTGAGGGGTGACAAGTGGAGAACACAAGGCTGTAGATTCTGGTAGCTGATCAGAAAAGGTGAAGATTGGAAGTGAATGAGGGCCAGTGGCAGATGGGAATAGCAGAGGGGAGTGGAGTGGAGGGGAGGAGAGGGGATAGTGTGTGGAAGAGGGGGGCATGAAACAGGATGATGAGGGACTATACTCAAAGGGGGAAGAAAGGGGTGTGAAAGAGAACCAGGGTAGATGGGAGAAGAGAGAAAGAGTAACCCACACACCTCTTGTCCCTTTCTATGCACCTAACGTTTTAAATGGCAAACCCCTTATTTTGTAGCCATCTTTTGTTTATGACTCTCCCAAACTCCAATTCTTTACACTTGAATTCTCACTTTAGTTTAGTTTAGTTTAGAGATACAGCGTGGAAACAGGCCCTTTGGCTCATCGAGCCCGCGCCGACCTGCGACGCCCTCGCATTATCCAAAAACACACACTTGGGACAATTTACTATTTTTCTCCAAAGTCAATTAATCTACACATCTGAACATCTTTGGAGTGGGAGGAAACTGGAGTACTGGGAGTAAACATGCATGGTCACGGAAAAAGTACAAACTCCATCCAAGCAGCACCCGTAGTCAAGATCAAACCCAGGTCTCTGGCACTGTAAGGCAGCACTCAACTACTACACCACCGTGGCACCCTCTGGCAGCATCAGCCAACCTTTGTTATACAACCTAGAACAGGACAGCACAGGAACAGGCCCTTCGGCCCACAATGTCCGTGCTGAACATAATGCCAAGTTAAATTAATCTCCGCTGCCTGCACGTGATCCTTATGCCTCAATTCCCTGCATTTCCACATGCCCTTTTAAACACCACTATTGTAACAGCCTCCACCACTACCCCTAGCAGTAAGTTTCAAACACTCACCACTATACTGGTGTAAAAATTGCTTTAGATCATTTGTGCAATTCATATCCTTATAAATAGAAAAAAACAAGCAATGATAGAGAACTTAGAGTTTGACGACTTAGCACGACTTCCAGAGGTGAAAGGAGGAATCAGTATCCCACCTGAGGCACAAAAACTACGAATAAGAAAGTTCTATGTTCTATTAATGTCCAGTTAATGTGCAATACCAGTCACCTTTTCTCACATGGTATAGCAAATATAGAAGTTGTTATATTCAACTGTGGATCGAGAGAAATATAGGAACTGAAATGTACCATTGAGTCCCTGGAGTCATTTCTACCATTTGATGTGATCTTGGCTCATTGGTATCTATGTACCGTTAATAGTAAGATTAAACAAGAACTTACCAGTTCGAAGTTTGATCGTTATTTTATGAGGAGTTACGATGAGGGATTACGTGAAGAACCCGCCTCACGCTGGCAACGGCATACTTCAAAGCAGCGGCATGAAAAACACAGAACACCAAAAGCCGGAGTAACATAGTAAGGCTCATAAAAGACTTAGAACTACCATTTGATCATTTATTTTATGAGGGTGGGTGGAGGGCACGTAATCCCTCATCGTAACTCCTCATAAAATAACGATCAAACTTCGAACTGGTAAGTTCTTGTTTAATCTTACTATTTTACTTCGGAGTCACGTGAGTGACTACGTGAAGATTTTAAAGCTTTCTGTGTTTATGTCGTAGAATTAATCCGTACGACAGTCCGGCTAAGTAAACACATACATGAGAAACCAGACTAATGTTAGATCATTTCACAATCAACTTTTTTAATGGTTTAAAGACCATATAATAACCCCCTTATATCTGAGGGAAACGATTACAAGCGATAAAAGATAGAAGTGACTAACACCATTGATTATAGCAATTAATAGTAAACAAAGCAGGTGATTATAGTGCTCCCAACACCGCGTGTCCAAAGCTTGTCATAGTGTGAACAGGTTTATTGTAGAACTTTGAAAAAGTTTCTTCTTTACTCCAACCCTGCGACTTTTAAAATATGCTCGAGAGGTACGTCCCGCCCCTTCGCCGCGGACGTAGCTGCCGCCCTGGTGGAGTGAGATTTGAACACATCAGTGTCTACTCCCCGCTAAAACCAACACCTGTTTCAACCATTTTGAGATAGTTTGAACTGAAGCTTTTGTGTGTGGTCTTTTGTGCGTAACCATTAACGCTTTTTCATTTCCTCGAAGGGTGTCCGTAACTTTAATATATTCGTTCAAATGTTTAACCACACACAAAGTAGGATCAATATGATAAGCTTGAAAGGTTACCTTTGTTCCAGATCTCCCTGGTCTGCTTTGTTTGATTAACTCGTAAACATAGAACACAACATTATCTGTAGTCACATGCATACAGTCTAAACGCAACATTTGTAAAGTTTGCACTCTTTGAGCTGAGACCAGTGACATTAACATGACTAATTTCAATGTCAATCTTTCCAATGTCAACCCTTCAATTGGAGTCCATTGTCTAAGTAGCGTAAGTACAATGCTCACATCCCAAATCTCTGTGTATCTTGGTTTGGGTGGATTAATATTAAAGATTCCTTTCATGAATCTAGATATTAATGGATGCGACCCAATTGGTCTCTGATCAGTCATAAGACCTAAATAGGACGACAAGGCACTGCGTGCAGTGTTAATGGCACTGTAACTTAAATGTTGCTCAAAATACAAATTGGCAAGGAATTCCAAAACATTTGCAATATTTACAGTATCATAAGAAATATTTGACTGTGTGCAAAAGTCTTCCCATTTCTTAATATGTGTCATATATTGCTTTTGTGTGCTATTGCGCCATGATGCAACCATAACTTCCATAGTTTTGTCCGACAATCCCAGCTCCTGTAGTGGTCTGGTCAAAACCTGCAGATTAATAAATTAATATATGCATACAATGGGTAAATTTCTTTAGTTACCGGATTAGTCAAGATATCACTACAGTTAGGAACCGACATATATGGCTCTTTAATCATATTCAGCATTACTGGGAACCAAGGTTGAGTTGGCCAATTTGGAACTACCAACAATCCAGAAGCAGAATCTTGTTCTATCTTCTTCAGGCATCTCTGAATCAAAGCAAATGGTGGAAAAGCATAAAAGAACATCTTTCCCCAGTGTAATGAAAAAGCATCTACTGCTACTGCATCTGGATCGTGTTCCCAAGACACATAAGTAGGCAACTGATGATTAAGCCTAGATGCAAACAAATCTATTTCTGGCAACCCAAATTGGTTTACAATATTCTTAAATATTGCTGGCTTAAGCATCCATTCCGTATTATCTTTAAAAATCCTGGACCTTTCATCTGCTACCACATTGTCCTTACCCGGAATGTAGCTTGCTGAAATCCATATTTGGCGACCAATACACCATTGCCATATCTCATTGACCAGACAATTCACATGATACTGATCTAACTCCCCCCATGTGATTAATGTATGCAACAGCCGTTTTATTGTCTAACTGTAGTAACACATGTAGACCTTGTTTAGCACAAACAATATGCTTTAAGTCCATAAAAAGCACCCAATAACTCCAAATAGTTAATACCATAAGCTTGAAGAAACGCTTCTTCTTGAGCTTTCCATCTACCTCCACAACTGGAGGACGAATCTGTAGCCCCCCATCCGAGAGCACTAGCATCCGTTTGTAAAACCATTTCAGGTTGTTTAATCATGATATTCTTAGCAGCTTGTGGGACATTTTCAACCCACCATTGTAATTCCAACACGGCTTCTTTTGTGTTAATTGCATAGGCCTGTCAAAGTGACCTGCCTTCTCTTTAAGAGCCCTTATTTTGTCCCTTTGAAGATTTTGATAATGTAATGGACCAAATTCCACTGCCGGAAATGCTGCTACCAGTTTCCCAATGGTTTTCGCCACTTCTCGGATGGAGGGATAAGGTTTGTGAATGAGGTAATTACAAGTCATCAAGATGTCATTGGCCTTCTCTGTTGGCAAAGTAACTAACATAGTCACTGAGTTAATTACAAACCCCAAAAAGTTAATTGTTTGTGCTGGCTGCAGCTGGGACTTAATTGGATGAATCAAGAACCCTAGCTTTTCAAACAAAGCTTTAGTAACTGAAACTGAGTGCTCAGCTGACTCTTGAGTATCATTAATGATCAGAATATCATCCAGATAAGCCATAACAATGTGTTTCTGTGCTCTTAATTGGGCTAAAACTGGTTTCAACAGTTTTGTAAAGAGTCTAGGAGCCAAACTCAATCCATTTGGTAAAGCTTTAAACTGCCATAATTGTCCCAGCCAATTAAATTTTAAATACCTCCTGAAGAATTGATGAATTGCTACAGAATAATAGGCATCCTTCAAATCAATCTTAGCCATATAACACCCTGCTGAGATAAGATATTTTGCAGTACTGAATGTCTCCATCTTAAAATGTTTGTATTCTACAAACTTATTTAGATCTGTAAGGTCCAGAATAATTCTGCAACCACCATCTTTTTTATCTCTTCGAAATATATTAGAGACAAATTGATGCTTATGTTCATAAGTCTTTTCAATTACGCCTTTTCCAGATAATTTGTCAATTTCCTCATTAATCTCCATTCTTTCCTCTGCAGAAAACACATAAGCATAAGCAGGTCTATTCTGTACAGGAGGATTAACCCCTTCTTTAAAAATAATAATGGCTCCCGAAACTGCTTGTAATACATATCGATCAGAAGTAATGTTTAAGCCAGGCATTATAAAATTTTTGCAATCTCCCTCCAACTGGAGAGTCATCCACAGTTTCTTTAAAGATATAAGTCTTTAATACCTCTCCGTATGAGCGTGGTGGTCTCCTTCTTCCCGAATACAGGGAAGCACTCGCCTGCACAGCACGATAGTATTTTCGTGACAAACTTCTGCTTCTATAACGAAAATCGAAACCCCTTCGGGTCGAAAAAAACCCTTCTTTGTCCAAAGACAAAAGGTTTAACATTGCTAAAATATTTAGCTTCTTCATCCAACTCTTTCAGCTGTTTCGGCAGATTTTCTCCAAACAAATACCCAGGAGCTTGAACTCCACTTTCTTGACACAGGCTTGCAAACCTAGGGTGAAATATGGGCCGAATCGCCATTTTTCCTCATACAATTAATTTCATAGAATGAATTACACAATAAGCCCAAAGTATCCTTTTGAATCTTTTCCATTTCCAGATTCTCCATTTGCCTGCCATAGGCCGTAATGGCAGCAGAAATTAATTTGAGCACCTTTTGAAACTTCACTTCTTGGGCTCTCATACTTGGAGTCATAGACGTCCATATCATCGGATTCACCGTAGGCACTTCCAATGAGGCACAATTTCTTGGAGCTTTATATAATTCTGATGTTTCATTCATCACAGAATTGTGAAGCTGGTGAGATACCATATAATTTATGTTTGCAGCTAGGTTTTCTTCCATAGCCCTCACCACTTCCTTCAGGTATAGCAAAATCTTGTGCTATCCCAGGCACATTAGGCCTTTTCTTTTTACTTTGTGGTGTGCTTTCAAAAGCCATATAGCCACCAGCAGGGTCTGCCTTCTGCAGCCCTAAATCAATTGGGATATCATCCCATGAGACTTCTTCCAGCCCAAATCCTGGGTCCGGAGTATCATATTCCCAACTTGGCCCACAGCCATAATTCATCATATTCAAACCCCTCAGGGATTTTTTGGGATTCATCTGGGTACTGTGACCCTTGTCTCATCATTGTTTGGAGAACTTTCTCCATATGCTCCATTTTTAGCCACATAGTTTTATTGTCTGGAGGTCTTTCAGTATCAGAGTCATCAGAAACCACGGGCCTCTCAGATTTCTTTTTGCATTTTTTAGGAACATTTTCCTCCGTGGTTATTATTTCTGGAGAATCTGGAAACTCACTATCGGGTAAATCGGCGGCCAACGGTATCGGAACCAGGTCCGCACTAACTTCGCGTCCCGTATTTTACTTTCACCCCGGGAACATCTTTTTACCCGCGAAAACTTCTTTCCCGATTTCTCCATTTTTCTTTAATAATCAGTGCTCAATCAGCACGTTAACGTGGCTCTAAATTTTACTTTTGGTTTCGTTTGCTGGAGCCACCCAGCGTAACCTAAAAAACGCCCCGGTCTAACTGCACTTACCTGCGGGCCGTTCCGACCGCTGCCGAGGAGCTGCTCCTTACTGCAGCTCCTCCTTCCGCCGTCAGCGTTGAAGTCATGCCGTTGCCAGCGTGAGGCGGGTTCTTCACGTAGTCACTCACGTGACTCCGAAGTAAAATTGACCTTGGTTCTGTAATCTTTAATGGCCTTACTTCACAGAAGGCCAAGGATTCCTCTAACTCTTGTGCAGCAAGCCAGAGTCCCAGGGAGGGTTTGTAGGTTAGAATCCACTTCATATTTCAGGAAGATATTCCCATTCCACAACCAGCTTCACAAATGATAGAGGAATTCAACTCCTTAACTGAATCTCGGGTTTTAGAAGAAGGTTCAGATTGCCGGATCTGAAGAAAGGTCTTGACCCAAAACATCACCCATTCCTTCTCTCCAGAGATAGACAATAGACAATAGGTGCAAGAGTAGGCCGTTCAACCCTTCGACCCAGCACCGCCATTCAATGTGATCATGGCTGATCATCCCCAATCAGTATCCCGTTCCTGCCTTCTCCCCGTATCCCCTGACTCCGCTATCTTTAAGAGCCCTACCTAGCTCTCTCTTGAAAGTATCCAGAGAACTGGCCTCCACCGCCCTCTGAGGCAGAGAATCTCACAGACTCACAACTCCCTGTGTGAAAAAGTGTTTCCTCATATCCGTTCTAAATGGCTCACCCCTTATTCTTAATCTGTGGCCCCTAGTTCTGGACTCCCCCAACATTGGGAACATGTTTCTTGCCTCTAGTGTGTCCAAACCCTTAATAATCTTATATGTTTCAATAAGATCCCCTCTCATCTGCCTGTCCCGCTGAGTTACTCCAGGAATTTGTGCTGTCTGTCGGGTTTCAGTGTTTAATGTTGAAGCCTGTTCTGCATATTCAGATGACAGAAGCAATTGCGGAATCGTGCTATGAGTTGGATTAGTGTGACATTGTTTAATATTACCTTGGTCCTGGTTTAATGAAAGACTGTCATTGTTCTTTAACTTGTAATTGTCATTGTTGCTTGGTAAGTCTTTTACCCGGCTTTTTAAAAAACACAGCCGTTGCGATATTTTCCACAAACATTGCATTACCTTTTAATATTTATTTCCCTGAACATTTTGGTTCTGTAGCAGATTGATGAAACAATTATCATTCTTAACCTTTCATTCTTTGGGTTAATTGTAGTATCATCTTTTATCCATTCCTGCCATTACTGCTTTCTTTCCTATCTTGAATCAGACTTCAATTCTTGCATACTCTAGTGCCATTAAGAGAAAAGTTCAAAATCATTATGCGGATGTAAAGCTTTCAGATGCTGACAACTTGGAGACTGTGTTCCTAATGCATTGATCTATTGCTACAGCATGAATCAGTCTTTGTTTTTTTTCCAGGTGATAATAGACTGGAGCTTTCCTTGAGAGGGGAGCAGTGGAGATGTGGAAATATGTTGCCAGGACTGAAGAATTTTGTCTATGATGAAAGATTTGTGTGGCTGGGTAATTGGTCATAGTGGTCAGATAGGTGAAAAATGAACGTCTTACAACATGGAACTGTATAGCACAGGAACAGGCCCTACAGATCGCAATGTCTGTTTCGTTCAGTTTAGTTTAGCTATACAGCATGAAACATGCCCTTCAGCCTACCACATCCACGATGACCATCGATCACCCCCCCTTCCCCCTTCACACTTTCTCATCCATTCGTTACACACCGGGGCCTATTTTACAGAGGCCAATTAACCTACAGCCCCGCATTGGAATGTAGGGGGAAACCCACTCCACATGGACAGCACTCGAGGTCGGGATTGGACCCAAGTCTCTGGGGCTGTGAGGCAGCAGCTCCACCAGTTGTGCCACTGGTTTGTCTGTGTTGAACATAATACCAAAATAAATTTATCTCATCTGCCTACGCATAATCCATAACATTCCATTCCCAGCATATCAACGTGCCTATCTAATAATCTCTTAAACTCCAATATTGTATCTGCCTCCACCACCACCCCTGGCAGTTCGTTCCGGGCACCGACCACCCTCCGTGTAAAAAACCTCTGCCCCTCACATCTCCTTTAAACTTTGCCCCACTCACCGTAAAGCTACGCCCTCTGGATCTTAACAATTCCACCCTAGGCTAATGGTTCTGTCTGTCCACCCTATCTATTGTCTCCCATAGTTTTATATACTTCTCTCAGGTCTCCCCTCAACCTCTGGCATTCCAGAGAGGCAATCCAAGTTTGTCTAACCTCTCCTTGTAGTTATTACCTTCTAATCCATCAGCACTCTGGTAAACCTCTCCAAAGCCTCCGCATCCTTCCTATAATGGTGCAACCAGAACTGCACACAATACTCCAAATGTGGCCAAACCAAAGACTTATAAACGTGTACGAAGGAACTGCAGATGCTGGTTTAAACCGCAGAGAGACACAAAATACTGGAGTAACTCAGCGGGACAGGCAGCATCTCTGGAGAGAAGGAATGGGTGACATTTCGGGTCGAGACCCTCTATCTTCCTCTTCCCTGACTCTCAATCTGAAGAAGGGTCTCGATCCGAAACGTCACTCATTCCTTTTCTCCAGAGATGCTGCCTGTCCTGCTGTGTTCCTCCCGCATTTTGTGTCTATCAAAGACATAAAAATGCATTGGTGGCTTCCTGACTTATACTCAATGCCCCAATGAGTGAAGGCAAGCATACCATGCACCTGCTTCCCACTCTATTTCGCTGAACTACGGGGTTAAAAACCAAGGTATGTTATGGAGTCAGAGGAGAGAGGAGGAATTTGTTTTTGTTTTAACCCAGAGGGAGTACAGGGTTTTGAAGCTCACTTCTCAAATGAGTGCTTGAGGCAGACTTGCTCTCAATGAGGCCGATAGCTTTTTTCTGTGCTATGTAAATTATCTCTGATTCTATTCCTTTCAAGCCTCTCAGATATATCAGTGTGCAAATTAGGTGAAGCTTTAGCTGGGAGTTAATCACATCATCAACAAAGAATATATGCACATATTAAAGAACTGTGATTTAATCAAACGGTAAATAAAGTGAAATCTTGATTGAATAAAGTAATATGCTGGTTGCCTGATTGGGCATAACTTTAATTTTGGGTGAAACTGTCAAGTAGGCATTATTGAATTAATTGTGTTTGAATGAACTACAGATGCTGGTTTACACTGAAGATAGACACAAAATTGTGGGAGTAACTCAGAGGGTCAGGCGCCATCTCTGGAGAAAACAAAAAGGTGACGTTTCGGGTCGAAGCCCTTCTTCAGACTGAGAGGCCTTCGATCCGAAAAGTTCTCCAGAGATGTTGCCTGATCCGCTGAGTTACTACATCATTTTGTATCCATCTCGGCATTGAATTAATTGTCTGGTGCATTTGCTTCCTGATACTCATGTTCCTGACTTCAAAATTATTGCTATAGATTCTGCCATAGGGACTATTTTAATGAAATGTGCAGAGTTTTCTTTCCCTAATCTCGGGGTGGAAATATCAATTTAATTCTGTTTTTATTCAACCAAGGCATGTGAATGTTGCATTTATTGGCCATTCCACATTGTGTCTCGAACCAAGTGGTTTGTTGGATCACTTCAGAGGAGAGCTACAAGTTGAGCCTACAAAATAAAGTAAACCTGCAGGGTACACAAAAGGCTGGAGAAACTCAGCGGGTGCAGCAGCATCTAAGGAGCAAAGGAGACAGGCGACGTTTCGGGTCGAGACCCTTCTTCAGCCTGCAGAAAACCTGCAGCTGTCCCTTCTTCAGCCTGCAGTAAACCTGCAGCTGTCCAAAACCTGAAATTAAATAAAAGGCTGGAAACACTTAACAATTCAGGCAGTGTTTGTAGAGAGAAAAACAGTTAACATTGCAACTTTTTGCAACATGTTTTTCTGTTCCCAGCTATAATTAAGGTCCTTTGTTTCTCTTTCCAAAGATGTTGCTCGACTTGCAGAGTGTTTTCAGTATTTTAGTTTTATTAAGAGTTAAACATATTGCTGGAGTCACTTACAAATCAAAAAAATGACAATATATTATATTCCCTACAGACATTAGTCAACCAAATCAATTCTTACAGCAATCTAGTGGCTTGACAGACATCATTATTGACATCATCTTTCTATTATGGATTTATTTAATTACTTGAATTTAAATTCGCCAGTTGCTGTGCTGGAATTCAAACTCAAGTCAGGGCCAATGGTCTAGGCTTTTTGATGGTAGTAATCAACTTCAGCACAATGATATTCAATCCTTAAATAGGTACATTTTATATTTGTAGCAGCAAATAAAAGAAATATGTTTCCACAATGACATAAGCAGTCGTTTCTGTGACAGGAAATTCTGTGTTTGCACGATCTTAAATGGGTCGACATCACCATTAAAATAGGAGAGACACAAATTTCTGGAGTAACTCAGCAGGGACAGCTCCCAGACAGTTACTCCAGCATTTTGTGTCTATCTTTGGTTTAAACCAGCATCTGCAGTTCCTTCCTGCACAATGTGTTACAGGGCTTCCCTTTAGAGAAATTACTTGGTGGGAGATGATGGATTTTCAATTGCAAACAGCTTCAATTTGGTTCACATCAAATGTTCACTCTGCTTAGGTTTTCTGACACACAAAGATTCTCCACAAACTCCACCTCACTCAGCAATGTATCTTAGACACAAAATACTGGAGTAACTCAGCGGAATAGGCAGCATCTCTGGATAGAAGGAATAGGTGACGTTTCAGTCAAAAGAAGGGTCTCCACCTGGAACGTCACCCATTCCTTCCCTTCAGAGATGCTGCCTGTCCCGCTGAGTTAAAGCCCTGTCCCACGGTACGAGTTCATTCCAAGAGTTCTCCCAAGTTTGCCCTGATTTGAACTCGGAGATTTACGGTAATGGCCACTCGTCAGTACTCGGGGCTCTCGTGGACATTTTTTAACATGTTGAAAAATCTTCACGGGTTTCCCGTGCTTACCTGCCATTAGCGAGTCTTCCCGAGTACCTGCCATTAGCGAGTCTTCCCGAGTACCTGCCATTAGCGAGTCTTACCGAGTACTGCCGTTAGCGCTAAGAGACGTCCACGAGTTTGATTTTTTTTAAACTCGGGAGAGCTCTTGGAATGAACTTGTAGCGTGGGACAGGGCTATCACTCCAGCATGTTGTGTCTATCTCCTGTGTAAGCCAGCATCTGCAGCTCCTTTCCACAGCAATGTAGCTTCTCCCTTTGACAAGAAAGAGGAAAAGAAGTGTAGGTCTTCCCTGTTTTTATACAAACATTTTTGTGGCATCGAACAACATTTTATTTAAGTATTTCCTTACTGAGAGCAACCTGAAGAGGTAATTGAGGCAACTATATATATATAACAGCATTTAAAAAGACACTTGGACAGGTACATGGATAGGAAAGGTTTAGCGAGATATGGGTCAATCATGGGCAAATGGAACTATCTGAGTTGGGGCATCTTGGTCAGCATGGACGAGTTGGGCTGAATGGCCTGCTTTTGTGCTGTATAACTATGACTTTATTATTTATATTTGAAGAAAACAGTCACACTAAAAGAGAAAAGATTGCAACTGCATTTTTTTTGACGTCTAAGAACATATTCCATACTTTCCATGGCCCTATTTGATTGAACATTTCTACCATTTTTTACATTCTGATGTAAGTGAGGATTCTCAAGAAATTCCAGTGTAACTGCTTGGAAATGAGAGTAAATTTTTGGAATAAATTTGGAATAAGGATGGCACAGTGGTGCAACGGTGGAGTTGCTGTCTTACACCGGGTTAGATCCTGACTATGGGTTCTGTCTGTACGGAGTTTGTACATTCTCCCTGTGACCACATGAGTTTTCTCCGGGTGCTCTGGTTTCCTCCCACAGTCCAAAGATGCATGGTTTTGTAGGTTAATTAGCTTCTGTAATATTGTATCTTGTAGCTAGTGTGTATAGTATAGTGCTGGTGTATAGGCAATCACTGGTTGGTACAGACTCGGTGGGTTGAGGGGCCTGCCTCCATACTGTATCTCTAATGTAAAGTCTAAATAAAGGAGGAATTGTGAAAACTTGAGAATTTTTTAAATGAACCTGGATACCATGAATGTGACATCAATACAAATTCGCTGATACAAATCACCATCTCAGGCAGCAAGTAAATTGCCCCTTTCACTGCTGCTCTGACAGACTTCTAGTAACAAATCTCAAGTGACGTATGGCCATAAAAATCACACTAAACCAGCATAATATAAACTGACTTTTATATGCAGCCAGTAAAAGAGAAAATATTTATGTCAAGGAATAAGAAACCCAACCAAAAACCTACGTTACAGAAAATCATTGCACTGAAACTAAATTTGATCAATATTATTTTTGCATACTGACTTGTGAAGTAACTGTTGATAAACACAAATAAATCTGGTATGGCAGCATGTAACTTCAATGGCACCAGCCCAAATTTCGTGGCATTATCACTTAATAGAGCACATGAAGTATTGTGATCAAACTAAGTTCACTTCTAACCATTTTATTTTCAGTTATTGAGCAAAGTGCAGTCTGCTGCAGGAACTCAATGGAACTCAATGGGTCAGGCAGCATCTTTGGAGGGAATGGACAGGTGTCGTTACTGGTCAGGGCCTTTCTTCAGACTGATTGTAGTAGAAGGAAGAACGCTGGAAAACAGAGGTGGAGGAAGGACAATGACTGGCAAGTGATAGGTGGATACACGTGAGTGTGGATTGGATTGGCAGTTGGATGTGGAGAGGATGTTTCCAGAAATGGGAGTGTATAGGACCAGAGGTGCAGTCTCAGAATAAACGGATGTACCTTTAGAATGGAGATGAGGAGGAATTTCTTTAGTCAGCGGGTGGTGAACATGTGGACTTCATCGTTGCAGATGACGATGGAGACCAACATTGGGTATTTTTGAAGCAGAGCTTCTGGATTAGTAAGGGAATCAAAGCCAGGGAAAAGGGGTTTTGAGAAGGAAAAATGGATCAGCCATGATCAAATGGTGGAGGAGACCGAATGGCCTAATTCTGCTCCTATGTCTTGTGGTCTTATCGGTGGAGTAGTTGATGAAGGAGATAAAAGATTTAAAGAAGGAACTGCAGATGCTGGAGAAACTTGCAGCAGCATCTAAGGAGCGAAGGAGGCGACAGACCCTTCTTCAGGAAGGACCCGAAACGTCGCCTATCTCCTTCGCTCCTTAGATGCTGCTGCACCCGCTGAGTTAGCTTTTTGTGTACCCAAGGGATAAAAGAGTTGGTTTGTAAAGCCAGTAGTTTTACAAATTTTACAACTCCTCCCCCTTCTGTCATGGGGTAGACGAAAGTGACTCCCCTCCCCCCCTCCCCCCCCCCCCCCCCCCCCAATCTTTGCACATCCCCCAAGCCTTTCCACTCGTCACTTTAATTTCATGTTTCACGTATTTTGTATGATCAATTTCTCTCCTGGGATGAATAAAGTTATATCGTATTGTATTGTTTGTCCCACAATCCCCCCCTACTCCCTCTACCTCAATTTCCCAGCTTTCTCACCTCCACTACAATCAGTTTGAAGAAGGGTCTTGGCCTGTAATGTCATCTCTCTGTTCCCTTCACGGATGCTGCCTGACCCGCTGAGTTCCCTCCAGCACATTGCGGCTCTGCTGTGAGTTGTCAGCGCCTGGTTGCACTCGTGCTTTGACTGCGCTCTCTGTTTCAGACGGCAAGGTGTACGCTCTGGGAGGGATGGGCTTGGAGGCCGCCCCGCAGGCACTGGTACGCGTCTACGAAGCAGACAGAGATCACTGGCAGCCCTTGCCACCGATGCTGACCCCACAGTATGCTGCCTCTGCCTTCCTCAAGGGCAACAAGATCTTTGTCTTAGGTAAAGCACACACGTTTGGCTGGGTGAATGGTCAGATACCGCTGATGCTTTCTGTGTTTTGTATCATTACTGATCAGTGTGTTCATTGTATTTTCAAATGACTTTGCTGATATGTTGCCAGGACTGAAGAATTGTGGCTACGATTACATACTGCAGGGGCGGGGAATTTGGTCGAAGTGGTCAAATTACATTGCTGATGTTGATTTGGTGGTGACGGAAGTGACTGATATACTCTGGCTTAGTTTCGTTTTTTTTGTTTAGTTTAGAGATGCAGCATAGAAAGAGGCCCTTGGGCCCAACCTGTTGATCGAACCGCATTTCCTCAATCCTCAACCCTCAGCATCTATACATTCATTACTGCCATATTGGGCATTGTTGGCATCATCCATCAACCAAACGCCCCAACCAGGTCAAAGTGCCCCAACATCCCACACGTGACCACAGTTCCCACACGTGACCCCAGTTCCCACATGTGACCCTAATCTACACAACTGACCCCAGTCCAATCATGTGACCCCTGCCCCCCACATATGACCCTGCCCCCTCACATATCCCCTGCCCCCACATGTGACCTCAGTCTACACACGTGATCCCAGCCCCCCACACGTGACTCCTGACTCCACACGTGACTCCTGCCCCCACACGTGACTCCTGCCCCCACACGTGACTCCTGCCCCCACACATGATCACTGCCCCCACATGTGGAAAAGTGGCGAGTCCCACTATGGTGAGCTCCTCCCATCCCACCCTCCCCGCCATGCCATATTTTCCACGTCAGTGCCATTCTAACATGTGACAGGGAACGCTGACCTATTCAAGGCAAGCAGGAAAACCCAAGGAAATACACAAAATGCTGGCGTAACTCAGCTGGTCAGGCAGCAGCCTTGGTGAACATGGATGGGTGACTTTGCAGGTCGGGACCTGAAACATCACCTATCCATGTTCTCCAGGGATGCTGCTTGACCTGTTGAGTGACTCCAGCACTGTGTCATTCCTTGGTAAACCAGCATCTGCTGTTCCTTGCTTGTACAGGAAAATCCATCCAGCTTTGTCAATTGGTACATCAGCATTATGGCATCCTTCAGCTCCAAACTTCCCATCGGATATATATGGTCGGATGCCAATTGGAACTCCGCATAACTAACGAGATAAGAGCCTACACAATCAGACAACATTCAACCTTGTTAGCACTTGGTTAGAGCAAAGAGTAGATTTATGGGGCTTGTACCATGAGTGCGCCTGGATCAGTAATGCCCACATTTGCCCATAAACTATGTACACATCTTCATCACTCCACTGTCATTCACTGGAACCTCCCTTTCATTGACTCCAGCTACACTTCACGCTGCCTCGCCAAGGCCACCAGCATAATCAAGGACAAGTCGCACGCTGGTCACTCTCTCTATTGCCCTCTGCCATCAGGCAAGAAGTACGGACTGCACTTCTCCAGATTCAGGGACAGTTTCTTCCCAGCCGTTATAAGGGAACTGAACCATCCTACCACCACCTAGAGAGCGGTCCTGACCTACCATCTACCTCATGGGAAACCTTTGGACTACCTTTAATCATCTGTACTGAACTTTATCTTGCAGTAAACATTATTTCTCTTTATCCTGTATCAATACACTGTGGACAGCATGATTGTAATCACAAAGTCTTTTTTGCTGACTGGATGAAAACAGTCAGCAAAAAACAGGCCTTCGGCCCACTGAATCTGCTCCAATCAGTGATCACCCCATGCACTAACACTATCCTGCACACCAGGGACAATGTACAATTTACTGAGGCCAATTAACCTACAAACCAATACGTCTTTGTAGTGTGGGTAGAAACCGGAGAACCTGGAGAAAACCCACACAGTCACAAGGAGAAACATTGTACAGACAGTAGCTGTAGTCAATATCGGACCTATGTCTCGAGCGCTGTAAGGCAGCAAACTCTACCGATGCCACCCAAGTGAGGTGACCCCACCCCAGTGAAATCTAAAACCAAAATCTTGAGTCTTAAACCTGAAACATTGACTGTCCATTCCCTCCACACGTGCTGCCTGACCCGCTGAATTATTTCACCACCTTGTGTTTTGCTTAAAATTCCTGAATCTGCAACTCCTTATGCCCCTAAAATAATAACGTGTCTCTGACAGCGGTCTGAACATGGGTCACATTGTCCAAACCTAATAACGTGCTGCTGTTTTGTCAGGAGGAAGACAGGGTAAGCTACCAGTGACGGCTTTTGAGGCCTTGGACCTGGAAACAAAGAGCTGGACCAAGTATCCCTGTATCCCGAGCCGCCGTGCATTTGCTAACTGTGCCATGACTGAGAAATGCTTTTACAGTCTGGGTGGTCTACAGCAACCTGGCCCTCACAACTTCTACTCCAGGCCACACTTTGTCAATACGGTGGAAGAATTCGACATGGAACAAGGCAAGTCAAATATTCACTCCTGTTTATTTGATGGTAAAGTTTTCGTATTGAGTTTTAGAGATACAGCGTTGATACAAGCCCCACGGTCCACAGGCTCAATGCCAACCATCGATCACCCGTTCACACTAGTTCTATGTAATGCTACTTTCACATCCACTCCCCGCGCACTCAGGGCAATTTACAGAAGCCAATGAACCTACTGTACAAACCCACACGTCCTTGGGATGTGAAGGGGGAAAGTGGAGCAACCCGAGGAATCCCACGCAGTCACAGGGAGAACATAAAAACTCCACACAGACAGCACCAGACATCAGGATCGAACCTGGGTATCTGGCGCTGTGAGGCAGCAGCTCTACCAGGTGTGCCACCGTGCCACCCTTGCAAACCTTCCATATGTCCTTCCCTTCTGTGCTCCATTTGTCAGGGGAAAGACAAGCCTTCGGACTGTCTCTGCTGACGGTTTTATTCAGCTGGGTACCAGGATCCACAGGCTTGTCTCTTCCTGCAATATCTCTCCTTTCTCCCTCCAGGCTTGGCTTACTTTCACCATCTCTCCACAGTGAAGTGCTGATAGAAACATAGAAAATAGGTGCAGGAGTAGGCCATTCGGCCCTTCGAGCCAACACCACCATTCAATATGATCATGGTTAATCATCCAAAATCAGTAACCTATTCCTGCTTTTTTCCCCATATCCCTTGATTTCGTTAGCCCGAAGAGCTAAAACTAACTCTTTCTTGAAAAAATCCAATGAATTGGCCTGCACTGCCTTCTGTGGCAGAGAATTCCACAGATTCACAACTCTCTGGGTGAAAATGATATGGGTATCTGGGTGAACATCTGGTACTCTAACACAATGAGGTGGGAGAGAGGTAAGGAGGATCTGACCCTAAATGTCTTGCAGTGTGCCTCTTCTAAAATAAATGACAAAGGCACACAGTAATTAGTGAAACATTTAAGGCAGTGACCACAAATAATTTCAGTTCATCTCCGTGTGATTACATATATTTCATGCTGAGAGTTGCATGATATTCATCAGTGTTGTTAATTAGTCTGCTGCTCCGAAGGAGACGGAAAATGCCATAGGTAATTTCAGTCATCAGCAATGAGAAATTTCTTAGATATTCAAGATATCTGTGAATAATTATTGGAGCATTGCTGGTGAAACGTTTCCTTGGTTACTTGGTTGCACTATTTCATTTAATTAAATTTAGTGGAAAAGATAAAATGATTATTAAAAGTAATTGGCAACAATTTCCGTTATGAGGTCTGGTCTCAAAATATCCATTGCGTAAGATCACATGGAATTAGGAGCAGGAGCTGTCCACTCGGCCCCTCCAGCTTGTCCCGCCGCTCCTTCAGTATGATCATGGCTGATCTGCCCCTGCTTCTCATCTGTGCCAGTTCCCCATCATCCTTAATTCCTTGATCTTTCCAATATTTATATGCCTCTGTTTTAAATATCTCCAATGAGCATGCCTTCGTGACCCTTGAGGGTATGGAGTTTCACCACCCTTTGCAAAAATAAATGTTTTCTATGTCCCTCTGTCTTCCCTTGAATCACCATCCTCCATAAGAATTAATCACAAATCACCTTGGGCACAGCGGTTGAGTTCCTGCCTTACAGCACTTTCAGCACCAGAGACCTGGGTTCGATCTGAACTGTGGGTTCTGTCCGTACAGAGTTAGTATGTTCTCCCCGGTTTTCTCCGAGATCATCGGTTTCCTCCCACACTCCAAAGACGTACAGATTTGTAGGTTAATTGACTTGGTATGTGTAAATTGTCCCTAGTGTGTGTAGGGAATGTGTTAGGGAATCGCTGGTCAGTGCGGACTCAGTGGGCTGAAGGGCCTGCACCGAATCTCTAAAAATAACCTGTCTATTGTCTATTTCAAGAGAGAGCTAGAGAGGGCTCTTAAAAATAGTGGAGTCAGGGGATATGGGGAGAAGGCTGGAATGGGGTATTGATTGGGGATGATCAGCCATGATCACATTGAATGGCGGTGCTGGCTCGAAGGGCCAAATGGCCTACTCCTACACCTATTGTCTATTGTCTATTAAATAACCTGCCCATTATCCAGAATTTACAACTCCTCATTCTAGAGTCTCCCATCTGTGTAATTTTCTCAGAATCTATCCTATTGATGTATATATGTTTCAATAAGATATTCCCTCATTCATTTAAATTCCAAAGAATACACATTTAATTTATTCTGGATTGGACATCTCTCGTCTCTGGAATGAATTGGATTCTGATTCCGAGTCATTCGGAAATGAATCTCTTTTGGTGAGATGAGATTCTGATGAATCTCTTTTCCCTTGTCTCCAGTGCTACAAGGTCCCTTCTTCAATATAGAGACCAAACCTGTGCACAGCACTCCAAGTGTGGCCTCACCTCTACCCTGTACAATTGTAACAGTACTTCTCAATTTGTAAATCCCACTGCTCTTGTAATAAAGGCCAATATGCCATATATCTTCCTAATCACTGCGGCTGGCTACTAACATTTTGTGACTCATGCACAGCCACACACACAGCCCTCTGCACATCTTTCACATTAATCTCTCTCCGTTAAGATGTCTATCAGCTTTTTGATTCCTTTCTCAAGTGCATGACCTTGCACTTTCCTGCATTCAAATATGTTAGCCAAGTTTTTCAACATTCACCCAATCTATTGATATCCCTTTGCAGAGTCACAATATCCTCCTCGTGACATGCCTTTCTACATGTTTTCATGCCATCAGCAAACTTGGAGACATTACACTCTTCCCCGCCTCTAGGTTGTAAGCAATTGAGGACCACAAGCTGATTTTTGGGGCATTCTGTTACATCCCGACAGCCTGAATAGCACTGAATTAAGCAGAATAAGGCCAAGGCCGTGGTACTGGTAATTTATATATTTATTTGGCGGCCTCACAGCACCACAGACCCTGGTTGATCCCGACTTTGGGTGCTGTCTGTGTGGAGTTTGCATGTTCTCCCTGTAAACCACATGGGTTTCCACCAGCTGGTCTGATTTCTTCCCAGGTCCCAAAAATTTCAGTTGGTTAATTGGCCTCTGTAAAGTTGCCCATAATGTGTAGTGGAATAACATAGAACTAGTGTGAACAGATGATCAATGGTCGTCATGGACTGAAGGGCCTGGAACCATGCTGTACCTCTAAACTAAACTAAACTAAACATACCAATTGACATTGGAATTATACAATGTGGCAATACTTTCAGGCTGATCATTGAATTAACTTGGTTGTAATGTTTCCTAATTTACAACAGTTAACACTCTTCAGATTAAGTGTGTAACTATAAAACGTTATGAGACATCCTAAAGAGAGTTTGAGTTAGAAAGATTGTTTTGGCCTTCTTTGTTTTAATTTAGTTTGATTTATTTATTGTCAAGTGAACCAAAGTTTTTGTTGCGTGCTAACCAGTCAACGGAAAGGCAATACATGATTACAATCAAGCCATTCACAGTGTACAAATACGTGATAAAGGGAATAAAGTTTAAGGCAAGACCAGGCCAGTAAAGTCCAATCAAAGTCTCCAATGAGGTAGGTAGCAGTTCAGGACTGCTCTCTAGTTGTGATGGGATGGTTCAGTTGCTTGATAACAATTGGGAAGAAACTGTCCATGAATCTGGAGATAACAGCTTGGAAGAAACTGTCCCTGAAAGTGGAGACAACAGCTGGGAAGAAATTGTCCCTGTTCTGAAGTTGCTCGTGCCTCAATACATATAGCCTCACAAAGTTCTAATTGTTCATCATGTTTCTGAGAGATCGAGTATAAATGGATGGTAGACAAAAATGCTGGAGAAACTCAGCGGGTGAGGCAGCATCTATCGAGAGAAGGAATGGGTAAAATGATAGAAATGGATGTTCCTCATCCTTCCTTCCAGCAGTAATCAAGTACCCTGTGGAATACAGGAGACTTACATTGAGCAATTATTTTCAGAACTAAAACAAAACTTGGCTGGTTTATGATGGAGAGCTAGAACATTCTTTATGAAAGGTAGGGAAAATGTCAGTGTAATACTATATACAGTACATCAGAGTCTCTACCATAAATTTGAGCATGGAATAATAGCGAGTTCTGTAAGGTCAAATAATTGACATATGCTGCAGTCAATATATCCAGGAATTGTTGCAGGAATGCCTCACTGTTCATCACTTGTATTGGTGGTCACTGTTAATGTCAGCCATAAAAAATACTCCTCATTGATTTCAATCATCATCCACACATCTACCCATCTGGATTTGTTCTACTGGGGCTACCTTTCATATTCCACTTCATTTCCATTTCGCTTCATCTGCCCACCTTATGCGGAACCATCTGCCCACCTCCCTTATGTGGTTCCACTTATTACCTTCTAGTCTCTATCTCTAACTTCCCCTTCCCCTACTGAAGCCTGATTCCATTTGCCCACTATCTCCCACCTCACCTGGTTCCACCCATCACCCACCAACCCCTACCTCACCTCTTCCACTCACTTATTTTTTGTATGGGCTATCTTCCTAATTGCCAGATTCTGGGAATTCCTAAGAGATCAAACTCAAAAGGCAGTAGTAGTTTAGTTTAGTTTCGAGAGGCAGCACGATCTTTGGAGTGTGAGATAAAACCAAAGATCTCAGAGAAAACCAACGTGGTCATGGGGAGAACGTACAAACTCCATACAGACCGCACCCATTGTCGGGATCGTACCCGGGTCTCTGGCACTGAAAGTGCTGTAAGGCAGCAACTCTACCACCACTGTGCCACCGTGCCGCCAACTGGCCGTCTTGCTGGTGATGTTTTTTTAATCTCACTGCAGGTGTAATTTATTCATTTACTGTGACAGTTTGGAAAAATGGACAATCTTATGCAAAGATTATTCTACTTGCACTTTGCTTGCAAATTCCATATATTTTCTGTTGTCAGGGGAACTTGATGTGCTTTGTAATGGTTATTCTGATGGGATTAAAGATAGTTTCCTCCCTCAGCTTTATTGCCCCACTCCACCAGCTCTGCATAAGCAGTTCAAAGTAAACCTTATCTGACTGCATCAATTCCGAAGAGATTTAACACTAGGCAGCTCAAGTGTCTCTATTTTATCAGTAAAGTACTTCACCATTCCTGCTACTAAAAATAGTCAGGGTGAGAGGTTATGTATAATCTCCAGTCCTCGAGAGTGGGGAGGAGATTACGCAGATTGCCACACACGTCATACCCAATGATATTTCCTCCATTTGCCAGCACCTCCACTTCTGATTGCGTTTACTCAACTGCACAGAACTAAAGGTCATACAAGCATTTGAATGAAAGCAAAATGCTAGTGTTTTGAATTTCTGAAACCCTTTCCTTATTTTTGTCCATTTAATCTCATGGAGAAATTATAGTAATTCAGTTCCATTTATTATTTTCATGTTAAATTCAGTGTAATTCTGACACCTGTAAATGTTGTCAATCGCTATATTAAAAACAATCCACAATCCATGATTTTTTTTTTTCAATGAATGGTCCCCCAACGCAATATTCCACCTCTCCACTAATTCTAATATTGGTGGCCAATGTTGGGGGGGGGGGGGGGAGCTTTCTGGAGCACTAATATGGGTGTTTTGGGCTGAAGGGACTGGTTTCCAGTGGGCTAGTATGGACATTGTGGGCCGAATGGATTCTTGGGCTGGCGGCTCAGTCACTCAAGCCTGTTGTGCTGGCAGCTCACTCACGGCTGGTGGGCTGGCAGATGACTCGCGGCTATTCCTTGAAATTCCATTTCAAGCAGGGTGAAAGGCCACCAAATTCAAGTACAGTTTCTTACCACTTCAAGCAGGGTGCAAGGCGACCAAATTCAAGTGCAGTTTCATACCATTTCAAGAAAAGGTGCAAGCCCACTGAAGACAGTGATTCGTGACCTCTCCGTCCGCCATCTTGCAGAGACTGAGCACCTGATGAGCGAAGGGGGGGACTCTGAGTAAGATGGCCAAAAATCACAGCCGTACTTGATAGTATTTTTTTCTAAAATCAATATAAAGCGTAAACAGGATTAGACTTTTAATTATATAGAAGGCAAGGCAACTTTAATTGGGCACGGCAACTTTAATTAGGCAAGGCAACTTTAATTGGCAAGGCAACTTTAATTAGGCAAGACAACTTTAATTAGGCAAGGCAACTTTAATTAGGCAACACGGCTTTTGCATTTCCAAACCAAAGGCAACACAGCTTTAGCATTTCCAAACCAAAGGCAACACAGCTTTAGCATTTCCAAACTATATTTTCAAACCACAATAAAGGCACTGACAGGTCAGTAAAACCACTCACAGTTTAGTAAACATGTGTTCAGTATTATTCACAGCTCAGACTGAGAGATGTGACCCTCGCTCCCCAAAAGAGACTGACTGAGGCGCTCAACACTTCCGGGTTTTATAGTCCCTCCGGAAGGGGCATGGCCTTCAGGAGAGAGAATCTCGACATTTTTTAAACACTAATAACTCTTTTGTTTTTCATTGATGGGAAAAATCCTCTTGTCCTGTGCAGCGGAGGGGGACTCTGAGTAAGATGGCCAAATATCACAGCCGTAAGTGGCAGCGTTTTTCTAAAATCAATATACAGAACAACAGGAAGTGGTCAAGATCAGACTTTTAGTAATATAGGTCGCACAGGATCAGGACCTTTGGCTCAAGAAGTCTGTGCTGACCATGATGCCAATTAAATTAATCCCATTTACCCATACATGGTTTATATTCCTCCATCTCTTGTGTGTTCATGTGTCTGTCCAGATACCTCTTAATATATTACTACCATATTTCCTTCTACCATCTCCTCTGGCAGCATGTTCCGGGCATCTACCCCTCTCTGCGTAAAAAGAAATTGTCTTGCAAAACTTCTTTAAAGGCGACAGGTCCGCCGTGGGAAAAATACTTTGACTATCTCCCCTTTGTATGCCTCTCATAATTTGATATACTTGTATCAGGTCATCCCCCTCCCCCCCCCCCCCCCCCCCCCAACACCCCCTCAGTCTCTGTTGCTTCAGAGAATACAATCCAAGTTTACCCAAACCCCCTCATAGCCAATCTCTTTTGCACCCTCTTCAAAGTGTCCTTCCTGTAATGCCGCAATCAGAACTGCCCATACTATTCTCAAAGTGGCCTGACCAAGGTTTTATCCAACTGCAACATGACTTCCCAACTTTTATGCTCAATGCCCTGACCAATAATGGCAAATATGCCGTATGCCTTCTTTACCACTCCATCTACTTGTGCTGATACCTTCAGCGAGCTATGGACTTGCATCTCAAGATCCCTCTGTACATCAATGCTTCTGAGAGCCCTGCATTAATGGCATACTTTCCATTTCCATTTGACCTCCCAATGTGCAATAAATCACACTTGTCCAGATTGAACGTCATCTACCATTTGCCTGCCCATTTTCCCAATTGGTCTATATTCTGCTGTCTCGTTTGACAACGTTTTCAGTATTCACAATTCCATCAACATGCAAACTTACAAATCATGTCACCTGTGATTTCATATAAATCATTTATATATATATAACAAATGACAGAAGAGTTAAGACTGATCCATGTTGAATAGCAGTGGTACAGACCTCCAGTCAGTGTAGCTCCCCTCTACCACTTATCACCACCATCTGCCTTCTATGGTCAACCAATTATAAATCCAATCTACTAAGACTATGGGTCCCACGTGTCGTACTCTTCTCGATAGCCGACCATGATGGATATTGTCAACAACCTAACTAAAGTCCATGGAGCCAACATCCACCACTCTATCCTCAGCAATCACCTCCAGCAACTGCTTACAAAAACGTCATCAAGTTGGCATTAAAGGGCTGCAGAGTTGGGAACACAACATATTAAGGAGTAAATTGTAACACCTTTTAGTGATAGCAAATTATTTCCAATATCTGTTGACAGCAGCATAGACCATCATAAATTAATAAAGGGGAGTTTAGTCAAGATTGATGCAATACATCTTCACCTGGGTTACCAAAGTGATTAAAATAGAACCTTAATTCTTTAGTGTATGCACCAAGTTAATTTGAATTCATTTCTAGTCTTGCCTTGTCTGGAACCGAGCAGATATTTTGTGCAAATTATCCCCGTTGAAATGACAGTTCAACATCTTGATTCCTTGCAGTAAGTAGGATGCAGTTCCGGAATAACTGTTTACAATAAATGGTACAAGTGCAGATGGTTAGAAATAACATTGGAAGTTGTAGTTTTAGAGATATGGCATGGAAACATCACCCTTCGGTCCACAGAGACCACGCCAACTATCGATCACCTCTTCACACTAGATCTAAGTTATCCCACTTTCTCCTTCACTCCCTGCACTTTAGGGACAATTTTACAGAGATTATTTAACTTACAAATCCAGACGTCTTTGAGATGTGGAAAGAAACATTAGCACCTGGAGGAAACCCAGGCAGTTACAGGGAGAACATGCAAACTTGCACAGGCAGCACCCGAGGTCAGGATTGAACCTGGATCTCTGGCATTGTGATCCAATGAAAAAGAAAGTGTGAAAGATGTCTATTATTACAGACATGGGAACAGGTCGCATAAAAAAAATTATAGAACTGAGCAAAGTCAATATGGATAAAAAATAGGTTTGATATATCTGTTGGAATTTTTTGAGGTTATCGCCAACAGAATAAGGTGAACCAGTTGATGTGATATATTTGGACTTTTTAAAAAACACATCAAATATAGTTATAGAGTCGTAGACTCATACACTGTTGAAATAGGCCTTTCGGCCCAAATTGCCCACACCAACATGCCCCATCTGCAATAGCCCCACCTGCCTGCTTGAGGCCCATATCCCTCTAAAATTACCATATCCATGTACCTGTCTAAATATTTCTTAAACATTGCGATAGCACCTTCCTCAACTACCTCCTCCAGCAGCTGGTTCCACGTACCCACCACCCTTTGTGTTAAATAAGTTACCCCTCAGATGCCCATTAAATCTTTCCACCCTCACCTTAAACCTATGTCCTCTGGTTCTCGATTCCCCTATTCTCACCAAAGGACTCTGCATTTACCTGATCGATTCCTATCACCTATATTACTAAAAGTCTGATCTTGACCACTTCCTGTTGCCTGTATATTGATTTCAGAAAAAACGCTGCTACTTATGGCTGTGATTTTTGGCCATCCTACTCAGAGTCCCCCTGTGTGGCCTTTGGTTTGGAAATGCTAAAGCTGTGTTGCCTTTGGTTTGGAAATGCTAAAGCTGTGTTGCCTTTGGTTTGGAAATGCTAAAGCTGTGTTGCCTTTGGTTTGGAAATGCTAAAGCTGTGTTGCCTTTGGTTTGGAAATGCTAAAGCTGTGTTGCCTTTGGTTTGGAAATGCTAAAGCTGTGTTGCCTTTGGTTTGGAAATGCTAAAGCTGTGTTGCCTTTGGTTTGGAAATGCTAAAGCTGTGTTGCCTAATTAAAGTTGCCCTGCCTAATTAAAGTTGCCTTGCCTAATTAAAGTTGCCTTGCCTAATTAAATTTGCCTTGCCTAATTAAAGTTGCCTTGCCTAATTAAAGTTGCCTTGCCTTTTATATAAAGTCTAACCTTGACCACTTCCTGTTTGCGCTTTATATTGATTTTAGAAAAAATGTTACCATGTCAGTGTGATTTTAGGCCATCTTACTCAGAGTCCCCCTCCGCTCATCAGGTGCCGAGGAATTTTCCCATCAATGAAGAATAAAAGAGTTATTAGTGTTTTAAAAATGTTGAGATTCTCTCTCCTGTCAATCATGCCATGAAGACCACGCCCCCTCTGGTGAGAGGGGGAGGGACTATAAAACCCAGTAGTGTGGGCGTGGCTCAGTCTCTGCAAGATGGAGGAGGGAGAGGTCATGACTCGCTGTCTTTAGTGGCCTTGAAATGGTATGAAACTGCACTTGAATTTGGTGGCCTTGCACCCTGCTTGAAGTGGTAAGAAACTGCTACTTGAATTTGGTGGCCTTGCACCCTGCTTGAAATGGAATTTCAAGGAATAGCCATGAGTGAACTGCCAGCCCACCAGTCGTGAGTGAGTGAACTGCCAGCACAAAAGGCTTGAGTGACTAAGCCGCCAGCCCAAGAATCCATTTGGCCCACAATGTCCTTACTAGCCTCTGGAATATTGTGGGGGCCAGCCCTCCCGTGTGATGCTGGGACCCACAGTCTAATCCCACTTAGTCTAGTGATTTTATAAATCTCTATAAGATCACAACACATCCTCCTGCAATCCAATGAATGAAGCCCTAGCCTGCTCAACCTCTCCCTTTAGCTTAGACCCTCAAGTCCTAGCAACATCCTGGTGAATCTTCTCTAAATCCTTTCCAGCTCGACAACATCTTTCCTATAACATGCTGCCCAAAACTGAACACAATATTCTAAATATGGCCTCACCAACATCTTATATAACTGTAACACGACCTCCCAAGTTCTATGTATAGGAAGGAAATGCAGGTGCTGGTTTAAACTGAAGATAGACACAAAAAGCTGGAGTAACTCAGTGGGTCAGACAGCATCTCTGGAGAAAAGGAATAGGTGATATTTTGGGTCGAGACCTTTCTTCAACCCGACCTGAAACGTCATCTATTCCTTTTATACAGAATGCTGTCTGACCTGCTGAGTTACTCTAGCTTTTTGTGTCTATCTACCAACTTCTATACTCAATACTCTGACTGATGAAGGTCAATGTGCCAAGAGCCTTTTTGACCATCCCATGCACCTGTGAAGCCACTTTCAAGAAATATGCACGTGCTCCACAAGATCCCTCTGCTCCACAACACTCGCCAGCATCCAATCGTTCACTGTGTAGTTCCCCCCATGTAAAACTTCCCAAAATCCACACCTTCTCTGTATTAAATTCAATCAACCATTCCTCAGCCCACCTGCCCATCACTTTAGTATCATCTGCAAACCTGCTAATTATGCCATCTATGTTGTCATCCAAATCATTGATATAGATGACAAAGAACAATGGGTCCAGCACCAAACCCTCAGGCACACCACTACTCACAGGTCTCCAGCGTGAAAAACATCCTTCCACCATTATCCTCTAATTCCTTCCTTGAAGCCAATGTTTTCTATCCATTCAGCTATCTCTCCTTGGATCCCATGCAATCTAATCTTCTAGATCAGCTTAACATTCGGAACCTTGTTGAATGTCTTGCTGAAATCCATATATAAAACATCTACAGCTCTGCTGTCATCAACGTTTTTGGTCACAACATCTAAAAACTCACTGAGGTTCATAAGACACAGTCTCCCATGTAAAAAACCATGCTGACTATCTCTAATCAGCCCTTATCCATCTAAATGCATGTATATTTTATCCCTTATTAGAATACCCCTCTCATAACTTACCGGCATGCATCCAACTGCTCTTACGAAACTTGTCAGTCGGGAATCATTGTTCCCCCAGGTACAATTTATATGAACATCAGCCCTATTCTCTTTCATGTAGATCCTATTCTAATTACAACTTCGAAATTTATGTCTGCTTTTAAATGAGGTGTGCACTAATTAGAAATATTTTCACGAATGCTCTCTGGTTTGGAAATTCACATTTAAATAATTGTAATAAAATCCAGGAATTAAATTAGCAATTTCCATTAATATAAAAAGTAAAACAAATGTATTACTGGGCTGTTTCTTAACCAAGAACTGAGGATTAACAAACTGCTGCTACTGAAGTTGATAAGGCTCAGCTCCTTCAACATCTGCAGTAAGATGCTGCAGGATCTATCAATCAGTGGTCGCCAGTGCCATCTTCTATGCTGTTGTGTGATGGGGCAGCAGGGCGAAGGCTGCGAACACTGACAGGATTAAAACTCATCAGGAAGGCTGGCTCTGTCCTGGGGGCGGAGTGGGATTCATGGGAGGTGGTCTTGGAGGGGAGGATGCTCCTCAAACTGCATCTTGGACAATACAGCTCACCGCCTCCATGACACACTGCTCAACTCGAAGAGTACCTTCATCAACAGAGTAGTTCCACCAAGATGCAGTACAGAACCCCACAGGAGATCCTTCTTGCCTGTGACTATCAAACTGTACAACTCCTCCCCCTTCTGTCGTAGGCTAGACTGACTCCCCGCCGCCCCCTCCCCAAATCTTTGCACACCCCAATCCTTTCAACTCGTCACTTTAATTTCATGTATCTTGTGTTTTATGGCTGTTGACTGATCAATTTCGTTCCTGGGATAAATAAAGTTCTATCGTATCGTATCGTACGGTATTGTAAAATACAAATTGAGTTATGAATACTTAGACTTCAAAAATTACAGCTTTATTTATTAACTTGCACATAAATTATCTCAGCAGATAACAATGATTATATCTTGTTTTTGTGCCTTGCTTCTTTATTATTCGACAGGTTTGTTTGATTCGTATAATTGCTTTTTAAGGCTCGGTAATTTGTTTGATTAGTTCTGATTCAGTCCTTTGTAGATTGTCTCTCTGTAGTCCGAATGATTGGCCTGTTTCCACTTTGTTCTAGGATTTGGATTGATCCTTCTGTACCTTCTGAATTTTGTAGTCGGCAGGGCAGTACTCTGCATATTGCCAACTTGGACAATTTTACATTTTTATCAAGCCAATTAACCTACAAACCTGTACGTCTTTGGAGTGTTGGAGGAAACCGAAGATCTCGGAGAAAACCCACGCAAATCATGGGTAGAACGTGCAAATTCCATACGGACAGCACCCATAGTCGGGATCGAACCCGGGTCTCTGGCGCAGCAACTCAACTCTACCACTGTGTCACCTTGACTGTGGATTACTTCACAGTTAATTTGCTCTTTTAATACTTAAAAGGATAAGGCCAGGCAATATTGTGTGCACAGGCAAGCAGATCCTGGGTGTGTTTGTTTGATTGTCCTTCAATCTGTCTGTCTGTTGGTTAGATTATTGGACCTTGTCTCCGTTCCCAAGGATCCTTTACCAAGTTAAAACATATTTTACCACAGCTGAAATTGGGATCGGATTTGGAAGAGAATGGGTTAATTAAGAACAGCCTAACTCAGGTCATAATTTACATACGTGATTGAGTTTTTTGAGGCGGTGACAAAATGAGTGTTGATGGTAGAGCATTGGATGTTCACTGCATGGATTTGAGTTAAAGTCTGGCATGGTAGGCTGATCCAGATTATTACGAAGCATGGGGTCCATTGTGAGCGGATCTATTCATAGAAGACAGAATGTTACAGTGGGAGGGGGTTATTCTGTTCAGGGGCCCATAACCAATGAAACTCCACAAGGATCTATGCTGGATGAGCAATGCAGATGGGTTGCTTAGCAGGTGACAACAAAATTGGTGGAGTTGCAGGCAATGAGGAAAGCTGTCAAGGTATACAGCAGGATTGAAATGGGCGGAAAAATGGCTGATAGAGTTTACAAGAGGAAGTGTGAGGTGTTTTGGGAGGTCCAATATAAGAGGAAAGTATACAGTTAATAGCAAGGCACTTAACATTCAAAGGGTTCTTGGTGTCCAAATCAATAGCTCTCTGAATGTTCAACACAAGTAAATAGAGTGATAAAGAAGGCATATGGTACGCTTGCCTTCATCTGCCTGGACATTGAGTATAAAAGTCAGGAAGTCACATTGCAGATTTATAGGACTTTGGTTGCTTCACAATTGAAGAGAGTGCAGAAGAGGTTAACTGGAATGCTGCCTTGTTTAAAGGATATTGCCATGTGGAGATGTTGAACAAACTTGGATTGTTTTCTCTGGAGCGTCAGAGCGTGAGGAGGGACCTGATAGAAATATATAAAATTATGAGAGGCGTAGCTAGGATAGACAGTCATAACCTGTGTCCCAGGGTTCTGAAATGTCAAAGACCCGAGGGCAAGGCTTCAAGGAGATAGGGGCAACATTTAAAGGAGATGTGCAGGGTAAGATTTTTACACAGAGAGTAATGAGTATCTGAAACAGGCTGCCAGAGGTGGTGGTGAAGGCAGATACGATAGTGGCATTTAAGAGGCTTTTACACAGGCACATGGACAGGAAGTGAATGGAGGGATAAGGATCATCTGCCGACAGAGGAGATTTGTTTAACCAGGTATCGTGTTTGTCACGGACATTGTGAGCCAAAGGGCATGTTCCTGTGTGGTATTGTTCTATGTTCTATGAATGCCTGTATTTCCATTTGATGCCATCTATTCAGTGTATTGTGGCTGGCTGTCATCCAGAAAATGCACTTGCTTTAATTCTGGAAATATTACAACCACATTTAGTCTTGTTCCATGTTGTGCTGTAATTTTCAGTAACCAGAAGGTCCAGTTAGGATCTTAATTTGAATACTAGTGGTGTCGCGGGTGCGTGAGAGAGCCCGGAATGAAGGCGAGAAGCCAGGCAAATTCTGTAGAGGTTTTAATGAGCACAGCACACTACTCTCCGCTTCAGTGAGAGCCTGAAAACTGGTCTTGCGCCAAAAATCCCAGCTCTTATCTTCGTAGCTGGAAGCCGTCCCCGGACCTGTCCATCAAATGCCGAGGGGGATGAATCAGGGAGTGGCCTACTCCCCAGGAACCGCCACAGTGGCAAATTAAATCTGCTGTTATTGGATAAGTATTATGGGCTGAAAAATTTAACAAGCAAAATGGTTTATTTTAACAAGGAAAATGAAAATAGAAAATGCTGGAAACACTCAGTAGGTCAGGCTCTATCTGTGGAAAGAGAAGCAGAGTTAATATTTCAGGATGCCTCCCACAAGGCCGCTGAGAAGCCTGCTGGTGGAGCCTTGCGGGTCGAAGCCGGGGACCCGCAGGTTGGTTGGAGCCATGGCCTCATGGGTCGACGAGCCTTGCGAGTCTGCGGAGTCCGCGCGGCCAGCCCCGGGTTGCCGGAGCCCACGGCCGGTCCCTGGGATGCTGCAGCCCGTGGCTGGGGATTGGGTCGGTGCCTCGGAGGCGTCAGGGAAGGGAACCGGCGGTGATCGTGGAGGAGGTCGGGGTCGGCGGTCGATGAGGGCAACAGCAGTCGAGAACGGGCCACGTGGAGGTCGGAGGACCCGCCTATTGGAACAAAGGAGGACCCGGTGTTAAAGAAGGAACTGCAGATGCTGGAGAATCGAGGGTACACAAAAGGCTGGAGAAACTCAGCGGGTGCAGCAGCATCTAAGGAGCGAGGGAGATAGGTGACGTTTCGGGTCGAGACCCTTCTTCAGACTGGTCAGGGATCAGGGAAACGAGAGATATAGACGGTGACGTGGAGAGATAAAGAACAATGAATGAAAGATATGCAAAAAAGTATCGATGATAAAGGGAACAAGCCATTGTAAGCTGTTTGTAGTGTGAAACAGGGACCCGGTGTGGGGGGAACTGCCAAAAGAGGGGGGGGGGGGGGGGGGGGGGGGGGGGGGGGGGGGGGGGGGGAAGAACAATTGTGGATCTGGCATGGGATAATTTGTAACGTTGTCAGTGGCCTTTATGTGGTGTCTATTTGCATACCTTGGGTAGGCAAGCAAAGAATTTCAGTGGGACCTGTCACATGACAATAAAGCATTCAATTAATCAATCAATCAATCAAGTTGAAGACTCTTCTCAGAACTGGGAATGGAGAGGAAAGTCAGTTGTTCAGCAGCAGGGAGGATGGAGCAGGCTGTGTGGCTCCGATAGTTTTCCTAAGTAATGTCTTTCCTCTAAGCCTGCTTTACTGCCACAAACATCAAACGGAGGTTTGCATGATTATTATATTAGTTTTAATTAGGCTATCAAGAAAATGCACAATCCTTGGCTTTATACCACACAAGCAAACCAAGTTTCTGCATTGCAGATTTGGGTACTGCCTAATGAGGAAGATAAAGAAAGAAGCTCCTGATTCGTTAGCCACTGCGATAAATATTTTGTTAAATGACTGAATGGCATAAACTGAGTGCAATTAAAGGGACATTGCAGTGATTGATTCATCAATTAGAAAATTAACCTAGTTCTTTTGATTCCTCCAAGAATTTTTTCTGGGCCGAGAATACAATTAGCTATCCTTCTCCCCCCAGAGGACAACATTTCTTGCTGCAATAATCCACACGCACAATCTTTGGTATTTTGAACTGAAACCCATCAGTTCATATTTTTCTGAACTGCTTATTTGGTAACTCCTGGATCCTAACCAGTCTTTCTAGCAACAGTGTGTCCAAACTAAAAACAAAGATAGGTTTATTTCACAGCTAATATACTACGCATTTTAAGTTTCATTGTACTTACAGTTTTGCATTACTTTCTGCCTTACAACCATCTTTTTCTGCTATAAAGTGGCTTAGTTCCCAAACACATTATAGCCTATGATCAGCTTCACCTGAAATACCAACCAGTATGCCAATACTTCCCATGTGGCATTCACAATGCAATGCAATTTCACTCAACTGTGGAAATTCTGTGGAAGTACTATTTTGTGTCTTCATAGTGTTTACTACATGTCCTTGATAACTGTAGATATTTCATTTGATTATTTTAAAATGTGTAAGAATACTCTATCACTTTGTTTTTTATCAGGTCATTTAATCCATGGAATTCTAGAAATGCTACTCTGATAGTTGCTACTGTTCCCTCGGGCTGATTTTGAAATTGAACTGCTCAGAAGCCAATTACATCTATTTGTTCAGCAGTGTTTCTGGATCAGCTTTGACTGATGGAGACTGGAAAGTTTTCCCTATGGGTGAATAAATCCTAAATCCACTGACTTAGAAATCAATGCTAAGCTTTCCATGAATTCCTACAGGGATTTTCACAAGTTCACAAGTTATAGGAGTAGAATTAAGCCATTCGGCCCATCGAGCCCACTACGCCATTCAATCATGACTGATCTCTGCCTCCTAATCCCATTTTTCTGCCTTCTCCCCATAACCCTTGACACCCGTTCTAATGAAGAATTTGTCTATCTCTGCCTTAAAAATATCCACTGGAGTACAGTAAGAGATATCAAGGAATGAACTATCCCTACCGAATCATGAACGGCCTAGTTGAGAACTGGAGGATGGATCCCAACTATTGGAGAAAGACCGAGCTAACGGCCGAATGGCCTCCACTTGTACTCTATGATTCTACGATTCATTTTGTTAAAAGGAACTGGATAACCATGGTCCTCTGTCGAATGAGTTGCAGGACAGTGGAATTCATGGCTCCTACAAATGATCTATGAATTGGTTGAAATGTTTGAGAATGAACTGCAGATGCTAGAAAATCGAAGGTAGACATAAGTGCTGGAGAAACTCAGCAGGTGAGGCAGCATCTGAAAAGGGTCTGAAGAGGCAGCGTCTGAAGAAGGGTCTCGACCAGAAATGTCACTTATTTCCTTCGCTCCATAGATGCTGCCTCACCCGCTGAGTTTCTCCAGCATTTTTGTCTACCTTGGAATTGATTGAAATATTTTTATATATTGGTTCATTATCAAATACTGCTTTGAAGTTGTGTTCTTCCTTTATAGAGTTTAGAGATACAGCATGGGAACTGGTCTGTCAGCCCTCCGAGTCCATGCCTACCATCAATCATCTGTTCACTCTAGTTCTACGTTATCCCACTTTCTCGTCCACTTGGCAATTTACGGCGGCTAATTGACCTGCAAACCCATTCGTCTTTGACATGTGGGGGGAACCCAGAGAACCCGTAGGAAACTCACCCAGTCATAGGGAGAATCTGCAAACGCCACACAGAAAGTGCCTGAGGTCAGGATTGACCCTGGGTCTCTGGCGCTGTGAGGCAGCAGCTTTTACCCGCTGCGCCACTGTGTTGCTCCGATCTGTGAACCAGTTGGAATGTAACAGCACGCTTGAACAATGCACGCTGCCACTTTCCCTCATCAAAGTTAGTCACAAACCTGAACGGGTTTCTGCCTCCTACTCTCACTGTTGACTGCAGAGATAGTTCTAACCATGTCAGACCAACTCTGGTGCTAGTTGAAAGGTAACTTCCTTGCTTGAGGGATGATGTGCATTAATCTTATAACAGTAACATTGATACTGAAATGTTCAGAGTGTTCAAATGGCCAGAGTAAATTGGAGGAACAGCACCTCATATTTTGCTTGAGCAGCTTACACCCCTGCGGTATGAATATTGACTTTGCTAACTTCAAGCAACCCTTGCTTTCCCTCTCTCTCCATCTATCCCAGTTCTCCGACCAGTCTGACTGTCCGTGATTACATTTTATCTCTCTTTGCTTTGTTGTTATCTTCTCCTAGATAACAATGATCTATCCCACATTTTCCTTGAACTTCACCCCATTTGATGTCTCGTTCTCACACCTGACACTTCCTTATCTCTGTATCTCCCCCTCCCCAAAACATCACCCATTCCTTCTCTCCAGAGATGCTGCCTGTCCTGCTGAGTTACTCCAGCATTTTCTGGTTTAAACCAGCATCTGCAGTTCCTTCCTACTAAAAATCTTGTCTCAGTTTTACTGAATAATGTTCTGAGCTACCTTCATACCTGATGGGTACAATTATCCCATTCACGAGTACACCAGGTAGTGGAAAAAGCGAAATGAAAATGAGTGCATAATAGAGTGTTACAGCTACAGAGGAAGTGCAGATTTTAAAAGTGCAAAGTCACAATGAGGTAGATTGGGTGATCGGGAAAATCGGCAGCATATGAGGGGTCTGTTCCAGTGTCTGATAAGAATGGGATAAAAGCTGTAAAAACTTGACCAATAAAGTTCACCAATAAAAGTTGACCAAAGTCCCTCCTGGGATACATAAAGTTCTATCGTATGGTATCATATCGTATTGTACTTGAATCTGGTGGTACGTGCTTCTAACCATGGGGAGAGGGTAGACGTGAGATTGACTGCGGTGCCAAAGATCTTGATTATGTTTGCTGCTTAATAAAAAGCAAATAAAAGAATTGGCTGAAAGATAATGCTGCATTTCTAATACATTAGAGTATCAAATATTTTTTAAATTGTGATTATTAACATTTATTTTACAAGCTATCCATGCAGATACAATCAGTATGATTTTTAACTCACAATCTCTTGGGAAATTAAATTCAAATGGAGAATTCACACCTAAAATTGGATTTGAGGAATTACTTATTACATCCAATTTACAATAAAATGATTTATTTTAGAAGAGGATGCAATGTCCTGTCACGATTATTAATCTTCTCAGCTAATTTAATTGCATTGTCATATTTTCTTTCTGCACTCTGCAAGTAAGTGGTTACATGAGCCGGTGCAGTGGCACAGCTCATAGAAATGCTGCCTCACTCCTTCAGCAAGCAGATTCCCTCCTGACCTCTGATGCTGTCTGCGTGGAGTATCCACGCTCATTCTGCCAACATGTGAGTTTCTCCTGGGAGTCTCCCACATCCAAGAAATCTGTATAAGAAGGAACTGCAGATGCTAGTTTAAACCAAAGATAGACACAAAAGGCTGGAGTAACTCAGCGGGATGGGCAGTATCTCTGGAGAGAAGGAATGGGTGACGTTTCGTCTGAAGAAGGGTCTCGACCCGGAACGTCACCCATTCCTTCTCTCCAGAGATGCTGCCTGCTTTAGTTGCTCCAGCTTTTTGTGTCTATCTCCAGAAATCTGTAGATTGGCAGGTTCATTGGCTACCAGCAATGTTCAGTTGAGTGAGAACATCTGATGGGAGTTAGTTTAGTTTAGTTCAGAGATACAGCGCAGAAACAGGCCTTCAGCCCACCGAGTCCGCACCGACCAGCGATCCCCGCACATTAACACTAGGGGCAATCTACAATTATACCAAGCAAATTAACCAATGTCTTTGGAATGTGGGAGCAAACCAAAGATCTCGGAGAAAGTCCACGTGGTCACGGGGAGAACATACAAACTCCATACAGATTGCACCCGTAGTCAGGATCCAACCCAGGTCTCTGGGACCGCAAGGCAGCAACTCTACCTCTGCGCCACAGTTGATGGGCTGTGGTGAAAATTAAAAATGGGATTCATGTAAATGAGTGCTATATAATTGGTGTGCAGAAGGGTCCGTTTCATTGCTGGATGACTCATAGAAACATAGAAATTAGGTGCAGGAGTAGGCCATTCAGCCCTTCGAGCCTGCACCGCCATTCAATATGATCATGGCTGATCATCCAACTCAGTATCCCGTACCTGCCTTCTCTCCATACCCTCTGATCCCCTTAGCCACAAGGGCCACATCCAACTCACTCTTAAATATAGCCAATTGGCCTCAACTACCCTCTGTGGCAGAGAGTTTCCAGAGACTCACCACTCTCTGTGTGAAGAAAGTCTTTCTCATCTCGTCTTAAAGGATCCCCCTTATCCTTAAGCTGTGACCCCTTGTCCTGGACTTCCCCGACATCGGGAACAATCTTCCTGCATCTAGCCTGTCCAACCCCTTAAGAATTTTGTAAGTTTCTATAAGATCCCCTCTTAATCTCCTATTCCAGAGAGTATAAACCAAGTCTATCCAGTCTTTCTTCATAAGACAGTCCTGACATCCCAGGAATCAGTCTGGTGAACCTTCTCTGCACTCCCTCTATGGCAATAATTCCTTCCTCAGATTTGGAGACCAAAACTGCACGCAATACTCCAGGTGTGGTCTCACCAAGACCCTGTACAACTGAAGTAGAACCTCCCTGCTCCTGTACTCAAATCCTTTTGCTATGAAAGCTAACATACCATTCGCTTTTTTCACTGCCTGCTGCACCTGCATGCCTACTTTCAATGACTGGTGTACCATGACACCCAGGTCTCGCTGCATCTCCCCTTTTCCTAATCGGCCACCATTTAAATAATATTCTGCTTTCCTGTTTTTGCCACCAAAGTGGATAACCTCACATTTATCCACATATGGATAAATCTCCTACTATCCTAAATTTAAGCCATATTTACCTCAATTAAACTTTCACAATGTTAATAAATCACGATCATTACCGTAGTGGCTGCCTCGCCAACAGTCTGTCTGTCCCCTCTCTGTTTTTATTATTTTAAGTATTTTTTAAAAGTATGATTTAGTGTTTCTTGGTCTGTGGCGAGTGGGGGGGGGGGGGGGGGGGATTGGGGGAAACTTTTTTCAATCACTTACCTTGACAGAGATGCGATTTTTCTTTGTGTCGTATCTCCGTCCCCCCTGTGGCATAATAACATGGAGTGGTGCGGCCTTTCCTGAAGACTGGTCCAGCGCGGACTTACCATCGTGGAGCCTGCGATCCTTTGACGAGGATCGCCTGCGAAAGAACTCCAACTGTGGGGCCTGTGGACTTTAACACCGCAGTCTCCGGTAAGAAGAGGCCGACTAGGGAGCTCCATGCCGCGGAGTGTTCCAATCCGTCCCGACGCCGGAGTTTCGATCATCCCGACGCGAGGGCATCGGACATCGGACCGTCGGCAGCAGCGATTGCGGGGGGTTCAACAGCCCCAACCAAGGGTGAACAAGGAGGAAGATGATTGAACTATATTACCTTCCATCACAGTGAGGAATGTGGATTCCGCTGTGGTGGATGTATATGTTAAATTTAATTTTACTTCGGAGTCACGTGAGTGACTACGTGAAGACCCCGCCAGCACGCATGCGCGACATATCGTCCAACGCATTGCGAGCGGCAGGCAGGGAGGAGAGTCGCTCCTCCAGCGGTAGGTTTAAAACAGACTTGCAGGTAAGTTTTTACTATTCCGAGGTCGATTTTTGGCCGCTCTATATAATTTATTTTACAGAGCGAAAACTACAATGGACAAGTCTAGGACGAAGTCAAAAACGGACTGCAACAAAACTGACTGCGGAGGACCGCGGGAATGCGAGCAGTCAGCAGCGACCGACTTCACCTGAGCTGCTAACCGTATGGCCAGCAGCCCCCGACTTGGCACCGCTGCAGCTCGTAGGTGTCCCTCAGATTGGCGGTAAAGCCACCCGAAAGTTAGATAGGCCCGGAGACTCGGCAGGGTTCGGGTTGGAAGATTCACCGCCTGTGGATAAGGACATTGGTCATTTATCTCGCATGGAGCAGTTGATGAAGCAACTGCTCCAACGTGACCTACTCCAACAAATGGAGTCTGGTCACCGTGGGTCTCCTTTGACACCCACGGCAGCACCTTTTACAGGGCTGCCAAATGTCTCGCTCTCCTCGGAGGGGTGCATAAGGAGTCAATACTGGGCTGACTCTGAACATGGGGATTTGGCTGAAAACTCTTCCAGCATGCTAGGGGTGCAGGAACAACAAGAGCTGCTCGGCATGGTATCCAAATTTGCGATGCCCTCGCAGAAGGGACTGCCGTTACAGCTGCAGCTGGCAGCCAGCATCAACTACCTCACCACCAACCAGCTGCAGGAACAAGTCATGAGTGACACAGCTGCTAAATATTTAGCACCAGAGAACTGTGTTTCACTCAATGTTCCTGCGGTGAACAACCTGATCTGGGGAAACATCGGTGCTGGCATCAGAACCCAGGAAATAAAGATACAGAAGATCCTTAAACTACTGGCTTCCAAATAACAGGATGCCCTGGCACTCTTCTGCAATGCACAGTTTGAAATAAACTGTTTTAGGAAGAGTGTTATCCGACCTGCTCTAAACCCCAAATTTGCGGGGTTTTGCAAGCAGCACGCAACCGCCTACTTTCCTGTTCGGGGACAACCTGCCGAAGCAGATTAAGGACCTCAACGAGGAGGCAAAAGCCGTCGGCCTAATGAAAGCGCCGTCCACTGCCAAGTATCTTCGGCGGCAGCACCCCTACGCATCCACCAGCAAGCCAAGATACTACAACGAAAGAACAGCAGCTAGTGAAAGCTCCAAGGCCATACGTTCAGGACAAAGGTCTTTTTTAGACCAAGGCCTAGAACGGCCTTCGTGGAAGATGCGTCAACCCCACACCCCAGCGCCTCCAAACCCCAAGAGACAAGGATGGAAGAAACCAACACAGCACCACCGGTAACCATGGAGGTAGGTGGGTCTGGTTTCTTCCGGAACATAGCATGCATAAATTCTTCACAAACTGGGGGAAGGTTACACTTGTTTAGAAATGCATGGAGTTCCATAACCTCTGATCCTTTGATACTGCAACGTATCCAGGGATACAAAATTGAATTCATTCTCAAACTCCTCCCTCCGGTTCAGCATGCACCTAGCCGAATGTTCGTGCTTTCACAAAAAGAAAGATTGGAAGGTTATGCAGAACTTTTGAGGTTACATACAAAAGGAGTAATTGAGAAATCCAAACACTAATCTCTTAAGTTTGTGTCAAATATTTTAACAAAAAACAAAAAAGATGGTGGATGTCACATCATCATTGATTTGACACAACTGAATACTTTTGTGCAGTATACCCACTTCAAAATGGAAACTTTTGTTACTGCCAAACAATTAGTTTCCAAAAGATACTTCATGGCTTGCATCAACCTAAAAGATGCATACTATTCAGTACCAATAGAGAAGGGTCACCACAGATATCTGAAATTTAACTGGATTGGGCGTCTCTGGTAGTATCAGAGCTGCCCAAAGCGCTGCCTAATGGATTAACATCAGCCCCCAGACTATTTACCAAAATAGTGAAACCAGCCTTGGCGTTTCTCGGAAAACAGAAACATATCGTCATGGCATATCTGGATGGCATCTTAATTGTGGGAAAAACTCTGGAGTTGGCCAAATTGGCTGTTTCAGCCACCAAGCTCTTATTTGAAAAGTTGGGGTTTATCATCCATCCAGATAAATCCAAGTTAACGCCTTCTATGAAAATGGACTTCTTGGGGTTCACAATTGACTCTGTTCACATGTCTGTGACTGGGCCAAAGGACAAAGCAACAGACTTAATAGAGGCATGCAACAGCCTTGTTTGCGTCAGTCAACCATCGATTCGACAAGTAGCTAGGGTAATTGGGAAGCTCGTGGCTGCGTTCCCAGCCACACAATTTGGACCCTTGCATTACCAAAATTTACAGAGGGCCAAGATTGAAACACGCAAATACCATGCTGGCCATTTTGAGAGGCCAATGCAGTTACCAGCCAAAGCAGTTTTGGAGTTGCAATGGTGGATTAACAACACTCGACATTGCTCTAATCCCATCATAATCAACAACCCTTCAGTTGTTTTACAAACTGACGCCAGCGCTCGTGGCTGGGGAGCAACCAATACCACCTCCAGTTGCGGTAGTAGATGGAATGCACATGAGTTAACTTTATTTCAGACACAGGGAATTAATCATCTAGAAATGTTGGGGGCATTCCACGGGCTTCGGGCTTACTGTTTGGACATGCACCATCTGCATGTTCGCCTACAAATTGATAATACCACCATGGTGGCATATATTAATCATATGGGTGGAATTAAGTCGATATCTTGTGATGAATTGGTCAATACAATCTGGCACTGGTGCATCAAAAGAAATATATGGGTGTCAGCTACTTACCTTCCAGGTAAGCTCAATACAGTGGCTGACACCGGGTCACGCAAATTCAATGACAACACCGAATGGATGTTGGACCGCCAAGTATTTACTGACATTGCAGCTCAGTATGGAACACCAGATATCGATCTATTCACATCCAGACTTAATCACCAATTACCAACATATGTTGCATGGGAACCAGACCCTGGAGCAGTAGCGATGGACACTTTCTCGCTACACTGGGGGGAATTGTTTTTCTATGCATTTCCCCCCTTCTGCCTTATCAATCGGGTCTTGCGAAAAATACAACAAGACTCTGCGTCGGATATCTTGGTAGTATCCGACTGGCCTACTCAGCCATGGTTTCCTGTGGTACTCGACATGGTCTCGGAACCATGTATACCCATATCCAAACACCCGAGTTTATTAGTTCATCCTGTGACAGGCAAAAGTCACCCGTGCCATGACAGAATAAACCTGTTGATTTGCAGGATTTGTAGTATCTAAAAAGGCCACTCCTGGAATTTGGACTGTCGGACCGAACCATGAACATCATCACGGCAGCCTGCAGAGAGTCCACCAGGAAACAATACCTCTCATATATCAGAAAATGGGAGATATTCTGTACCAGGGCGAACATCACTTACCATACGGCTACTATAACGAATGTGCTGGAATTCTTGGCGAGCCTACACTTTGATGAAGGCTTGAGCTACAGTGCCATCAACTGTGCTAGGAGTGCCCTATCATCATACCTGGGACAGGGTTTAGGACACCATGGGGTTGGATCTCACCCGCTAGTATCTAATCTAATGAAGGGTATTTTCAACTCAAATTCCCCCCAGGCCTAGGTACTCCCAGACCTGGGATATTGGTTTTGTTAACCCTGCTCAGGGGTTGGGCACCAGCTACAGCCCTAACACTAGCGAAACTAACATATAAAATGGTGATGCTGATGCCACTAGTAACAGCACAAAGGGTCCAGTCTCCGCACAAATTAAGGCTGAACACTATGGTAACATCCACGAATAAAATAACTTTCTATATATTTGAGTTACTTAAACAACAGGCCTGGATCGTCTGGCTCAAAATTGGAGTTCCTGGCTTGTCTATGTATAGTGACCCATCTATTACATTACCTAGAGGTCACCAAAGGCCTAAGAGGCACAGAAATGGCTTTATTACTAAGTCATAAACGTCCTCATAAAAGAGTGACCATGCAGACCAAGGTGCAACAGGGGTGGACACTGATGTCTTTAAATCTCATTTCACCAGAGCTGCAGCTATATCGGCAGCAAGAATGTTGGAAGTTCCCATGGACCACATCCTTGCAACAGCGGGATGGTCTAACGAAACAACCTTCCAACGGTTTTATAATAAACCCGTTGCCAGACCTGAGACATTTGCAGACACGATTTTGAGCTGTATTATGATTTTACCCCGAATTAGGGGTCATTATTATTTATTAATAAATGCATCATTGTTTTTCAGCAACCGATTCATGTCTGAATACGTTAACATACTTCCTCCATTGGTCATTATGGCAGTGTGTGAGCAGGGACTCATTTTCCATGGCATGAAATCACAGAGCTTTGAAATCTTCACGTAGCCACTCACGTGACTCCTAAGTAAAATAGTAAGATTAAATGAGAACTTACCAGCTTGAAGTTTGATCTTTATTTTATGAGTTATGTTGAGGGATTATGTGCCCTCCGCTCCCAACCCTCTAGTATAAAGGTCAACTGGTATTCTTGTTCTCTAATCTTACTATATTTAGTCAACTTCTGTTATCTGTGATTTCACACCGCTGCTTTGAATAATGTCGCGCATGCGTGCTGGCGGGGTCTTCACGTAATCCCTCAATGTAACTCCTCATAAAATAAAGATCAAACTTCAAACTTGTAAGTTCTCGTTTAATCTTACTATTTTATGTGGCTGTGTGTATTGTTGCTTTTCACATCGTATGGCTGTATGGTAATGCAAATATCACTGTACCTTAATTGGTGCGTATGACAATAAATCCGAACTTGAACTTGATTTTCTCACTCCACTCTCTCTACCATCCTTGTTTCCTTTCCCCTGCCATATTTTAATGCCCCTTCACCTTGTCGGCATGGCGAGGGAGCAATAAAATTGCAAGAAGATGGCGGTCATTCCAGAGGTCTACGTCAAACTGATAAAATATGTATGGTATTTCAGAGAATTGCAAGGAATTGTAATATCTGGTTCATGCATGTGGGAAATCACACAAACTTCGGCCTAGATTTTATTAAAGCTGGTGTCCTCTCACGCAATGCCAGCAAGACAAAGCAGCTAGTAGTGGACTTCAGGAAACGTGGATGACATGCCCCAATCAACATCAATGGTCTCAAAGTTGAAATGGTTGAAATCTTTAAGTTCCTTGGCATTAATATTACCTGTGATCTGTCACCTGGAAACAATAGCTAAAAAGACACACAAATGACTCGACTTCCTCAGAAGACTGAGGAAATTTGGCATGTCACCAATGACTCTTGCCAACTCCTACCGATGCACCATGGAAAGCTTACTGTCGGGTTGCATCACAGCTTGCTCTAGGAACAGCTCAGGCCCTAGACTGCAAGAAATTGCTGAGAGTTGTGGATGTAGTCTTATCACACAGACCAGACTCCCCACCATTGACCGTCTGTATTTCACGGTGCCTTGGAAAAGCAGCCAAAACTTGTCCCACCCCAGTCATTTCTTCTACTCGCCACCCATTAGGAAGAAGACACAAGTGTGAAAGTGCACACCACCAGACTCTGGAACAGTTCCTTCCCTTCCTGTTATCAGGCTTCAGAACGGTCTCTCCTTACGCCAGGGTACTGTCCGATTCACCTCCATTCTACTGCGGACATTGGACTTTGTCCATGGAACTGAAACACTACATTGCTGAGAACTAAGCTCTGTACCTTCCCCTGTGCTTTTTTCCTCATTTCCTCATGCCAGTCTGAAATGGCCTACCCCTTATTGTTAAACTGTGACCCCTCTGTGCCTTCCTCTGTGCTTTACCTATCGTACTTGAGTTTGACTTTATTGTATTTATATATGGTAGTATCTGATCTGATTAGCTAGCGTGCTTAACAAAGCTTTTTATAGAAACATAGAAAATAGGTGCAGGAGTAGGCCATTCGGCCCTTTGAGCCTGCACCGCCATTCAATATGATCATGGCTGATCATCCAACTCAGTATCCTGTACCTGCCTTCTCTCCATACCCCCTGATCCCTTTAGCCACAAGGGCCACATCTAACTCCCTCTTAAATATAGCCAATGAACTGGCCTCAACTACCTTCTGTGGCAGATAATTCCAGGGACTCACCACTCTTTGTGTGAAAAATGTTTTCCTCATCTCGGTCCTAAAGGAATTCCCCCTTATCCTTAGACCGTGACCCCTTGTTCTGGACCTCCCCAACATCAGGAACAATCTTCCTGCATCTAGCCTATCCAACCCTTTAAGAATTTTGTAAGTTTCTATAAGATCCCCCCTCAGTCTTCTAAATTCTAGCAAGTACAAGCCAAGTCTATCCAGTCTATCCTCATATGAAAGTCCTGACATCCCAGGAATCAGTCTAGTGAACCTTCTCTGTACCCCTTCTATGGCAAGAATGTATTTTCTCAGATTTGGAGACCAAAACTGTACGCAATACTCCAGGTGTGGTCTCACCAAAACCCTGTACAACTGCAGTAGAACCTCCCTGCTCCTATACTCAAATCCTTTTGCTATGAATGCTAACATACCATTTGCTTTCTTCACAGCCTGCTGCACCTGCATGCCTACTTTCAATGATTGGTATACCATGACACCCAGGTCTTGTTGCTTCTCCCCTTTTCCTAATTTGCCACCATTAAGATTATTATTGACTTACCCTCCAGTTTTTGCCACCAAAGTGGATAACCTCACAATATCCACATTATACTGCATCTGCCATGCATTTGCCCACTCACCCAGCCTATCCAAGTCACCTTGCAGCCTCCTAGCATCCTCCTCACACCTAACACTACCCCCCAGCTTAGTGTCATCCGCAAACTTGGAGATGTTGCATTCAATTCCCTCGTCCAAATCATTAATATATACTGTAAATAGCTGGGGTCCCAGCACTGAGCCTTGCGGTACCCCACTAGTCACTGCCTGCCATTCTGAAAAGGACCCGTTTACTCCTACCCTTTGCTTCCTGTCTGCCAGCCAGTTCTCTATCCACATCAATACTGAACCCCCAATACCGTGTGCTTTAAGTTTGTATACTAATCTCTTATGTGGGACCTTGTCGAAAGCCTTCTGAAAGTCTAGATATAACACATCCACTGGTTCTCCCTTATCCACTCTGCTAGTTACATCCTCAAAAAATTCTATAAGATTCATCAGACATGATGAATCTTATTACATTTTCACTGTACTCATGGCCCTGTCCATCGGTACAAGATAATTCCAAGAGCTTTCCCGAGTTTAAAAAAAATCAAACTCGTGGTAAGTAGGGAGAATGAATGTTGCGGGTACGTCGGAGCTCGGGGACGTCTCTTAGCGGCTCATAACGCTAACGGCAGGTACTTGGGAAGACTCGCTAACGGCAGGTAAGCTTGAGAAAACTCGTGAAGATTTTTCAACATGTTGAAAAATGTCCACGAGAGCCCCAAGTACCGACGAGCGCCCATTACCATAAATCTCCGAGTTCGGATCAGGGCAAACTCGGGAGAGCTCTTGGAATGAACTCGTACCGTGGGACAGGGCCATTAGTGCACATAATAAAATTAATCTAAATCAGACTTAAACCAACTCTCCCCGATTTAATTAAGTTTAATAGAACATTGTTATTTTCAGAGAGGAATGATAATAAATTGTAAAATGGAAATAGCCTAATTAATTATCTGAGGACCATACCATCATGTGCTATACTGTGCCACTGAATAGGTGAGAAATATTTATCTTACATAAGCATGTAGCAGGTAGGTTCTCCTCTATGCTGGTAAGCTTACTGTTAGGTCTTGCAACTACTTGTGTATTTATTTTCCGCTTAATAAATACGTGGTACATTCCAGCCAAAGCTACTGTCTGATGCTTTTTGTTCCAAAGTCTACTTGACCCACAGGACCATGAGATTTATTCAATCTGAAACGCAATGATAGGGGTTTCTGTTTACTGCCCTGGGTACAATTATCCAGTGCTGACCTACACTCAGCAACAGAACATTTGCTGTCAATGGCAGTTTGTAGAGCTGAACCTGTGGAAAATATCTGAGGCATACTGCAAGTCCAAAAGAATCGCAGTCAACGACTTCCATTAGATGTTCAAGAAGGAACTGCGGATGCTGGAAAATCGAAGGTAGACAAAACTTCTGGAGAAACTCAGCGTGTGCGGCAGCATCTATGGAGGGCAAAGGAAATAGGCAACGTTTCGAGCTGAAACGTTGCCTATTTCCTTCGCTCCATAGATGCTGCCGCACCCGCTGAGTTTCTCGAGCATTTTTGTCAACCATCCATTAGATTGTGACTTTAAGCTAACACTTCTTCTGCTGGTCTTTATTATTTGTGCTTTCTCCTACATATGGTCATAAGTGATACATAGAAATATAGAAACATAGAAAATAGGTGCAGGAGTAGGCCATTCGGCACTTTGAGCCAGCACCGCCATTCAATCTGGTCATGGCTGATCATCCAAAATCAGTACTCTATTCCGGCTTTTTCCCCATATCCCTTGATTCCCTCAGCCCTAAGAACTAAATTTAACTTTTTCTTGTAATCATCTAGTGAAATGGCCTCAACTGCCTTCTGTCACAGATTCACAACTCTCTGGGTGAAAAGGTTTTCCTCATCTCAGTCTGAAATGGCCTACCCCTTATTGCTAAACTGTGACCCCTGGTCCCGTACTCCCCGAAAGGAGCAAAATTAGGTCATTCGGCCCATCATCTCCTCCGACTTTCAATCATGGCTGATCTATCTCTCCCTCGTAACCTTATTCTCCTGCCTTCTCCCCACAACCCATGACACCTGTACTAATCAAGATTTTTTGCCTTAAAAATATCCAGTGACTTGGTCTCAACACCCATCTGTGGCAATTAATTCCACAGATTCACTACCTGCAGACTATAGAAATTCCTCTTCATCTCCTTCCTAAAGGAACATCCTTTAATTCTGAGGCTATGACCTCTAGTCCTCGACTCTCCCACTAGTGGAAACATCCTCTCCACATCCACATTTGCACAGACAAGTCAATTTCAACAATTCAGTCCTCACTCGACCATAATGTTCTGACCACAGCCTGCAATCGCCAGCCGCCATGCCCATCTACATAGGAGTACCTTTCCCGCATGTGGTGCAGGCTGAATAAACCCACCATCTGCAACTGAGAGAGGTTCTGCAAGGCAAAGTGGACCTCAAGTGGTGGATCAGGCTCAGGCAGTCCATCACACAGACCCTGCCACACAATGCCCTCGTGGTCTTTCACAGCTTGCTCCCAACAAAACCTTTTGAGCTGCCTATAAAAGCTCTGATTGTCAGAAACAGTTAAACACTACTCAAGTAGATATAAATGATGAAAACAAAAGAAAATAATAAACCAAAAGTACCATAAAATAATACTGTTAAGAACATCAAAAACAGAACCATTCAAATAAATAAGGTGACTGTTCACACACCAGCTATTCCTGCGTCTGAAGGTGAAGTGCATCCGATCCCCTTTCGAGTGGATGAAGGATGACATCAGCTGGAACACCATATTTCATATGGGCAAAGGAGATCAGTCAGGCAAAGCCATTTGGTTCCCAGATCAAACCAATAGTTGCGATGACTCAAGAATTGAGAGGACCAAAGAGTTGTGATGCCTCAGGTATGTTCACACAACCATGCAGCTACCAGCAAGGCAGCAGGCAAGCTACATGGATCTTGATCCTTTAGCTTAAAGTTTATTATTGTCACATGTACTGGCGTACAATGAAACATTTTTGTTTGTGTGCTCTGCAATCCAATCAGATAATACTATACATGAAAACAGTCAAGCCAAACACAAGTATAAAAAGTAGAGCAAAAAGAAAAATACTAGAGTGCAGAATATAGTTTCTTAGTATTACAGCGTAACGGTTCCAGGGGAAAAAGTCCGCAAAAAGGTAGGTTGGAGAACCTACCTCCTACATGCTTATGTAAAATAAATATTTCTCACCTATTCAGTGGCACAGTATAGCACATGATGGTATAGTCCACAGATAATTAATTAGGCTATTTCCGTTTTTACAATTTATTATCATTCCTCTCTGAAAATAACAATGTTCTATTGAACTTAATTAAATCGGGGAGAGTTGGTTTAAGTCAGGCTTAGATTTATTTTATCATGTGCACTAATGGCCCTGTCCCACGGTACGAGTTCATTCCAAGAGCTCTCCCGAGTTTGCCCTGATTCAAACTCGGAGATTTACGGTAATGGGCACTCGCCGGTACTCGGGGCTCTCGTGGACACTTTTCAACATGTTGAAAAATCTTCACGGGTTTTCCCGAGCTTCCTGCCGTTAGCGAGTCTTGCCGAGTACCTGCCGTTAGCGTTACGAGCCGCTAAGCGACGTCCCCGAGCTCCGACGTACCCGCAACGTTCATTCTCCGTGCTTACCACGAGTTTGATTTTTTTAAAATGCTGGAGTAACTCAGCAGGACAGGCAGCATCTCTGGAGGGAAGGAACGGGTGATGTTTCGGGTTGAGACTGCAGTGATGGTAGTAAGCAAGGGTGGCTCAGTGACACAACTGGTAGAGCCACTGCCTCACAGCGCCAGAGGCTCTACCGGTTCAATCCCGACCTCGGGTGCTGTCTGTGTGAAAGGTGCCACAGTTTCCTCCCACATCTCAAAGACTTGCGGGTTTGTAGATTAATTGGCTTCTGTGTTGCTCCTAGTGTGTAGGGAGTGGGTTGAAAAGTGGGATAACATAGACTAGTGTGAGCGGGTGACTGATGGTCAGTGTGGAATGGGTGGGCAAAGGGCTTGTTTCCACGCTGTATCTCTAAACTGCTGCTCAAACTCGATTTGTACAAAATATCTGTAAACAATGAAGAAAGAACCAATGATGAAAATTTACACCATTGAAAACTGATGCTGCCAAATGTGGTTTGCAAGACTTCAATGTCATAGTGCAAACTTCCAATTGATTCCGTAACCCTGCTTGATGTGTTTCTGGTTTCTCTATGAGTGAACAGTGAAGTTTTTAGGTAATCCCCAAATCTCCTGCTTCTGCCGGCAGTGGAGGAACCATGAACTGTGTGGCTTGTGAGATTGTTTATTCGTGACTGATAAGGGAAGTCATCAGCCACATATTTGTGTAGAATTGCATATAAATTCATGTTTATAAGATATAGAAGCAGAATTAGGCCATTTGGCCCATCAAGTCTACTCCGCCATTCAATCATAGCTGACCTATCTATCTTTTCTCTCTCAACCCCATTCTTCTGCCTTCTCCCCATAACCCCTGATACCCGTATTAATCAAGAATCTATCAATCTCTGCCTTATAAATATCCATTGACAGCCTCCACAGCCTTCTATGGCAATGAATTCCACCGATTCACCACCCTCTGACCGAAGAAATTTGTCCTCGTTTCCTTCCTAATACGTACTTTTATTCAGAGGATATGGCCTCTGATCCTAGACTCTCCCGCTTTTGGAAACATCCTCTCCACATCCACTCTATCCAGGCCTTTCCCTATATGGTAAGTTTCAATGAGGTTCCCTCTCATCCTTCTAAACTTCAGCGAGTACAGGCCCAATTGTCTGGGCAGATTTCCCAAAAGATACAATTTTTCAGGGATAATTAGAGATAATGCCTGCCAAATATCCTTTTTGACCGTGAAAAAACATAATTCCACATGTTGAAAGCTCATGCCCTCAAAAGAATATTAATGTTGCTAAAAAAAATTATTTTAATGAAAATTACTAGAACTCCCCACTGATAAGCTTCTGAAAAATCTCTGCACAACCACAATCTATCCTGAGTGAAAACACTTTCATGCATGAGTTGCACATAAAAAATTTGCAAATGGATCCAATTTCCTGGCTAATATGTTTAAAAAGAGCCACAGGATGCTTGCTTTTGAATTTATTGACTTGACTATATCGTGAATCTGGATTAATTTATTCCAAACTCTTGATATGAACTCGGGGACAATCCTTCATCTTACGTGAGCTGCCAGCTAGCAGCTGCTGGAATAATTCAATTGGCACCAGTTAGTGACACCACTTTGCAAATGTAAGTGTTGCATTGAGGTAAATTACTTATTAGAGCGTGAATGCATCAGTGCTTTCTTCAAGGTGACAGCAGTCTTGTCAGGATGTTCTGCCCAAGCAAACCGTGAGTCTTTGATATTAAAGAAGGTAGGAAGAAGAGAGGAGGGTGGAAGGTTGTTTTTTCGACAGGAGGCATGGTGCCAGTGAGGTGCCTCAGGGATCGGTGTTAGATCTATTGTTGTTTGTTATCCATAGCAACGATTTAACCATATAACCATATAACCATATAACAATTACAGCACGGAGACAGGCCCTCTCGGCCCTTCCAGTCCGTGCCGACCATTTGTTTTCCCCTAGTCCCATCTACCTGCACTCAGACCATACCCCTCCATTCCCTTCACGTCCATATACCTATCCACTTTACTTTTAAATGTTAAAATCGATCCTGCCTCCACCACCTCTGCTGGAAGCTCATTCCACACAGCCAGCACCCTCTGAGTAAAGAAGTTCCCCCTCATGTTACCCCTAAACTTCTGTCCCTTAATTCTCATGTCATGTCCTCTTGTTTGAATCTTCCTTACCCTCAATGGGAAAAGCTTATCCACGTCAACTCTGTCTATCCCTTTCATCATTTTAAAGACCTCAATCAAGTCCCCCCTTAACCTTCTGCGCTCCAAAGAATAAAGACCTAACTTGTTCAACCTTTCTCTGTAACATAGCTGCTGGAACCCTGGCAACATTCTAGTAAATCTCCTCTGTACTCTCTCTATTTTGTTGACATCCTTCCTATAACTAGGCGACCAAAATTGTACACCATACTCCAGAATTGGTCTTACCAATGCCTTGTACAATTTTAACATTACTTCCCTACTCCTATATTCAATGCTCTGATTTATAAAGGCCAGCACACCAAAGGCTTTCTTTACCACCCTATCTACATGCGATTCCACCTTCAGGGAACTATGCACAGTTATTCCTAGATCCCTCTGTTCCACAGCATTCCTCAATTCCCTACCATTTACCATGTACGTCCTATTTTGATTTGTCCTGCCAAGATGTAGCACTTCACACTTATCAGCATTAAACTCCATCTGCCATCTTTCAGCCCACTTTTCCAAATGGCCCAAATCTCTCTGTAGACTTTGAGAATCTACTTCATTATCCACAATACCACCTATCTTAGTATCATCTGCATACTTACTTATCCAATTTTCCACCCCATCATCCAGATCATTGATGTACATGACAAACAACAGTGGACCCAACACAGATCCCTGAGGCACCCCACTGGTCACCGGCTTCCAACCTGACAAACAGCCATCCACCATTACTCTCTGACATCTCCCATTCAGCCACTGTTGAATCCATCTTGCTACTCCGCCATTAACACCCAAAGATTGAACCTTCTGAACCAACCTTCCATGGGGAACCTTGTCAAAGGCCTTACTGAAATCCATATAGACAACATCCACTGCTTTACCCTCATCAATTTCCCTAGTTACCGCTTCAAATTTGGGTGAGAATGTACGGGGCATAATTAGTGAAGGGCCTGTCCCACTTGGGCGTTATTTGCACGTCATTTACGCAACATCATTTACGCGTCACGACGTACGACGTGACATAATTTACGTGCCACGTGCGCATGGTGTGCATTACGCACGCATGTCGCGTGGTGAGACGTGGTGGCGAGGGAGTGACGCGTGGTCGTGCATGGGGTCCCTGTGATTTTGGGATTTACAAAATCTATGCGCGTCACGCAGGTGGCGCCCAAGTGGGACAGGCCCTTAAGTTGCAGATGACACTAAAGAAGGTGGTATCATAGATAGTGAAAATGGTTATCAAGAATTACAGAGGGATCTTAATCTGTTGGGCAAGTGGGCCCAGGAATGGCAAATGGACTTTAATTCAGAAAAGTGTGAAGTGTTGGATTTTGAGAAGTCAAACCAGGACCTTTGCAGTGAATGGTAGAACCTTGGAGAATGTTGTAGAGCAGAGAGATCGAGGCGTATAAATACATCATTTGCTGATGGTGACATCACGGATAGATAAGGTGGCGAACACTTTTGGCATGTTGGCCTTTATCTAGGTCAGGGAATTGAATTTAAAAGTTGGCACATTTTATTTTAGTTGCACATAATGTTGGTGAATTCCTTTATTGTCATTCAGACCTTTCGGTCTGAACGAAATTTCGTGCCTGCAGTCATACATATAATAAAAGCGACAAAACACACAATAAACACAAATTCAACATCCACCACAGTGAGCTCACCAAACACCTCCTCACTGTGATGGAAGGCAAAAGTCTTAGTCTTTGTCTCTTCCCTCCTCGTTCTCCCTCCGCGCTGAGGCGATCCAGGCCTCCGACGCCGCCGGCAACGCCGAAACGCAAGAACACCGCCACAGCACCAAAGTCAGGCCACAGCTCCAAGTCGGGCCACCGCCGCCACCGGAACGCCGGAGTGCCGCCACAGCTCCAAGTCGGGCCACAGCTCCAAGTCGGGCCACAGCTCCAAGTCGGGCCGCTGCCGCCGCCGGAACGCCGCCACAGCTACAAGTCGGGCCGCCGCCGCTGCTAGGCCGGGCCGCAGCTCCAAGTCGGGCCGCTGCTGCTACTAGGTCGGGCCGCAGCTCCAAGTCAGGCCGCTGCCGCTGCCGAAACGCCGGAGTGCCGCCACAGCTCCAAGTCGGGCCGCTGCCACCGCCGGAACGCCGCCACAGCTACAAGTCGGGCCGCCGCCGCTGCTAGGTCGGGCCGCAGCTCCAAGTCAGGCCGCTGCCGCTGCCGAAACGCCGGAGTGCCGCCACAGCTCCAAGTCGGGCCGCTGCCACCGCCGGAACGCCGCCACAGCTACAAGTCGGGCCGCCGCCGCTGCTAGGTCGGGCCGCAGCTCCAAGTCAGGCCGCTGCCGCTGCCGAAACGCCGGAGTGCCGCCACAGCTCCAAGTCGGGCCGCCGCCGCTGCTAGGCCGGGCCAGTCGGGCCACCGCCGCCGCTGGAACTGCCGCCACAGCCCCGAGGCCGTCAGCTCCGCCATTAGGCCTCAGCGCAGATGGAGACAGGGGACACGACTAGAAAAGGTCGTATCCCCCAGAAGGAAGAGACTAAGTCATGTTTCTCCCAACCCCTCCCCCCCCCCACACACTTACACAACCCAATAAACCAACTAAACTAAAACAGACACAAGAAAAACAACAACAAAAAGAAAAAACAAACGGACTGCAGGCGAGCCGCAGCTGCCAGGCAGCGCCGCCACTTGTGGAGCTGCACTTGGACAACTGCACAGAGAAGGAGTACAAAGGATATTTATGAGGATATTGCTGGGACTCGAGGGCCTGACCTTTTGGAAGAGGATGGGCAGGCAGGGGCTTTATTCTTGGAAGCACAGGAGTCTGAGGGGTGATCTTATAGATCTTATAAATCTTATGTATAAAATCATGAGGGGAATAGTTACGGTAAATGCAATCTTTTTGTCAGGGTAGGGAATCACAAACTAGAGGAAATAGTTTTAAGGTGAAAGGGGGAATATTTAATAGGAATCTGTGGAGAACTTTTTCACCAGAGGATGATGGATATATGAAATGCATTGCCAGAGGTTGCACAATGGTGTAGTGGTAGAGTTGCTGCCTTACAGCGCTAGACCCGGGTTCGATCCTGACTACGGGTGCTATCTGTACAGAGTTTGCACGTTCTCTCTGTGACGGCTTTCACGGGGTGCTCTGGTTTCCACCCACACTCCCAAGACGTAAATGTTTGTAGGTTGATTGGCTTCTGTAAATCGTAAGTTGTCCCTAGTGTGTAGGATAGTGCGAGTTTTCAGGGTGATTGCTGGTCGGTGCAGACTCAGTGGGCCAAAAAGGGTCTGTTTCCATGTTGTATCTCTAAAGTCTAAAGTAAAGTCTAAATTAAGTAATTGAGACCAGTACAACAACAACATTTTAAATACATTTGGACAGGTACACGATAGGAAAGGATTCAAGGGACATGGGCCAAACATGGGGAAATGGGATGAACTTGTGAGGCATCTCGGTCGGTATGGATGTGTTTCCATGCTGTATGAGCTGTACTTTAGTACATGCTGTACTTTAACTAGAAACCAGCCCACATTACTCACTTTATCAAAGTGAAATCTTGCCATATCGTCATTCTGGGGCTGGTGATAACACGGCTGTATCACACCGTGAATCAACATGGTTTGTTGGTGGCAGAGGCAAGAAATAACAAATTACACCAGAGTTGAAAATGCTTCTTTCCTGTGTCTTTGACTAAGATGGCACAGGGGCACTCGTTAAGATGTCTCCATTTGATTTTAAGAACTGATCTCAGCAGGGACGGAACTTAGCTTTGTGTAGATGTGCCAAGACTTTTCAGATACTTGTCATTGGAGAGTTCAAATAATTTTAATTGAAGTTAAAATAAAACTTTTTTAAAAAGAATCAGCAGCATCAATTTTCTCATGTGGGAATAAGCTTTCAAGATGCAGAATCAATATTTCATGGATGGAGAAATTCTTCAGCTGGAATTATCAGTAATTAGCAGAGAGGTTGTTCAGTAGTAATTAACGCAAAATACGCAATTAACTTATTCCCAAAAGTATGGACTATAAACATTTTTCAGTTGTTTTTGGAAATGTTGTTCAGTAGTTTGTGCCAGGACATCATGATAGTGGTGGACTTGCATCCACATTTCCACTAAAGTAATATTAGTGCAAAGATAGAGTACTACTCCTCATCCTAGATATCCCTAAAATTTTAACTAAGGCTGTCTTGACATTCTGCACGTCGTATATTGTGCTATTCTCTGCTTCCTGGTCACAAAGCAGTCTACATCATAGAAAATAGGACATAGAACAGTACAGCACAAGAACAGGCCCTTTGGCCCTCATTGTCTGTGCCGAACATGATGCCAAGACCATCTCTTATCCACCTGCTCATAATCTATATCCCACCATTTCCTCCATATCCATGTGTCCCTTAAGTCTCTTAAATGCCACTATCACAGTTGCTTCAACCACCAATCCCAGCAGCAATGTGCAGGAAGGAACTGCAGATGCTGGTTTAAACTGAAGATAGACACAAGATGCTGGAGTGACTCAGCGGGACAGGTAGCATCTCTGGAGAGAAGGAATGGTGACATTTCAGGTCGAGACCCTTCTTCAGGCTGAATCCTTGCAGCAGGTACCAGGCACTCACCATCAAAAAAGTTGCCCTGCACATTTCCTTTAAACTTTACCCCTTTTACCTTTAAGGGCCTGTCCCACTTGCATGTCCTCGGCACGCAAATTACGCGACCTCGTCGTCGCTTTGAGGCGCACAGGCATCGTATGCCAGCGCGGGGCCGGTCCCACTGAGAAGCGTGGAGGGATATGTGGTTGTGCGCGACATCGCGAGGCGCTGCGAAATTTTTATAGCGAACAAAATCTTCGCACGCCAACGGCCTGCCGCATAACTGACGGCCAAAGTGGGACAGGCCACGTGCAACGTCACACCTCCTACAGCAGCAGAAGCAGGCAAACGATCGCCGAACTCGGCCTGGGGCTCACGGCCGTTGTGGTCCGGATTTGCCCCCACTTCTACTCCCGAGCGGGGCCAAGAAAATTGAAGATGGACACTAAATGCTGGAGTAACACAGCAGGACCGGCAGCATCTCTTGAGAGAAGCAATGGGTGACGTTTCAGGTCAAGAAGAGTCTCGACACGAAACGTCACCCATTCCTTCTCCCCAGAGATGCTGCCGGTCCCGCTGAGATACTCCAGCATTTTGTGTCCATCTTCAAATTACGTCACGCGCTCCTGACGGCTGTGCGGGCGCATTAAATCGCACGCGACCTTCGCGGGTCGGTTGCACGTCAACGCGACCACGTGGTCGCGTAATTAGCGTGCCAAGCACTCGTATGTGAGACAGGGGCTTAAAGCTGTGCACTCTACTATTTGATATTTCCACCCTGGGAATAAGATTCTGACTGTCGACCCTGTCTCTGCCTTTGCCATTCCTGGTTATATACAGTCAGATCTTGAAACTTCCTTTACACACCATATACTGGTCCCAGGTCTCAGTCTCTGAACTGTAACAATCGACTTTCATCACCTCTTATTCAATATAAAACTAAAACGTGAATTTGGTTGAAAACATTGATCTGTATTTTTTGCCTTGAGGGAGAACTGGTGAAAGGATAAATAACAAAGTTCCTTCTGTCTTTCCTTTCCAACATTTGCCCCATGCAAGTCAGTGTGGGATGGTATAAGCTGAATTTCTAATTCATGCCTAAGTTACAGATGAGGGCTCTCTCACTAATCCTCTGACAGCTTCTATTTCTACTAGCTTACATTGCTTCATTTCTCACGCCATTGATTTGCACGTTTAATATTTCCCCAGGCTAACCAAGATTAAAGCTAAAACTGCTGCAGGAAGTGCAGCGCACCTGAGAACAGGGAAAGTTTTAGGAACCAGCAGTAAAATGAAGTAAAACACGGAATAAAGATAAGTTTATAAGGAATAGACAACAAATTGTTAGAATATCTACAGCTTTGTAAAAAGAGGGAGGGCAAAAGGCTGAGCAAACAGTCTGCTGGAGGAACTCAACAGGTTGGATAGTGTATGTGGAGGGAAATGGGCACTCGATGCTTTGGGTCGGGACCCTTCCAGTCCAGACCTGAAGCTTCGACTGTCCATTCCCCCCCTGACCTGCTGAGGTCCTCCAGTAGATTGTCTGTTACACCAGTGTCCCGTACCTGCAGTTTCTTATGTCTCCATAGGACAAAAAGGAGCTTGAGATGTTTCTGTATTTTAGGGAGGTATCTAAATGCTGCTTATGGAATTATTAATAGCTTTACTGTTGTTATTACAGTGAAGATCATTGAACATGGCACCAGGCCCTTTGGCCCACCTTGTTCATGCCAACCACATGTCTCCTTCTTTCATGTGGCGTGCACGGTCTAAAGTTGTTGGACAACTTGTTCTATTTGATCTTCTGTATGTGCACGTCGGGTTGATTGATTTAGTCGAAACAGGGCGGTTGCAATCTTCCACCCCCCAACCACATGCCCCATTCAAACAAGTCTCATTTGCCCATGTTTAGCTAATATTCCTCTGAAACCTTCCAATGCATTTACCTGTCCAAATTTCTTTTATACATTTTGTATCTGCCTCAATTACTTCCTCTGGTATTTTGTTCCATATACCACTACCCTCTACGTGAAAAAGTTGCCCCTCAGGTTCCAATCAATTCTTTCCCCTCTCCACTTAAACTTATGTCCTCTGACTCTTGATTCCCTGATGCTGCGAAAAAGACTACATGCATTCATCCTATCCATGCCCCTCATGATATTATACACTTCAATAAGATCACCTCTCAGTTGATGTGCTTTATTTATAATTGCATCAGTGTGCTGGGTCCAGGAAATATGCATGCCCAGGAATTTGAATTTTTTTACTCTCTCCACCATCTCGTTGATATAAACAGGATTGCGGGTCATCATCCTTCCTCTTCCAAAGTCCACAATCAGTTCATGGTGCATCTCCATTCTTGGTGTGCAGGATTGTTGAATTTACAACCTCGGTCTTTTCTTACCTCTTGATTCACAGAATCACAGCACCTATGTAAACCAAGCTATTTTGATTTGTTGTAGACACAAAATGCTGGAGTAGTCAAAGTCAAAGTCAAAAGAGTTTATTGTCATGTGCCCCTGACAGGACAATCCAATTCTTTCTTTGCATAGCACAACAGAACATAGTAGGCATTGACTACAATTATATACTTAAATACACACATTAATTAATAAATTAATAAAGTGCAAATAACAGATGGAGGGGTATTAATGTTCAGAATTTTGTCCGAGCCAGGTTTAATCGCCTGATGGCTGTGGGGAAGTAGCTATTCCTGAACCGGGTCGTTGCAGTTCTCAGGCCCCTGTACCTTCTACCCGAAGGTAGCAGGGAGATGAGTGTGTGGCCAGGGTGGTGTGGGTCCTTGATGATGCTGCCAGCCTTTTTGAGGGAGCGACTGCGGTAGATCCCCTCGATGGAAGGAAGGTCAGAGCCGATGATGGGCTGGGCAGTGTTTACTACTTTTTGTACTCTTTTCCTCTCCAGGGCACTCAAGTTGCCAAACCAAGCGACGATGCAACAGGTCAGCATGCTCTCTACTGTGCACCTGTAGAAGTTAGATAGAGTCCTCCTTGACAGACCGACTCTTCGTAATCTTCTCAGGAAGTAGAGGCGCTGATGAGCTTTCTTAATAATTGCATCTGTGTTCTCGGACCAGGATAGATCTTCACAGATGTGCACGCCCAGGAATTTGAAGCTCTTGACCCTTTCAACCATCCTGTTGATATAAACAGGACTGTGGGTCCCCATCCTACTCCTTCCAAAGTCCACAATCAGTTTCCTGGTTTTGCTGGTGTTGAGGGCCAGGTTATTGCGCTGGCACCATATGGACAGTCGCTCGATCTCTCTTCTGTACTCCGACTCATCCCCATCAGTGATATGTCCCACAACAGTGGTGTCGTCAGCGAACTTGATGATGGAGTTCGCACTATGACCGACTACGCAGTCATGAGTAAAGAGTGAGTACAGCAGGGGGCTGAGCACGCAGCCTTGAGGTGCTCCCATGCTGATTGTTATCGAGTCTGACACATTTCCACCAATACGAACAGACTGTGGTCTGTGAATGAGGAAGTCGAGGATCCAATTTCAGAGGGATGCGCAGAGACCTAGTTCTACAAGTTTGGTAACCAGCTTGGAGGGTATGATTGTGTTAAATGCCGAGCTGTAGTCAATGACTAACAGCCTGACATATGAGTTTTTGTTGTCCAAGTGGTCCAGAGCGGAGTGGAGGGCCAGCGAGATTGCGTCCACCGTTGATCTGTTGTGGCAGTAGAGTAACTCAACGTGACAGGCAACATCTCTGGAGAGAAGGAATGGGTGACGTTTCAGGGCGAGACCTTTCCTTAGACTGATGATGAGAAAGATAAATGACTCGTGTTATTTATCTTTGTTACTTTTTTAAAGCAATACCGATCATTATTATCAAAAGCCGCACGGTGAATGACATAAACTGTTGTTCCTGTAGAGAGATATCTCATTCACAATCTGCACAGCACTCAATAGACTGTTGGTGGTAGGAGCTGGAGACAAGGTTAACCGCAGAATTTTAATGCATAATCTTATATATGCATCTTCTACTGGGATGTGTCACTACCTATGATTGACTTTATCCTGAAAAGCAGCTGATAGAGGCAGATTAGTTCTTGGCGCGTGGATTCATCCAACCTTTTAAGTTCGAGATTCAATTGCCATGATGACCTTTCCAAATGAATAATGTTCGCAATGACAGAAATCAATTGGGGTAAAAGTGTAATCTTCCATTGTCTTCTTCTTCTCATATTTGCTTTTCAGGAGACATTAGAATCTAATTCTGACAGATACTCCTGCAGAATCCATATAATCAAAAATTAAACTATATATTTAACGTGAAAAAGAATGATTGTAACACTCCAAATTTTAACCCACGCATTAACTTGTGGCCGTTTTTTTCCATTACAGCTGAATGGAATCATTGAGGTTTACAACTTTCTGAGTGCCATTTTATTGTGCACTGCCTTTCTGACTGATTGAAAGAGAGATGCAAATTATACTCTTGTCATAGAATGAATGATATCCATTGTTAAGATTTTTTTTTATTACATCTAATTCCACTTCAAAGCTGAAAGAGAATATAAATGGTACAAATTTGAAATCAAGGCTTTCCAAACCTGAACAGTTTACAAAGCAGCTTGTGCAGCAAAGGCAGTTACCCAATGGTGGGCTTTGGCATGTGCAGTTTGGCATAGCTTTGAGTCCAGTCAGGATGTGTGGTGGAGGTACAGTGGTTCATTTACAGGACTAGTAACCGAGAGGCAGCTTGTAGTTAATTTAGTTTAGATTAGTTTAGTTTAGCTAGATCCAAAATGCTGGAGTAACTCAGTGGGTCGGGCAGCATCTCCAGAGAAAAGGAATAGGTGACTTTTCGGGTCGAGAACTTCAGACTCGGGGGAGGGGGAAACTAGAGGTATGAAAAGGTATAGAACAAATCAGAGCCAGCACTGGTGGCCAAGGAGCCCACAATGGTCCATTGTTGGTTGTGGAGGAAATGGTAACAATGGGATATGAACAATTAAACTAGCAGGATGACTATGGTGGGGGTGGGATGGATAGAAAGGGAATACAAGCTTGGAAACTGGCCCCCTGCTCCACTGAGTCCACACAGATCATCAATCACCCATTCACATTAGTTCTACAAACCTACAAGCCCACATGTATGTGGGAGGACACCCATAGGGTCACAGGGAGAATGCGCAAACTCCACAGAGACAGCGCCCAAGGTCAGGATTTGAAAGCAGGAATCCGCCACTGTGAGGCCTTTTGCACTGTTGCTACATATTTCTGATGAGCAGAGAAGATGAGACAGAGTTAAACATCACTTGAATGATTTAAAAAAAAATTAAAGATTAATAAGTTCACTTAAAACCAGATAAAATATTAAAACAAAGATAAAAGAAGAACCTGCTGTCAGTGAAAGTTCATAAGCCTTATCAAGTCGATGGAGCTGAGTAAGATGCAGGAGCTATTGCTGGTGTCAAACTGGGCAGACAGATACGAGTTGTACCTGACCCACCAGTTTAGTACATTATATAATGCCACTGGAAATACCAGTGAGTCCAGGAGCATAGCAAGATGTCAGATGCACCCACGCCTAACCTGCAGTTTCATTTACTTCTGTGCTGCTGTGCGTAGATGCTGAAGTCTGCATTATGTTGGTTCACACACAGCCAACCTGCAGTTCTGTAGGAAATCACCCTGCTAGCCATCAGTACTATGCAATCCCTTAATTCATTAAAAGTTGTTTTTCATCGTGTAATTGGTATGTTTGAAACCTGTTTCATACTCCTGCCTGTCTCATGTTGCTGTCAAGTCACTATTCATTTTTGAGAACTAATCTTCAGTAAGATTTCTTTAGGCATTTCTTCATTTTAGATTCATTCACAGACACAGTATTGAAGCAGGCCCTTCGGCCCACCAAGTCCGTGCTTACCATCGATCACTCTTTCGCACTAGTTCTATCCTACACACTAGGGACAATTTACAGAAGCCAATTATCCTACAAACATGCACGCCTTTGAAATGTGGGAGGAAACCACAGCAGCCGGAGAAAACCCAAATGGTCACCCAAATGGCGTAGTCAAAATCAAACTCGGGTCTCCGACACTGTAAGGCAGCAACTCTACCACTGTGCCAATGTGCCGTCTCTGCTCACAGCATATTTGAAACACTTATTTTGTTATGCCATTTTATAGCACGATTGACTTCAGCTACATACTGTTCCTGAATTTTATTTGGAAAAAGAATATAGTTCATTTCTCACCTTCCTCTGCATGATCACAATGTCCAGGGCAATGGCTAAGCTATCAAACACATATCTTTCCTGGATCATATTCAGCAGAGGTAAAGGCACAAGAATGCCCATGGGAAAAAAAACATTAATTAATGATCCATAATAACAGTTTTCAGTAGAAGGTACATTGAGTTACTACGTGAAGCACAGGAATACTATTTTATTAATCCTATGCTGGTTTCATCTGAATGTTGATTCCTGGAAGAAATATATTTTCTATAAGATAAATCTTAAGTTATGAACACACGTTTATTCCTATTTTAGAATGATTTGCATCTCAGTACATTGCACTTGATTCCATTATTTCATTCAAAACTATCCCACTTTCAGAGAATAATTTAGAATATTTGATTTAATATTATTTTCTCTCTTTATAATTCTTCTTTCACACACACACTTCAGGGTTCATAAACCTCTGAAATTTTCAATTTCAGAAGCAAATCATGACTGGGTCTGAGAATCAAAAACCTGCAGATGCTTGAAATCTGCAACAAAAACAGAAAAGCACTAAACAGGCTAGACGGTATCTGTGGAAAGAGAAACAGTTAATGTGCGTAGTCAAAAAACTTCTTTGGAATTGAGAAAGGTGTTGGACCTGAAATGTTATCTCTCTTTCACTTTCCACAGATGCTGTCTGACCCGATGAGTTATTCCACTATTTTCTGTTTTGTTTATGAACGGGCTTAATATATACTGTCACTAAAACTCGCATCTCGATCACTTCTGGTTTGCTTTTTTTTAAAAAATTTGCATAAAACCCTTTATCGCTAGGACTTTTTCGCCACCATACTCACCGTTCACTCTCCAAGTCAACCAAGTTTTGTTCTGATCGTTGGAAGATTACAAAAGTTATGAAGGTTTAAAAAATTGTTAGATCAGCAGATTGGTCTTCTCGCCTGTCAATCACCATGAAGTTAACGTCCCTTCTGGCACCTGCTGGAGAATAAATACCCTGGAGGCGGGGCTGAGTCCACAAGTATGGTGATTGAGTCAGCAAGAGTGGAGTTGGGTAAGCCGCTGTGTGGAGTTGGGTAAGCCGCTGTGTGGAGTCGGGTAAGCCGCTGTGTGGAGTCGAGGCTATGTTGTGCCACAGCCAGTGGCCACTGAGTGGAGTCCCTCCCCTCTACACCACCCCCCACACCCCCCTTTCCCCCCTTCCCCATCCCCACACGCCCCCACTCCCCCCTCCTCCTTCCCCAACACCACCCCACCCCCCCCATTTGCCCCTCCCCCTTCCCCAACACCACCCCACCCCCTCCCCTCCACACCACCCCTTGGTGTAGGGGCCTGAGGATTGTTGTAGAGGTATACAAAAGCATGAGAGACATAGATCAGGTGAATGAGTGTAGTCTTTTTCCCCAGGGTGGTGGAGTCCAGAACTAGAAGATGTGGGCTTGACTTGACAGTGGGAAGATTTAAAAGGGATCCGAGGGTCAATTTCTTCACACAGAGGGTAGGGTGTATATGGAACAAGCTGCCAGAGAAATATACAGCACCAGGGACAATGTCAATGTTTAAGGGACATTTAGACAGGTAGATGGATAGGAAAGGTAGAGAGGTATGGCATGAAAGCAGGCAGATGGGATGAGCTCAGCTATTGCATAAAACCTGATCAGCATGGAAGAGCTGGGCTGTAGCGCCTGTTTGTGGTTTCCATGTCTCTGTACTGAAGGTAGACACAAAATGTTGAAGTGATTCCGCAGGTCGGGCAGCATCTCTGGAGAAAAGGGAAAAGTGACATTTCGGGTCGAGACACTTCTTCAGTCTGGAGAAGGTTCCGACCAGAAACGTTACCTACAGTGCATTCAGAAAGTATTCAGACCCCTTCACGTTTTCCATATTTTATTATTTTACAGCCTTATTTTAAAATTGATTAAATTCTTTTTTATCATCAATTTACACATAATACCCCGGGATGAAGAAGTGAAAACAGGTGTTTCGAAATTTTTGTAAAGTAATTAAAAAGAAATATCACATTTACATAATTATTCAGACCCTTTGCTATGACACTCAAAATTGAGCTTAGGTTCATCCTGTTTCCATTGATTATCCTTGAGATGTTTCTACAACTTGATTGGAGTCCACCAGTGGTAAATTAAATTGATTGGACATAATTTGGAAAGGCATACACCTGTCTATATAAGGTCCACAGTTGACAGTGCATGTCAGAGCAAAAACCAAGCCATGAAGACAAAGGAAATGTCCGTAGACCTCCGAGACAGGATTGTGTCGAGACACAGATCTGGGGAAGGGTATAAAACAATTTCTGCAGCATTGCAGGTTCCGAAGAGCACAGTGGCCTCTGTCATTCTTAAATGGAAGAACTTTGGAACCACCAGTACTCTTCACAAAGCTGGCCAAACTGAGCAATCAGGGGAGAGGGGCCTTGGGAGGTGACCAAGAATCCGATGGTCACTCTGACAGAGCTCTGTGGAGATGGGAGAACTTTCCAGAAGGCCAGCTATAACTGCAGCACTCCACCAATCAGGTCTTTATGGTAGAGTGGCCAGACGGAAGTCACTCCTCAGTAAAAGGCACATGAAAGCCTGCTTGGAGTTTGCCAAAAGTCATGAGAAACAAGATTTTCTGGACTAATGAAACCAAGATTGAACTCTTTGGCCTGAATGCCAAGCATCACGTCAGGAGGAAACCAGGCACCGCACATCACTTGACCAATACCATTCCTACGGTGAAGCATGGTGCTGGCAGCATCATGCTGTGGGGATATTTTTCAGCAGCAGGAACTGGGAGACTAGTCAGGATCGAGGGAAAGATGAACGGAGCAAAGTACAGAGAGAACCTTGATGAAAATTGCTCCAGAGTGTTCTGGACCTCAGACTGGGGCGGAGGTTCACCTTCCAACAGGACAATGACCCTAAGCACACAGCCAAGACAATGCAGGAGTGGCTTCGTGACAAGTCTGTGAATGTCCTTGAATGGCCCAGCCAGAGCCCGGTCTTGAACCCGACCGAACATCTCTAGAGGGACCTGAAAATAGCTGTGCATCAATGCTCCCCATCCAACCTGACAGAACATGAGAGGATCTGCAGAGAAGAATGGGAGAAATTACCCAAATACAGGTGTGCCAAGCTTGTAGAGTCACACCCAAGAAGACAAGGCTGTAATCGCTGCCAAAGGTGCCTCAACAAAGTACTGAGTAAAGGGTCTGAATACTTATGTAAATGTGATATTTCAGTTATTTCTTTTTAATTACTTTGCAAAAATTTCTAAACACCTGTTTTCACTTTTTTTATTATGGGGTATTGTGCGTGGATTGATGATTAAAAAAAATTGAATCCATTTTAGATAAAGGCTGTAACGTAACAAAATGTGGAAAAGGTGAAGGGGTCTGAATATTTTCCGAATGCTGCCTGACCTGCTTCAATATTTTGTGCCTATCTTCGGTAAAAACGAGCATCTGCAGTTCCTTCCTACACACATGTCTCTATGCCTCCAGGTTCTCCTCAAGGTTTTTCGTTATCTCTCTACCCATCAACCTATTTGCCAATATCTATCGGGATCATCAATCAATGGATATCAATGCTTGCTTAAAACCCAATGTGACCATGACCCCCTCTCCCTCTGCCACCTCATGACATGCCTCCCTAATGTCACTGCCAAGCCCAGATCCATCTCATGGTCCTGAATGCACCTCCTGCCAATGTGGACCTTTTCTTTGACCCCTCAACCACCAGATTGCCACAACCCACCATCATTCCATACTCCAAATATGGAACTATAATCAAAGCCATTGTGTATATATTAATCAAAGCTAAATGTTGTCGACTGTCGAATGAAATATTGAGTTAATCTGTTAGGAAAATCACACTTAAATACTGCTGCTGCTGGAAAGAGTTAACATTACTGATGTTGCAATCGGAAACTAACAGAGGTGTCATTAATCCGTGTTGGATCGTGTCTCCGGCAACAGCTCTGTTTCCATATAAATTAAATTATAATTTTCACCTCATGTTGAGAAACAAAGGCAGCTCCTTCAGCAAATCCTCTGCCTTGAATGCTTGCACAAAGACCTCTATGAGATTGTATTCAGCGGCAGCAGGCAGCTGCCTGGCCTACGAAGCTGTGGTAGGCCAACTTTCCAGTTGTTAGGTTTGTGATTGAAATCTCATTGCCGCTCTCACATAAGTCACAGCTGGTTAGAAGCACAGAGAGTAGGAGCAGCCAGTCATTCAGGCCCAATGCACCATTCTACTTGATCACGGCTGATTATCCACTCCATTCCCCTATTCCAACTTTCTCCCTGTATCCCCTGATTCATTCAGCAGTAGGAAATACAGCTCGCTCATTCTGGAATACAGTTAATGACGGCCTTCACTGCCTTCTGAGGTAGTGAATTCCTCAGACATTGGGAATGACCTAGATGTATCTAGTATGTCTTGTCCTATTAGAATTGTGTAGGCTTTTTATTGGATCTCCTCTCATTCCTCTCTACCCCAGTGAATACAGGCCTAACTGACATAATCTTTCTTTATATGCCAGTCTCGTAACTCTCCACATTGTGGCAAGAACATTCTTCTTCAGATAAACTTCAGATAAGGTCTCACCAAGGCCCTGCACGTTCTTCCTCTTGTACTCACATCTACTTGCAATGAAGCTGAATGTATCATTTTCATTCCAATCAGCTGCTGCAACTGTAGACTTACATTCAGTGACTGAAGAATAAGGACAGTCAGGTCTCGTTGCATCTACCCCATCATCTAATCTATCACCATTCATATGATGAACAGTCTTTTTTGGATCAAAATGAATAACCTCTAAATGTTGCCATGCATCTGCCATGCATCTGCCGATTAACCGAACTTTCCAAAATCATTTTGGCATTTCAACCTAGGGTAAAAGTTTCTGACTGTTGTAAGATAACATAAGTACATTGAGATTAAACGGGTAACAGGCACGTTAGACATCTGTTTAGCTGCCATGGGCGTTGGATTGAGTTGTGTTTGTTGCTCAGTGTAAGAGGTGCATGATTTATAATTGTTGTAGGACCATTCTGGGCGGTACGGTGGCACAGCGGTAGAGTTGCTGCCTTACAGCGCTTGCAGCGGCGGAGACCCGGGTTCGATCCCAACTACGGGTCCTGTCTGTATGGAGTTTATACGTTCGTCCTGTGACCGCATGGGTTTTCTCCGAGATCTTCGGTTTCCTCCCAACACCAAAGTCGTACAGGTTTGAAGGTTAATTGTCTTGGTATAAATGTAAAAATGTCCTGGTGTGTGTAGGATAGTGTTGATGTGCGGGCATCGCTGGTCGGTACGGACTTGGTGGGCCGAAGGGCCTGTTTCCATGCTGTGTCTCTAAACTAAACTAAAGAAGGAATAACTGCTTGGGTGTCTTCAATGGTAAACAACAAATCAAAGGGAGATATTGTATATTAAGATTACATGACTCTTTGTTCGAGGAACAATCTGCTCGATTGTTCCCAGTGATCATTGTATTTGATGCTCTTAAATAAAGTCTTAATTACATTAACCGATCTCTGAGGTGTGTTTTAAAGTTTTTCTTTAATACTGTCTATCCGTGCCTCTCATAATCTTATATACTTCTATCAGGTCTCCCCTCAACGTCCGGCATTCCAGAGAAAATAATCTAAGTAAGAACATTCTTCAAATCCATCTGAAGCCAATCTGAAGGACAAATAAAAAGGATAATGCATCAATACATTATTTTAGGGAAACTTGATGGGCTGTTTCACCATAAGAGTGGAAGTTAATTTATTTCATTAAAAGACCAGACTATTAAACTTGAGGTTGGTGTAATTGACCAATTTAATAAAGCCTCACGGCATTGATCTGCAAATCAGTTCAAGTCAGACGTAGCCAAGAGGAATGTTAATGGTGTCAAAATGGGAAAAAAAATAATTTGATGATTAACCTACATTTTCTTAGATTATATTAGTGAAGTAGCAGTGATGATTACTTTCAATTTACCTTGGAGAGTAATTACAGTTTTTGATTTTCTAAATGTTCACAGCAGTGACTGGGTATAAAATCACCGTTTGTCAACTTCTTTGGCATTTGTAGTTTCTCCTGTTTAATGCGCATTTACTTTATTTTTAGGAAATTGGTTGAAACAGTCCCGCTCCACACGGATGAGGGAGAAGCGTGCAGATTTTTCTGTGGGTCACGTTGGAGGAAGAATGATTGTAGCCGGGGGTCTAGGTAATGTCATTCTAAGGAAGGAAGACCCTTCATTTCCGATTGGTGTGAGACCGCGCTCCCCGTGATCAGTGACTGTAATCCATACATCAATTACGGTGATTAAATAAATGGGAAAAGGACTGAGGGGTCAAGAGGACAAACAATTTAAGCATCAGAGGATTTTAGGAATATGTGTAAAATCAAGAGAGTCTTTAATTGTCATATGTACTGACCATACAACAATTAAATTCTAACTTGCAGCAGCATAATAGTCATAATTCACGTAGATGATATATGATTGGGGAGAAAGTAGGAGAATGGGGTTAGGTGGGAGAGATAAATCAGCCATGATTAAATGGCGGAGTAGACTTGATGGGCCGAATGGCCTAATTCTACTCTTGTCACTTGTGATCTTATGATAATAAACAAAAAAAAAATTAATCTAAAAAAGGCCCTATACCAGTACGAAAAAAGCCCGAAGTCCTTAGTGCATAGTTCATTGGTGAGTGTTGTTAGTGTTCAAGATTCTTATGGTTGTTGAGAAGAAGCTCTTCTTGAACCTGGTGGACATATTATGCGTCTTTATTTTAAATAGAAACTGAAAACGTTAGAAATAGTCAACAAGCCAGGCAGCATTCAGCGAGAGAAGTGTAATTAGTGTTTCTGAGCAATGATCTTTCACTGGAACTTGTGGGGCTGTCTGCTGAGCAAAGAGCCTTGGCTGTGTAAGTGTAGTGTCCTCTGTGTACCTACATGAACCCACTGTGTTGTGCTGTGCCTTTGTTCAGTGTAACTTTTTCATTGACAGTCCAAAACAACTCAAAAGTTTCAATGTGTAATTAGTTTATGGTACTGACTTGCAATTAAGCCATTACTTTTTTATATTTATATTCTGTGTCTGTGCAATTGTGAAGGTATTACACCGATTTAAGACAAGAAAGCAATGGAGGTGTCTCAATTAATGTATTTTAAAGGTTTCCTGCAAAGAAGATGGGGTAGAAGGTCAGATTCTGAATGAAAGTTGCCATGAGGACAAAATGGGAAGAGTTTAATTTTGAGCCCTTAAGGCATTGGTTGTTTTCCATTCAGATTATATAGCAATAGATCATAGAGAGGCCATTCAGAGAGGAAGAGTTACTCCAATGGGACTTGGATAATCTGAATGCCTTTAATATTAAGCCTAGTATTAGTTTGCCAATATCAGTATTCTCTCATTAGTTTGGGACAAAAGCTACAAGAGGGATATGAGGAAAGATGTTGTCAAAGGCAGAGTAGTTGTGATCTAAAACTCACAGTTATAGAGTAATACAGTGCGGAAACAGGCCCTTCAGCCCAAACTGCCCACACCGACCAACATGTCCCAACTACACCTAGTCCCACCTTCCTGCATTTGGCCCATATCCCCTTGTCCTATGAATGTACCTGTCTACGAATGTACCTCCAGCAGCTTGTTCCACACACCCATCACACTTTGTGTGAAAAAGTTGCCCTTCGGGTTCCTATTAAATCTTTCCCCCTTCACCTTAAACCAATGTCCTCTGGCTCTCGATTCCCCTACCCTGGGCAAGAGACTCTGTGCATCTACCTATTTCCTGCTTGATAGGCACAAAAAGCTGGAATAACTCAGCTGGACAAGCAGCATCTCTGGAGAAAAGGAATGGGTGACGTTTTGGATCAAGAACCTTTTTCAGAACCTTTCCTATTCCTACACTATTCCTCTCATGATGTTATACATGGCTTCTGGAAATAGAATCAATCTAAATGCATCTATACTTGAGATAGAATAATTTGCAGGTTTTTAGAGACAGAAGGCTCAGCCCAAATTTTATTTTAGGGGACAGACTCCCATCAAGACAAGAACTGGTGAAATACCCTTGACTCAGAGGCGAGAAAATGTTGTTGATATGTTTAAAAGAAGGCAGCGTTGCACAATTCAGATAACTACTATACAATTGAACAAACATAAATCCTAGCTAAAATAATATAAACTGTTCTAAGAAAGTTAAAGGAACCCAGCATTTTTCCTTAACCTTTCCTATGTAGGATTCTATCTTGCAAATAAACTACTAAATAGCCAATATTCACGATGCCTTCAGTAACTACAACACATTCAGAGGGGAAAATCTTGCCTGGAAAAAGATTTTGGTTCCATGCAAATTAAGGTTATTTGGACTCTAAGACTATTTCATAAATCACAATTTTTGTTTTAGTTTAAGGCTTGGATAGAGCGGATGTGGGGAGGATGTTTCTACTAGAGGGAAAGTCTAGGACTAGAGATCATAGCCTCAGAATTAATGGACGTTCCTTTAGGAAGGAGATGAGGAGGAATTTCTTTAGACAGAGGGTGGTGAATCTGTGGAATTATTTGCCACAGAAGGCTGTGGAAGCCAATTCAGAGGATATTTTTAAGGCAGTGATAGATAGATTAGTACGGGTGTCAAGGGTTAGGAGGGAGAGATAGGTCAGCTATGATTGAATGACAGAGTAGACTGGGCCTAATTCTGCTCATCTCACTTATGACCTTAGGACCTTTATTTGCAAGATAGATTCCTACATAGGAAAGGAGAATGTTAGGGAAGAATGCTGGATTTAAGAAAAGATCAGAGAGCTTATGATAAGATTAGAATCAGATGTAGCAAGACAAATTTGCACAATTTCTGTTTGAAACAGGCATTATTTTGCTTTTGCATTGTACCTTTGGGTTTAGCAATTCTGTAGGTATGTTACAATACCTACCTTTAGCGGCGCTGCAGTTCTGCCGCTCCCCGTGTGCGTGACTTTGGTGCCTTTCAGAGGGGGGCGGGTTTAAAATGCCGTTTTTCCCTAGACAATCCAAATCGATCCATGTCGGGCGATTTCGTCGCTAAAGAGAAATCGCTCCGACATTTCATTCATGAAGCTATTTTTAAACTACGCTAGATTATTTATTAACTAGAGTAGTTTAAAAATCATCTTCTAAAGCTCTGTACGCCGACAGCAGAACGGACCTAACGTAGGCAATAATAGAAGGTACACAGTTTATTTTTACATAAAAACGTGGTTCTTAAGAAGCATTTAATCAAATTTTCATGTTGCGAAAAGGGGACAAAAAAAATGTATGAACCGGCTGTATTTTTCATACCGACTGTTAGCTGTCAGTTCAAGGGAAGCCAGACTTGACAGCACACATTGAAAATAACAACACTAAGCTCTCACGGATGCAGAAGGGAACTTTGCTCAATGCGTGGGTATTCACCGCAAACCGCAACGTTCCAATCCACCGCGTTCCACTAAAACACACTCGCTAGTTGATTTAAATGGCCATTAATTTACAGGCATTAAACACTAAATTCCTCCTATTTGGCCTATAAATTCATGAAAATTAGATTTACAAATCTTGTTACATTGTGGATTATTGTGTGAATGTCATTTGGACACTTAGGCAATTTAAAAGAGTTTATCTTTTCTTAAGAAATTGATAGATGTTTAGATCTAGTAATTGAATGTTGTAATTAGCTACAATTAGATAACTAACTAATTATATGCTATAATTTCAGGTCATCCAAGTAAGATTGTTTCATATTTGTTTCAGAATGCTTCAATCTATAATAACTGAAAATTTCATTGTTATCTTAATTTTTAAGAAAGTTATGGGCTTTTGACTGTTCTAGATCACAGCTTTTGAGTTAAGTCAATGGAAAGGCAATGGAGATGCTAATTTCCGAGTATGAAAAGGGCCATAACATTTTTAATACTGAAGATATGAAAGTGAATTAGGTGTCAAATTAAACTTCTTTTTATGCTTTATCTGATGGGATAAATTTCAGACTTGATTTTTAAAATCTAAAAAAATTGTAACATTGCTAAATTCTGTTTTTCTCTTCTTTGGTGGGAAGCATAAAATCATATGATCCAAGTGAAGAAAATAAGAATTCAGGGATTAGTTTCATTAATTGGGAGTTGGTTTGAATTGGGCTTTGATCAAACTTTTGAGGGAAAGAAAGCCATTTTTGCCTTAACGCATTGAGCAAAGTTCCCTTCTGCATCCGTGAGAGCTTAGTGTTGTTATTTTCAATGTGTGCTGTCAAGTCTGGCTTCCCTTGAACTGACAGCTAACAGTTCCCAATGAAGGTGAGCATTGAGAATTAGCTCTATTTTTTCAAATGCTCCCTAAGCAATGCCTCAGGTCCTGGCACAATTTCTCACAACCTTTCCCAAAGACGGGGTCAGATGCTGTGTTGACTATAAACACAAAGCAACAATTTGTACTGTCGATACTGCCTCATGATAAAAGAATGTTTGCAATTGTACTCTCTGAAATATAAGGCCTGGATTCTTCCGTTGTAGGAAGGAACTGCAGATGCTGGTTAAAACCGAAGATAGACACAAAATGCTGGGGTAACTCAGGCGGCATCTCTGGATAGAAGGAATGGATGACATTTCAGGTCGAGGCTGAAGAAGGGTCTCGACCCGAAACGTCACCCATTCTTTCTATCCAGAGATGCGGCCTTTCCCACTGAGTTATTCCAGCATTTTGTCTAGCCTGGATTCTTCTCATTGCTCAGGCTCCCAGCAAAAGCTGGGTGGTGAAGTTGGAGGTTGCTGTTTTGCAGTGGCCCAGACTAATCCCACTATGATCATGTTCCATGTTCCTTTTGTGGGGGTAAATAGGTTTTCAGAGCAGCCAATCAGCGTCATATGCACAGTTCACTGAAAACTTTTGCATTGAAGGGATATCCCGTGTGTTTGGGGCATTACACTCATTCTTTATAAAGAAGCAGAAATGAGGCTGGAGATATTTGAGAAACTTAACACAAAGAAAATTGATAAACTCAGCAGCCAAAATTGACCATTTACTAATCTATAGTCTGCATATGGCTCACACTTCCAATCTGCAATGTACACATGACCAATTTAGTTTACATATGGCCCAAATTGCCAATGCAAAAAAATATGCATAACCCACTCGGCTAATCTAAGGTAGACAAAAATGCTGGAGAAACTCAGCGGGTGAGGCAGCATCTAGGGAGCAAAGGAATAGGCGATGTTTCGAGTCAAGACCCTTCTTCAGAATGATGTGGGGGGGCGGGAAAAAGAAAGGAAGAAGCGGAGACAGTAGGCTGTGGGAGAGCTGGGAAGGGGAGAGGAAGGAGGGAGAAAGCAAGGACTACCTGAGATTGGAGAAGTCAATGTTTATACGCTGGGGTGGAAGTCAATGTTCATACCGCTGGGCTCACTTATGGCTGACTTCTAAGGCTCACATAGCCTACACTCCCCACTACAGCCCACATATAGCACGTAATGCCAATCTACAGCCTACATATGGTCCATACAGCTACACCAAAATTAATGGAGACAGTCTGAAGAAAGATCGCGACTGAAATGTTGTCTGTCCATTCCCTCCATAGATGCTGGCTGACCCACTAAGTTCCTCCAGCACAGAAATGTATTACATTCTAAAGAAAAATTAAGATGATTGGCCACAGTGTAAAATTATAAAAACAGTACACCTAAAAACACAACACACAAGTATTGTGCCAGCTGCATTTTATTTTAATATTTTTTTCCCTATTTCTTTGCTGCTTCCAGTTAACTGACAGTCAACTGATTTCTTGTTCAGAAATACCAATTTATTTTTGCAAGTTCAAGCTCGTCTTATTTTACCGAGGCATTCAGAACCTATCATGTCAGAATATATCTTTCACCAAGGCATTTTTACCCATTTTATGAGAAGGCAGACAGCTTTTCTTGCACAAAAAACATAAAAGGTTAGAAATACTCAAAATGTCAGGGTGCATATGTGAAAATAAACAGTCAAATAAGTCCAAGAACAGGTTGGAGATCCTTTGTCTGAACTGAAAAATAGACCAAAGAATCTTATAAAGATGCTCACCTCAACCCCACTCTCCCTGTTGCTTAACCATCTTTTGTTTCCTTTTCAGTTCTGACAAACAATCTCCACTCTAATGCATTGACTCTGTTTCTCTTCCCACAGATGCTGCCGGACCTGCTGGGTATTTCCAGCGTTCCTGTTTTTGTTTCAGATTTGCAGCATCTGCAGCGTTTTTGTTTTAATTTTCAGATTCATGTGCACTGGTTTGGCCATCCAAGCCTCCAAGGACAGAGAGTTTTTTGAGGTCTTTGTGAAGTAGCTGAATGGATGAAATTAGTGCTAATTAGGCTCTGGTTTTGAAGCAAAAGCAAAATATCTCAGATGTTTGAAACATGAAACAAAAATATAAATTGTTGGAAACTCTTAACAGGTTAAGCAGCATTAGTGGGAAGGGAATCATTTTCATAAGAGTATAACTGATAGGAGCAGAATTGGGCTATTCGGCCCATCAAATCTTCTCCACCATTCAATCATGGCCGATCTGTCTTCTCCTCTTAACCCCATTCTCCTGCCTTCTCCCCATAATACACACATAATCAAGAATAGTAAGATTAAACGAGAACTTACCAGTTTGAAGTTTGATCGTTATTTTATGAGGAGTTACGATGAGTGATTACGTGAAGAAGGCAGTCCCCACGCATGCGCGTCAATCTTCAAAGCAGCGGTGTGAAATTACAGAAAAGTTGTTGAACTAAAATAGTAAGACTATAGTTGACTAGAACTTACAGAAAGATCGTTATGTTATGAGGGGAGGGAGTGGAGGGCACGTAATTGCTCATCGTAACTCCTCATAAAATAACGAATAACTTCAAACTGGTAAGTTCTCGTTTAATCTTACTATTTTACTTCGGAGTCACGTGAGTGACTACGTGAACATTTTGAAGCTCTGTGATTTCATGCCGAGGAACGAGTCCACGCATCACAACTGCATCAATTGACCAGGACGAGTGAGAAAATTAATGCATTCAAAACATGACATGGTTAAACAATACTAATGCTTTAATAACAAGAAAGAAAATAAACAGTGACCCCTCTCACCCAGAGGGAAACTGTGAAACAGAAGTTAAAACAGAATCAGCAAAAATCCCCGGTCTGGCGATAGGCTTATTATAAAACCTTTGGTACATCCTCCCATTCAACCATTCCGCAGCTGCTACAATGTGGTCAAGAGGGACGTCCATATCCCTTGCTGCTGATGTCGATGCAGCCCTGGTGGAATGAGGTTTAAAAATGTCAGTGTCCACTCCTGCACATGCCAGAACCTGTTTAATCCATCTAGAGATGGTCTGCACCGTAACCTTTTTGTGAGGTTTGGTATAGCTAACAAAAAAGGAGAGTTCCGAGGCTCTCAGGCTCTTAGTGACCTTTATGTATTGGATTATGTGTGACACTACACACACTCGTGGATCTGAGTGGTATGCCATGAAACTAAATTTAAGCCGCTGTACCCCTGGCCTGCTCTGCTTGACGAGGTCATGAATGAAAACGGTGATGTTATTACAGGAAGTACCCATACTGTCCAGTCTGAATTTTTGTAATGTCTGGACCCGTTGTGCTGAGGCCAGCGCCATGAGCATGACTACTTTAAGCGTAAGATGGTGCAGAGACAGAGATGAAGCTGGTGCACACTGACGGAGCAGCGTGAGAACCACGCTCACATCCCATATGTGTTTGTACCTGGGCTTAGGTGGAGTGGAGTTAAAAATGCCCTTCATAAACTTGGTTATTAAAGGGTGACACCCTACTGTGTGGTTTGCTGACCCCAGCCATAAATAATTTGACAAAGCACTCCGGGCACCGTTAATGGCACTGTAACTGAGCTTGTTATCATGAAAAAGTGACAAAAGAAATTCCAAAACGTCCGTAATAGAAGCTGTGTCACATGCAATGTTAGAGCGGGAACAGTACATCTCCCATTTCCTTATGTGAGAGATGTACTGTTTCTGTGTGCTCTTCCTCCAGGATGACATCTATGGTACACTCTGAAAGCCCGAGCACCAGGAATGGTCTCCTCAGAATCTGCAAACCAACAAATTTATATGGTCATGAAGAGGGTGGCTTTCCCCTGTCACTTGGGTGTACCAGCAGATTTCTGCTCTTGGGCACTGCCATAAAAGGCTGTGTAATTAAAGCTAGAACCAGAGGGAACCAATCCTGAGTAGGCCAGTCTGGCACTACCAATATGTCAGTGGTGGAGTCTTGCTGAATTTTGGCCACACATCGAGTAATGAGGCAGAATGGGGAAAAACATACACAAATTTCCCACCCCAGTGTAGCGAGAATGCATCTACTGCTACTGCCCCTCGGTCTGGCTTCCATGACACGTAAATTGGTAACTGATGATTAAGCCTGCAAGCCAACAGATCAATGTCCCGTACACCATAACGAAGGACAATGTAATTAAACACTTCATGATTTAACATCCATTCTTTGTTGTCATTGAACTCTCGTGACCTGGTGTCTGCCACCGTGTTATATCTACCTGGTAAATAGATAGCTGAAACCCAGATGTTTCTCGCAATACACCAGTGCCAGATGAGATTAGACAATCTATCACAGGATACAGACTTACTTATCCCATGTGATTAATGTATGTCACTGCGGTAGTGTTGTCAATCTGAAGTTGGACATGCACATGATGCATGTTGGCACAAAAAGCCTTTAACCCATAGAGTGCTCCCAACAACTCTATGTAGTTAATACCCTGTGACTGAAGCATCGATGATTCCTGCAGATCCCATCTGCCACCGCAGCTTGAGACGGTATCGGTAGCACCCCATCCTAGTGCACTGGCATCAGTCTGCAGGATAACTGATGGTGTATCGACTAAAATAGTACTAGGACAACACTGAATATTGGTAATCCACCATTGTAACTCAGCCAGGGCTTCAGCTGGCAATTGCACGGGTCTATCGAAATGACCTCTCTGAAGCTTGAGTGCCTGTTCCTTTGCATGCTGTAAGTTTTGGTAGTGCAAAGGCCCGAACTGAGCGCCTGGGAACGCCGCCACTAATTTTCCAATTATACTAGCGGTATGTCTAATACAATGTTGATTATCAACAATGAGTTTCCTGCAGGCTTCAATGAACTCTAATTGCTTGCCCCGAGGCAGAGTCACTGACATGTGTACTGAGTTAATGGTGAATCCCAAATAGGCAATTATCGTAGATGGCACAAATTTAGACTTAACTGGATGGATTAAAAACCCTAGCTTTTTAAAAACGAGTTTGGTAGCTGACACAGATAATTCAGCTAATTCCAAAGTCATCCCAATGACTAAGATATCATCCAAATATGCCATGACAACATGATTCTGTGCCCTGAGTAACCCCAGGACTGGTTTTAGCAATTTTGTGAATAGTCTGTGGGCTGAGGTTAATCCATTAGGCAATGCTTTAAACCGCCACAACTGCTCCATCCAGTTAAACTTTAAAAATCTCCTGTGATCTTCATGAATGGCCACTGAATAGTAAGCATCTTTGAGGTCAATGCTCGCCATGTAACATTCCTTGGAAAGCAGTTGTTTGGCTGTGACAAATGTTTCCATTTTAAAGTGTTTATGCTGCACAAAGGTGCTAAGCTCTGTCAAATCAAGGATAATTCGACATCCTCCATCCTTCTTTTGCCTAGTAAATATATTGGACACAAACTGGTGAGACTCACGACTCGCCTTCTCAATTACCACTTTCATGATCAAAGAGTCAAGTTCTCTTTGTGCACTCATACACTCCTGTTGTGAAAACACAAAAGTACGGCCAGGTGTATGCTGAGTGGGTGGAGGCAAGTCAGAAATGAACTCAATTTGGTAAACCTTTTATACTGTGCAGTATAAACAGGTCAGATGTTATCCAATGCCATTCATATAAGAAAAATTGCAATCTCCCTCCAACTTGTAATTGATCCATCGCAGGCTCAATGGTTACCGGCGGTAAGGTCTCTGCTTCTGTCCCCGAGGTCTGGGAGATAGGGCTGTTGGAAGGCGCCGCATCTTGACCATGGCCCGGCTTGGGCCCTGCCCTAAAAAAGGTCTCTGTGCTTGTCGCTCGGCACCACGTCCACCATATCCAGTGAACCGTCTGGTATGGAGAGGAAGGTAGGGGTACAGTCTTCGGAAAGACGATACCTTTGGAGATTCCTTCATGAGGCCAACAGTTTTTGCCTCCTCATCGAGCTCTTTTACCTGTTTAGGCAGGTCTTCTACGAATAGGAAGTTTGGGGGTTTTACATTCCCGGCTTACATTGCCCAGCAAATTTAGGGTTTAGAGCAGGATGGATGGCATTCTTCCAGAGGCAATTGATTTCAAAATGTGCATTGCACATTAATGCCATCGCGTCCTGCTGTGTATCAGAGAGGGGCGCCCCATCCACTGACCTGGCAAAGGCCACGATGCCCAAGGCAAGTAGCCTGAGGATTCTTTGAATTTTAACCTCTTGGCCTCTGAAGGCCCCTCCAATGTGTCCCCAAATGGATTGGTTAACAACCGGGACACTTAGTGAGGCACAGTTTAGTGGAGTATGATACTTTGCAGTTGTCTCCTCCATCGTTTGGTCTTGGAGTTGATGGGAAGCCAGATAATTTATGCTCGTTGCGAGCTCTTCATCCAATGGTTCCCCTTTAAGGGCAGGGATCGCAAATCTGGATGCCATAGATGGTACACCCGATGTTCCCTCATGCCATGAAGCATGCTGCCCAACTGTGCCTCCGTACTCTGGGTCAGTATAGCACTGACCTCGTACGCTCCCCTCAGAGAGGGAGATATTCTGCAGCCCTGACACAGGTGCTGCTGCCTCGGGTTCTCTATAATCGCCGGGCTCCGATAGCTCTGTCCTTTGGAGCATATCGTGCTGGAGTAACCTCTTCACTAGGTTCTCCATGTGGGCCAGCCTGCCAATAACGCTGCCCATAGAAGGAGGGGAATTTTCCACCTCCTGGCCTGACTCATCTGAGTCCAGGGCCCTCACAGACTTTCTAGTGGCTTTCCTCCCCCATGGTGTAGCCAAGGTGCTTTCTGGCAGCACCAAGTCTGTAGCCACTGGCTGCTCTGCCAGCGGCCCTGAAGGCGAATTCGGAAGCTGCACGCTGCCCGCAGGCCCACGGTCTTCCGCAGCCGGTTTCGTCACGGCTCGCCTCTTTAATTTCGACATGGTCTCCCGAAGTCCAATGCTGAAAACGGTAAGCAAAAAACACTCCGGACTGAGAGCAACGACCTCAGCTAAGTTTTGAACACTTACCTGAGCCTTTAAACTTACCTGCCGGAGGGAGCGACGTGCCCCCCAGCCAGCCATTGCGCAATGCGTCAGATGTAATGACGCACATGCGTGGGGGCGGCCTTCTTCACGTTGTCACTCACGTAATACCAAAGTAAAATCTATCTCTCTCTCTCTGTCTTTAAAATATCCATTGACGGCCTCCACAGCCTTTGTGGCAATTAATTCTGCAGATTCACCACCCTGATTACAGAAAATCCTCCTCATCTCCTTCCTAAAGGAAAATCCTTTTATTCTGAAGCTATGACCTCTGGTCGTAGACACTATCACTAGTGAAACATCCTCTCCACATCCACTCTATCGAGGCCTTTCATGTGAAATATTGTACTGTAAAACTTGAACTCACAACCTTATGGGTCCAAGGATTCAGACACGAACACATTTGTCTGTTTTGGAAAGGCTCTGGGTCTGTGCTCTGGCATCTAAACAGGTATTTTTCATGTATTAACTTTGTCGCAGTTGGAGTAATCATGATTGTCGTCAAACTGAACACAAGATGCTACAATATTTTCCAAGTCCAGACACCACTATTAATTTTTAAGTTTGTTGCATCTGTTTGATTTATTAATAATTCAACGGCCAATAGATTTTAGAGGCTCAGCTTATAATTATGTGTGACAAGAAATTAATACTCTGAAGTCAATGACATACCCTTCGGGCTGATTGAAGTAGACACTAATCCTGCGGATGATTGGAGAGGCAATACTGAGAATTAAGTATTAAACATCAGCAAATGTGACCCCCACTGGCCCCCATTTATATGGAGTGTGGTGTGAGTGGTAGTGATGTTCCATTCTCAAGTGATGTGAGAGTTCATTGTATGATTAAAATCAGGTTCCCACCCTATAATTGAGATTTAGCCAACTGGTTTTAAAAACAAACTGCTGGAGGAATTCAGCAAGTCAGCCCACATCTGTGGAGGGAAATGGACCAACATATTTCGGGTCGGGACCCTTCTTCACAGTGATCTAGCTGGGTTTGGTTGCATTCTGTTGCAAACAACAGCGTGTGTTGCAGAAACAAGGATCTGCGGATGTTGGTTTATACCAAAGATAGACACAAAGTGCTGGAGCAACTCAGCGGGCCAGGCAGCATCTCTGGTGAAAAAGAATGGGTGATGTTTCGGGTCTCAACCCTTCGTCAGACTGAAAGTTTCCATCTGAGGAAAGGTCCTGACCGGAAGCGTCACCCATCCTTTTTCTACAGAGAGGCTGCCTGAGCCGCTGAGTTACTCCAGCGCTATGTGTCTAACAGCGTGTGTTGGAAATTAGAATTGAAAATGGAGAACATCTGGCAAGAGAAACATTGCATTTGCATTTTGAGGTGCAATCCCTTCATTAGAATTGGATATTGCTAGATACTGCTGGATTAAATAGCATGCTTCATTCTCCCTTTGACCCTGATATTTGTCCCTCTGTTATTATTCTGTTTAATCCCATGAATTGACTTATTTTTCTCCTTGATCCAATGAAGTGGACTAACCTCTGAATCATAAGGTATCTTTACACTTCATTGATGTTGATTGAGCTGCTGTGTTCCAACATTTTTAGTTATACCGTTGAAAAACTCAGCGGAATGGCAATGAGGCAGCAAGAACTTGGCCATGAACACAGCTACAGCTGTGTCAGGAGTGCCTCTTGTGTGTAGAATCTGATGGAGAATATCATTGATTGTGTCATTAGATTCTGCAGAGAATAAGCAAACAATATTGCTGGTTTTCAGCTGATTTCAAACCTGTAGTAGTGGAGATCGAAAAAACGAACAGGGATATATTTTGAAAACAGTACACCTGGAAACACAATGTTAAAAAGTATTGTGCCAGCTGCATTTTATTATTATTATTTTTCCTATTTATTTGCTACTTCCAGTTAATTGACAGTCAACAGATTTCTTGTTAAGAAATTTCAATTTATTATTGCAAGTTCAAGCTCGTCTTATTTTACCGAGGCATTCAGAAGCTATCATGTCAGAACATCTCTTTCACCAAGGTATTTTATTGATTGAAGTTAATACAGTTTACAAAAGCGTTGTTATATTCATTATTTATTAACCTGATTAGACCTGAAGTTATGAGAGGCATGGATAGAGTAGAGAGTCAGAACCTTTTCCCAGGGTGGAAATGTTTAGTGGACCAGGCCTTCAGGTTTGAGGATCAAAGTTTGACGGAGATGCGCAGTCAAGTTTTTTACAGAGAATGGTGGGTGCAGGGCTGGCCTTAGGAGGTGCGGGGCCCAATTGGGAACAATATTGGTGAGCCCCAGGTTCCAAGCCAAGGTCTGTAGAATTATAGAAATACAAATAAAGTCTATTATAGACTTTATATCTCTATGGTAGAATGGAAAGTAATCAAAATGTGCACTTAAAAAGTGCTTGCGAGTTAATGGACCAAACAGATCTAAGCTACATTTTAATATAAAATTGCATACATGTAAGCCTACAAGTAACAAACAAAATGTGTAGATCACCTTTGAAAAGTAAATAGTTACAATACCACTTATTTTACTGACTGTGAAATGAAAATAAAGTAATTTAATTAACTAGATCCTAGAAAACCAATAACTATTGGTGAAAAACCAGTCCAGGCATTAAATTTTGGGCTTCAGCATGCGTGTGTGTGTATGTGTGTGTGTGTGTGTTGTCTGTGCGTGATGTGTGTATGTTAGTTGTCTGTGCGTGATAGTTATCTGTGCATGATGTGTTTGTTGTCTGTGCGTTGTCTGTGGGAGGGAAGGAGAGGAGGGAGGGAGGGAGAGAAGGGTGGAAGGGGAGAAGGGAGTGAGGGAAGTAGAGAAAGAAGGGAGGGAGGGAAGGAGAGAAGGGGTATAAGAGAGAGAGGGGAGGGAGGGAAGGAGAGAAGGGAGGGAGGGAAGAAGGGGAGGAATGGAGGGAAAGAGAGAAGAGAAAAGAGAGAGAGGACAGAGAGAAAGAAGGGAGGGCAGGAAGGAGAGAAGGGAAAAGAAAGAGAGGAAGGAGAGAAAGAAGGGAGGGAAGGAGAGACGGGAAAAGAGAGAGAGGAGGGAGGGAAGGAGAGAAGGGAGGGATAGAACCCGGCCGTCCCTGCATTGTTCACCGCGTCTCCCCGGGGGGAGAGAGGGGTGGAGCCGGGGCTGTGTGCGTGAAGCACGGCGACTGGAGAGGCAGGAGCGCTGCCCCGGGAGCATGAGGGAAGACCCACCTCCCCCTCTCCCCCTTCTCCATTCCCCATCACATGCCCCTCCCCGTCTACCCCTTTCTTCCCCCTTCCATCCCTCTCTCCCCCCTCCACCCGGGGTAGATCTACCCGAGCCGAGAATAGATTACTCCAAAGTAGAGCGGAGCTTTGGATTATTCCAGCGCAGGGGCCCCCCTTAGGTGCGGGGCCCAATTGGGACCAATCGGTCCAATCGGCTTAAGGCTGGCCCTGGGTGGGCTGCCAGGGGTGGTGGTGGAGGCAGTTATGATAGTGGCATTTAATAGGGTTTAAGATAGGCACAGGCATATGGAAGGATATGGATCATGTGGTGGCAGAAGAAATTAGTTTAAGTTGACCATGTTTGGCATAGACATTGTGGGCCGAAGGGGTTGTTCCTGTGCTGTATAGTTCTATGTTTTATTTTCTAAGATTGGAATAGTAGGTATGTTACAATACCTACCTTCAGTTCTGCCGCTCCCCGTGTGCGTGACTTTCAGAGGGGGGCGGGTTTAAAATCCCGTTTTTCCCTAGACAGTCCAAATCGATCCATGTCGGGCGATTTCGTCGCTAAAGAGAAATCGCTCCGACATTTCATTCATGAAGTTATTTTTAAACTACGCTAGATTATTTATTAACTAGAGTAGTTTAAAAATTATCTTCTAAAGCTCTTAACGCTGACAGCAGAACGGACCTAACGTAGGCAGTAAAAGAAGCGACACAGTTTATTTTTACATAAAAACTTGGTTTTTAGGAAGCATTTAATCACATTTTCATGTTGCGAGAAGGGGACAAAAAAAATGTATGAACCGGCTGTATTTTCCCTGCCGACTTCAGCGCAAACCGCAACGTTCTAATCCACCGCATTCCACTAAAACCCACTGGCAAGTTGACTTAAATGGCCATTAATTTACAGACATTAAACACTAAATTCCTTCCATTTGGCCTATAAATTCATGAAAATGAGATTTAAAAATCATGTTATATTGTGGATTATTGTGTGAATGTTATTTGGACACTTAGGCAATTTAAAAATGTTTATCATTTCTTAAGAAATTGATAGATGTTTAGATCTAGTAATTGAATGTTGTAATTAGCTACAATTAGATAACTAACTAATTATATGCTTTAATTTCAGGCCATCCAAGTAATATTGTTTCATATTTGTTTCAGAATGCTTCAATCTATAATAACTGAACATTTCATTAAGTTCTCTTAATTTTTAAGAAAGTTATGGGCTTTTGACTGTTCTAGATCACAGCTTTTGTGTTAAGTCAATGGAAAGGCAATGGGGAACAAGATGCTAATTTCCAAGTATAAAAATGGCCATAACCTTTTTAATACTGAAGATATGAAAGTGAATTAGGTGTCAAATTAAACTTCTTTTTATGCTTTATCTGATGGGATAAATTGCAGACTTGATTTTTAAAATCTCAAAATTTTGTAACATTGCTAGGAATAGAGTTGAATATTTAAAGATAATTCTTTCCCATACAATAGTGAGTTGTTAATTCATATTTTCCTATGTGGTATGTCCGTGAAAAGTTATTTTTGCAAGTTACAAAAGCACAATTGTCTTTCACACATTGTCACTTCTAGTGCCTCTCACCCAACAGCACTCAGTGTGCTATTCATCTACTGTTTGGGAAAAGTAGGGATAATATAACGTGTTTGTGCCTGTAGAATCCTTTCAAACAGTCATTAGTGCTAATATTTCTTGAGGCAATGACTGGAAGGTGGGAAAAGTTGCTTTTTAAGTTCTGCATTTGACTTCATTTATTAACTTTTTTACCTAGCATTTGATCATAAAATTAATAAAAAACATGTTACTTCTAACCACTAGACTATCACTTTTTCAAATTTTAATTAAACACTTATTGTCACATTCACATTCCCTTCGAATGTTCCCATGCATTCTGAGGTTCACTGCTCCAGTGAGCATGCATGCAGATTACAGATTTCCGATTAGTTTATTGCCGTGTACATCAGAGTTGAAATGCATTGTTCACCATAGAAAAGGGTCTCACCCAAAACATTGCCCATAAAATGCTAGTTACTCCAGCACTTTGTGTCTAGCTTCAATTGTGTGTGATATGTGTATGTGTGTGACATGCAAGCTAAGTATCAGCCCCCCTGAGTCAATACTTTGTAGAACCACCTTTCGCTGCAATTACAGCTGCAAGTCTTTTGGGGTATGTCTCTACCAGCTTTGCACATCTAGAGACTGAAATTTTTGCCCATTCTTCTTTGCAAAATAGCTCAAGCTCAGTCAGATTGGATGGAGAGCATCTGTGAACAGCAATTTTCAAGTCTTACCAGAGATTCTCAATTATATTTAGGTCTGGACTTTGAATGGGCCATTCTAACACATGAATATGCTTTGATCTAAACCATTCCATTGTAGCTCTGGCTGTATGTTTAGGATCGTTGTCCTGCTGGAAGGTGAACCTCCGCCCCAGTCTCAAGTCTTTTGCAGACTCTAACAGGTTTTCTTCCAAGATTGCCCTGTATTTGGCTCCATTCATCTTCCCATCAACTCTGACCAGCTTCCCTGTCCCTGCTGAAGAAAAGCATCCCCACAGCATGATGCTGCCACCACCATGTTTCACAGTGGGGATGGTGTGTTCAGGGTGATGTGCAGTGTTAGTTTTCCGCCACACATAGCGTTTTGTATTTAGGCCAAAAACTTCAATTTTGGTCTCATCAGACCAGAGCACCTTCCTCCACATGTATGCTGTGTCCCCCACATGGCTTGTGGCAAACTGCACTGGCTTTGTTTCAACTATGGCTTTCTTCTTGCCACTCTTCCATAAAAGCCCGATTTGTGGAGTGCACGACTAATAGTTGTCCTGTGCACAGATTCTCCCACCTGAGCTGTGGATCTCTGCAGCTCCTCCAGAGTTACCATGGGCCTCTTGGCTGCTTCTCTGATCAATGCTCTCCTTGCCCGGCCTGTCAGCTTAGGTGGACGGCCATGACTTGGTAGGTTTGCAGTTGTGCCATACTCTTTACATTTTCGAATGATGGATTGAACAGTGCTCCGTGAGATGTTCAAAGCTTGGGATATTTTTTTATAACCTAACCCTGCTTTAAACTTCTCCACAACTTTATCCCTGACCTGTCTGGTGTGTTCCTTGGGCTTCATGATGCTGTTTGTTCATTAATGTTCTCTAACAAACCTCTGAGGCCTTCACAGAACAGCTGTATTTATACTAAGATTAGATTACACACAAGTGGACTCTATTTACTAATTATGTGACTTCTGAAGGCAATTGGTTGCATTGGATTTTATTTAGGGGGATCAGAGTAAACGGGGCTGAATACTTTTGCACGCCACACTTTTCAGTTTTTATTTGTAAAAAAATTTGAAAACCATGTATCATTTTCCTTCCACTTCACAATTATGCGCCACTTCGTGTTGGTCTATCACATAAAATACGTTTACGTTTGTGGTTGTAACGTGACAAAATGTGGAAAAGTTCAAGGTGTATGAATCTTTTGCAAGCCACTGTATGTATATAAATGAGTAGTGCAAAAGCATATTGAATTACAAACCAATGAGGTACAGTTAAGTATAAAAGTACATGGCAGCTCCTCCAGGAATGGGGTGTGAAAAAGGTGATTGATTCGGGAGGTAAATAGAAATGGGGAAAAAGATATTCTTGTCTGCACCTTTCATATCCTTGACAATATATTCTGCCTTTCTGATGATCGCACCATGAAGATGGAATGGATGGAAGGTACTGACATGCCTGTGATGGATTGGGCTGTGTTCACCTATCACTGTGCAGGCAGTCGAGAGCAGTGCAATTGCCACACCAGCCTGAGGTGCATCCTGTCAGAATTCTTTCTATAACACTTCTGAAAAACTTTGAGAAATTATTTGTGGACGTGTAGAATCTTCTCAGGAGCATTAGATATGCTTTCTTGATCACCACATCAGCGTGAAGGGAACAGGTTAGATTGCAGCTCATATGGATGCTGAGGAACTTGAAGATGTCTACCATCTCTATAGCTGCTCTGTCCATGAGGACAGGGATGTGCCCTTACTTCCATAGATCAACAAACAATTCTTTCAACTTATTAATGTTAACGGTTAGATTGCTGTCCTGGCATCATGACAAAAGGATCTCAATGACTTTCCTGTACATAGTCTCATTGTTGTAGATCCGGCCGACAACATTGGTATCATCAGCAAACTTCAAGATCGAGTTGGCTTTAAACATGACCGCACAGTCATGGGTGCTCAAACAAGGGATTGAGCATCAACCCTGAGGGCTGTCAGTGTTGAGGGTCAGTATGGAGGAAATGTTATGACTAATTATAGCTCACTGTGGTCTGTTGGTCAAGAAGTCCAAAAAACAATTACAGATGGCCCTAATGCCAAGGTCCAGAAGACTAGGAGTGAGCTAATTCAATATTATGGTGTCGCAGGCTAATCTGCAATCAATGAACAGCATCTTGACATAGGTCTTCCTATTGCCAAGGTGACCTAGAGCTGAATGAAGTACCTGAGAGATGGCATCCTCCATTAAATTATTTTTCCTTTATGTCTGGGAGACTGGCATTAATGTGGACCATTACCAACCTTTCAATCTTATTTATGGTCAATGTTAGATGCATTAGTCATTAAGACAGGTCACTTTACCTTTCTTGGAGACTTGAATGGTGCAGTTTTCCCTGAAGCTAATTGGGACAGAAGACAATTAAAGTGAGCGGTTAAAGATGTCAATGAAGATTGTGGCCTGATGATTGATGCACAATTTCAGAACCCATCCAGGGACTCCATCCGGGTCAGCATCTTTCCGAAGGTCTACCCTTGTGAAAGCAGATTGAACCTCTGCCCCCAAGATGCGTGGGACAGCCAGCGGGGGATGGGAAGAAACACCTGGGTTGCACCTTATGTAGGAAGGAACTACAGATGCTGGTTTACCCTGGAGATAGACACAAAATGCTGGAGTAACTCAGCAGGACAGGCAGCATCTGTGGATAGAAGGAATGGGTGACGTTTTGGGTCGAGACCCTTCTTCAGACATGTTGTTGGTCTGTTCAAAGAAGGTGTGAAAGTCATTGAGCTCATCTGGCAGAGATAAGTAATTGGCAGGGATTGCCCTTTATTTCAGCTTGTTGCCCACAATGGTATTCAGGTCCTGCCATAGTGGCATCCTCTTGACTGAATTGAGTCTCCAGTTTGTTTTGGAAGTCTTTCTTACCCTTGCAGAGATCATAAACGGCCTTCTCGTACAGAGTGAGATCTGCCCTCTGGAGAGCCGTGGAAATTACAAAGGAGTTACTCCTTTGAACTGGAATCAAATCAGCAATACAACAATAGTTTTGTTTTGGTTCTTGTCTAGTTCTCCACTCTATCAAAAGAAAGCACTTTCTCAAACAAATCAGAGAGAAAAATATCCATCTCTCTCAATCATCAATTATAGGTTTCAATATATTATAGGTAGCTTTCAATCTGGATTAATTACTTCTTTAGAAAAACTCCAGCAGAGAAATGTATCCTGGTTGCCAGTACATGATATAAATAGAAACAATCTGTGCATTCGAATGGAACTAAATTTCAGAAAGGAAATACAATGTACTCTGATATTATATTATCTGCGGTTACCCTGCTGACTAAGTACTCACTTGTAGGTGTTTTCATCATCACTACATTAAAACATTTCCAAGGTTTTTGCTTCCAATCTCTAACTGCAAGTCTATTCCTGGCTGGGTTCCTCTTTGCAAAATGGAACCTTCTGTTCTCACTCTTAAGTGTGTGTTTTATCAACTTGAATCTGTGCCCATTACCCTACTTTTGTAAATAAAAGTATGATTTTGGTTTAACTTATTTTCATCTATAACACTTGTTTCTAAAGGTCCACCCTAGCAACTTTCATTGTAGTCTGAGAACCCCTCTTCTCTCTTTGTCACTTTCTCCGCATTCATTGCACTTTGCTGCTTTGAACACTTGCATATCTCCTTTACTTCTAAGCAACCAGAACTAAAGCTTCAGCAATCTTTTCGCTGAACAGTTGCTCAGTTCGCCTTGGCCGATGCGATCTCCTAGTTTTCAAACATTTTAACTCGTCTTCCCATTCCCATATTGACCTTGCTGTTCTGGGCCTCCTCCGCTGTCAGATCAAATTGCCACATGCAAATTGGAGGAACAGCACCTCATATTTTGCTTGGCTAGCAGTATTAACATTGATTTCTCAAATTTCAAGTAACCCCTGCATTCCCCCTCCCCCATCCCACTGTAGTCATCCTACTAGTTTCACTTTGTATCCTTGTATCCCTTCATTTTCACACCTTCCTCAGCCAACAATGTGCTTCGCCCTACCTTGGTTATCTGTTGCTGGCCTTGCTTTGTTCTGGCCTTTTCTTACCTCCTGTTCCCTCCCCTCTAATTTCAGTCTGAAGAAGGATCCAGACCCTAAATGTCACCCATCCTTTTTCTCCAGATGCTGCCTGACCCACTGAGTTACTACAGCACTTTGTGTCTACCTAAAGCTTCTGTTTTTTCTACCTCCCGCTGGGCAACATGCTAACCAGTATAAGGATAATCTATTGTGAGACCAGGACTTGGTACTTTTAAGGCCCTTGCTAAAAGGTTGTTGTTACATTATAGGTATATTATAATTATGGAGAGAGTCAGAACTGGACCTAGGGTGGATATTTTTGATTGGAGAAAGGCTAACTTTGAGGGAATGCATAAGGATTTAAAAGGAGTGAATTGGGACACTCTGTTTTATGGGAAGGATATAGAAGAGAAATGGAGGACATTTAAAGGGGAAATTGTAAGAGTACATAATCTTTATGTCCCTGTTAGGGTGAAAGGAAATAGTTAAAATTGGAAGGAGCCATGGTTTTCAAGGGAAATTGGACACTTGTTTTGAAAAAAGAGAGATATCTACAATAATTATAGGAGGCATGAAGTACATGAGGTGCTAGAGGAGTATAAAAAATGTAAAAAGAATCTTAAGAAAGAAATTAGGAAGGCTAAAAGAAGATATGAGGTTGCTTTGGCAAGAAAGGTGAAAGTAAATCCAAAGGGTTTCTACAGCTATATTACTAGCAAAAGGATAACGAGGGATAAAATTGGACCATTAGAGAGTCAGAATGGACAGCTATCTGCAGAGCCAAAAGAGATGGGGGAGATATTTAACAATTTCTTTTCTTCGGTATTCACCAAGGAGAAGGATATTGAACTATATGAGATAAGGGAAAAAAGTAGAGTAGCTATGGAAACTATGAGATTCAAAGAGGAGGAAGTACTGACACTTTTGAAAAATATAAAAGTGGATAAGTCTCCAGGTCATGACAGGATATTCCCTAGGACATTGAGGGTAGTTAGTGTAGAAATAGCAGGAGCTATGACAGAAATATTTCAAATGTCATTAGAAATGGGAATAGTGCCGGAGGATTGGCGTACTGCGCATGTTGTTCCATTGTTTAAAAAGGGTTCAAAGAATAAACCTAGCAATTATAGACCTGTTAGTTTGACGTCAGTGGTGGGTAAATTAATGGAAAAGATACTTAGAGATAATATATATAAGCATCTGGATAAACAGGGTCTGATCAGGAACAGTCAACATGGATTTGTGCCTGGAAGGTCATGTTTGACAAACCTTCTTGAATTTTCTGAAGCGGTTACTAGGGAAATTGATGAGGGTAAAGCAGTGGATGTTGTCTATATGGATTTCAGTAAGGCCTTTGACAAGGTTCCCCATGGAAGGTTTGGTTAAGAAGGTTCAATCTTTGGGTGTTAATGGCGGAGAAGCAAGATGGATTCAACAGTGGCTGAATGGGAGATGTCAGAGAGTAATGGTGGATGGCTGTTTGTCAGGTTGGAAGCTGGTGACCAGTGGGGTGCCTCAGGGATCTGTGTTGGGTCCACTGTTGTTTGTCATGTACATCAATGATCTGGATGATGGGGTGGAAAATTGGATAAGTAAGTATGCAGATGATACTAAGATAGGTGATGTGGATAATGAAGTAGATTTTCAAAGTCTACAGAGAGATTTGGGCCATATGGAAAAGTGGGCTGAAAGATGGCAGATGGAGTTTAATGCTGATAAGTGTGAAGTGCTACATCTTGGCAGGACAAATCAAAATAGGACGTACATGGTAAATGGTAGGGAATTGAGGAATGCTGTGGAACAGAGAGATCTAGGAATAACTGTGCATAGTTCCCTGAAGGTGGAATCGCATGTAGATGGGGTGGTAAAGAAAGCCTTTGGTGTGCTGGCCTTTATAAATCAGAGCATTGAATATAGGAGTAGGGAAGTAATGTTAAAATTGTACAAGGCATTGGTAAGACCAATTCTGGAGTATGGTGTACAATTTTGGTCGCCTAATTATAGGAAGGATGTCAACAAACTAGAGAGAGTACAGAGGAGATTTACTAGAATGTTGCCTGGGTTCCAGCAACTATGTTACAGAGAAAGGTTGAACAAGTTAGGTCTTTATTCTTTTGAGCGCAGAAGGTTAAGGGGGGACTTGATTGAGGTCTTTAAAATGATGAAAGGGATAGACAGAGTTGACGTGGATAAGCTTTTCCCATTGAGGGTAGGGAAGATTCAAACAAGAGGGCATGACATGCGAATTAAGGGACGTAAGTTTAGGGGTAGCGTGAGGGGGAACCTCTTTACTCAGAGGGTGGTGGCTGTGTGGAATGAGCTTCCAGCAGAAGGGGTGGAGGCAGGATCGATTTTAACATTTAAAAGTAAAGTGGATAGGTATATGGACGGGAAGGGAATGGAGGGGTATGATCTGAGTGCAGGTAGATGGGACTAGGGGAAAACAAATGATCAGCACGGACTGGAAAGGCCGAGAGGGCCTGTTTCCGTGCTGTAATTGTTATATGGTTATATAGGTGAGGTGTTGGAAGACTGGAGGTTGGCCAATGCTGTGCCTGTATTTAAGAAGGGCTGCAAGGATAAGCCTGGGAACTATACCCCTGTGAGCTAGTACATGATATAGTACATGACATGGATTCTGAGGGATAAGATATATGTATGCATAAATGGATAGACAGTGGCTGATTAGGGATAGTCAGCATGGTTTTGTACGTGGGAGATCATGTCTTATGAATCTGATTGAGTTTTTTTTAAAGAGGTAACCAAAAACGTAGATAAGGACAACTTTAAGATCAGCAGTACATAATGTCATAAGGAATTGGAGTAGAATTAGGCCGTTCAGCCCATCAAGTCTACTCTGCCATTCAATCACGGCTGATCTATCTCTCCCTCCTAACCCCATTCTCCTGCCTTCTCCCCATAACCTCTGACACCTGTACTAATGAAGAATCTATCTATCTCTGCCTTAAAAAAATCCACTGACAGCCTCCACAGCCTTCTGTGGCAAAGAATACCACAGATTCCCCACCCTCTGACTAAAGATGTTTCTATATAAATTTCAGCAAGGCAATTGATAAGGATCTACATGGTAGGCGGCTCTTGAAGGTTAGTTCGTATGGGATCCTGAGAGAGCTAGCAGACTGGATAGGGAACTGACTTCTTGGAAGGAAGGTTGTTTTTCAGCTGAGAGGCGTGTGACTAGTGATGTGCATCTGGGATAGGTGCTGGGCCCATTGCTGTTCATGGTTTATATCAATGATTTGGATGAGAATGTCGAAGGCATGAATCAAGAACCAGAGGACATAGGTTTAAGGTAAGAGAGGAAAGATTCAATAGGAACCTGAGGGCAACATTTTTACACAGAGAGTGGTGGGATATGGAACGAGCTGCCAGAGGAGGCAGGTACCATGCAACATCTATATACTATTAAAAGTCTTGACTTGTTTGTCTGTCTGTCCGCGATCTCAGGAGCTATGCCAAGTCAGTACTCAATGGCGCAGAAGCCTTTGCAGAATCTTACTCGGCTTTTTACCCGTGGTCGTTCGTATCAAGTTTCTGCATATTTGATGTTATGTTTCACATTATTAATATTTCAAGGTTTAAAAAGCCAATTTAACAAGATTTTTACTGTTAAAATCCTTCCTGCCAGCTTCGAACAAACTTTGATACAAAGTTTCAAAAGAGGAACACTCTGTGCTTTCACCTGAATGGGATATCACAGTCCTCCACCCGACATTTGCAACAATATTGCCATCATACAACACTTACTCTAGCTCCTGGCAGGACAGGAGGGGGAGGTTGAATTATATTGCAATTGGATTTTTTTTTTAAGTCCAGTGCTGGGGGAGGCAGGGGATTGCTGGAATCTTAAGTTTGGCAACGGGTTGAGTTGGGGGACTACGCCTCCCGTGGTGTACGGGTTAATGGTGCAACATTGCATTGGGGAACGGGTTGCGTTGGGGGACCAGGCCTCCTGAGTGACAGGGAACGAACGGGCCCTAAATGGTCTAGATTAAAATAAATTTGGATAGGGACAAAGTACCAAATGCAAGCAGGTGGGACTAGTGTAGATGGGACATTTTGGTTGGCGTGGGCAAGTTGGGCTGAAGGGCCTGTTTCCGTGCTGTATGACTCTGTCTCAGTTTGAAGCAGCTCAAAATACAGAGGTTGAAAATCCAGCAGATTAAAAACTGAGTACTTTCTCCAAGTACTGAAAGGTGTGTATGGTGTAGATTAGTAGGGATGCTGGATACCTCTACAGTACTGTGAAAATGTACTGCAGATCGCAGTTAAGTCAACCGTGAAAAAATGTGACTGATAATTTAAAGATGGAACAGACAGTGAATGCCTAGTTCTCAGTTTCCAATATTGTATTGTGATACAAACTTTTAAAGTGAAATAACTTTAAGCATTTTGCACAGTGTGGTCCTGACATATTGTGATTAATCCTATATTTTATTTATTTATTTTCCTATCCTCTGTCAACATCTGAAGATAGCCTCTTTATACACTAGAATAGAGATGCCAGACTGATGTTGGAGTACCAAAGTTAGCGTATTTAAGTTGACGAGATAGAGAAGAAGTAAATCCAAAACCTTGCTCTAAATTTCACAGAGGGTGATGGGCTCCTGGGACAAACTGCCAAAGATTGCGGTGGAGACAGATACTATAGTGGCATTTAGGAGGGTTTTAGATAGGTGTATGGATATGCAGAAAATGGAGGGATGTGGATCATGTGGAGGCAGATAAGATGAGTTACCTTGACATCATGGTCAGTATGTTGTAGGTTGAAGGGCCTGTTCATGTGCTGCTCTATGTTCTAATACAAGTAGCGCAGTGGGCATTGATTCATATTGCTAACGGGTTCACTTAATGCTGAGAACAGATAGTTTGACTTCACAAAAAGAAATTGAGCCAAGAATAGATTCTCAGATAGAGGCTGGAAGGAAAAGACTTTAAACTTTAAATGATTCGATTTAGAGACTTTTTGGACCACCAATCACCCCGTGCACTAACACTTCCCTTCATACACTGGGGAAATTTACATTTTTCCGAAGACAATTAACCTACAAACCTGCACGTCTTTGGAGTGTGGGACGAAACCGGAGCACCTGGAGAAAGCCCACGCGGTCACAGGGAGAATGTACAAACTCTGTCCAGACAGCACCCTTACTCTGGTACTGTAAGGCATCAACTCTACCATTGGGCCATTGGGACACCCTGATTTGAGTTGATTTAATTTATTGTCATTGGCTTCAATGAAGAGACAACAAAATTATTTTTCCCTTACAGTCATACAAAAAAAAACAAAAAAAACACAGAACACAGTAGTCCACAACACAAACATCCCCACAGCAGCACAGCAACAAAGTTCCCCACTGTGAGTGAAGGAACCAAAGACCAGTCAACCTCCTCGCCAATGTTCCCCAATGTTCATCCGTGGTCGGGGCCTCCCGAGCACCCCGTAGGCACTGCTACGGGCGGCCAGATGTTCAGGCCCTCTCGCCGGGAACCTCTCGTCGAACACCTTCCACCGGAGTCCGCGGCTCCCGATGTCCACAGGCCGCGCTGGGCGGAGATTCGCGCTGGCGACCCCCGGCAAAGGGTCCCAGGACTCCGCGATGTTAAAGTCAGTGCCGCCCACGTTGGGAGCTCCGCAACCACACCGTGATGTTGGAGCAGTGGCCCAGCACTCCGGAGCTCCAAACGGCGATCCCAGGAAGGCCTCGCCCGCTCCGCGATGTTTCCAGTACCTCGCCGCCGTTGCTGAAGCTCTGGTCCGGTACCGGCAGGAAAGGCCACGCCAATCCAGCTGATAGGCTGCGAGGGGGGGCAAGGACGCGACTCGGATAATAGCCGCATCCTCGCCAGGAAGCGACTGAAGGACGTTCCCCCTTACCCTACCCGCCTCCCCCCACATAAAATACTGAAAAAAAACTAAAAAACTAAAAAAGCACACTCTAAACATACCAAAATTTAAAAAGACATCCAGACCATGGGCGGAGGCAGCTAGCAACAGCGCCACCGGATGTCCTTCGCAGTTTGTTGTTCCTTATTTTGTTTTGTATCTTTCCATTGCAGGAAACCAACCAGTACCACTTGGATCAGTCGAAGGGTTCAATCCAATCAAGAGGAAATGGGAAAGTCTACCTCCGATGAATTCGCCGCGTTGCTCTTGCGCCACCCTCCAAGTCGACAACATGCTCTTTGTGATCGGAGGTGTTGGACAGGGACCCAGTAACGCTGTGGAAGCCTTGTGTGACCGAGAGAGCATCTGAACAATGTGAAACTCTGAAACAGTCATGGCGTAGATCAACCGTTAATCCAATTACGGGCTTCTCGATTAGTGTTCCTGTCAGTGTTGTTTGAAGAATATACATGTTATCAGTGAACGCTTTAAAAATAACTGTTGTGATACAAAGGTGCATAAGAAACTTAAACAGAAGGGTGATGTTCCCTCGTAGAACTAGTTGAGTATTTTAATTCTTAACAAAAAAAACAAATTGCTGGAGTAACTCAGAGGGTCAGGCAGCATCTCTGGAAGACATGCATTGGTGACGACTCGGGTCGGATTGTACTTTCTCAAACAAAATGTGGTCAGCTGTAGAATGCTGAGAAACTGATACTTTTAGACAGAATAGGAGATGAATGTACACATGTGAGAGTGGATCTCACAGTTGCAAAATGAACATTAAATTAAGGATCAATGGTTGACGCATACACAATGTAAAATGGCTCAACAAATTGTAAATAATCACTTATTCTGCTGAATTCCCTTATTTTGCAAGAGGAAACCTTATTAATAGAAAATTTAGGAAATAATTTTTCAAAATTGTTGGTGTTTCCTCTATTGAGCAATAGGTCTGATCCTTGTATCAAAGGCCACAGTGGTGGCACGGTGGCGCAGCGGTAGAGTTGCTGCCTTGCAGCGCCAGAGACCCAGGTTTGATCCTGACTACGGGTGCAGTTTGTACGGAGTTTGTATGTTCTCCCTGTAACCGCGTGGGGTTTTTTCCGGGCGCTTCGGTTTCCTCCCACACTCCAAGGACGTGCAGGTTTGTAGGTTAATTGGCTTTGGGAAAATTACAAATAATCCCTAGTGTGTAGGATAATGCTTTACAGGGTGATTGCAGGGTTGCGCGGATTCGGTGGGCTGAAGTGCCTGTTTCCGCGCTGTATCTCTAACGTCTAAAGCCAAGCTTTGGAGTCAAAACTGTCCAAATAAATGTGAGAGACACATATTAATATAAGACTATTGGCCGTTAGGGCAATAAAATTGAGATGGTTGAAGCATAGTCCCTGTTTTAGATTATTATTAGAAATGCTGCAGAAGGAGTCTGGATAATAATAATGTAATCAAAGGACTCGTATCTTTCACAGCAATTAAACCCCTGGTAGAATAAAGTAATTTAGCAAACTATGCCGAGTGTGCATTATGTGGCTAGGAATTAATACAATTCCTGTGAGCTTCCTGTACTCGCATTACTCTGTGCTGTATGGCTTTTATAGTCTTATTCACCAGATAGAATGCAGAGACATTCTTGTTGTGCTGTTCCAGTTCTGTAATTGACGTTTCTTTAATAATCTTATGTATGTGCTAAGATTTTTGAAGTAAAACATCATTGGTTCATGTTAAGTCATATATAGAAAGTGATGCTCAGTAGGTTGGGAAATTCTGTGCAGAACTGGGCAACTGTGAGTTAATGGTTGAGGTCAATGATAATTGTCCTGAAATGTTAACCCTGGTTCTTTCACAACAAATGTTGAGCATTTCCACCATTGTGCCCAGCATCACCAGTATTTTGCTTTTGAAGTCATATATAGTTGTGCTACTAAAGTGCAGAGTATTATCCACTGTACACGAAGGTTCTCAGAACAATAGCAAATCCTCTTTACTTGCTATCATGTTCTATCAGTAGTCCTACATCTTGTTAGGTTCATTCAGGCAATCTTGCACTGTTGCATGTTCAAATGTTCTGAAGTCCCTGTGGCAATACCAACACACAATTCCTTGATACCAAACTAGTGAAAGTATTGTGAGTTTTTGGAGGATTGTTTCAGAGTTTAAATATTTTTTTCTGTGGCGGCGCTGCATTAATTAAATTAATACTCTGTTGCATTCTCTTTTGGGTGGAACAGCTGGTGGAGTCACTGCATCACAGCGCCAGAGATCTGGGTGGTATCCTGACCTCGGCGGCAGTCTGTGGGTATTTTGCACGCTCGCTATGTAATTGTGTGGGCTTCCTCTGGGTGCTCTGGTTTCTTCACGCATTCCATTGACATGCGAGTTAATTGGCCTCTGTAAATTGCCCCTAGTGTGTAGTGAGTGGATAAGAAAGTGAGATAACATAGAACCAGTGTGAACGGGTGATCGATGGTCAGCATGGATTCAGTTGGCCAAAGGGCCTGTTTGCAGGCCGTATCTTTTACTCAATCAACTAATCAATATGTTAATAAATAAATAATATGGTCATTCTGACATTCCCAGTCTTGTTACTCGTGCAAAATCCCATGGTGCCATTCGTACCATTCTATGAACATTTATTACGCTATTGGAAATAAAGGTTCTATTGTATTGTTACATCACTTCCCACTATAATATGTCCATGAACAAGTGGAAGTCAAAGGTGTTTGCTTCATTCCCATTCCTTCGCCTCCACTATTGCCCACATGAGCTCTCATATTTGTTCTAGTCTAATATTCCAAAATAGGTTGATCTATAGAATCCAATCCAAGGTTCTCACCCATTCAGAGAAGTACCCATAGTATTGGCATTCATGAGAGATAGACACTAAGTGCTGGAGCAACTCAGAGGGTTGGGCAGCATCTCTGAAGAAAAAGGATGGGTGGCGTTTCGGGTCAGGACCCTTGTTCAGACTGAAAGTAAGGGCTCGGGGAGGGAGTGAAGAGCTGGAGAAAAGATCAGTGCTGGCCAGAAATGACGTCAGGCAGGGCAGTGCCTGGTAGGTCCATTGTTGGCCATGGAAGGTGTGATCTCAAGAGGGAAACAGTGGAGAACTGTGGAACTGGTCAAATGACCAAGGAGGAAGGGAATAAGAGGGTGGCAAGGAAGAGGAATGTGAGTAGAATTACTTAAAATTAGAGAATTCGATGTTCAAACCGCTGGGTTATAAACTAACCAAGCAAAATATGCGGTGCTGTTTCTCTACTTTGCCTCACTCTAGCAATGGAGGAGGCCGAGCACAAAAAGATCAGTCTAGGAAAGAGAAGGAGAGTTTAAATGGTTGGCAACCGGGAGATCCTGTAGGCCTAAGTGGAGCGAACACGTGTTCAGCGAAATGGTCGCCTAGTCTACGTTTGGTCTTGCCGATTTACAGGGGCTCACATTGGAAACACCAGATGCCGTAGATGAGGTTAGAGGAGTTACATGTGAACCCCAGTCCAACTTGAAAGGAATGTCGGGGTCCTTGGTTGAAGTTAAGCGAGGTGGTATAAGGACAGGTATTGCATTTCCTGCAGTTGCAGGAGAAAGTACTTGGGAGCCAGTGGCTTGGGTGGGAAGGGGTGAGTGAACCAAGGATTTGCGGAGGGAATGGTTCCTGTGAAATGAGGAAATGGGTGGAGATGGGAAGATGTGGTTTGTGTATGGTGATGAAGGAGGCCCAGGACAGAATGGTCAGTATAGGTGACAGTGGCCTCACTCTGGCAATGTCCACCCCTCTCTGCCTTCCACAACTCCTTGCTTCACTCATTCCTTTCCACCCAAACCACACCCTCCTCAGCTACTTTCAAGGAACAGTAATACATTATCTAAAGACTAAAGGAGGTCCTGATGTAACTGAGGGTCTTTTAGCAGCATCAGCACTTTTATATATTTTAAGGCTACTTTACAGCAATACAGTTAGCATGAAGCTCCTTTAAGAATATTAACGCCGTGAGTTTATATGGAAACGTTGCCCGGTGATAATCATTCCAGTGCATTAACAGTGCCCTCGTTTTTGATGTTTTATTCCAATGTGATTGATGTATTTAGCAATCTGTATCCTGATAGAACTTCCCGTTATAGATTTAAATCATTATGGGCTTGTTTAGGAGTGGCACAACAACACTGTATGTGTTAAAATGTCAATTATACTGTTACACTAATGTAACAAATAGGGGTTGTGTAGTTCCTGTATGATTGTAATAATATCATGTATCATATTTTGCACATAATGCAAAAAAGTTCCCATAAGTAACATCACAGTGTAATTGATGTGATAGTCGTGTTACACTAGTGTTAATGAAGTTACTGCAGTGGTGCATTGTCAAAGGGAACAGTAGGAATTCCCAAAACCAGTGCACACATAAGCACTCAAAATGATGCCATTAGTATAAGTGAAGTGTAAGGCAGCAATTTTGGCAAATCAGTATTAGTAAAATACCTCTAATAATTGTAGGGTTGTAATTGTACTATAATTTCTAGTAGTTGTATCTGTCCACTAGATGTTTACTACAAGAAAGCCACAGAGTTCACGTGTTTGTTCTGCCAAACAACATCTCCATTTTCTTAATGTAGTTGGTGAGATGATCCTATAAATTTGCTCCACACTTGAGTGAGAGATTCTTGCCCAGTGTTTATAATATTCTTCAGGTATTGCTATACCACTCTGAACACCGTAAAGTTCCTTCATTATTCCAAACCACCATGCTATACCAATGGAGCACAGTGACGTAGCTGGTAGAGCCGCTGCCTCACAGAGCCAGAGACCCGGGTTCGATCCTGACTTCGGGTGCTGTCTGTGTGGAATTTCCACATTTTCCCTGTGACAGCATGGGTTTCTTCCGGGTGCTCTGGTTTCTTTCCACATCCAAAAATGTGCAGCTTTGTAGGGTAATTGGCCTCTGTAAAATTGCCCCTAATATGTTGGGAGTGGATGAGAAAGGGGGATGTCAAAGAACTAGTGTGAATGAAGGATTGTTGGCCAGAGGGTCTGTTACCATGCTGTATCTCTAAACTAAACTATGAAGTCCGTACATCAAAGGTGGACTGCTGTAGTCAAGAACCCAATACAAAGATCTTCCTTTAAGTTTGAACATTAGGTTGGTCATCTGCACAGAAAACGAGGTGCTTATTAAAGTAGTACCTTTCATTGTTAGCCAGAGATGCTACAAATAATTTTTTTTTTATTTAACATGAATGGAAATTCGAAAACAATTTAAAAAAAAGGCTCATGTTCTTTGGCTGGTTAAATTATTTTATTTGTGTTTATTTAACATTGTTCCTCAACATCAGGCTCGATCACAAGTTCACTGTTTAAAACTCTTTAAAACTTTCTCTGCCGTGGTGATGTCATCTTCCATTTCTTGTGTGATGTGTTAAATAATTAATTATTTGCTCCGAGCTTTCGACTGTCAATTCAATTTACAGCACTTTGTGATAATGTCACACCAAATAGATTTTTAAGAATTACGATAGCACAGTTTCACCCCACTCATCTACTTGGTCAATAAATATAACCTCCTGTGATCATGTATTTTAATTATTTATAAATACAATGTTTAATTTAGAAAAACATGGTTTAGTCACGTTTAACTCCAGTCCCGTAATTTATGGTTAAAATTTGATGGTCTCTGTAGTGGTCTGATGAGCAACCTAGTTATCCAACAATTTCCACTTAAATCCCATAAATACTTTGACGATGTAATTAAAAATGGTCAATGCAGTCCTGCCACTAATGTTCACATAATGAGACTAAATTAAGAGTTCAAATCTATTTGATTTAGCTTTGGGTCTTTTCATTTATTGCTGTTTCAGCTACCTTGGGTGAGGTATCATTTACTCCTTCATGTTACTCTCAGAGTGAAACCTCTTTTATGCCTTCCCCCTCTTTGTAGCTACTCTGAAATTATCCCCCTCTTGTGTTTCCATTTTATTTCTCCACAATGTTGTGTTCTTTAGTATGCTTTTATTCACTTCCTATTTTATGACTTACACTATGCTCTTTAAGGCATTTATCAGTCTGAAGTCAATCGACCCGAAACATCACCCATTGCTTCTCTCCAGAGATGCTGCCTGTCCCACTGAGCTACGGCAACATTTTTATGTTTATCCTTTTATCACTTAGTTCCCAGTCTATACTATTCATCACACTGCTTCTCAATGTACACATATTTTCACACCTTAAAACACAGTACAGGCACTCCCTGAGATAGGTTCTGTGAACAATTGCTCAAGTCAGACTTTAGTTAAGTGGGATTCACCGACTCTCACTGCCTGGACACTCTCTGAGGCATGCGGCCTTCTGGGAAAGCAGCGCCGCCATTGCCGGCTTGTTTCTGATGTAAATTTGAGTGATCATGGAAATAAAAAACTGTCGTGATTGCACTCGGGACTGAGTACAGAATTTCTTACGTAAGTCGCCTACTGCGTAAGTCGGGGAGTGTCTGTACATCCTGTACCTCGTTTTTGGCTGGTTATTCTTCATTGCCCCGCTTCTAGGTTTGTATTCGCTCTTGTACAACTCCCTCTTTGTCTTTCCACTGCAGCTTTCACCCTCTATCGAACATTCTCTACTATTATGAAAGTGTTTAAATATGTATGACAACTGAAGATGACCTTCACAGGGAAAACAGATCAACTGCAGATGTTCTTTGGAGCAACACGTTAAATATCTGTAATGCAGTCACAAGGAATTGCAGATGTTGGTTTACAAAAAAAGACACAAAGTGCTGGAGTAACTCAGCAGGTCAGGCAGCATCTCTGAAGAAGGGTTCTGACCCAAAACGTCTACTATCTATGTACTCCAGAGATGCTGCCTAACCCACTGAGTAACTCCAACAATGAAAGTCAAGTCAAGGCAATTGATGTCATGCCAGCAGTTGGATATAAAGAGGTCCAGTGTGGGTAGAAGGCCAGTAGGGAAGATGCAAGAGGATGGTTAATGTTGGAGAAGGGGGTCATTATTGGGAGACAAGGACACCTTCCCATAGAAAAAGGCCCAGAAAATAAAGCTAGTCTGAAGAAGCGTTCAATCCCGAATCATCACCTATCCATTTTCAACAGAGTTACTCCAGCACTCTGTGTCTGTCTGTAATGCAATATTCAGCAGAGATTGGTAGTTATCCTATTGGCTGGCACCCACAAATAATGCAATATATATTCTGAACCCCTTCACAGTTGCCAGGTGTAGTTTTGGGAGGTAGAGTACAGAGGGGATAGGAGCCTGTTGGAAGAGCAGGGAATAATACTCAGAACCTGTGGGCACACAGTTGTTACTTTAATTGCTACATGAATTGGGCAATTTGAAGAATTCCGGGGGGGGGGGGGGGGGGGGGGGGGGGGGGGGGTGGGGGGGGCAAACAATTGTACGGATATCATTATTCATGCACTACTCATCACTGACTGTAAGTTATAAAAGACAAACAAAGTAATTTCAGAACGCTGTTTCAACACTGACAGGATGAAGAGAAATCTGAATTCTAAGTCGACAAGGCAAAGAGTTCAACTCCTGCACTTACAGATTTCTATTCAAAGAATGTGAAGATGGTTCCCAATGTGTAAATGTTACATGTGAATATGTCAATTACCTATTTCCCGCCCCAGATTAACTCCATTCTACCCACTAACTACACAAAAGGCTCTCGTGAGAGCAAGGAGATGCTACACCGGCATTCTTCTGCACAGAGGAAATACAGACAAGAGGATTAGTTATTCAGGGAGTCATTTGGATTCCTGAATGTGTGGTACCTTTTCTCACACTGATGAAAGGTAGACAGGCCTGCACGTTTACTGCACAATTAGCCATGCAGAATGGCCTTGGTATAATCTGTCTGTTGAAAGATACTGCAGTAGACAATACTGATCTATACTCGTCGGTGTATTCAGTGATTGTAGCACTATGTTCAGTTTGCAGCCTATTTTGCTTTCCTTACATATAAGTAAGGCATTCTAACTATAATCCTATAATCAGTGAACCTTTATTGACAAAAAATCAATAGCTGTGTATGGAGCACAGTATCACAGATGATCATAATATGTGATTTTTAAATTAATAAAAGATGAGCGCTTCTGGTAAAGGCATAAGGAAAATGTTATGCTTTTACAGAAAGACAGATGCGAAACAGCATTTTCTAGCAACCACTGGCAATTCATAAAATCCCTTTCCTCACAATTTCTCGATTGATTTGGTAAAGCCTTCTTTAAATATTTCAATTAAAACGTCTGCTCCTAAGCTCATTTGCCACACTTGTGCAAACAGTGGTTACCTGAGAACAAAAAGTTATAGATTTCACCTGCTACTTATTGATGCACATATTTTTAATCTCTGCAGAAATCAAAAGGAACGGGTTTGCGATTTAATGCAAAATTATGACTGAATGAGTTTGTTATGAATTTTGTTTGAAGGTATAGGAAATGAATCTAATTACTTTAAGGCACCCTGTACAAGCGAACAAATCACATGTTAAGTATAACATCGCCAGATGCAGTACAATATCCTGGCCTGCGCAAACAGCATCAAAAGCCTCAGACTCAGATCACTCTTCTGCTGAGCACAATGATCCAGTTGCCATTTTAACTGAGTGCTGGAAACATTGCAATGTCAGAGGTATTTCAGAAGAGATGATAAACCAAATAATCATCTGTCCTTTCAAGCAGATGTTAATGATTCCCTGATGCTTTTCCACAGAACTGCAGGCTTGTCATCCCTGGTGATCTTGCTAATATTTATCCTTCACTCAATATTATTTGAAGGGGTTTATCTAGTCACTATGACATTGCTGTTGGTGGGAGCTTCCTCGGCACCAGCTGGCTGGAATATTTCATTCATTAACCCAGTGACTGCACTTCATTGACTGCATGACACTTGGGATGTCTTTAAAATCGCTATATAATGCAAGTATTTCATTTAGTGGACTTGCTGCTATTTACTGCCAATTCTCACACCTCCCTCTGAGTTGGATGGAAAATCAGCACTAAATTAGTGGGCACTTTTCCAGGATACCTATGAAAACACCAGTCATAGAACAAAAGATCCCAACCTCGTCGAAGCAATTAGAATAGAGTAAGTATTAAGCAATAGTTAAGGATTACTTGTAATTTATTTCTCACATTTAGAAGGCTACTGGGGAAAATCCCACACAATTAAAAAGTGAATTATAATAGGCAAAATAAATGTTTTGCATCTGAATTAGCAAAGTTTGTGTAAACACTGCGGTCACTTTTGTTTCCTTCCTTGTGTTGATTAGCACCCATTAAGTTTTCAGTTGTCCATTCCACTTGTTTGCGGGACATACCACGAGAGGCAGTCAGCAACAGTGAAGCACTCTGAGGGGGAGGATCTCGGTCTCCATTCACCATTTGCCAGCTTCGGCTTCGGATTAACATAGACAAACGATGCTTCCGTTTCCATGGGCTTGCTCTGCACTTCCCCAGTGTATACATTTGTGTGCACCTTTGGATTCGGCTGGCAGTGCCCATAGTACTGGCGATACGTGGTCTGCATCGTTTCCGACCCAGGATGGGCAGCAGTGATCAGCTGCCTAACACGGGGGACAAGCAGTTGAGGGATCATCACGGTTGCAGACTGTGCATTTCTGTGATGCCAGAAATCCGCTTGATATGTGGATATTAATGGCCACTGCTGTGGGCCCTCAGTCTGAGTTGGAATCCAGGACATTAAATCTTTGTTAAATTCTCTGCTTCTTCCAAAAGCACTTTTTGCCCGACTTTTACCCTTGTTCTATGGAAAGGGGAAAGAAACTATTAATATTAAAAGTCTTCAAATAACAGTATAGTAAATATTTAAATAACCCTGAACAGTTTAGCACATGTGATCGATTCACTGACGTTCTCCAAATTTTGGCTGGGGTTGGAGAATTTAATACTGCACATATACTTAAACTTTGTGCATATGCTTGACACTAGCTTGATACTGGAGTATATAGGAGCTAGTGATGGTAATGGAACATTTGGCATATAGCCAAAACTTACATTCTACAAAGTGGCGCAGTAATTTCCCTAATGCGCCAGAATTTGAAGGATGCTACATCAAAGTGATTTTCGCTGCCGTAAAAACTTTATTTTTTTCAGTCGTTCTCAACCGCAACTCCAGTGGGAAGCAGTGTTTCATACTGGAGAAGTCTGCCTCATAACATTTGGGATTGATATGGGATGAATTCCAACTATGAGGCAGTGGGTAAAGATGTCTAGATCTGATATCTCTTCTTATGCTGAGATATACCCATTGGTCAGCTCCCCAGTAATGCCAGCATTTTCGAGTTTAGAATTCATGGTGAGTGTATCCTGGGGCCCAGGAGAAACTGAAAGCTAAAGAATTGTCCAGTGTATTGATGCTTGTTGGCACAGTGTTGCAGCAGTAGAGTTGCTGCCTTACAGCGCTAGAGAACTGGGGTTCGATCCTGACTACGGGTGCTGTCCGTGCGGTGTTTGTACATTCTCCCCATGACCACATGGGTTTTCTCCGGGTGCTCCAGTTTCCTCCTACATCCCAAAGACATGCAGTTTTTGCAGGTTATTTGGTTTCTGTAAATTGTCCCTAATGTGCAGGACTTGAGTTAGTGTACAGGTGATCGTTGGTCAATGCGGACTCAGTCAGCCAAAGGGAATGTTTCCACGCTGAATGTTTTCTCTAAACTAAACCGTCGACTCGGAAGAGAGCAAAGCAAACTATCAGTCATTTTATACTGATTGTGAAAAGGAAGAGTGGAATTTTAAACACAGGATGAGCAGGTTGAGGGCAAGAGTGGAGAAATAATGAAAGGCGGTACAAATTTAAACGTTTGGAGAAATTGGACTTTTATAAGTTCGTAAGTCGTAGGGGCAGAATTAAGCCATTCTGCCCATCGAGTCTACTCCGCCATTCACTCATGGCTGGTCTGTCTTTCCCTCCCAGCCCAATTCTTCTGCCTTTGACACCTTTACAAATCAAGAATTATTTCTTCCTTCAGTTTTAAAGTCAACTGGGTAGATCTTCCATGCCTTAGGAAAAGCCGTGGCTGAAGGGAGGTGGGAATGCTGAAATGGAACAGATGGAATTTTTTCAGCATGGCTTCTGGTCCAAGAGTGTCTGAAAAAACGTTGTTAGGCCATCATGGCTCGTAGACATCTGCAGCAGCAGTTCTCCCAAGGCCCTGTGGACCTTCACTTACTCCCTTTATATCCATCAATCCCAAAACACTAATACACCCTAACATCCCAATATGTGGTCGAGAAGCAATCTTCCAATCTGAAACACCACCTGTCCTTTTCCTCCACAGATGTCGCCTGACCCGCTGAGTTACTCCAGCTCTTTGTGTCTATCCCAATCTTCTGGGGTAAAAATTTTCCAAGATGGCGGCGCCTCGCGGCAGCGGCCTCTGTAGTCCGTCTGTCTTTTTTAAATTAAAAAAAATATGTTGTCCTGTGGAGTGTATAGTTTGGTTGTAGTTTATATATTGTTTTTAGCTGTGTATATGTGGGGGGGGGGCGGGGGAAACTTTTAAATCTCTTCCCTGTACGGGGGACCTGACATTTTCCCTGTCGGGTCACCGTTGTCGTTGGGGAGAATGCAGGACAATGGGGTTGAGAAGGAAAGATAGATCAGCCATGATTGAATGACAGAGTAGACTGATGGGCTGAATGGCCTAATTCTGCTCCTATAACTTATGAATGTATGAACTTAACATTAATGTGTAGGAAGGAACTGCAGATGCTGGTTTAAACCGAAGATAGACACAAAATGCTAGAATAACTCAGCGAGACAGGCAACATCTCTGGAGAGAAGGAATGGGTGACGTTTCGGGTCGAGACCCTTCTTCGGACTGAACATTAATTGTAAAACTTAACATTAATTGTTGGTCTTATGATTTTCAGGACAGAAATGATGTGCAATAATCCACAATTAAGAAAGCGTCCAAAATATGGGCCTACGTTAAATTTGTAACTGTAATTTAATCCTGCTATGGAGGTCGTGAAGCACAAACACAAACATGCTTATTTTGTAATTACTTCAAATTCAGTTGTACAAACTTGGGTCATTTCCATGCAGAATGTAGCTGCGTTCTGCACCAGCATTATTAATGTTGCCAGACCTTCATCTTTTTCCTCTGCTGGATTAATGATGAAAGGAAAGAAAGGCTAAGAACAGAACTACATGTTGAAATTCAGTAAGCAAAAAACTGACATTTTCCAAAGTGATAAAAGTACTATTTGTGTTATACGCCAAAGACTGTATGTGAAAACTGAGGTTGCTTAAAAAGGGCAATATGAAAAATTAATAACTGAAAAGAAATAGCAAGCTTTCTGTGTATGTGTGAGGATATACGTAAAAGGTCAAAAAGGGAAGTATTGGCTGTGAATATCTGAGTTTTTTTTCAGTTTACGCTGACTTTATAGACATCTGACATTGACTCCTTGAATGTCAGTCTCCATCAGAGAGGATTGGTGCAAATCTCCTGTGGCTCCTTCATTCAGCTGCCCTGACACTTACGCAGCTCAACTTGAGATATTGTATACCAAGATATCACAGGGATCAGAACGTTTAAGAAAGGAAAAAAAATGATATGGTCAAAAGGTCATAAGTGATACGAGCAGAATTAGGCCATTCGACCCAGGTCTACCCCACCATTCAATCATGGCTGATCTATCCCTCCCTCCTAACCCCATTCTACTGCCTTCTCCCTATAACCCCTGACACCCATACTAATCAAGAATCAATCTCTGCCTTAAAAATATCAATTGATTTGGTCACCACACCCTTCTGTGAATTCCATAGATTCACCACCCTCTGATTAAAGAAATTCCTCCTCATCTCCTTCCTAAAGGAACGTCCTTTAATTCTGAGGCAATGACCTCTAGCCCTAGACTCCCCTACTTTTGGAAACATGCTCTCCACATCCACTCTATCCAAGCCTTTCACTAATCGGTAAGTTTCAATGAGGTTCCCCCTCATTCTTTTGAAATATTGTAAATTGTAATGGTGTTAAATAACTATTACAACAAAATTTGTCTTGTGTTTGTACAATGTTAATGCCAGAAAGGCTAGTTTAGATATCAGTATGGTTCACAGAGCACTAATTATCTTTGGAATATATTGATAGTTTGTGCAGTGGGTAAAAATGTTAATTGAAGCTGGAAGGCACGTTCAAGGAGGAGTGTAATATTGCCAAGTACATAAAAACAATGCAAGTTCACCATTTAAGGAAGGAAGGAAGAAAGGATAAAACTTTATTCATCCCAGGAGGGAAATTGATCTGCCAAGTCATAAAAACACAAAATATATGAAACATGAAATTAAAGTGACGCGTGGAAAGGATTGGGAATGAGCGAAGATTGGGGAAGGGGACTCAATCTACTCCAAGACAGAAGGGGGAGGAGTTGTACAAGAGTTGTGATAGCCACAGGGAAGAAGGATCTCCTGTGGCGTTCTGTGCTGCATCTTGGTGGAAACAGTCTGTTGCTGAAGGTACACCTCAGGTAGACCTGTGTGTCATGGAGGGGGTGACCTGTATTGAGGAGCATCCTCCCCTCCAATGAATCCAACTCCGCCCCCAGGATGGATCCACCCTTCATGATGAGTTTGTTCATCCTATTAGCGAACCCGCATCTTACTGCAGAGGTTGAAGAAATGGAGCTTTGGGCTCTGTCCCTTCTTAGTTCCCCGTGCCTGTTCCACATTCCATATTATATCTGATATGCAGCTTCTAACCACTTTAGCAAAAAATTATCAATCCTTCTACATATAAAAGTACAGCACCAGAGCAAGCCGTTCACCCCACAATGTATGTACCGAACCACGCAGTCTGTCTTAATGGCTATCGGCTGGTGGCTCTGACATTTCCCATCTTCATTATTTTCTTCCGTAGCAATACTGGGTGGCACAGGCACAGCAGTAGAGTTGCTGCCTTACAACGCCAGAGACCCAGGTTCGATCTTGATTACGAATGCTGTCTGTATGGAGTTTGTGTGTTCTCCCTGTGAGCACGTGAGTATCCTCCGGCAGCTCCGGTTTCCTCCCACATTTTAAATACATGCAGGTTTGTAGGTTAATTGGCCTCTTTAAATTGTCCCTTGTGTGCAGGATAGAACGGGTTATCGATGATTGGTGTGAATTTGGTGGGCTGAAGGGCCTGTTTCCACATTGTCTTGCAGTGCTGGTGTTAACTGGATCAGCCAAACCATTCAAAGCGTGTTTTATATATAACAATTGGGTTGATATAAAATGTAGAAAAATGTTCCTAATATCTGGCATCCTTTGGTTATATTATTTCCTAAATTTACTCTTGAAAGATTTGGCATTAATTTTTGTCTATGCTTCTTAGGTCTTGGACTCAATGGTTCTCTTAACAGCTTGAAACCTATGATCAGGTCTCCCTTAACTTTCCAAATTCCAGGGAATACAACTATGGTTTGTGCTTTTACTTCTCACAAGGTTGAACTGAGCTAAATGACAGCTAGTAGTTCTGCAGGGACCAGAACTGGGCAATGTACCTTCTGGTTTTTGTAACTCAGAATTAGTTTTTTGTTGACTTTGGAGATTACAGAAAGACTATTAAAAATAATTTCTCGCCGTGGCTTATTTTTAACCTCTGACAGACGTTTAACCTTTAAACCTCCGTCAGGAGATCAGAGGTCAGGTGAGGCAAGTAGAGATCAGAGGATTGTGATGGATGATCTCATGAGAAACTTCTCACCCTGACTTTCTGTGATTCATCCACTCCTTCCAGACCTCACCCAGCTGTGGACTAAGTGATCTTGGGACTTTCATCTACTGGATTCATCAGAATCCAATGCCTGCATCACAGTGGCTCTTTGAAAATAACGTCAAGATCTGCATTCCGCAGTCAAATTTCACGTTCTTGATGCAACATCGAAGACCAGTTGAATATGCTGAATGCAGCCAAAGCCATGGCAACAACTCTAAACCCACCTCCATCCCTACTATTTTGGCCCCATTTTTGTAATTATATGTACAGAATGAATGCTGATAATAATAATTAATTGTTAATAATTATTAATAAGTAAAACTCAATTTTAGCTCCCTTTCCCATTCACATACAGACCTTTCTACCCTGGGTCAACATCGGGTGGCGCTGTGCGTCGGCTGCCTTGCCAGCAGTGGGTTCGCCATTTGGACTTTTTTTGTTTTTTTAGTATGTCCAAATGTATGTTTTAGTGTCTCTCAGTATGTCTTATGTGGGGGGTGGTGGGGGGGAATAGGGGTAAACCGTTTCCAGTCACCTACCTCAACGGAGATGTGACTTTTTCCCTTGTCGCTTCATCGCCTCCCTCGCGGCCTAACAACTTGGATTGGTGCGGCCTTTCCCAGATTGGAGTCAGGCCCAGAGCTTCAGCAGCGGGTGCAGCATGGACTTTCCATCATGGAGCGGGGCAATCCCTTGCCGGGGATCGCCAGAGAAGAGCTCCGATCGCTGGCCTGCAGCCTATAACATTCCGAAGCCTCGGTCTGCGGAGCTCCTAGCAGCAGGCATGGAGCGGACTTTACCATTGCGGAGCGGGCCGATCCCTTGCCGGGGATCGTCAGAGAAGAGCTCCAACCGCCGCCCTGCGGCCTATAACATCCTGAAGCCGCGGTCTCCAGTAAGGAAGTGGCCAATTCTGGAACTCCAAGCCGCGGAGTGTGTTCGATCTGTCCCGACGTCGGAGTTTCGATTATCCTGACAAGAGGGCTTGCACATCGGGCCGTCCGTAGCGGCGACTATGGAGGATCAAGGCCCCCGAGCACGGGTGAACAAAGGAGGAAGACTGACTGAACTTTATTGCCTTCCAGAACAGGAGGAAGTTTATGTTAAATTATATTGTGTATTGTGCTCTTTTTAATTGTATGGCTGCATGGTAACTCTGCACCTTAATTGGTGCATGTGACAAATAAATGTGAACCTTGAACCCCCTAGGTTCTTTGTCTGAAGAAGGGTCTCGACCCAAAACGTCACCCATTCCTTCTCTCCAGAGATACTGCCTGTCCTGCTGAGTTACTCCAGCATTTTGTGTCTACAGCATCTGCAGTTCATTCCTACACATTCTCTTTGTCCATGCTGGTTTCATTTACATTTAGAGAAAATTTAGTTTCAAGCTGTTATGTGGTTAGAGAGTTTCAGGAATATTTATCTCAATTAGCTCTTTTGTAGATCATACTCTTCTATTATATAGCCTGAATTGTCTTCTCTTGAGATAGACCCTTAGGATGGAGGATGGTTTGCTTCCATGCTTGGTTTGAGAATTTTGGGGTAGCTAAAGAGGCCAATTTGCAACTGCAAACCCTTGCACAAGTAGGACGGGAGGTGGCTGATAGGTACTTTGTGAGACGGTGGAGTCCTTCTGCCAGTTGCACATTACTTTTGGGTGCCATGAGGTTCTCAATACCCTCTCAAAAGATCCTTTTTCATATTGATCAGCCACAGGCCAGAGGATGGCAGAACAGAGTGTGTTCTTTGTGAGTCCGGTAAATGAGGGAGCATTCTCAGTGTAGCTGAGAGTGAGAAACTGGAGCTCCAGTGCTTGGATTAATGGTGACAGAGAGAACCCATATGCACCAGTTATGAACCAGAACAATGAAAGTCTTACTTATTACAGCTTTACAGATGCTATAACATTAACAAATATATGTGCAAATTATCAGTTATTCTAAGTTATTCTATGACCAAAGTATGTAGAGTAACCATAGTAGTGCAAGGTAGACAAAAATACTGCAGAAACTAAGCGGGTGAGGCAGCATCTATGTAGAGAAGGATTAGGCGCCATTTCGGGTCGAGATCCTTCTTCAGATATCAGGGGGGTGGGGGCGGGAAAAAGAAAGGAAAAGGCAGAGACTTTAGGCTTGTGGGAGAGCTCTGAAGAGGGAGGGGAAGGAGGGAGAAAGCAAGGACTATCTGAAATTAGAGAAAATGTTCATACCGCTGAATATGAGGTGCTGTTCCTCTAATTTGCACTGGGCCTCACTCTGGCAATGCAGGAGGTGCAGGACAGAAAGGTCAGATTTGGAATGGGAGGGGGCGTTGAAGTGCTGAGCCACTGGGTGATCAGGTTGGTTAGTGCAAACTGAGTAGAGGTGTTGAGCAAAGCGATCGCCAAGCCTGCGCTTGGTCTCGCCAATGTAGAGAAGTTGCTTTATTGACAGGTGTAAGAAACATTCCAGGTGAGGCAAAGGTTCATCTGCACCTCGTCCAACCTCATCTACTCCATCCGCTGTTCCAGGTGTAAGACCTCGCTCTATAGTAATGCAAGGTCAGTGGTGGTTCTGGGCTGAGATAGGGTTGTGATTAGCCTTGTGCAGGGTGGTTCAAGTACCAGGGTGATTAATAAGAAGTTGTTCTTAAATCTTGAGGTAACAGTTCTCATGCTCCTGCACCTTCTGCCTGAAGATAGCAGTGAGAAGAGAGTGTGACCAGGGTGGTATGGTTCTTTGATGATATTAGATTACTTCTTGACGCGGTGTTTTCTGTAGATCCCTTCAATGGAGGGGAGCTCAGTAGCTGTGATGGCTCAAAGAGGAGGATTAGGGAGGAAATTGAGTCCCTCAAAGACGGAGTGGAAATTTTTATGTGTGGAGCAGGATGAATGTGCTACTGATCACACTCAGGAGGTGAGGAGGTGAGTGTGATCAGTAGCACAGCTGATAGAGCTACCGTCTCACATGCCAGAGATCCAGGTTCAATGCTGACCTCGGGTGCTGTCCGTGTGGTGTTTCCACGTCCTTCCTGTGACCACATGCGTTTCCTCCAGGTGCATCAGTTTCCTCTCACATCCCAAAGACTTGTGGGTTTTAGGTTAATTTGCTTCTGTAAATTGGCTCTTGCGTGCAGGAAATGGATAAGAATGTAGGATAACATAGACTGCATCTGTAGTAGGTAAGTTACTGGAGGGGATTCTTAGCAATAATATATACATGCATTTGGAAGGACAGGCTGATTGGGATGGTCAGCATGCCTTTATGCACAAAGCCACAAATTTTTAATTGAGTTTAAATGTGAAGTTTTTTGAAGTAACCAAAAATATTGATGAGGACAGGGCAGAAGGTGTGGTCTGTATGGACCAGCATATGTATGTGGTCTATATGGGCCAGCATATAGATGTGGTCTATATGGGCCAGCATATAGATGTGGTCTATATGGGCCAGCATATAGATGTGGTCTGTATGGACCAGCATATGTATGTGGTTTATATGGACCAGCATATAAATGTGGTCTATATGGACCAGCATATAGATGTGGTCTATATGTGCCAGCAAGGTCTTTGATAAGGTTCTGCTATATGGACTTCAGCAAGGTCTTTATTAAGTTTGCTCTGGAAAGTAAGACCACAATGGATCTAGGGAGAGCTAGCTAATTGGATATATATCAGCTTAATAGTGGGAAGCATAGGATGATGGTGAAATGTTGCTTTTCAGACTGAAGGCCCATGAGGAGTAAAGCGCATCAGCAGTCAATGCTGGGCCTGTTATTGTTTGTCATCTATATCAACAATTTGGTCGAGAATGTACAAGGGACGGCTAGTGAGTTTGCAGATGACGTGAAAATAGCGATGAAGGTTATCAAGAATTACAGCGGGATTTTGATCAGCTGGATGAGTGGCAAATGAAGTTTAATTCAGTTAAGTACGAGGTTTTGCATTTTGCCTATTTGTAGTGAATGGCAGGGCCCTGGAGAGTGTTACAGAACCGAGAGACTTAGGAGTACAAGTGCATAGTTCCTTGAAAGTGGCATCGCAGGTAGTCAGAGAGGCGAAGAAAGCTTTTGGTATGCTGGCCTTCATCAGTCAGGGCACTGAGTATAGAAGTTGGGATGTTATGTTGTAATTTTGGTCACTCTGCTATGAGGAAGAGGCCATTAAACTGGAAAGAGTGCAAAAAGATTTACGAGGCTGTTACCAGGAATCGAGGGACTGAGTTAAAGGGGGAGGTCAGACAGGCGAGGACATTATCCCTTTGAGCATTGGAGATCAGATGCATAAAATTGAGGGGCATAAATAGGGTGAATGCAGTCTTTTTCCATGCAGTGAGGAATTAAGAATTTGAAGCCATAGACTTATTGTGAGAGTGGAAACATTTAAAATGGACCTGAGGGGCAACCTCTTCACACAGAGAGCTATGCATCTGCGGAACGAGCTGCCAGGGGAAGTGGATGAAACAGGTCCAATAACACCATTTAAAACACTTGGACAGGTTCCTAGATAGGAAAGATTTAAAGGATCAACATGGCAAATGGGACGCATAGATGGGCATCTTGGTTAGCATGGATGAGTTGGACTGAAGCTTGTTTTCATGCTGTGCAACTCTGTGCTACCATGATGGCATACAGGAATAAGATGGAACCATTCTGAGCCAGAAACGTTGATTGGTATCCTATTAACATTCATTTCCTCAGAAAAGCTACACGCTGTTAAGTACATTGAGTAAATGTAGCAAGTTTATTAGACAAATCTAGCTCAATTTAAAGATAACGCAGAAGAACAGCAGATCAATGCAAATTAAGTGATATTCTGGAGATTCATAATGCGATTCGTATTAGATTTTAGCACACTCTTTCAGCAAGACCCAGTTATTATGCCCAAACTAATTGCAGAAATGATTAGATTCCATAATTACATTTGAGGAATAGTTCCATAATCTCTTAATTTACTTATACTTAATTGGTTCTTTTTCATTTTTCCTAGCGTTTGCCTTCACTCACCTGTTTTCCACTATGACTATTTACTGTACAGTACACTCTGCTTTTCATGTAGAGAGAATTAAAAGTCCCTGACTCACTGCATTATATATGGCATGGGTACTTACATTCTCCATATATGTGGCACCATCGTAGAACACCAGTCGACTGTCGTGCTTGGAAAAGTTATGTTTCAAAGGACTTTCCTGGAAAAAAAAAAAGTCTTTTTACATCAAAGCCTGGACCGCAGTGGGTGATGCTGCTTTGATGTAAAAGTAAAAATATACAGCACTTGACTGGATGCCTCAGTTTAAAATAGACCAGGCCTGCATGGTAGCCAGGCAGCAGGCACCGAGCCCTGCTGTGTACTCTCCGCAAAAACACAGCAGCTCCCTTCAACCGAAAGAATTGAGGAAATATGACCGTCCTATTCATTATCACCTTTCCCACAACCAGCAATGGATGGACCATTGTGGGCTCCACCTTTCCATGTTTCATCAGAAGAAGGGTCTCGACTCAAAACATCACCCATTCCTTCTATCCAGAGATGCTGCCTGTTCCGGTGAGTTACTCCAGCACTTGGTATCTATTTTCCTTGATCATCGTTGGTTTTTGCATATCTTTCATTCATTTGTTCTATGTACCTTCAATAGCTCTCGATTCACTCTCCCCAGACTCTCAGTCTGAAGAAGGATCTTGACCCGAAACATCACCTATTCCTTTTCTCCAGAGATGCTGCTTGACCCAAATTTTATTGAGTGAGTTACTCCACCTTTTTGTGTCCATCTTCATTATTAACCAGCATCTGCAGTCCCTTCCTACACTGACTCACTTGGTATCCTAAAAGGCTCAACCATACTGGATTACATTTTAGAAGATACAGTGCATTGCAAATTTTAAAACTGTCTATCTAATACAGATTTATGAACAAAATAAATTATTTATTGTGGATGGCAAGGAACTACAATTCACCAAGTAGATGGAGTATTTATACTGTGCTTTGAATGCTTCCCGATGAACTATGATATTCTGGGGGACTGTAGATTATTCAGCAATCACTGGATACAAAGATTATGTTGCAAAGGTCTCAGGAATGGTTATGTATCTATCAACAAACATGGCTCCTGAGGTTACAGCTGGCATTCACATAAGGCGGCATCTGCACCCCGGATAACACCCGTTAATGAATAACTAGACCAAGTGCAGACGGGTCTGCTCCCCCAACACAAGATTCCACCACTCACCCATTTCCCCCGTCGCAAGCCGTTCCCTCAATGCAATATTGCACCACTCACGCATAGCCCCCAACTACGCGGCTCATTTCTCCTCATCCCCACCACTCCCTCCTCTTCCTCTTCACCCTCTCTCTTCAATCCCTAGAGAGGGAGGGGGGGTAGAGGGAGGGGGGGTAGAGAAGGAGGGTGCGTAGAGAGGGATGGGGGTAGAGCGGGAAGGAGGGGCAGAGAGGGAGGGGGGTAGAGACGGAGGGGGATGGGGTGAAGAGGGAGGGGGATAGGGTAGAGAGGGAGCTGGAGGGGAGTAGAGGGGGGAGAGGGAGGGGGTAGAGGGAGAGGGAGGGGGTAGTTGGGGGGAGGGAGGGTGGAGAGGGCGAGGGAGGGAAAGGGAGGGGGTAGAGAGGGATGGGGTAGAGAGAGAGGGGGGAAGGGACAGAGGGGGTTGAGAGGGTGGGAGTGAGGGTAGATAGGGAGGGGGCATCTCCCTCCTCCACCCCTCACCATCTCCCTCCTCCACAAGCCACCCCTCCATCTCCCTCTACCATCCCATTCCCCACCCCATCTCCCTCCTCTTCATTTCCCTCATCCTCCTCCCATTCCCTGTCCCATGACCACCCCAGGTCGTAGAGCAGCGCTAGGGCCTGGAACCTGCCCTGGTTCTCGTACTCGGGCCGGCCCTGGACCCAGGCTTGTCCTTGGTTCCAACGGCGGCTTTTTTTTCAGCCCCGGGCTCGGTTCTTACTCCACCTCGAGCACCGGGCTCAGCTCCAGCTAGGGCCCGAGGCACCACCCTCACCACCAGGTGTCGTATGTTGGGTCCTGGGCGCCAGCAGCGGGCGCCACGCGAGTATGCTGGAGTGCCCCTCCCTCCCGGAGTATCCTGTCCTGCCTTGCGAGTCCATTGTGACGTCACCCGTTTTGTTTCCCCGAAATGGGTGAGTTTTCTGGCTTTTTTAAAAACTTTGAACGATTAAAAAGTACGGAAATATAGGTGGGAATGCGACGGGAAGATGTTTATCGCCTCGACGGGAAAAATGTGAGTAGAATGTGTGAAAATGGGAAGGCTGTGGCCTAGCGTTTGGAAGAAAATAGTAACATAGAAATTGGCACACACACAGCCACAAACAAGACGACGAGTTTTAGTAATAGTGCAGATTAACAATCTCTTTGGTGGAAATTCCTGTGGACAATTGTTTAGAGAACACTTGAAAAACTGGTTTACTGCAGTGGAAATTCTGATGGAGATTTGAAGTACTAATAGTCCAATCAGTTCTCATATTGGCCATTATGTAGATGCATTGGTGCAAAAACTGCAGAAGACATAGTTTAAATATTCAAGTCAATACTGAGTTCATCAAATGGTAGGGTCACAGAGTTATACAGCACAGAATTAGGCCCTTCTGCTCACCATGTTCAATCTAACCTTTTTCTCTACCTTTTGTTTTTGTTACCCCCCCACAAGGGGAAACGTATTCCGACTATCTATCCTATCTATGCTAAAGTAGTTGTAATCTTCACAGTAAACCTAGAGAAGTCTGCATTGGTCTACTGAAGTGTTCAGTAGACTTTACTTTAGACTTTAGAGTTACAATACATAAACAGGCACTTCAGCCCGAGTTTGCGGCGACCAGTGATCACCCCATTCACTAGCTCTACCCTACACACTAGGGTCAATTTATAATTTCACTGAAGCCAATGAACCTACAAACCTACACTGGAATGGGTTTGTAGGTTCATTGGCTTCAGTGAAATTATAAATTGGAGTGTGGGTGGAAACACAGAGCATCTGGAGAAAACCCACAGTCACAGGGAGACTGTACAAAGTCCCTACAGACAGCATTCGTAGTCAGGATCGAACCCGGCGTTGTGAGGCGGCAACTCTACCACTGCACCACTGTGCTGCCCTAATTCCTGTTTCCCTTATTCTAGAACAACTGAACCTGAAGTTCTTAAAGTTAATGTTGGTCATAAATATTAAATTTTGTTTTGTTTTTATAATGTCTCCATGAAGCTTCAGGCTCCCTTCGGCAACTTCCAGTCTCCAGACCACGTGGCACAATCGAATTTCCCACCTGCTCATCAGCCTTGGTTGAATGTAGAAGCCGTGATTATGCACAGCACTCTAACACATGGCCTACATACAACAAGTTGGTACTATGTTAAAAATTGTATTATGTGACCAGCTACTCTCTGCATAATGTTTACATTGTTCATAAAACATGGAATCTGAGTTCGGCCATTTGGCCCATCGAGTCTGCTCTGCTCCATTCCAGTGTAGAAGCATAAAGGGAGACTCGAAGTCTGCTTTTAGGGAGAATCTGTATATCCTTGGGCAAATGCACCCATGTGAAATACTGATTTGCACAATTTTAATTATTTTATAAATAAAGGATCGTTGCCTTGTTAGTTTAATGTTTTGACTATCCTTTAGTATCGTAGAGGGAAATACTGAGTGAGGTACCAAATTGCTGAGTTTCAGTAGTTTTAGTTTTAGAGATGCAGCATGGAAACAGGCCCTTCGGCCAACCAAGTCCACGCCGACCATCAATCACTCTTTAACACTAGTTCGAAGTTATCCCACTTCCGTATCCACTCCCTACATGTTTGGGTAATTTAAAGACGCCAATTAACCTACAAACCCATATATCTTTATGGTGTGGGAGGAAACCTGAGCACCAGGAGAAAACCCACGCAGTCAAGGGAGAATGTGCAAACTCCTCACAGTTAGCGGCCGAGGTCAGGATCAAACCCAGGTCTGGCACAGTGAGGCAGCAATTCTACCAGCTGTACCACTGTGCCGCCCTAGACCACCTATTTTGGGCAACTAACATCAGATGAAACTACTTTATGTTTGTGATGATGATATTATATTTCAATTCAATTCAATTTAAATTTAATGTCATTGCACAGATACAAGTATGGGTACAACGAAATGCAGTTTAGTGTCAGTACGTAGTGATAGCAATGTTTAAATAAATGCAGATAAATAAATACAGATGTGGGAATCTATCGGCGGGACTCCGAGTTCAGCAGTGCGATCGTGTTATTGTAGAAGCTACTCCTCATCCTGCTGGTGCGGGACCTGAGGCTCCTGTACCGCCTCCCCGATGGTAGGAGGGCAAACAGTCCATGGTTAGGGTGGGAGGGGTCCTTGATGATCTTCCCAGCCCGTCTCAGACACCGTTTTCGGTGGAGGGCATCCAAAGCAGGGAGCGGGGCACCGATGATGTGCTGGGCGGTTTTCACCACCCGTTGTAGTGCCTTCCTGTCTGCTACGGTGCAACTGCTGTACCATACCGTAAAGCAGGTGGTCAGGATGCTTTCGATGGTACAGCGGTAGAAGTTGGTCAGGATCTGGGGGGACAGGTGGGCTTTTTTGAGCCTCCTCAGGAAATAAAGGCGCTGCTGCGCCTTTTTGACCAGCTTGGAGGTGTTGAGGGACCAGGACAGATCCTCCGAGATGTGTACCCCGAGGAATTTGTAGTTGGAGACCCGCTCCACCTCAGTCCCGTTTATATGGATGGGGGTGTGTCTGCCCCCTCTGTTCTTCCTGAAGTCGACAATGATCTCCTTCGTCTTTTGGGAGTTAAGGACGAGGTTGTTATTGGCACACCAGGTTGTCAGGTGCTGGACCTCCTCCCTGTAGGCTGACTCGTCGTTATCGCTGATCAGTCCTACCACCGTGGTGTTGTCGGCAAATTTTATGATGGCGTTGGAGCTAAACTTAGGGATGCAGTCATGGGTGAAGAGAGAGTAGAGGAGAGGACTGAGCACACAGCCTTGTGGCACGCCAGTGTTCAGTGTTATAGTGGAGGAGGTGAGGTTGTTGATCCTAACAGACTGGGGTCTGTTAGTGAGGAAATCCAGTGTCCAATTGCAGAGGGAAGTGGAGATGCCAAGACCGCTGAGTTTGGTGATCAAGCTAGCGGGTATGACAGTGTTAAAGGCGGAACTGAAGTCGATGAACAGCAGCCTGATGTAGGTGTTATTGCTGTCCAGGTGGGTCAGGGCAGAGTGTAGGGCCGCAGATATGGCGTCTTCTGTTGACCTATTGGTCCGGTAGGCAAACTGATGGGGGTCCAGTGTGGGGGGGAGGCTGGCTTTGAGGTGAGCCAAGATCAGCCGCTCGAAGCACTTGGCGATGACAGGGGTGAGTGCCACTGGCCGGAAATCATTGAGACTCCCTGTCGCTGATTGTTTGGGCACTGGCACAATGGTAGATGTCTTGAGGCAAGTGGGGACGACACCCTGGGCCAGTGACAGATTGAAGATGTCAGTGAGGACCAGGGATAGTTGCCCAGCACATGCCCTGAGCACCCGCCCGGGGATGCCATCGGGGCCGGCAGCTTTGTGCTCATTCACCTTGCTCAGTGCATCCTGAACAGCAGAGGTGGAGAGACTGAGGGGTTGTTCATGCGGGGGTGGAGCACCTTTGATGGCAGGAGTTTTGTTGTCCCGGTCGAAGCAATTAATAGCATTTATTTAATAGCAATAAATGTAATAATAATAAATGTTCCATTTTCACGTGTTTTCCATGAGGTTATCCAATCTATCTGTGGATGTTAAATATGGTCCAAAACTAAAATTATTTTTACCTATTGCTTGCTCAGGCATTGGCTTGGTGGTGTATCTTTGCCAACCTGGATCCAAGCAAAGCTCCCTACACGTAACTCTGAAAATAAGGTTCTGAAAAGGAAGGTAGACACATATAGACCTCTAGTGATTTTAATTACAAGAGGAAACTTCCTGCGGTTTTAATTACAAGATTTATATTTATAGCAAAGTACAGTATAACAAAAAGCTCAGGAATTACTTGTTGGCTGAAGGAAAGGGGTTGCCATGGAGAATAAGGCTGATACCATCAGGCTTTTGTGAAATATGTTGTACTTACCTAATGTTGAATGGATTTATTTACTACTTTTATTAACTATTTCTATTTTTATACATGTGGTTGAGAATTGTTATTCATGGTTTAACTGTGCAACCAGTTTTTAGAATCAGAAGGCAAGATATAAGAAAGGGGAAAATGGGAAAAATTATTCTCTTCATTGTTTTACCTGAACACCCATTATCCCCTTCCAATCTCATCCAAATCCCCATTGTCTGAACAAGGGTCTCGACTCGAAACGTCACCCATTCCTTTTCTCCAGAGATGCTGCCTGTCCCGCAGATTTACTCCAACTTTTTGTGTCTATTCCCATTCCTCAATTCTCTTTTCTTTACATTCCCCATTCCTCAGTCTGCATCCTTTCCCAGTTGTTGAGGAAAGTTATTACAGAGCTTCACTTGCACAAGTAAACACACTCCCTGAATTTCAAAGCCACCCCTTATATCCATCACCACCACTCCAAATCATACTCCTCTCACACTTTAAACAGGTGATGGATTGATCACACTTTGATAATAAGCCCCTTTGAAAATGTTGGTCAGTAATTGCTCACAATTAATGCCCTGTAGCTATATAATGATCCCTCACACCAAACTAATTGTCCGTAGCATGCCCGTCCGAAGGGGGGGGGGGGGGGGGTGCGTTGGGTGCGACCGCACCCCCCTTTTTTTCAGAGGAAAATAAATTCCCAGAAAATATATATTTTTAATATTTGCGAACATCCGCACCTGCGCAGTGGGGGGAAGCTGGTGACCAAAGACGCAGACACGACGCAAAATGGCGCCATCTCTCCGCGCGTGCGCAGTGGTCGGGATCAGATCACTCATTTTCAATGCATCGCCTCGACGCTCCGGGCCTAGTTTGGGTGGGTGGGACCGTGAAATATTGCGTTGCGGGGAGGAGGAATCTGTTTGTTTTATATCGGGGGTATTAAAAAACGGAATGATTTGGAAAAAAAAAATGAGTTCCCGCTTCTCCAGGGGAGGGGGTGCGGTGTTTACCCGCCTGGTCCATCGGCTCCATCTGTGGCGTCGGAGCCTCGCCAGCGGGTCCCGTCCGCTGCCGGCACGGGGAGACCGTTCTCCCATCACCGGGCGGGAAGCGGGAGGGACTGAATCTGAACCCAGTCCAGGCAGCGGCCATAACACGACACCGGGCTCTGCTCAGGCCGGGTCCACATCACCCTCCCCTCCCCCACCCTCCCCTCCCCACCCCCCGCCGGGCCCTCGCACCCCCCCCCCCAATCGTTTCTGGTTGGCGGCGGCGACGGCTTTAGTGCAGGGTGATGGACAAAGATTATAGACTGTAATCTTTGGTGGCAGGGGGTCGGAGTGAATGACGGGCCCCGCACAGCAGCAGCAGCAGTGGGGACGGCGGCTCCACCTCCTCATGCACCGTGCCAGCCCTCACAGCGGCCGCTGCTTGCCACTCCGCCAACCGCTTTCAAAACAACCCCTCCCGCACGCCGAGGCTGGGAGGAGGGAGGGAGCGAGGAAAAAAGGGGGAGGCCCCCTTCTGCCGCCTGAAGCACCTGCACCGCTCGGCCCGCACCTTCCTGTTGGCTGGCGGAGGTGGCGAGGAGTCCCAAGTGGACTTGGCGGTGGACAGGGACGGCCAAGGCTGCGGGGCGATGAAGCCATCCCTGTCCGAGGACTGCTGATTTTCCTTCCTCACCCCCTCCTCTGCCCCTTCCCCTCTCTCTCTCTCTTGTACATGCCCCCCCTTATCCTGGGACCTCTCCTCCCCATTCCCCCCTCTATTCAGTCCTCACTGACATCCCCTGTGATCCCCTCCCCATCTACAAACCCCCATCTATTCATCCTGCACTGATCTCCCTATCCACCTCGCATTGATTCTCCTGCCACTTCCACATCCATCTTACACTCATCCCCAATTCATCCTGTACTGACCCCCTCCCCATCCATCCTGTACTGAATCGTCCATTCATCCTGCACAGCCCCCCGTTCCACACTGTACTGACACACCCCCATTCATCCTGTACTGATCCCCCCCATCCATCCTGTACTGATTCCCCCCATCCATCCAGTATTCCTCCACTGACATCTCCTGCGCTCTCCCCTCACAATTTTACCGACTCCAACCAACACACACTAATTCCCCTGCCTCAATGCATCCGTTCAGCACTGATTGCCTTCTCACCCCCCCCCCCCCCCCCCGCCATCTACCCATCCCGCATTGATTCATCCAGCACCCCCCCCCACGGAATAAGAGAAGTGTGGGTGGAAGGGAGAGGGAAGATCAGTGTACACTCGCTGAATCCATCCCTGTGAAAAGTTAGAGATGGTGATTGGACATCTGTAAATAAAACGGGACAGACATCTTTTCATTTGCACAATTGATTTTATCGTATAAATTTTAATATATTAATGTTTAAAATCCATGCATTGAAGGAAGAATATTTTACAGCCCATCGGTGGTCCTTAACCCCAACCCTAACCCTAACCAGTCGTCACCCGCAGGGCAGCATTTGTCAGCGTGTGACAGGGAGCACGACATGATGAGACACCCAGATGTCGCCCCTGGATTTTGAACATTCCAAAATCCAGAGGCGACGGGGAGTCATCGCGCGTCACTACATGCGTCACCACGCATCAGGCTGCGTCACGACCCGACCACGACTTGACAACCTTTTTTCAGGCTGTCGCCGAAAATTTCACCCAAATGGGACAGGCCTTTCATGCTGCAAAACATGAGGGCAAGGCTTTCGAATGCGACGTCGGCGGCAAACTTCTCCCTGGCCAGGTTCTCGATCACCTCAGGCTCGAGTCCGCAGTGCTTGAAGAAAATGTCCAAGCCCAAGCAGGCTCGATAGAAGCGGCAGCTGAGGTCGGAGTGTGAGCGCCATAATCCGCCTTCACCAACCTGCTTGAGGGGCTCCCTGGGGCGACCTGCTGCTGCTTCTCTTGGCGCTGCTGGCGTGGTTACTTGTGCACCCTGGGATGCTGCTGGTGTGGATACTTGAGAACCCTGGAGTGCTGCTGGTGTGGTTACTTGTGCACCCTGGGGTGCTGCAGCCTCTGTACCTGCTGCTAATTCTCCCTTTCCGACGTTGCTGCTCCTGTTGCCATCCCCTGCTGCTTGTCACCCCGGCTGCAAGAGACGGGCAGCAGCCAACTGCTGCCAGTGCTCTTGAAACTGCGGGAGCTGCTGGTGGCCGCCGCTCCTAGCACAAACTCACACTTCTGCCGGTACATGATTAGCGAATCGGGCCTGAGCTGCCTCTTGGAGCTGGATCGACCCACAATGTCAGGCGAGAGCCCCAGCTGCCCGCTCTGCTGGGGGCTGTCGGAGGCCAGGTAAGTCTTCATGCTGCTGTTGGCCCCGCTGCCACTGCTTTCCTCGGGGGGGGGGGGGGGGGGGGGGGGAAGAGCTGCCCAAACCATTGGGATCCACTTTGCACCCCCCTCGCCGTCTGGCTCTTCAAGTTCTTGGCCTTGTCGGCAGCCAGTCTCAATACAGCGCTCTGCCGACCCCGCCTGTCCCCTACCATTTGACTGCGGAGGTAGCCGGGGCCCTTGGACATGAGCCTGAGGGGCAGAGAGATGCTCGCCTCACGCGGCATGCTTGCAGTGGGCGCGATCGCGCTTCTGCACCTTACTTTGATCCAGCCAACGAGGACATACACGTTTTCACATCCGCAAAGAAGGAAAGACCAGGACTTCCATGAGCAATGACAGGCTGTCTGCAATTGCCTTAATCCACATTCACTATGATTTTGCCCATAACTTGGACAAAGCCGTGACTAGGTTTGCGCAGTTACATTCTTGGAAAATTGAACTGGAAAACATGATTTATGGCTAAATGCCAATATATGCAGTGTACACGAGTGTCCGTCGCCTGCATCACTACGCCAGGACTTTCATGAGCAATGACAGGCTGTCTGCACTCGCCTTAATGCACATTCACTATGACTTTGACCATGACTTGGACAAAGTGGTGAGTAGGTTTGTACTGTTACATTCTCGGAAAACTGAACTATTTCATGTTGAGGTTGATGTGAAGTTGTTAGATCAGGAGGACCATTAAAGGTGCGCTGCGCACACTAACAGTCTAGCAGTAACAGGCAATCAAATCAATACACAAAACATTTTCTAAAAAAGGTTTTCTTTACTGCAAAAATTTTTTGCATGATCCTTTATAACGTTTTTGCATGATCCTTTATAACGTTTTTGCATGATCCTTTATAACATTTTACAACAGTATAATTAGATTATTAAAACAAGGACAACAATTCTTAATTTTACAAAAAATGTATACAACAATGACCCCAATCATCCCATTCTACCCACTCATTATTCTTGACTCAACTAAAATTATTTCTGAAATATTGGTCATACATTTGGTGCAAAAAGCTCCAAAATAAGACTCAGAATGCACCAGGGAGCATCTAAAACCCCAGAGCTTTCAGGGCCCTTAAGCGGGCCCGGGAACCGGACGTGAGGGGCTTCCCGCTTATGATTTGTTCTACATGCACATTATTTCACATAAAATATTGGGAATCCTGTCATGCCACCACCCTTTTTGAAAAGCTTCGTAAGGGCCTGCGTAGTTACTCACAGAATTTATCAACTCACCCTGCACTAGGAACAATTTACAATTTTTACCAAAGCCAATAAACCTACAAATCTGTGCTTCTTTGGAGCATGGGAGGAAACCTGAACACCCGGAGAAAACCCACAGTCACCAGGAGAACGTACAAACTCATTACAGACAGCACCTGTAGTCATGATTGAACTCAGGTCTCTGGTGCTGTAAGGGAGCAACCCTACTGCTATGCTACCATGTTGCCCGGTGTTGTTGGGAACATTATTGGGCAGCACTTACTCTTCAGTGAATTGCTTAGTGTTGGGTTCCAGCAGGGTCCAAGGTGTCCAAGCTCATTGCAGCCTTGCTCCAGGCATGGGTCAAACAGTGGAATTCAAGAGGCAAGCCAAGAATGACTTGTTTGACATAAAGACAGTACTGGAATGAAGAAAACTTCACAGACTGGAGGCATGCTTGACACAAAGGAAGAGGCCAATGTCGCAGGTCCACCAACTTTACTGTGCCTTGATCAATGACTTCTCCTCTATTATAAGGTCAGAAGTGGAAACATTTGCTGACGCCAACAAAATGTTCACTTCCATTTGCAATACCTCAGAAATTGAAGCATTGGATACATTTTTGTAATTGTCGTGGCTATCCCTCGAGGTCGAGGATGATGGTCTACGTTCTGTTGTTTTTATGTACTCAAGTGGCTTATGAGTCCAATACTGGCTTTGAAAGTTCTTTGACATTCAGGACAGGTAATACAAATTGTTGTAATAAGATGTGGATAATAACTAGGCTTAGTTAATCAATGGCAAATACATTTCCAATAAATGTCCGAGAGTTCTTTCTGGGATCCCTCTGATAAATTCACCTTCCCAAACAAGGCATGATAATTCAATGTCACTGTACCTTAATTGGTACATGTGACAATAAACTGACCTTGAAATTTTGAAACCTTGGACGGTGCATCAGACCAAATGACTGAATGTGGTCAGCAAAGCAGTTTACAAACATTTACACCATAGATTCCTAGATAAACAGTAATTGTGAAGCACAATCATTCATTCCATGTAAAACCAAAGTGCTGGGGTAATTCAGTGGGTCAGGTAGTATCTGTGAAGGGAATGGATAAGCAATGTCTGAAGAAGGGTCCCGAACCTAAATGTCATCTATCCATTCCCTCCATAGATGTCGCCTGACTTGCTGAGTTACTCCGGCACTTTGTGTTTAGCTCAAAATCCCTGCATCTGCAGTTTCTTGTGTTCCCACTTGTTCCATGTAGTTGCCATTCCAATGTCCTACTCTCAATACATTTGCTAAATAGACTGAGCCCTATCCCACAAGTAGCAATGCCCCTTCAACAGGTATGTCTTCACATAGGAGACAGCCTCTGTAGGCAGGTGTGGTGGTTGACCTTCCATATTGAGGCAAGTTTTCACCATGCCCTTGAAGGCATGCATTGACTTCCCTGACAGAGTGTGATGTACAGGCATGCTAATAAAGCTCTCCAAAATCATTTTCTGTGTGAAAACCTATAACTAATTACAGCAACCAAGCGTCCCTTGTGCAACTTGGAATCAAATCAGCCACCCACGCGCTATCCCTAATGGGCTCCCGCAGGGATTAATGCTGGCACCAGCTGTCGTTAACATAGATACCAGTGACCTCCCTCCCACAATGTCATGGCTCTTTGTACACTGTATGTTGATGATTTGGGCCTGGCGTGCCAAGCTAGAGTATTTCAGCAGATGGGAAAAACACTTCCAGAAAATGCTCTGGAAATCTGCTTTGAACAAAAAAAGAGGAGCTTTGAGCAAGCGTTGCCAAGACAATCATTTCAGCCTTTCATCTAAATGACTTGATATATAATTCTGTGGCTGGCAATTCAGCCTTGATCCAGCACCCAAGTACCACAACATTACCTCTGACGGTCCGCTGGCTTACAGCAACGCCTTAGCAACATTGGACCTGTGGTCAGAGTCAGAGTGAATTTGGCATGGAATGAGATGGGGAGCCACATGGGACAGCTGAGCCAACGCAGTATGCAATGACGGCACAAGAGACTGCGGATGCTGGAATCTATATCACAACATGGAAAGTTGCTAAAGGAACAGTGAGCCAGGCAGCATCCGTGTAGGGAAATGGACAGTCGATGTTTCGGGTCTGGGCTGGACTGAAAGAGTAGAAGGGAAACAGCAAGAAGGGTAAACCAAGTCATTGCCGGCATGCTGAACTCTAGAAAGCGAGATCCATTCCAGGTTAAATCACGTATTCATACGCTGACACCCAAAGCTATAGAATTTGTTGTGATCTTTGGTCTCATTCCTCAGCCATATCTCCCGTTTTAATAGCATGGCTTTGGCCACCATTGCACAAGGATATTTTTTTTTCCAAATCATATGGAAGTAGAGATCTCCAGATCCATAACATTCCTCCAACTTTGGGAAGTGCAGTAAATATCAATTCCACTCGCAGGGACAAATGTGGGACTAGTATATCTTACTTTACTATAAATCGCAGAGTGGATTGTGAAGATCCACAATTTCGAGGCAGCAACAAATGTTCCATGTGTAGTAATTTCTAAACTTAATTAACCAGTCAATGTGAGTAACAACCACACAGTTCATTAATCAATGGCAATTAGAAAAGAAGGCCCCCATAGAACTAATGAAGTCAATTGGTGCCAGTGCTCTCAAGCTGCCTAAACCTTTCTGATCTTACAGATTGTTTTGCTAATGAGTACTGATGATCTGCACATAGTTTACTTGAAAAGTCACTTCAAATTATTATTGAGTTTTCGATTAACCAGCATTTCAAATATATTTTGTATTTATTTAGTCCTATCTTTTTCCATGTAGAAGCAAGGAGCTGCAGATGCTGATTTACACTTAAGAACATCAAATGCTGGAGTAAATGGGTAGGTGATGTTTCAGATCTTCAGATTGCAGAAGGGTCCTGACCTGAAACATAATCTATCCATTTTTCCAGAGATGCTGTTTGACCTGCTGAGTTACTCCAGCATTTTGTGTCCTTCTATCATTTTCCATAACTATTTAAAAATGAATATAATTATATTCAATTATACTAGTAAGATTAAACGAGAACTTACAAAGTTCGAAGGTTGATCTTTATTTTATGAGGAATCGCGGTGAGGGATTCGTGAAGACCCCGCCAACACGCATGCGCGACATTTTTCAAAGCAGCGGTGTGGAGTCACAGAACGCACCATGACTGGAAATAGTAAGATTAAGAGCGTAGAACATAACAGTTGACCTTATGATAGAGGGTGGGAGCGGAGGGCACGAAATCCCTCACCGCGACTCCTCATAAAATAAAGATCAACCTTCGAACTTGGTAAGTTTTCGTTTAATCTTACTATTTTACTTCGGAGTCACGCGAGTGACTTCGTGAAGATTTCAAAGCTCTGTGATTTCACGCCCTGGATATCGTCCATGCTATCACACTGCCGCAATTCTGATGGAGGAAGGTAGTTAATGCATTCCAGACTGAACAGGCTGAAAAATAATGCACAGTTATTAACACAAATAATAACAAAGCAAAAGACCCCTAATTCGGGGACAAATCATTGACGGAGCGGCTCCCAGCACGGCTTCCGCGAACGTTGCGGGGGCAACCAGCGGCTTATTGTAGAACCGCTGGAAGGTTGCTTCACTGGCCCAGCCCGCGGTGGCGAGGATGTGGTCCATGGGCACCTCCATGGCCCTCGCCGCTGATGTGGATGCAGCCCTAGTAGAGTGAGATTTAAAAATGTTAGTACCTATTCCTGCTGTACCCAACACCTCCCTGAGCCACCTTGTGATAGTCTGCACAGTCACCCGGTGATGTGGAGAGTTGTGGCTGATGAGGAGCCCCTGCTCCATCTTCCGGATGGTTCCTGTACTGCTGATGTAGAGGCGGAGATGGCTGACTATGCAGAGGGTGGCATCAGTGGGGTACGCCCAAAACTCCACCTGCAGCCCACGATCCCCAGGTCTGTGCTACTTCAATGGGTCCTGGACAAAGAAATTCACCTTTGCAGGGGCGGAGACCATGCTATCCAGCCGCAGCTTTTGTAGTGCCTGGACTCGTTGAGCTGTAGGCAGTGCCATCAGCATCACCACTTTGAGGGTGAGCTTTTTGAGTGGTAACTCTATCATAGGAAACCAGCTCCTCAGTAGGGTCAGAACGATCCCTACGTCCCAGGTGAAGTTGTCTCTGGGTCGTGGAGGGTTGGTGTTAAACACTCCCCTCATGAATTTAAACACCAGGTGGATGGAGCCTATACCGATGTCTAGGTATGAGGATAATGCACTCCTGGCGTTGTTGATGGCACTGGAGCTAAGGCCCGCATCATAATGAAGGCCCGCTAGGAATTCCAGGACATCAGGGATCGTAGCCGAGTTGTAGGTCGTGTTAGTACGGGAGCAGAATGCCTCCCACTTCCTGACCTGGGTGAGGTACTGCCTCCTGGCTGATGCTCGGCTTGACGCTGAGATGAGGTCCATGGCTCTTGATGATATGCCGGCCTTGACGAGCGGCCCCATTAGAACCTGCAGGGCAACATGTTTAGGTGACCAAGGCACGGGTGACTGTCCCCCGTAATGGGGTTAGTAATCAATGTGGGATTTTTACCAAACTGAATCCACGGACGTTGCAAGATTTGGAGGGCCATCAGGTACCATGGCTGAGTAGGCCAGTCGGGTATGATCAATGCCAGTTGCAGAATCCAGTTGAATTTTCTGCAATACCCGACTGATGAGGCAGAATGGGGGAAATACGTAGTAAAACCATTTCCCCCCCAATAGAGAGAAAAAACATCCATAGCTACTCCCCCAGGGTCCGGTTCCCAAGACACATACGTTACTATCTGATGGTTCAACCTGGACGCAAAGAGGTCAATATCTGGTGTGCCAAAGTGAGCTATAATTTCAGCAAATTTGGGGGATTCAACATCTACTCGATGTTATCATTGAACACTCATGACCTGGTGTCCGTCACTGTATTGAACTTCCCTGGTAAATAGGTCGCTGTGATCCATCTATTTCTCTCAATGCACCAGTGCCAGATTGTATTTGCCAATTTGTTCCAGGATAACGACCTGATACCACCCATATGAATGATATAAGCCACTACCGTTGTGTTATCTGAGGCGGACATATAAGTGCCGTGAATTAGGACAGTAAGCCCGCAGTCCCTGGAAACCCCTAACATCTCCAGATAATTTATCCCTGGTGTCTGGAGGAGGGGAGAGTCGTGAGGGTCCCATCTGCCACCACAACTGGACATGGTGTCAGTTGTACCCCAACCTTGTGCGCTTGCGTCAGTCTGTAGCACGACGGATGGGTTGCTAACAATGATGGGTCTGTGACGCTCACTAATAATGTCAATCCACCACTGTAGCTCAGCTCTAGCCGGATCTGGCAACCGTATTGGTCAATCAAAGTGCCCAGCATTTGCTTTTAATGCTGCTATCTTTACTCTTTGTAAATTTTTGTAATGTAATGGCCCAAATTGCTCAGCTGAGAACGTAGCTACCAGGTTCCCAATTTCTTTTGCCGTTTGTCAGATAGTCGGTATCCTGGCGCAAGCAAGGCTGTAGCACGCTTCTTTTATGTCTAAAGCTTTGTTGGTCGGGATAGTGATCATCAGTAAGTTTGTGTCAATGGTGAACCCAGGTAATCCATAACTTGAGAGGGGTTCAGGGTGGATTTTTCTGGATACGTCTCGAATAAAGATTTGGTCGCTGGAACGGCCAGTGTAGCCAATTGGAGGGTCTGTCCCATGCTAAGGATATCGTCTAAATATGCCATGACGATAGAATTGTGTTATTGGATGAGTGCCAATATGGTTTTTACTAATTTGGTAAATAGTCTGGGGCTGTGGGTAACCCATTGGGTAAGGCTTTGTATTGCCACAACTGTCCCTTCCAGACAAAGTTCAGGAACCTCCTGTGAGATTCTGTGCTGGGGACTGTATAGTATGCATCTTTTAAATTGATGCAAGCCATAAAGCTCCCCGGATAGGCAGCTGCTTAGCTGTTTCGAAGGTAACCATGTGAAGATGGGTATATGGTACAAAAGTGTTCAACAGGGTTAGGTCTATGATAATCCGACTCCCCCCATCTTTTTTGGTTTTTGTAAAGATGTTCGACACAAACTCAAGGGGTTCGTGTGTCGTTTTGCCAATCACCCCTTTTGCTGCTAGCCGTAAGATTTCAGCATGTCCCTCCTTTATCTCAGTCTGAGAGAGCGTAAAATTGCGCCGAGGTTCATGCTGTGTTGGGGGGAAGTTTACCATCAATAATGCTATGACATAACCGTGAACACTTTGTAGAATAAACGTGGCTGTGGTGATTGCACCCCAAGCACCACGAGATGCTCGCAACCGACCCCCGACTTGTGCGGGTAGAAGTGCTACTGCCTTAGAGGAAACAGACCCCCTTACCATCATGGTTAACGGCGGGTCTTGGCGTATGGCGTTTTGGGGGAATGTTGCGGTGGTGTCGTGGCGGTGGCCCCATCGTCTAATATGGGTGAACTCTAGTCGGTGGAGGTTTCATAAGGCCCACGGTCTTGGCTCCTCGTCGAGTTTTGTGACTTGCTTGGAGAGATCTTCCCCAAACAGCTGATGAGGTGGTGGAGTGGTGGAGAGACAGCACAACCCTGCAAATTACGGGTTGAGTGTCGGCCGGATGGAGCTCTTACGCAGGCAGTTAATTTTGAACTGCGCATTGCAGAGAAATTGCCAGGGCATCCTGCGGCTCGCTGGGCACATCATCCCCTTCGAGGGTGCAGGCAAATGCTGTAATGCCCGTCGATAGAAGTTTGAGGATGCATTGTAGGCGGACGTCCTGCATCTTGGTGGTAGTACTCAATTCCCCCAAATGTGAGCATTCCCCGTGGGCACACTTAAAGTGATGCAGTTGTCGGGCGGTTTGAATGCGTCCATGGTGTCAGTGACTACCTGACCCAGGGACTGGTGCGTGGTCAGGTAGTCAATGGTTCCCCAGTTTGGGGTGCATTCGCAGGCGGACAAGCCAACTTCCCCAGTCTCTGCAATTTCTCTGGGGCTTCTACCAGCGGACCACACCTCCATAAGATGCAGACTAGGGTCCGAAGGTAGGTTGTCGTGGGCTACTTCTCCTGCAGGCCCATACGACTCCCGCACGGACTTTCCGCTAGTCGGCCTTCGAGCGGACTGTGGCGGTCCACCTGCCTGGTAGGAAGGCAGTGGAGATGAGTCGGCGCCGGTACCTGGTACCTGGCTCCCCGAAGTCCGTGCAGGCTTACCTCCACTATCGCCCAATCTTCTGCGTGGAGGCGCATGGTCGGCAGCTGCCAGCTAAGCTTAACCGACCGTCTACTGCTGCCACCGGCGCCCTTGACCGCAGCCTGACGCGGTGTTATGCCAGCAGCACCTGCTCCTGCAGGGCTGCTCGACGCAGCAGTAGCTCTGCCAGCCTGCCCTACGGCAGATATCCCTGGCAGCTGTACGTGGCGTGCCGCGGCTGCGGGGCTCCCCTGTAGCGCAGCCGTTCCCCGGCCTGGCCCCCGTGGATCCACAGCAACACGGGGTGATGCCGCTGTCGGGGGGCGAGGCACTCTTCCACGTACCTGGTTTCTCCCTGCGCTTCCTGGGAACTGGGGGCACTGAGTCTGGGGCTGGCATTCCCAGCTCCCGTATGGACATTCAGTCGGGAGAGAAGTCGGGCGCTGGTGTAACTGAAGTCACATTTACCCCCGGCCGTCCGGATGCTGCCGGCGGGTCTTGCAGCTCCGGGGAAAGTGGCCGCTGGCATGTCGGTGACCCACGGCTCCTGGGAATTCTGCCTTCCGTTCCTACCATCCTGCAACCAACAAAAGGTTAGTATTCTTACCTTTGCCAGTCTTGTTGAAGGAGCTGGTGGAGAGAGCGCACTCCCCCCCCCCCCAGCTTGTCGATGCAAATTCACGTGACTCCGAAGTAAAATATAAGGTTACTCCTCAACCTCCTTCACTGTGTGGCAACTGAAAGAGCACATAATGCCCCTGTCCCACTTAGGAAACCAGAACAGAAGCCTCTGGAGACTTTGCGCCTCACCCAAGGTTTCCGTGCGGTTCCCGGAGGTTTTTATCAGTCTCCCTAATGGTCGAAAGTGGTTTCTGTTTATAAAATCGGTAATTTTTTAGTTGAAGCCTGTTGCGATGCTAGTTGAAGGTGGTTGCCGGAGGACAAAAACCTCCGGGAACCGCACGGAAACCTTGGGTGGGGCGCAAAGTCTACAGAGGTTTCCGTTCAGGTTTCCTAAGTGGGACAGGGGCATAATACTCCAAGTGCGGCCTTATTTATAAAGTGCGGTTTATAAATAATATCCCAGCTCTTATACAGTATTTAATGCCCTGACCTGTAAAGGCAAGCAAAGCATAAACCTGCTTCGCTTCCCTATGGATCACAAAGTCTCTCTGTTCATCTTGGAAGAGAATGTTCTTCAGTGCTCTAATGTAGAAATAAGGAGCTGCAGATGCTGACTTACACAAAAGAACACAAAATGCTGGAGAAACTCAACAGATGAAATAACATCTCTAGAGAAAATGGACAGGTGATGTATCAGGTCAGAGCCCTTCTTCAGACTGCAGAAACTCAGTGCATTTTTGTGGCATATTTGAGACACCTGTAACTACTGTTTCATATATATACATTGACAAATTACAAAACGATAGTAGCTTTTGGATGTTAAAAGAATCCCAGCGTATTTCATGAAAGTATAGTTAAACTAATATGTACATTAACCCATGGAAGGGCACAATGGGAAGAGGGCTGAACCAAAGCTTGGTCACAGAGGAGGCTCGGAAAATAGATTTCACCAAAGGAATTCCACAATGTGTAACATAATGTTGAAGGCACAGATGCCAACAATGACAACAGAGCCGGCCTTATGAGGTGCGGGGCCCAATTGGGAACAATTTTGGTGAGCCAAGGTCTGTAGAATCATATAAATATAAATAAAGTCTATTATAGACTTTATATCTCTAAGGTAGAATGGAAAGTAATCAAAATGTGCGCTTAAAAAGTGCATGCGGGTTAATGGACCAAACAGATCTACGCTACATTTTAATATAAAATTGCATACATGGAAGCCTACAAGTAGCAAACAAAATGTGTAGATCACCTCTGAAAAGTACATAGTTACAATATCACTTATTTTAGTGACTGTGAAATGAAAAAAACAAGTAATTTAATTAACTAGATCCTGGAAATCCATTGGCAAAAAACTAGTACAGGCATTACATTTTGGACTTCAGCCCCATCCTACGCTTTGGGCTTCTACCCCATCCTAACTTAGTTGTGTGTGTTAATTGTGTGTGTGTTAGTTGTCTGTGCATGATGTGTGTGTGTTAATCTGTGCGTTATGTGTGTGTGTGTGTGGGGGGGGGGGGGGGGGGGGGGGGGAGGAGAGAAGGGAGGGAGGGAGAGAAGTAGAGAAAGAAGGGAGGAAGGAGAAAAAGAAGGGAGGGAGGGAAGGAGAGAAGGGAGGGAGGGAAGGGAAGGAGAGAAGGGAGGGAGAAGGCCGGCGGCAGGAGCGGATGCCAGTGTCCGGGCGGACGGGTGTGAGCTGCGGCCGAGGTTTGTAAACGTTGCTCCAACCCCCGGCCTGGCCTTCCCTGTATTGTTCACCGCATTGCCCCGGGGAGAGAGAGAGGTGGAGCTGGGGCTGTGTGTGTGAAGCACGGCGACTGGAGGGGCGGGAGCGCTGCCCCGGGACCGTGAGGGAACGACCCACCTCCCCCTTCTCCATTCCCCCTCACACCCCCCTCCCCATCTACCCCTTTTTTCCCCCTCCACCCCTCTACTCTCTCTTCACCCCTCTCTCTCCCCCCTCCACCCAGGGTAGATCTACCCGAGCCGAGAGTAGATTACTCTAGCACGGGGTTCCCTTAGGCGCAGGGCCCAATTGGGAGCAATTGGTCCAATTGGCTTAAGGCCGGCCCTGAGTGGCAAACAAAGGGGAGGAAGGAGAACTCTGAATATAGTGAAGGATGAGAGGGAGGGCTTTTGGTATGGAGGTGATTGCAGAATTAAGAAAAAAACAAGGAATTAAACAAGAATTAAACAAATGACGCATAGAAACATAGAAACATGACTGTGACATTCCTGTAGTTCATAAAGGTGAATAAGTGGGACTTGCTGTTCCATAAAATACCAGCTGCAACTTTTCAATTCGTAATGTAAAGTCAGATATTTCAATGAGACTACTTCCTCTCTATCACAGTAACTGCGGAGTGTAGCAGAATCCTCATTTATCTGTAGAAGCTGTTACCACCCACTCCATAATTTACCTTGGTGAGGCAGGAATAGCTAAAAGAATTCAATAGACACTTGTTCATGCTTTGAGTTTTGCTGGGTCAACATACATAGCTAGTCAACTTTATTTTGCAATATCTTACATTCCTCTGTAAACCTGAATAAAACCCTCTCAGTTCAGTTTATTGCATAAAGAGTAAGCGCAAATATTTATATACTTTAAACACACGATACCACAAGAATATAGGAGCACGTGTAGGCCATTAGACCCTGCCCTGCCATGCAGTGTGATCATGGCTGATGTACACTCACTTCAACTCACTTTTATACCAGTTCTCCATAACCCTCAATTCATCAAATTTTATTTCGGAGTCACGTGAGTGACTTCGTGAAAAGGCCGTCAGGTAAGTCCACTAACCTTAACTTCCAACAGGATGGACACCAAAGGGAAACGGAAGGCGACACTCTCCAGGAGCCGCGGGGCATCAACTAGCCAGCGGCCTTTGTCACCAGAGCTGCGAGCAACACCGGCAGCATCGGGACGGTCGGGCGTAAGAGTGCGGATGTCGGGCGCTTCCGTTACACCAGCGCCTGACGTATCACCTGAATGGCTGACCGCACAGGAGCTGGATCCTCCCGACCCAGACTTCATGCCCCCATCCCCCAGGAAGCGGGGGAGCAGACAGGTATGTGGACAGGAGCCTCGCTCGTCGCCAGCGACCTCACCCCGAGTTGCAGTGGATCCACGGGGACCGGGCCGGGGAACAGCTGCACTACACGGGAGCCCAGCAGCCGCAACACGCCACGTACAGCCGCCGGGGATATCTGCCGTAGGGCAGTCTGGCAGGACTACTGCTGCGTCGAGCAGCCCTGCAGGAGCAGGTGCTGCCGGCATAACATCTCGTCAGGCTGCGGTCAAGGGCGTTGGTGGCAGCAGTAGACGGTCGGTTAGCTTAGCTCTGGCAACTGCCGACCATGCACCTCCACGCAGAACATTGGGCGACAGTGGAGGTAAGCCTGCACGGACTCCGGGGAGCCAGGTTCCGGGGGCCGGCGCCGATTCATCTCCACTGCCTTCCTACCAGGCAGGTGGGCCGCCACAGTCTGCTCGAAGGCCGACTAGCGGAGAGTCCGTGCGGGAGTCGTATGAGCCTACATGGGCGGTAGGCCACGACAACCTGCCTTCGGACCCTAGTCTGCATCTTACGGAGGTGTGGTCCGTTGGTGGAAGCCCCAGAGAATTTGCAGGGCCTGGGGAAGTCGGCTTGTCCGCTGCGAGTAGCGGGGACGGTTGCATTGAGCGGTTGGAGCTCTTGGTGGAGCAACTCCTCCAGCGGGACAGGGACCGGGATGAACAGGACTCTCGGGCCTCTACTAGCCACGCCAGGAGCCCACTCAGTCTCTCGTCTTTCCCAGCCAGGAGTGCCAGCAGTGGGCCGGCCGCTGCCTTCGAAGACGACCCGCGACTGCCGGAGACCGCAGAGCCAGAGCACGATGAGGACATGCTGGACGTGGTGGGCAAATTTGCCACGGCCACACACACTGGGGAACCCCTGCACCATAAACTGGCAGGCACCATTAATTACCTGACCATTCACCAGCTTCAGGGTCAGGTACTTAATGAGACCATGGATAAATTCAAACCACCTGAGAGCTGCATCAATCTCAGTGTTCCTACGGTTAATGCCCAGATCTGGAGACACTTGAGCACGACTTCTAAGATGCAGGACGTCCGTCTCCAGCGCATCCTGAAGCTCCTCTCGACGGGCATTACGGCGTATGCCAGGACCCTCGATGGCGACAATGTGTCCAGCGAGCAGCAGGATGCCCTGGCACTTCTATGCAACGCCCAGTTTGAAATCAACTGCCTGCGCAAGAGCTCCATACGGCCCACTCTCAACCCGAAATTTGCGGGGTTGTGCCGTCCCTCCACTGCTCCACCACCTCATCAACTGTTTCGAAAAGATCTCTCCAAGCAAGTCAAAGAACTCGATGAGGAGGCCAAAACTGTGGGCCTTATGCAACCTCCTCCGGCTAAACCCCACCCATATCACCGTCAACAACCACACACTACTTGGAAGCAGCGCCAGCCGGATAGGACGCCAAGGACCTATCCCCCTCCACTTCCCCAACCACAACGGCCTTTTTTAGGGCAAGGCCTGCAGCGGCCCGCATGGAAAATGCGGCCGCCATCCCGACAACCACCGCAACGTCCCCCCAAAATGCCATACGCCAGGACCCGCCGCTAACTATGGAGGTAAGGGGGTCTGGTTCCTCCCAGGCAGTAGCATTTCTTCCTGCACAAGTCGGGGGACGGTTGCGGGCATTTAGGGGAGCTTGGGATACTATCACCACTGACGCATTTATTCTACAAAGTGTTCAAGGTTATGTCATAGAATTCATTGATGGTCAACTTCCCCCTACCCAGCATGCACCTCACCGAAAATGTACACTCTCTCAAAATGAGATTGCGGCAGGACTGAGATAAAGGAGGGACATGCTGATATCCTACGGCTCGTAGCCAAAGGGGTGATTGGCAAAACAACGCACGAACACCTTGAGTTTGTGTCCAACATCTTCACAAAAACCAAAAAAGATGGGGGGTGTCGGATTATCATAGACCTAACCGAGTTGAACACTTTTGTACACTATACCCACTTTAAAATGGATACCTTCAAAACAGCTAAGCAGATGCTTTACCTGGGGTACTTTATGGCCTGCATCGATTTAAAAGATGCATACTATACAGTGCCCATCACTGAATCGCACAGAAAGTTTCTGAAATTTGTCTGGAAGGGACAGTTGTGGCAATACAAAGTATTACCTAATGGGCTCACCACAGCCCCCAGACTATTTACCAAATTTGTGAAACCTATATTGGCCCTCCTCCGACAACAAAATTATATCGTCATGGCGTATTTAGATGATATCCTTATTGTGGGTCAGACCCTCCAATTGGCTACACAGGCAGTTACAGCGACCAAATCTTTATTCGAGAAGCTAGGGTTTGTAACCCATCCAGACAAATCCAAACTGCACACCTCTCAAATTATGGATTACCTGGGTTTCACCCTTGACACAACCTTAATGATGATCACTATCCCAACCAACAAAGCTATCGCCATAAAAGAAGCGTGCCACAGCCTTGCTTGCGCCAGGGTTCCGACTATCCGGCAAACGGCAAAGGTGATTGGGAAGCTGGTAGCTACATTCTCAGCTGCGCAATTCGGCCTGTTACATTACCAAAATTTACAAAGAACAAAGATCGCAGCATTAAAAGCAAATGCTGGGCACTTTGATCGACCAATCCGGTTGTCACAACAGACTAGAGCTGAGCTACAATGGTGGATTGACATTAATAGTGAGTGTCACAGACACATTATTGTTAGCAATCCATCCGTCGTGCTACAGACTGACGCAAGCGCACAAGGCTGGGGTGCAACTGACATCATGTCCAGTTGTGGTGGCAGATGGGACTCTCACGAGTCTACCCTCCTCCAGTCACAAGGGATAAATTATCTGGATATATTAGGGGCTTTCCATGGACTACGGGCTTACTGTACTAACTTACGGGACTTACATGTCCGCCTCCAAATAGATAACACAACAGTGGTGGCTTATAGCAATCATATGGGTGGTATCAGGTCGTTACCTTGTGATGAATTGGCAAACACAATTTGGCACTGGTGCATCGAGAGAAATATTTGGATTACAGCGACCTATTTGCCAGGGAAGCTCAATACAGTGGCGGACACCAGGTCACGAGTGTTCAATGACAACATTGAGTGGATGTTGAACCCTCAAATTTTTGCTGACATTATAGCTCACTATGGGACACCAGATATTGACCTCTTTGCGTCCAGCTTCAACCATCAGATACCAACGTATGTGTCTTGGGAACCAGATTTTCTATCCATTGGGGGAAATGGTTTTGCTACGCATTTCCCCCATTTTGCCTCATCATTCAGGTATTGCTGAAAATTAAACTGGATTCTGCAACTGGCATATTGATCATTCCCGACTGGCCTACACAGCCATGGTACCCGATGGTCCTCAAAATCTTGAAACATCCATGGCTTCTGATTGGTAAACACCCCAAACTAATTACTAACCCCATGCCATGGTCACCTAAACATGTTGGCCTGCAGGTTCTAAAAAAAAACGCTCGTCAAGGCCGGCATCTCACCACGAGCCATGGAACTCATCTCAGCATCATGCTGAGTATCAACCAGGAGGCAGTACCTCACACAGATCAGGAAGTGGGAGGCATACTGCTCCCGTACCAACACGACTTCCAACTCGGCAACAATCCCTGATGTCCTGGAATTCCTAGCGGGCCTTCATTTCGATGCTGGCCTTAGCTACAGTGCCATCAACAGCGCCAGAAGTGCACTGTCCTCATACCTGGACATAGGTATAGGCTCCAACCACCTGGTGTCTAATTCATGAGGGAAGTTTTTAACACCAACCCTCCATGGCCCAGATACAACTTCACCTGGGACGTAGGGATCGTTCTGACCCTACTGAGGAGCTGTTCTCCTATGACCAAGTTACCACTCAAACAGCTCACCCTCAAAGTGGTGATGCTGATGGCACTGACTACAGCTCAACGAGTCCAGGCATTACAAAAGCTGCGGCTGGATAGCATGGTCTCCACCCCTACACAGGTGACTTTCTTTGTCCAGGACCTGTTGAAGCAGCACAGACCTGGGGCTCATGGGCTGCAGTTGGAGTTTCGGGCGTACCCCACTCATGCCACCCTCTGCAGTCACCTATCTCCACCTCTACATCCGCATTACACGAACCATCAGGAAGATGGAGCAGGGGCTCCTCATCAGCCACAAACCTCTGCATCACCGGATGACTGTGCAGACTATCGCCAGGTGGCTCAGGGCGGTGTTGGGTGCAGCAGGAGTCGCTACTAACATTTTTAAATCTCACTCTACGAGGGCTGCATCCACATCAGCGGCGAGGGCCATGGAGGTGCCCATGGACCACATCCTCGCCACCGCGGGCTGGGCTAGTGAAGGAACCTTCCAAAGGTTCTACAACAAACCACTGGTCGCCCCCGCAACATTCGCAGAAGCCGTGCTGGGAGCCGCTCAGTGAATGTTTGTCCCCAGGTTCGGGGTTATTTGTTTATTATTATTTGTGCAATAAATATGCATTATTTTTCAGCCTGTTCCGACTGAACCGCATTAACAGCCTTCCTCCATCAGGATTGCGGCAGTGTGATAGCATGGACGTTGTCCAGGGCGTGAAATCACAGAGCTTTGAAATCTTCACGAAGTCACTCACGTGACTCCGAAATAAAACAATAAGATTAAACGAGAACTGACCAAGTTCGAAGGTTGATCTTTATTTTATGAGGAGTCGCAGTGAGGGATTTCGTGCCCTCCACTCTCACCCTCTATCATAAGGTCAACTGGTATGTTCTACGTTCTTAATCTTACTATTTTCAGTCATGGAGCGTTCTGTGATTCCACACCGCTGCTTTGAAGGATGTCGCGCATGCGTGCTGGCGGGATCTTCACAAAATCCCTCACCGCAACTCCTCATAAAATAAAGATTAACCTTCGAACTTGGTAAGTTCTCGTTTAGTCTTACTATTAAAACTTAAAATCTCTCTTCAATTTAAACATTAGTTTGCAACAGCATTTCGATTGATAATTACCAATACCATGCTGGGAGACCATAGGTTACAGTTACTCAGATAGTTCAGAGCACAGAGTACATTATGTTGCAAACATAGAACAAACCACTTGTATTTATTTTTCAGACTGGTGGGGGGGGGCGGGGGGGGGGGGGGGGGGGGAGTTTCTCCAGTATTTTTGTCTACCTTCGATTTTCCAGCATCTGCAGTTCCTTCTTAAACACTTGTATTTATTTTGTGATTTAAAACAATGTAAAACATTCCACATGCTATATTAAAACTCAATATAGAGACACATGAAGAGATATTAATGTAGATGACCAAAATATATTTAATCACACAAAACATAGTAAATAGAACAGTACAGCACAGGTACAGGCCATTTGGCCCACAATGTCCATGAAAAAGAGTCTTGAAGGAGGAACAGGAGGCAGAGAGAGAGAGATTTGGGGCAAGGATTCAAGAATGTATGGCTCAGGAAGTGGAAGGTGAAGCTGGTTATAACCTGGTTGGCACAATGGACCAGGATTGGAGGGATACCAGAAAGGTGGGGGGTTATAGTGCTGGAGGAAGCTGTGGAGATAGAAAGGGTTGCAGTCAGGACGGCATTTAAAGGAGAGAACTGTAAACACCAAAGTAAACACTGAATCGTTACACAGCAGGGAGCTAACGTGCACACGGGATGACAGGTGAACAAAGTTCAGAGCAAGTGTTAAAGAAGGAACTGCAGATGCTGGAGAATCGATGGTAAACAAAAGGCTGGAGAAACTCAGCGGATGCAGCAGCATCTAAGGAGCGAAGGAGATAGGCGACGTTTCGGGTCGAGACCCGTTTCGTCTCGACCCGAAACGTCGCCCATCTCCTTCGCTCCTTAGATGCTGCTGCACCCGCTGAGTTTCTCCAGCCTTTTGTGTACCCAAAGGTCAGAGCAAGTTAGCAGCAGAATTATCAAATAATCATATAAATTAGAAGTAAATAAGATGATGCTGTCGCTCTTCTACAATCGAATAGTGGGATTAAGTTGGCATTTGGGTTCAACGGGAATTCTTTGCACTCACCCGAAGTCGCTTTATAAGTCGCTCGGGAGGGGGCGGTTTGGCCTGGAGTCTGTATTCCTGAAATATATCATTTCTCGATTTACTGCGGGCATGTCCGTGAAATCCAGTCGGAAACTAGAGAGAAGGAATAGGATCAATGAATACAGATAAAGGCCGAGCGGGACTTTCTCGTGCATTATGCAATCGATGTTTCATGAACTTCCAAAAGTAGCTTTCTTACCCAAGATCCAGTGATGGCCCCAGCCATAGCGGCTGGTAAGCTCTCTTTATCTGTGAATGGGTTTCCTTGGAACCGGTGTTGAGCTTATGTTGATGTCTTCCCCCAGTTGTTTACTCCGTTGCTACACTACACACTTGGGAGGCGTGCACAATTGGATATGTTTATAAAATATAAACCACACTATCCACCTACAAACATTGTGCTCAATGTTGAACGGTGACCTGATAGTTGAGCACGAATAAAGCCGTGATTCTCAATTGGCCGCCCTAAACCAAACATTAGGAGTAAAATAACCCCAAAGGGACAGAAGGCACAAAAAAATGGACGTGGAGACACAAGTGCAGGTGCTGAATCCTGAGCAACCTCCCCCCCCCCCCCCCAAATGCTGGAGGAACTCAGGAAATAAGAATATGTTTTCATTTTATCGTTATCAAACAAAGGAAGAGTAAAGAATAGATTGGGGGATAAAAAAAATAAAACATCCTACATAGGAATGCGCAATGGCGACACATAATTTAAAATAAACAGAAATTAAGTCCGAAGGAGAGACATTCATACCAACGATCCTATAGCGCTATAGGATCTTTGATTCATGCAGTATAGAAAAGAAAGCGAGAGCAAAGTGTTGCAGAGTGCAATTTTGCATTTTCTGCATCCGCCACTCCAGGCTTTAAAATGTCACCTTAATTTAAACTAAAGTCAGATTGAATTAACAATCTGTTGCTTCTAATCAGAGCAGACGGTGGTATCAGGCACTGCATTTCCCTCACAAGTCAAATTCTATTTTTACGGTTCATCTTAAAACTGCACTGAATGATGGAAGGCAGGGCATGTCCGGACCTTTGGACAGGAACCGACATAGGCACTCGGAGGAACAAGATAGCATGTATTGGAATCTGGAGACATAAAAAGTCACAAAAAAATGTAGCACGTCCTTACATAAAGAGAGGAATAATGTATGAAAGCATCTGTATCGGTTAATCTCGAGAAATACCCGAAAACTCGTGTGTTTTCTAATACTGTTCTGCCTCAGGTCAAAGGTCTGAGCAAAAGCTGAGTTTGTGGGCAAAGAGCCTTCCATGATCCTTGTTTGTGTGTGTCTATATTCGCAATATCTTCTTGCAAAGCTCTTAAACTTGCTGGACCAGAGAGGAAGGGGGAGTAATGGAGGGATATGGATCATGTGCAGGCAGAATAAATTAATTCGAACTACATAGACCTGGGGACATTATTTTTATCTTCGCATTATTGTTCGTTCTGATTTTATTGTATGTTATATGTAACTGTCAGTTATACCGCTCCGGGAAGGCTATTCTAACTTGAAAATCGATTTCTTAAACAGAACACAATTTCGGTTCAAAAGAACAAACATGAAATAACAATCATAAACGATTACGTCCTTCCTCCCATTATACAGTTTTGTTGATGCAAGACGATATTTAATTTTACCTTCCATCACCGCCACGATCATTCTGTCTCCCTTCAGATGAAAAGTACCATTATACATGTTGTTCCAACAATAATTTTAAATCCACAGAATATGTACATGGAATTGGAAAAGATCACTGGGGATAATCTCTCGGATTAAGTAATTCGTGAAGCATGCATGCAGAATTATTTAGTGCAGATTGACGGAGATGTTATGAACATTTTAATGAAAAACAACGTAGTGTTTGCAAAGGGGGCAAAGGAGAAAGTGACAGGTTTCGCGGTGGCGCAGCGGTAGAGTTGCAGCGTTACAGCGCCAGAGACCCGGGTTCGATCCTGACTACGGGTGCTGTCTGTATGGAGTTTGTACTGTGACCGTGTGGTTTTTCTCCTGGATCCTCATCACACTCCAAAGACGTACAGGTTTGCAGGTTAATTGACTTCCGTAAAGATTGTAAATTGTCCCTAGTGTCAGGGCATAATTTACACTGAGTCCGTACCGACCAGCGAGTTAGTACACTAACACTGAAATGTTAGGGTTTTAAAGCGTTAGTTAGTGTACTAGCTAACACTGTTAGTATTTTAGTACTAACTAACATAGAATTGTTAATGTTTTAGTGTTAGTCAGTGTACCAACCGTGGTTAGTCTCCAGGGATCATTGGTCGGCATGGACTCATGGGCCGAAGGGCGCTGCATCTCTAAACTACACTAAACTTGGGGAGATATACATATCTCACACACTGGGTAGATCGATAACGATTGAAATGGTTACTGCAACTCAGCCGGACGGGAATCTCTCGGATTAAATATTTCGTGAGGCGTGCATGCAAAAGTATTCAGTGCAGGTTGACGGAGACGTTGTGAAAAGCTTTGAACAAAAAAACAAAACAACGTAGTGCTTGCACAGGTGGCAGAGTAGGCAATGCGAGCTTTCTGTGTGGACATTTGGGGAGACACACACTGGCCATTGTCGTTCACGGGAGCGCGGTTCCATCCTCGAGCTCGCCTCGCCGCCGCGTTTCCCGCCTTCCAGCAGCCGGGGCTTCAATCACCAGGGCGTCGTCCACCGGGATGCGGAGCGGTAGGGGCAGTAAAACATGACAGGATTTCACAATATATTTACATTTTGAACCGAAATGGCACTTTAGAAGGGTAGGGGCGCAGGTAGGAGGGTAAATGGCCTGCGAGTGTGGGGATTACCTCAGGGTTCCCTCCATCTTATTTCCCAGGAAGGAGAGCGCGAACGACATCTGTTCAGTTCAGTTTATTGTCACGTATACCGAGGCACATTGAAAAGCTTTTTTTTTGGTTTGCTATCCGGTCAACAGAAAGACCATACAATCAGCGCGAACCGAGACCATTCCTCTGGAGACCACGCTAGTGTGGTGTGAGCCCTGTCGTCTCGGCCAAAGGACACTACCACGGCGGGAAAATGGGTGCAAAGTTACCGAGCAATCCCCGGGATGGTGGGAGAGCGGCTTCTAATTCATCCAAGCAGGAGGTGACAGCAACCCGGCGACCTGTCAGCTTCACAGGGCAGGCGCTGCCAGGGTCTTGCCATTGCCGGCACTAACCATGTGGGCGCTGAGCGGCTGCATCACTTTAGTTTGGTTTATTATTGTCACGTGTAGCGAGGTACAGTGAAAAGCTTTCAGTTGCCTGAAAGACTACATGATTACAACCAAGCCGTCTACACTGTACAGATACTGGATAAGGGAATAAGGTTTAACGCAAGATAAAGTCTAGTACAGTCCGATTAAGGATAGTAAGTGTCAGGTCGATGATAGATCAGGACAACTCTCTTGTTGGTGATTGTTGTGTGGTAAATGAAACTTTCACTACTTGTAATTTACTTAACTTTATTTAAGCTTTAAGCAACTTATTTCTTTAATACATTACTCAGAAACGTCTGGCAAACATGGCTGATTCCGCAGGCCTTTCCCGCCTGAAATACTTTGCACATGCGCACACTCCGGGAATGTCCTGCGCATGCGCACTCTCTAGAAGAACCCCGCACATGCGCCCACTGCATTCTCCCCTCCTATTTATAAGTTGAGATGGTCAGGAGGTTTAATACATCTTGATGACCGTCACAGAACTGGAGCTTCAGGAGGTAATGGCGTTTCAATAGCTGGTGGTAGATATATTGCTTGGTCATCAACTTCACTCATATTGTTATTTAGATTTACAATTTTAGAATTTCTTATAGAAGTTTCCATAGGGGATGCTGGAAGTGTTGGAGGAAGTTCTCGATTAGTGTTATCAAAAAGTGATGGAGCTGATGGAGAAGACGGACATGGTGCAAGGTCACGAAGTGAGACAGTTTACTGGCGTCCATCTGATACTTGATAGTTGCATAAGATGGGTTGACATCAGTCAGTTCAACTTCATCAACAAAAGGCTCGTTCTTATTTGATCGGACATAACGACGAAGCAGCACGGTCCCAGGACTAGTCAACCATGATGGCAGAGAAGTACCACTAGAAGAACGCCGTTTGAAGTTAAAGAACCGCTCATGTGGAGTAGTATTGGTAGCAGTTGACAGTAGAGATCTGATGGAGTGTAATGCATCTGGTAGACACATTCCCAATGCTGATCTGGTATGTCAGTTGACTTTAAAGCCAGTTTCACTGCTTTCCAAATGATTCCGTTATACCTCTCAACCTGACCATTTCTAATAGGATGATATGGTGTTGTTTTACTTGTTGCAATTCCTCTCTTAGAAAGGTAGTCCTTTAAATCTTTCGACATGAATGAGGTGCCCCTATCAGAATGTATGTAACATGGAAATCCACAGAAAGAAAACAGTTGATCTAAACATTTGATAACCATAGCAGCTGACATATTTGGACAAGGAAAAGCAAATGGGAACCTCGAATATTCGTCAACTAAGGTAAGTATATAAACATTTCGAGAGGAGGATGGTAAAGGCCCTTTGAAGTCAATACTCAAACGTTCCATAGGTTGAGTAGCTTTGATCAATCTTCCTTCTTCAGGACGGAAGAACCTTGGTTTTAATTCAGCACAGATTCTACATGAAGCACACGTCATCTTCACATCTTCTGTAGAGAAAGGTAAGTTTTTGGAACGAACATAGTGTAACAAACGAGTGACTCCAGGATGACCTTTCCTTGGTCTTTTCCTGCAATAGTTATATTATCAAGATAAGGGAAAGTATCTTTAAGGTTTTCCTGTTCAACAAGTTTGTCCATCTCTCTCTGAAAAACAGCCACGCCATTAGTTACACCAAAAGGAACTCTGCAGTAGTGATATAATTTCCCATTTGCTTCAAACGCGGTGTATGTCTTCTCTGATTCCTTCAAAGAAATTTGGTAGTAAGCACTTTTTAAGTAAAAAGTAGAGAATATCTTATACTTAGCTAATGTATTGATAATCTCTTCTATTCGAGGTAGTGGATATGCATCAAGGTCCGTGAACTGCTTTATAGTTTGAGAGTAATCAATGCTTTTCCAATGTCTCTCCAAGAGGTCCTTAACCACGACAACTTGTGCCCTCCAAGGGGAAGAGCTGGGTTCTATGATACCTTCTTGTAAAAGATTAGTTACTTCTGTGTTGATAAAGTTCCTATCATCTTTACTAAATTGTCTTGATTCTGTAGCATTTGGCTTGCACTTGGAGGATAAATTAGTGAATAACGAAGGACATTCAACAGATGCAGCAGAAACACCACACAATACTGGTGGCTTTGACAATACAAGGTCAGGCACATTTTCTTCATACATTATTTGAAGTGATTTGTGCAGTTTCTGGAAATCCTGACCTAGAATTATATCGCTACACAAATTTTTCTAAATACCTAGACATACAGATTTATAGCTAGTTTTGTTCAGAATAAAGTCTACAATACAAGATCCTATAATTTGAGTGTTGAGAGTTGTCAGAGCCATCGAGATTTCCTTATTTGAAGGAATTATGGTTAGATTTAGTCGAGACACACCTTGTTCACTTATAAAACTTTCTGAACTGCCAGAAACAAGTAATACATTAAGTGTTAAAGAAGAAACTGCAGATGCTGGAGAATTGAGGGTTACACAAAAAGCTGGAGAAACTCAGCGGGTGCAGCAGCATCTAAGGAGCGAAGGAGATAAGCGACGTTTCGGGTCGAGACCCTTCTTCAGATTATGGCCATTAATGGATACCATTGTAGCTGCGTGAGACAAGCTCTGAGGAAATGCAGCTGTAATTGTACATAAAGAAGGCATATACATGGCAGCAGTCACAATTTTTGTAATTGCTTTGGACTTGCATAATCTAGAATCATGTCCCTTCTTGCCACAACTATTACAAGTTGCCTCTCAAGCAGGGCATATCTCTCTCTTATGAATATTATCCCCGCAAAAATAACAGTTCCTTTTTGAATAATTATATGCAGCAGCAAGGGCCCCTTTATCATTAGAAATTGTTTCGGTTTTCTCCATATTTGTACTTGGGTGAAATTTGTTTGTAGTAGTTGCAGCAGAATACACATTAGATGAGCCATAAGCATCTGAATTTTTCTGAGCCAAGTCCAAAGAGTAAGCTTCATTGTAAGCTGACTGTAAATCCAAGGTTTTGTGTTCTAATAGTCTCTGTCGTATTAAAGGCGATGCCAAACCATTGATAAAAGAGTCTCGAATAACTTCCTGTCGATATTGATCAGCCGTAACTGCTTTGAAGGCACACTTTACTAAGTCTTTGAAGTTCTTGTAAAAATTCATCAAGTGACTCACCAGGTTTTTGTTTCCGAGTAGCAAGGAAGTGTCGAGCGAATATCATGTTGGGTGTCTTAACGAAGAGTCTGCTTAGTACATCAATAGCAGAATCATAAGTTGTACATTCCTCTATGTACTCGTATACATCAGAAGAGACAAAGCTTATTAATGTCTTAAGCCTGTCTGATGCATCGTTGCCACACTCCTCAAATAAGTTATTTAGTATATGAAGCCAGTGCTTCCAATTCTTTGCAGCAGCAGGTGAGTTGGGATCCAGATCCAAGCGTTGGGGTTTCAATAGTTTCTCCATCCCAAGTCAGACTGTTTGACTTGTAAGATACATTGCTTAAATCGTTGTGAGGTAAATGCAAAATTTCACTACTTGTAATTTACTTAACTTTATTTAAGCTTTAAGCAACTTATTTCTTTAATACATTACTCAGAAACGTCTGGCAAACATGGCTGATTCCGCAGGCCTTTCCCGCCCGAAATACTATGCACATGCGCACACTCTGGGAATGTCCTGCGCATGCGCACTCTCTAGAAGAACCCCGCACATGCGCACATGCGCCCACTTCAGTGATAGTATGGTTTGTTGCTTGATAACATCTATGAAAAACTGTGCCTGAATCTGGAGGTATGCATTGTCACACTTCTGTACTTCTTGCCTGATGGGAGAGGAGAGAAGAGGGCTTGACCTGGATGAGACTCGTCTTTGTTTATGCTGGTGGCCTTGCCGAGGCAGCGTGAAGTGTAGAGGAGTCGATGGAAGGGAGGTTGGTCTGCATGATGGTCTGGTCTATGTACACAACTCTATAATTCCTTGCAGCCTTGGATGGAGCTATTTCCAAATCATGCAATGATGGATCCCAATAAAAGGCTTTCTATCGAGTATCTGTAAAGGTTGTTGGACTTGCTGAACTTCCAAAGCCTTCTAAGTAGAGGCTTTAGTATGCTTTCCCCGCACCGTTTTGGGTGGTTCTGTGCCACAGAGAACATCAGTACAGCAACCCCAAACCTAGGCAGGTGCATTTTACAAAATATATTGTTGTAGAAACTTGTGAGTATTCATTGCTGGCCTAAGAGTGCATTAAGGGCCTGTCCCACTTTCACAACCTAATTCACGACCTCTGCCGAGTTTGCCCATGTCTCATACTCACAGCATGGTCATCACGAGGTATTAGGAGGCCCTAGGAGGTCGTAGGTAGGTCGTAGCAGGCCATGATGCTAGTCGTAGGTACTTGTGGCATCAAGTAGGTCGGGGCGTTTTTTCCAGCATGATGAAAAATGTTCATGAGTAAAAGATGTCATGAATTAGGTCGTGAAAGTGGGACAGGCTCTTTAGCAATCAGTGTTCTGCATGCTGACCAAGATGCCGTTCGAAGCTAGTCCCATTTGTCCATGTTTGAACCAATCCCTTGAACCTTTCCTATCTAAATACTTATCTATATTTTAAATCTTGTTATTGTACCTGCCTCAACCACTTTATCTGGCAGCTTATTTCACGTATGTACCACCTTCTGTGTGAAAAAGTTACCTCCCAGATTCTTATTAAAGCTTTCCTCTCGCATCTTAAACGTATGCCTTCTAATTCTTGAATATCCAAACCTGGAAAAGACTCGGTGCAGCCATCCTATCTATTCCCATCATGACTATCCACTAGAAGATCACTCTTCAGTCTCCTACATTACAACTAATAAAATCCTAACTACTCCATATATCTCAGGCCATTGAGTCCTGGCAACATACACATAAATCCTTTCTGTTCTGTTTCCTGCTCAATGCATTTTTTGCGTAGCAAGGTGACAAAAACTGAATCCAAAAGGAACAATTGCAGTAGTTTGGAGCCAATTCTTTTGAATGTTTGGATATAGGAAATGCAATCTTATTTACTAACATTAAGAGATCGATAAATATTAGTCACCACCAAACACCCATAGTTGGACATTAAACATCTTTTTGTATCTCCACATTCCCATCAATGGACCCCAAATTTATATCACTAATCTACACACCAGGGACAACTAGCAATGGCCAATTAACCTACTTAGCTGAGATTTTAGGATAGAGGGAGGAGCGGGGGGGGGGGGAACCGCATACTGTGAAAACCGCATTGTCACAGGGCGAGGCTGGCCAATGTCCAAATGTGCCGGTTTTAACCGGTCAATCGACACGGCCTCTGGCTGCCCCCCCCCCATGTCCAAAACAAAGGTTGTCTGTCCGTGCCCAGCACCCGGAACAGACCTTCATACGGCCTCTGGAGCGGCGTCCGGTGGGCGTCATGGCACAGGAAAACATAGGGGCAGTCTCGGAGGGCCGATGGCACGTGCGGGCGGAATGTCCAATGGCGGGACATCAGCATCGCCAACTCGCTCACAAAGGCGTTGGAGGGTGGATGAGGGCAGTCCCTGCTGGCCTGGCGACAACGGCACGAGCTCCCCGATCACCGTGAGCGGCGACCCGTAAACGAGCTCTGCTGAAGATGAGGTCAAGTCCTCCTTTTTTTTTTAACAAAATGCTTTTATTCAGAACAAACAAATACAAAGCAGTAACACGATCAGAGAATGCCTATATTGGCATTTTACAAAGAAAGTTCTCAAATTAAAATATTAACATTTTTGTCAATAATACATTCAACCTTCTGCGGTGACCGCGTGCTCCCTCTCTAGGGACACGCGGGCACGGACGTAACCCCGGAAAAGGGGCAGGCAGCTGACTGCTGTGCGGCCGTCGACTGCCCGCTGCCTGGACCCGCGAATGGCCATCTTGGCCAGGCCCATAAGCAGACCGACAGGGAGTCCCCCTCCTCCCTCCCGACCCTCCCCCCTCTGTACCGGGTGCCCAAAAATCAATAGCGTCGGCCGAAAGTGGAGCCAAAACTTGAGGAGCCAAGTCCTCCTTAGGTGCAGTTCATTTGCCTAGCAAGACCCACGCAGTGCGTCCATCCAGTTTGGACCGGTGAGTCGAGCATTCAGCGCTGCCTTGAGTTGCCGGTGGAACCTCTTCACCAGGCCGTTTGCCTGCGGGTGATAGGCTGTGGTGTGATGCAGCCGCACACCCAACAGGTGAGCCATGGCCGACCACAGCTCAGAGGTGAACTCTGGCCCCCGGTCCAAGGAAATATCCACCGCCACCCCAAAGCGAGCAATCTAGTGCGCGGACAACGCGCGAGCGCACGTAGCTGTCAAAGTATTGGCGAGCAGTATGGCCTCCGGCCACCGCTCGTAGTGGTCCACCACCGTGAGGAGATGGGTGATGCCCCGGGACGGCGGGAGAGGCCCAACAATGTTCACGTGGAGGTGGTCCACGTGGAGATGGCCGGCGTGGTAGACCAAACTCCTGGGGGGGGCGCCCGGACGTGGCGCTGGATTTTTGCCATCTGGCACGGAATGCAGGTGCGGGCCCAGTGCTTGCGCAGACCGTGCCACATGAACCGAACAACCACAAGTGTCGTCGTCGCCCGGATGGATGTGTGATCCAGCCCATGGAAACCCTCCGGCGCCAGGCGGCAGGGACGATGTGGCGTGGCTGACCGGATGACACATCGCAAAGTATTGTTGCTCCTTCAGGGCCGAGAGGGACATCCTCAAGGCGAAGGCCGGACATCTCACTGTCCGTGAACTGAGCCACTGCCAGTGCAGAATAGTCAATGCTGGGCGCCACCTCGAAAACGGCATCGACGACGGGTCAGAACATCCCGTCGGCCATCTGGTTCTCCTTCCCCTCGATGAAGCGGATGGAGGTAGTGTACTCCGAGATGTACACCAACTGCCGCTGCTGCCGTGGGGACCAGGGTGAAAGTGAGCGGCTTGTGGTCCATGTAAGCGGTGAATGGACGGCCCTCCAGGAAGTAGCGGAAGTGGTGCACCGCCAGGTACAGAGGCAGGAGCTCGCAGTCAAATGCGCTGTACTTCCTCTGGGCGGTGTTGAGGTGTTGGCTGAAGAAGGCGAGGGGCCGCCAACCGCCGTCAGTTGTTCCAGCAGGGCACCAAATGCCGACTCCAAGGCGTCCACCGTAAGGGCGGTCGGGGCATCCTCCCATGGGTGAACCAGCAGTGCAGCCCGAGCAAGGGCCTCCTTCGCGCCGTCAAATGCCGCCAGTGCCTCGTCGGTCCATTCAACGTCCTTACGCCTACTCGGCAGAAGATGATACAGCGGCAGAATGATGTGGGCCGTGGATGGCACAAAACGGTGATAAAAGGCCACCATACCGACGAACTCCTGCAGGCCGCGCACAGTGTATGGATTGGAAACCGGTGGAAACCTGTCCGGCAGGAGAACCGCGCCTTGTGAAGTCACGAGGTGGCCGAGGAAGTTGATGGTGATCATCCCAAAGTGGCACTTCGCAAGGTTCACAGCCAAACCATGCTCACTGAGCCGCTGACAGAGCTGCCGGTGATGGGCACAGTGCTCCTGCCGCGAGAGACTGGCCACCAAGATGTCGTTGAGGTAGACGAACGAAAACTCGAGACTGCGACACACCCCATCCATTAACCTTTGAAATGCCTGCGCGGCATTCTTAAGGCCGAAAGGCATCTGCACAAACTCGTACAATCCAAACGGCGTAATGATTGTCGTCTTGGGCACATCCTCTGGGTGGACTGGGATCTGGTTATAGCCCCGCACAAAATCCACTTTTGAGAAGATAGTAGCCCCGGTCAAATGGGCGTTGAAGTCCTGGATGTGGGGCACGGGGTGTTGGTCTGCGGCGGTAGCGGCATTCAGCCGCCGATAATCCCCGCCAGCCCTCGCTTGCCTTGGGGACCATGTGGAGCGGGGACATCCATGGGCTGTCCGAAGGGCAGACGATCCCCAAGGTCTCCATCATGCGGAATTCCTGCCATGCCAGACGTAGCTTATCAGACAGCAGTCGGTGTGCTCATGCATGGAGGGGTGGGCCGGTAGTTGATATGAAATGCACCACCCCGTGCTGAGGGGTCGATGACCGGAACTGTGGGGTCAGGATGTCCGGGAATACGGCCAAGACCTGAGCAAACCAGGAATCAACGGACGACAGGGGACGTGCAATTGGCTCATCCAGACGCAGCGCGATTGGCTCCATCATGGCGGTGTGGACCAAGCGCTGCCAACTGACGTCCACCAGGAGGAAGTGAGACCGGAGGAAGTCGGCACCGAGCAACGGCTGGGAGACATCGGCGATGGTAAACTGCCATGACAAATGACAGTAGCCAAAAACGATCGGGACCGTACAAACCCCTTACGTACGTGTAAATGATATGTGTATACACCTTTAATTGATAGTGACGATGTCCATGCTAACCATCCCCCCCACCAGTTAGTATAATTGTAACCCACACGCCCCTAGCTCTCTCTCTAGTGATCGTGACAGACCACGTACAGCTAGGGCTATATATGATGTATGATTAATAAAGTAGTGAAGACCTTAAGGTGTCTGTCTACCTTCTCTACATGGCGTCAGAAGTGCTTCTTTCTGCGTCTCCAGTCTATCGCGTTTTATTTTCTTAGTCCCAGTACCCCCTCCCTGTGCCGTGATGGCTTCTGCCTGTCGTAAACCTGACATCCTAGTCTTTGATGCAGACATCACTCATCGCTGGAGTGTGTTCCGACGTGACTTTGAGCATTATGTTACCATCGCCCACCCTTCTGTGGCCCCCGCTGTCAAGGCTTCCCTGCTGCTTAATCTAGCTGGTCCCGAAGCGCTCGAGCGTTCGGAGTCGTTCATCTATGGACAGGGTGAGAGTATCCAGGACCCGGTATGTCTGCTTGCTAAATTTACGGCGATGTGTGACCTTCCCACTAACCACATCTTAGAGCATTTCAAACTGTTCTCCAGACGCCAAAACCCTGGGGAATCTATTGACAATTTTGTGGCCGCGCTGCGCCAACTGGCTCGCCGATGTGACCTGCATGTTCTGACCCCTGATACTTTGACCCGTGACATCTTGGTCTTTGGTCTACGGGATGATAAGCTGCACTCTGAGCGGCTGCGTAAGCCTGATCTGACATTTGATGAGGCGTTGCATGCCTCTCGTTTAGCTGAGACTGTCTCCTCCGCTGTACCTGACCCTGTGGACCACGCAGCCAGTCTCGCTGGTACAATGCTCCCTGGCCACTGCAAGGCTTCAGACCACCTCAACGATGTCCAAATTGTAACTTTGTTTCACACTGTTCTAATGCGTGCCCGGCGTTGGGGAAAACCTGTAATTTCTGCAACAAGCCCAACCACTTCTCGGCAGCATGCCGTTCCCGTGATAACCCTGTACAGCCACAGCAGAAACCGTCTCGCTACCTGACACGTGATGATACAGCGTCTGGTTCCCATCTCCAGCACGATGATCTCCCCCCCGTCTGACCCTGACTCTTCTCAGAGCGAGCTGAGTGTGTTTTCCTTGCGAGGTGCAGCTGCTCTGATAACGGACCCGACCGTCCGAGTCACGGTGAATGGCATGGCCTTCTCTGCTAAGGTGGATACGGGGGCTGCTGCTAATGTTATGTCAACAAGCCTGTTCAGGAAGATAAGAAATAATGAGCCTATTTCCACAGACAGTGCTGTTTTTCTTGCCTATGGGGGTGGCGTACTTGTTCCTGTGGGGAGGGCCACTCTCCACTGCAAGGTGCTGAAGACCTCTCGGCCCTCTCTTTCTTCCTGCTCGACGGTAAATGTGACCCCCTGCTCGGCGTGGAGGCCTGCCAGGACCTCGGATTGGTGAGCTTCCACAGTGATGTCCACCTGGTAGAGGCACCCCTGAACCCGCTGGCCGAATTCCCAGACCGGTTTGACTCGAAGCTGGGGAAGTTGCCCTGCAGCTACAAGATTGCCCTCAATCCCGACATCACGCCGGTCATCCGTCCCCTGCACCATGTGTCCTTTGCCATGAGGGGCAAGGTCGAGCCTGCTCTTCGCGTGATGGTGGCCACGGGCATCCTGAAGCCAGTAACGGACTCCACCCGGTGGGTTTCTACTATGGTTGTCGCTGCGAAGAAAGACAAGCAAAATACGGATCTGCATCAACCATAAGGACTTGAACTTGGCCATCAGGCGCCCGCACTATCCCAAGCGGACGGTGGAGGATGTTGCTGCAAAGGTCGGCACTGCCACCGTGTTCTCGGTTCTGGATGCTAAGAGTTCCTTCTGGCAGATACCTCTAGACGAGCGATCCTCGCTCCTGACGACCTTCAGCATGCCCTTCGGCAGGTATCGCTTCCTCCGCATGCCGTTTGGGATCAACTCTGCCAGCGAGGTGTTCCAAAGGACCATGGAACAACTGTTTGCTGGACTTCCGTGTGCCATCATTGTCGACGACATCCTGGTTTATGGGAAGAATGTCGCTGAGCACGACCACCACCTTCGCCAGGTGCTGCAGCGGGCCCGGGAGGTCAACCTGAAGCTCAACCCGAAGAAGTGCCGATTCCGGGTCCCTGAGGTCACCTACGTGGGGCATGTCTTCACTGCATCGGGGCTGAAACCCGACCCGCAGAAGATGACCGCAATATCCGAGATGCCTGCACCTGCGGACGTGCCTGGCCTACAGCGCTTCTTGGGCATGGTCAACTACCTGGGAAAGTTCATCCCCACCTGAGTGAACTGAGTGCTCCTCTGCGGGATCAAGTGAAAAAGGACACTGCCTGGGCCTGGTTCCCGCAACACCAGAAAGTATTTGACACCCTCAAATCTAAGCTGATCGGCGTGCCAACGCTGAAGTACTTTGACCTCCAGCGCCCCATCGTCCTCACATGTGATGCATCTAAGTTTGGCCTCGGGGCCGCCTGCCTGCAGATCCATGACGGGGTGCAACTGCCTGTGTTCTACGCATCCCGCACAATGACGACCGCTGAACAACACTGCCCAGATTGAGAAAGAGCTGCTGGCTGTTGTCTTTGCCTGCTCCAAATTCAAAGACTATATCCTGGGCAACTGCTTCACTGTCGAGACGGACCACCAGCCACTGGTCACCATCCTCAACAAGCCGATACACATGGCCTCCTCCCGGCTCCAGCGCTTTGATGCTCCAGCTACAACGCTTCACTTTCACAGTGGTTTATCGCAAGGGCAAGGACATGTTTGTTGCTGACACGCTGTCTCAGGCGCCTCTCTCATCCACAACCCGACATCCGTACGAGATGTCCGATCTGATAGTCCTAAACGTTAACTTCGTGCCCTCCAGTCAGTTGAAGTCCCTGGCCAAGCACACAGCGGCTGATGCTTCGCTACAGCAGCTGGCCGCGATCATCAAGCAGGGCTGGCCAGACCGCCGTTCTTCCCTGCGGGCCGTAGCGGTGCCTTACTTCTTGGTTCGTGACGAGTTGGTGCTGCGTAATGGTGTGATTGTGAAGGGGCACAAGGTGGTGGTGCCCGCAGCACTACGAGAACAATACTTCGAAACAGCTCATCGTGGCCATCCCGGGGCCGATGCAACCTTTTCCATCGCTCAGAGCCAGTTTTTCTGGCCTGACATGCCTCGCTACTTCCGGGATAGGGTCTCCGCGTGCCCTACCTGCAACAGCCTCGCTCCACAGCATCAGCGGCAGCCGCTCTTGCAGCTTCTAGCTGCAGACCTGCCATGGTCTGCGCTAGCAACCGACATCTTCGAGTGGCACGGAAAGCACTTCCTGGTGCTTGTAGACTCTTACTCCAGCTGGTTTGAAGTTGACCAGCTCCACTCCCTCTCTTCCTCCGCGGTCATCGAGAAGTTGCGCCGCCACTTTGCCACCTTCAGGTCACCGGCCAGCCTGCAGTCGGACAACGGCAGCCAGTTCACCAGTGCCGAATTCCGCGCTTTTGCCGAACGATGGAACTTTCGTCATTACACCAGCAGCCCGGAATACCCGCAGAGCAAAGGACTGGCCGAACGCGCGGTCCGCAGTGCTAAAGGATTGTTGGAACGTTGCCGCCTATCCCGCTCCGACATCTACCTGGCCCTGCTGAACCTCCACAACATCTCCCGCGACCATGCCCTGGGCTCCCCGGCTCAGCGACTCATGTCCCGAGTCACGAGGCCCACGGTCCCGGTGTCTCAGCAGTCCCTGTCCCCCTCCGTCTTTAAACCTGCCTTGGTCCGGAAACGCATTGCCCAAAAACACAATATACAGAAGCGTTCCCACGACAGGTCCTGCCGTGTCCTCCGCCCTCTTCTCCCCGGCCAGGTCGTCCGTATGAGGTCCACTTCTGGCCGTTCCAAGCTGGCCTGACGGAAGGGTGTACCGCCGGTCCCGCCAGCATCTCCGGCTCGTGAACGAGCCTCTCCCTCCCCCGGCGGCTCTGTATGCCCCCCCGCTGCCACTGTCGCGGCCCAGTGCTTTGCCCGTTCCTCTGGGGCCAACCCCCCCCCTCGTCCTCCTCCTGTCTGCCTCCCGGCTGCGGTCTCGCTTTCTCCGGCTACCTCGCCCTTCTCTTCGCCGTCCCCCCGATGCCGTCGTCGCCAAGGGGTTCTCCTGTCCGTAGCCCCCACCATGCCCCGGTGTTCCCGCTTGTTCCCGTCGGGGAAAGAGGTGATGGCGAGGTGCGGACCCGGTCTGGTCGCCTGGTCAGGCCGCCGGTCCGTTACGGCGATTACGTGTGATTCTGTATTCCCGTGCTTTACTGTTTGCATTTACCCTAGCGCATGAGACGTGGTCGCCCTGTCACTCACTGTTTGTTTTGGTAGAGGAAGGATGTAGATGATATGTGTATACACCTTTAATTGATAGTGACGATGTCCATGCTAACCACCCCCCCACCAGTTAGTATAATTGTAACCCACACGCCCCTAGCTCTCTAGTGATTGTGACAGACCACGTACAGCTAGGGCTATATATGATGTATGATTAATAAAGTAGTGAAGACCTTAAGGTGTCTGTGTACCTTCTCTACATGGCGTCAGAAGTGCTTCTTTCTGCGTCTCCAGTCTATCGCGTTTTATTTTCTTAGTCCCAGTACCCCCTCCCTGTGCCGTGATGGCTTCTGCCTGTCGTAAACCTGACATCCTAGTCTTTGATGCAGACATCACTCATCGCTGGAGTGTGTTCCGACGTGACTTTGAGCATTATGTTACCATCGCCCACCCTGCTGTGGCCCCCGCTGTCAAGGCTTCCCTGCTGCTTAATCTAGCTGGTCCCGAAGCGCTCGAGCGTTCGGAGTCGTTCATCTATGGACAGGGTGAGAGTATCCAGGACCCGGTATGTCTGCTTGCTAAATTTACGGCGATGTGTGACCTTCCCACTAACCACATCTTAGAGCATTTCAAACTGTTCTCCAGACGCCAAAACCCTGGGGAATCTATTGACAATTTTGTGGCCGCGCTGCGCCAACTGGCTCGCCGATGTGACCTGCATGTTCTGACCCCTGATACTTTGACCCGTGACATCTTGGTCTTTGGTCTACGGGATGATAAGCTGCACTCTGAGCGGCTGCGTAAGCCTGATCTGACATTTGATGAGGCGTTGCATGCCTCTCGTTTAGCTGAGACTGTCTCCTCCGCTGTACCTGACCCTGTGGACCACGCAGCCCCCACCATGCCCCGGTGTTCCCGCTTGTTCCCGTCGGGGAAAGAGGTGATGGCGAGGTGCGGACCCGGTCTGGTCGCCTGGTCAGGCCGCCGGTCCGTTACGGCGATTACGTGTGATTCTGTATTCCCGTGCTTTACTGTTTGCATTTACCCTAGCGCATGAGACGTGGTCGCCCTGTCACTCACTGTTTGTTTTGGTAGAGGAAGGATGTAGATGATATGTGTATACACCTTTAATTGATAGTGACGATGTCCATGCTAACCACCCCCCCACCAGTTAGTATAATTGTAACCCACACGCCCCTAGCTCTCTAGTGATCGTGACAGACCACGTACAGCTAGGGCTATATATGATGTATGATTAATAAAGAAGTGAAGACCTTAAGGTGTCTGTCTACCTTCTCTACAGTACGGATGGGGCTGCCATTCTCCGCAATGCGGACGGGCCCCCGCTTACCGGAATGAATGTCTGCCAGCGAAGGGGGCAGGATGTTCAGCTCTGCCCCGGTATCCACGAGGAAGCGACCCCCGGAGCACCGATCCCAGGCGAAGAGGTGGTGAATCTTTCCGGCCCTCGGCGTTTCCCGGGAACATGCATGGCTGGCGGCATTGCCATGCTGCAGCACCCCAGCGCTGGTGGTAATAGCACCAGTGCCACCTGCCGGTGGCGCTTGGAGCCTGCTGGTGCGGGACTGCGGGTGCGGGTGCGGGACCCAACACGGCCGCAGGGGGCGATCGCACAGGCATCCGGGGCACAGCTGTCACTCCCTCCACAGCTCCCCCGCCCAACCAGAGGAAATCGGGCGCTGCCAGAGTGATGGCCAGCTCGCTGACGTCATCCCGGCGCGCCATCTACAGTGCGTCTGTGCGCCTGCCGAGTGACCGGGTGTGGGCGAACGAGGCATCGGTGATCTGCAGGCGGATGTCGGCCGGCAGCAGATGCAGGTAAATATTCTCAAACATGAGGCACGGCATGTGCCCATTCAGGAGCGCGACCATCTCATTGAGGAGGCTTGATGGGCGCCGGTCACCTAGGCCCTCCATATGAAGGAGCCTAGCAACCCGTTCCATTCGGTTGAGCTCGTAAACCTGGAAAAGGAACTCCTTAAGGCCGAGGTCTTTCTCGGCGGCCGGGGGTTCTTCGAGGAACTGAGTGACTTCTCCGGCCGTGTCCTGGTCGAGGGCCCCCACCAGGTAGAAGTAGCGGGTGTCGTCCGCCGTTATGCCCTGCAGCTGGAATTGGACCTCCGCCTGCTGAAACCAGACGCGAGGCCGGGCGGTCCAGAACGTAGATAGTTTCACGGAGACCGCGTCAAGAGACAGGGCCCGGTCGGCCTGTGAGGCAGACGGACGGGCAGCTCTGTCTTTTGACTCCATTATGACACCAATGGAGCGTCGTGGTCACCAATGTGGCGCTGCGATATGCCCGAAATGAAGGCGAGGAGCGGGGTATTTTGGGAGGAATTTTATTAGTTGTTGTCTCTTGACCTGTCGGGTCTGCAAGAGGACGAACGCTCCTAAACCCCTGCCCTTTATCCCTGTAGCTAAGGGCCGCCCCCGGACTAGTCCATTCCCGTGCCGAGGAGTTCGATAGTGGAATGGCCCGACCCTTGGGAGCCGCCACAATTTGGCATTTTTTCTTACCTGTATAAAAACTGCAAAGGGATCCAGGTGATGTATTCAAGCAAGAGTTAGATATAACTCTTGGGGCTAATGGAGTCAAGGGATATGGAGAGAAAGCAGGAATGGGGTACTGATTTTAGATGATCAGCCATGATCATTTTGAATGGCGGTGATGGCTTGAAGGGCCAAATGGCCTATTCCTGCACCTATTTTCTATGTTTTTATGATGCAAAACACGGACTACTGAAACTCAGTACGTTGAACAGCACCTGTGGGGAAAAAGAGTCGTCAATGTTTTGGATCAAGACCCTGCATACTTCCACAGATGTTGCTTGACCCATTGGGTTCCTTCAGCAGTTTGTTTTATGCTCCAGATTTCAGCATCAGCAGTTCCTTGCATCTCTTTGTTCTTCTGTTCTTATTCAAAATTAGCATTATGGGGAACTTTCTATCCACCTGAAAGGTTAAGCTGGGTGTCAGTTGAATGACATAGCACAAACTGCAACACTCTCTTGGTAGTGCACTGAAGTGTCAGCCTCATGGGCCTGTCCCACTGCATGAGTTCGCCCAAGAGCTCTCCCGAGTTTAAAAAAAAAATCAAACTCGTGGAAGCACGTAGAATGTACGTAGCGGGTACTTCGGAGCTCGGGATGTCGCTTAGTGGCTCGTAACGTTAACGGCAGGTACTCGGGAAAAGCGGTAAGCTCGGGAAGACTCGTGAAGATTTTTCAACGTGTTGAATAATGTCCACGAGAGCCCCGAGTACCTACAAGCAGCTATTACCGTAATTCTCTGAGTTTGAATCAGAGGAAACTCGGGAGGACTCTTGAATTAACTCGTACAGTGGGGCAGCCCCATCAGGTCTCTGGAGTGGGACTTAGCTAGCAACGTCTGAAACCAGAGTGAACACTGAGAAAGATTACTCAGTATGATCAGTATTCTGAGATGGTGTGGGTGTGAAGTTCAAAATATGGTACATCATTTTGTCAGAATGTAATTACCAACATTGGAGTGCTTAAACTTTCAGCTGAGCTGTTCTGGGGAGAGATGGAGCTACTTTTATCATTTTGGATAAGAGGGCATGTGGATGACATATTCCTCCAAGTGTACACCCAATAGATGCTGATTATAAAAACGCCATAGGTGAAGGCTTGAGTCACTTGTCCATTTTCAATGTTGCCTAACATCAAAAGGTAATTTTTATTAAAAATTGTCTTTCTGTACATCTTAAAAATAATAATATCAATCTGAAGATATTGCCTAAATGTAATGAACCTAGGGAAAAAATGAAAGTAAAATAAAGAAAATATAAATTAGGATTTTTAAGCACTAGATTGATGTGTTCAACATCATGCCCATCAGCTCAGTTGACTGAAGTAGAGAGTATTGGCCATCTTTGGAGCAGCTCGCATAGAATCTTCGGCCAGCAATAGCACAGAATCCGTGACCAGTTATAAGACAGGGAGTGTTGTGAAGCCAGTATATTATTGTCTAATCACCCTTCTCATATCCCAATTCCTCTTCAACTCTGAATCTTTTCTGTTTTATAAGATGGCGTGAGCATGTTTACTTTCTCTACCCATCACGGACTTCCCCTCATTCGGCTGGTGCAGAACTCCCACCTTGTCCTGTTGTGTTTATTGGATAACAAGAGCCAAGAAAAAAAGTCAATCATGATTTGATCTGCTAACTTGCAATGTATCACTTCACATACCAGCCGGCTGTATATATTACTAGATAGGGCTACACAGTGGCGCGACAGTAGAGCTGCTGCCTTACAGCGTCAGAGACCCTGGTTCGATCCTGACTACGGATGCTCTCTGTACGGAGTTTGTGACCATGTGGGTTTTCTCTGGGTGCTCTGGTTTCCTCCCACATTCCAAAGATGTACAGGTTTCTAGGTTAATTAACTTGTAAAATTGTAAATTGTCCATTGTGTGTAGGATAGTGTTAGTGTATGGGATGATTGCTGTCAGCATGTGATTAATGGGCCGAAGGGCTTGTTTCTGCGCTGTACTAAAGTAAAGTGAACCAAAGTAAAGTTCAAGTGTAGGATCGGGTCCTAGTGAGTCACAAGTGAGTTGCAGGCAGGAAAGTGTTAAGTTCCTAGAGTCCAAAGCCAAAGTTCAAAGACGTCTTCCGGAGTTGCCGCTGAGTAGCCGAGGACGGTGCCTCGCGGGCTGGAACCTCACGAGTTGGAGGTAGAACCTCGCGGGTCGGAGGTGGAGCCTCGTAAGTCGGAGCCTTGCGGATTGGAGGTGGAGCCATGTGGATCGACGAAGCCTGCATCCATCGGTGCCTGGATCTGCAGAGGCCGTGGCTTAGGCCTGGGTTGGCGCCACAGAGGCATCCGGAGAGGACCCGGCAGCATTAATGGAGAGGCAGATGCGGCGGTCTATGATGGTGCCAACTGTCGGACGAGGACGGACACGTGGAAGTGAAGACGCCGCTGCAGAAGGAAGGAATAAAGGATGACATGGCGTGGGGGGACCGCCATGAGGGAGGGGGAAGAGCGCACAATCTTGTCTCGGAGATCTACGGACAATTACTTTGTCTTCATGGCTTGGTTTTTGCTCTGACATGCACTGTCAACTGTGAGACCTTATATAGACAGGTGTGTGCCTTTCCAAATCATGTCCAATCAATTAAATTTACCACTGGTGGACTCCAACCAAGTTATAGAAACATCTCAAGGATAATCAGTGGAAACAGGATGAACCTAAGCTCAATTTTGAGTGTCATAGCAAAGAGTCTGAATACTTATATAAATGTGATATTTCAGATTTATTTTTAATTACTTTGCAAACATGTCTAAACACCTGTTTTCGCTTCTTCGTTCTGTGGTATTATATGTTGATTGATGATTAAAAAAAAATTAAATCCATTTAAAAAAAAGGCTGTAACGTAACAAAATGTGGAAAAGGTAGAGGGGTCTGAATACTTTCTGAATGCACTGTACATTAAAAGACCTCGACAATTTCTGGCATTACCAGTATATTATCACCAACATGCACATCTTTCTTCTTTTTTAGGCATTCTGAAGCATTTCATGCTGCTGGTAGTGCAGGAGACTTGGGTTCGATCGTAACCTTGGGTGCTGTCTGTGTGGAGTTTGCACATTCTCCCTGTGACTGAAATCCTGAGTGTTTCCTCGAAGTACCGCGGTTTCATCCCATATTCCAAAGGTTTGTAGGTTAATCTGACTGTGAATTGCGCCTAATGTATAGGGTTCAAGAAGGAACTGCAGATGCTGGAAAATCGAAGGTAGACAAAAGTGATGGAGAAACTCAGTGGGTGAGGCAGCATCTATGGAGCGAAGGAAATAGGCAACGTTTCAGGCCGAAATCCTTCTTTGGATGTATAGGGAGTGGATGCGAAAGTGGGATAACATAGAACTAGTGTAAATGGTTGATCAGGTGTGGACTCAGTGGGCTGAAGGGCCTGTTTCCATGCTGTGTCTCTAAACTAAACTAAACTAATAGATATGTACTTCCCAAGTCATCTTTCCAGGCAAATGAAAAAATAACTTTTAGTTTCTGCTATATTATTTTCCTCCTGGTAATGTTTAATATCTATTTTAAAATTTGTTTGGAAGGTCATTTGCCTGAAATATTCAGTTTTTCCATAGATGTGCACTGATCTGCTGAATGTTTTCTGAAACTTCTTTTGTAATTTCTGGTAATTTGTCCTTTCTACGTTCACTCATTTTATATTACACCTCTTCTCTCACTTGAGAAATGATAAAAACTACAAAGGTAACTTACTTATTTTTGACTAGTTGGTGGATAATTGCTACAATCTGCTAATGCCATCAGCTTAAAATATAGAAAACCAACTGAAACGTATTCAAACATAACATGGAGCTCTTTAGTTTCTCCCATGTTCATGGATTTGGCCCATTCAGCCAAAAGCTTTGACAAAGCTTTGACATTTGTCTTATGGAGAAAAATAAGCTGGTTATAGAATACCAATAATTCTGCAACCTTGCATTTTCTAATGTGCATCTTACTGGTTAGGATGAATAATCCTTTAGACCCATTCGGATCTGTGAGATGAGATGCAGACAACTTACATATCATTTTATAAAGTCATTTTTGATTAATTTTTTTTTAATGCTTTTTTATAACTTTCTTAATAATGGGTAATCCCATTTTGCATAGCAGTCTATCTGACCTTTGCTTTTCTACCTTCTGTCTTAATTATTTCTTAACTAGGAATATTGCATCTCTGGGTTTACTATTTGTTAGGACCACATACCCAGAAACAAAGATCCCCTCCTCTGACATCAGTCTGAAGAAGGGTCTCGACCCAAAATGTTGCCCATAACATCTCTCCAGAAATGCTGCCTCACCCGCTGAGTTACTCCAGCATTTTGTGTCTACCCCAGAAACAAAGATGTGTGGCTTCAGGAAAGACGCCAGATTGACAATAACTACACTGACAAGTGGAGGCGAGTTGATCCAATCCTGGCTAATTGGAAGGACCTGTTGCTCCTCTGGCTGTGGCCTCAGCCCAGTCCGGAGCACTGTCCAGGATGCCAGTATTTTCTGGTAGCCAGGTGTTGTTCATGGTGCCGGTTGTTGGCACCTCCTGGGCTGATTGCCTGTGACGGAGATGGGAGTGGCTCCTAGGGAGATACAACCCCACCCCCCCATTAGCGATGGTCCCGGGACCCTGACTTGACCAAGGCCTGCCTCAATCCCTGTTTGTCTGTGGGTTGTAAACCGAGGTGTGTAGGTGGTGAACACATGTTAGTTATCTGGGAGACGAAGGGGGTGTCCTGGCTGGTGAGTAGGTCCTTTGGGAGGCCGAATCTGGAAAATAGGGGAACCAGCTCTAGTAATAGGTTTACTTGTGGCCTTCCTGAGGCGATATTCAGGTATCTCGATGATGGTCAGTGGCACGGGGAAGGGGGTGGGGGGGGGGGGGGGGCGGTTAGAGTGGTTGAGTGCCATCTTCTGGCACCAGTGGAAAATGTTCCATACCTTGGTGTTAAGAGATAGTCAGTATGATCAGTCCCATAGCCATTCTGTACTCTTCTGGAATCACAGGTACCCTCTTAATGGATGAGTGAGCCAATTCCACTACGGTGCCTATTTTCAATCATGGTACAACCAATCATTCAATTGGCTTCCATTTCCACAACGTAGTACAAGAGGCCGTTCTTACCATAAAGTCATTATCTGGGAGCGGGTCTGGGCTGGGCCTCGATCCCGGGTGAGTAGGGTATGTTACCAATCTGAGGACGCTGAGCCGTGGCTTGTATAGCTTGGGCTCACTCGGCACAGTCGGTGATTTCCTCATATGTCCAAGAAGCTTGTGCCATTATATATTGGTCCTCCACCAGCATGCTCCATAGATAGTGCTCCATCACACCGTGGTCCATTGATATATGTGAGTGAGGCTGGAGCTAGCAAGTAGTAAGTATCCTTAGTTGGGCCAGGTCATCTCAGGGAGGTCCATTGGGGTAGTAAATCCACTGTGAAACTGCTGTGCCTCAACCTCTCCTGGAATGATGCCAAGTGATGTAGTACTTCAGCCTTGACAGTGTCACTGTCAGTAGCTGCCGCATAGGAGTGCAAAAACAGGTTTATTTACAGATTTTAAAAAAAGGGGCAGTTAGCTACAGCTCCAAGTCCGCAAGGGGACACAGTTCCTCATCATCTGTGGCTGGTGAGGAGGCACTGGCAGTCTCCGGCTGCTCCCGGCAGCTCAACGTTGCTTCAAAGCACAAAGAGAGGCACAGCTAGTAGGAGTGCTCCAGTTTCCCCTCTCTCGCTCCTGACTAGAACTGCCTTGATGTTTAAGGAGACGGGTTGATGAGGTGCAGGTGAGTTGATCCAATCCTGGCAACTTGATGGCAGCTCTTACTCCTGTGGCTATGGCTTCAGCTTGGTCCGTCGTGCTGTCCAGGGTGCGTCAGTGTTTTCCAGCAACCAGGCACTGTTGCTTGTTGGCTCCCCTTGGCCTGTCTGCCGGTGCGGGGATCGGAGCGGCCTTAGGGTGGATGCATTGCCACAGGCCTTAATAACATAGATCTAAACTTGAATATGAAGTCATAATATTGTTCAAAGCTGAGATGAAATGTTAAAATGTGAGAATTATTTGCATTCTTTGTTACTGTTTCTTTCACTTGATGCATAAATTATTAAAATCCATTTAACTGGAGTAATTGATGTACACGAGCATTTAGTTTTAAAACAGGAACATGTATTTCAAGTTTTATTCTTTTCCAGCAAATATTACAGAAATGACTTCAAACATATGGAACATTAGAGAGATGTTAAGCATCCCAACAGCTCTTGGGTAAGTGGCAATATTAAAAAAAATGCTTTTTACATTACTGCTGAGGTGGTAATTTCGATATAGATGCACTGGAGAGTGGATGACATTGCATAAAATTGGATTAGAAAAGGATTTATATATTTTATGACAAATTCATGCAGTGTAGCAATGTTTGCACCCAATTCGGCTGGTTGTTCTGACCAACAGAAAATTAGACCAGGTGCTTCCTGCCACAATTCATCCAAATGCAGATGTAATTTATTGCATGAACATGCATGAGATTTACTGAAATTAGATCAGAAGGTCCCGACTTGCAACCTTCATTTTTTATTTGCACTTAAATAAAAAGCATCTGGTAGTCATTTTTAGATGTACCTTCTCCCTGTGGATTTCCCATCTTCATGAGAGCCTGTGTATCAAGCAACCACCATCTGTGAATGTGCTTCAAAAAGCGAGAAAAGTGTGATTAGCGCTACATATGAAACTCAGTTGAGTGTACCAAAAAAGAGGAAAAACATAATTGCATCTTGAGTGTAGTAGAAATGCAGCGTTTGTTGCATCCTACATTTTTGGTGGCATTGCTGCCTCCTATCCTTCCTTTGTAGATCAGCTTGATCAACATTCATATATTGTAACAAATAACTCTCTGAAGACACAAAGAACTGGAGATGCTGGCTTACAGAAAAGTACATAAAGTGCTGGAGTAACTCAGTGGGTCACAAGCATCTCTTGAGAACATGGATAAGTGATATTTGGTTTGGGAACTTTCTTCTGACTGATTGTAGCAGGGAGAGAAAGCTAGAAGAGAGGGGTGAGGGAGGAACAAAGTGATAGATAGATAGATACATGGAAGGGGGGCTTTTGATTGGCAAATGGGTGGACAAAGGCCAGAGATGGGAAGATGTGCCAAATGTAAGCCAGAGGAAGGGATTTGGGTGGAAGGATAAGGTGTAAGAGGACAGGGGCAGATAGTGAGGGAATGGGTGTGAATCCAGGTGAAGCACAGCGAAAAGAGGGGAGATAAGGGGGGGGGGGGGGGGGGGGGGGGGGGGGGGGGTTGTTGGGTTACCTAAAATTGGAGAATTCAAAGTTTATACCGTTAGGTTGTAAAGTTCCTGGGGGGAGGGTGATTTGTGTGGGAATGGATGAGTGAACCAAGAAGTTGCAGAGGTAGTGGTCTCTGAGGGAAACTGAATGATTGAGGAGGATGCAGTCTCTGCGGAAAGTGGAAATTCTCTATGGATGCAGTTGCACAAGATTTCATTTGATATATAAATATAGGCAGTGTTCCTTTTTTTTCTCATGGTGTACTGTTTAGGGGGAACAGTTTCAACAATCAGCTGTACAGGTCTGTCAGGAATTGATATGCAGAGGGGCCTAGGTTTTTTTCTAATTACTGTCCAATTTGTAGTTGATTTGGATTTGCAAGCAAACAAAATTCATTTGTTACATTTGATGTTCTCAAATGTACATGGGAAATATAAGATTTGCACCTAAACAAAGTCTGCTAGTTTTTATGTTCTTTCAGAAATTAAGTGATATCTATAGCCGTCCACTTCATCCAAATTCTCTTCATTTCTACACCAAACAATAAGTATTTATGTATATATCCATGACAATGCATGCTGCTCTATTGTATCACCAGTGAATTTCATTTTAGGAGTTTTTTATCTGTTGATGTTATCTTACATAAATAGAGATTTTGCTTATTGTCATATCTTTTACATTGATTTCCATTCAGCTTTGATTACGACATTGATTTTCTTTTGTGATGCGGATTGTTCAGTGAGAATATGTTTGCTTTGATATTACAAAAAAGAGAATGGAGACGTGGGAAGCAAAGCAACCATCACCACAGTATCGCTTCCTTACATGCATACCAGCAAGTCAATTTGCAATGAAGGAAAAGAGTCAGACACCAGCTTCCTAAATTCCGGGCCAGTATGATCCTATTAGAGTGAAAAGCAAGACTGGCAAGATAAGAAAACCTTGGTTGACAAGGGATATTGAGGGACTGCACAGGAAAAAGAAGGAAGCATATATCAGGCATTGGTGGTAGAGTGAACTGTAAAGAAGGTTGTCTGAGGTTACAATAGGATTTTGATCAACTAGGTAATTGTCAATGGAATGAAAAATTAAATTTAATTGAGCCAAGTGGAAAATGAACCAGGGCAGGATAAACACAGTGAATAGCAGGGCCCTGGAGATTGTTGCAGAACAGAGACCTGAGTGGTACAAGTAAATCATTTCCTGAAAGTGGCAACACAGGTAGATAAGGGTTGAAGGAGTATGGCAAGCTTAGAGTACAAGAGTCGAGACATCATGTTACAAGGCTGCACTTGGAATATTGTTGCACTTCTGGTCGCCACACAAGAGGAAAGATGTGATTAGACTAGAGAAGATGCGGAAAAGATTCACAAGGATGTTGCCCGATTGGAGGGCTTGAGTTATAAGGAGAGATTGAAAAGGCAGGGTCTGTTTTCTGTCGATCAAAAAAAGCTGAGAAATGATATGATAGAGGTATGTAAAACGTGAAAAGTATAGATATGGTAGATAGTCAAAACCTGTTCCACATGGTAGGGCTGTCTAAAATTTGAGAGCATAAGTTCAAAGTGAGAAGGAGAAGGTTTAAACTGAGGGTTTTTTTTTCTGCATACATGTTGGTATCTAGAATGAGCTGCTAGGGTGGTGGAGGCAGAAACAATAACATTTAAGAAACATCTGGACAGGTACTTGGGTGAGCAATGTGAAAAGGGATATGGAATTAATGCAGGCAGATGTGATTAGTGGATGAAGGGACCGTTTCTATGCTGTACAACTCTATGACTATATATATTTGTAGTTGCTACTAGCAATCTCCTAAACTTTTCTGAGGCTTCTGTCAATGTATGTTTTAAGGCCATGTTACTAGAGAACATTAGAGCTAGAGGAAGGTGTATATTAGATCAGATAAAAGGAAATGTATTCATGGTAGTTGTCACCTTTCAATAGACAATAGGTGCAGGAGTAGGCCATTTGGCCCTTCGACCTAGCACCGCCATTAAATGTGATCATGGCTGATCATCCCCAATGAGTACCCCGTTCCTGCCTTCTCCCCATATCCCATGACTCCGCTATTTTTAAGAGCCCTGTCTAGCTCTCTCTTGAAAGCATCCAGAGAACCTGCCTCCACTGCCCTCTCAGGCAGAGAATTCCACGGAATTTCTATCAGAATGTTTGAACCCAAGATTACTTACCTGCACTCATTAAAAGATCAATGTATGTGGATCACTGTTGTGCTCAAGTAAACCAGTTGAGCTATCTTTCGCAATGAAACTTACAACTATCTGCTACAACTAACATTGAATTTCTAATTGGTCAGTTATAGTTGTCCCATATTTCTTGCCTGCTGCTTTTGCTGCCTGCCCACAGCATATAAATGGACATTAGCCAGTTTGTAGTTAACTACTATGTTTGATACAGTAAGCAGTCTACCCCATCGTGGTCCTTGCATTTCGACCCCATCGTGGTTCTAAGCAGTCTACCCCATCGTGGTCTCTGTAGTTGTAACACTATATTCTACATTCCATTCATTTTCTCTCTTGCTCTACTTAATGTACTCATGTATGGTATGATTTGTCTGGATAGCATGCAAAATAGTGTTTCTCACTGCTTCTCGTAAAACGTGACAATAATAAACTCAATACCAGCACAATTTCTATAATTTCTATCATAGTCATTCAAAAACAGATCTTTGAATTTACACAAATTGCATATGTATACAATATTGGAACTCTAACTACATCATCTGTATTGTCAAATTCACAAGATACTAGAACCTTAAATAAAAAACAAACTGCTGGAGCAACTTAGCGTGTCAGGCAACATCGATGGAGGTATATGGACAGACAACATCTTAGTGCGGGACCCTTCTTCATGATGGGAGGACAAATTATGTTTTGGGTCAGGAGCAGTCTTGAGAAAGGTCCAGACCTGAAATGTCATCTATCAATTTCCCTCCAGGGCAACTGCAGTTCCTCCAGCAGTTTTTTTGCAACTTTATTTAATCCCTTATTTTCATGAATTAAAATGCCACCTGTCCATAAACGTAGCACATCATGAGTGTGTGTCTGCTTCGCTAGAGGATCTTGTGATACCGCTGTCCTCACTCTTTGGCATGGATTGTTTGGGCACAGAAGGTGGATGCCTGAAATGAATTATTCCAAATGATTAGGAAATGATTCATTTGGAATGATCCACCTCAGGCATCCACCTTTTGTGCCCAAACATTGCTGCAGGGAAATTCACAGCTCAGTTAAAACCCTGACTTAGCATTGGATTCATTGCACGGTCCTTACCTCATTAATATCGCAACCTAAATTTGCCTAAATTTGCTGCATTACAGCAGTGACTACACTTCAAAAGAACTAATTTGTTTTCATGCATTTGGGAATGTCTCGCACTCATAATGAAATGTAAGTCTCTTTACCTTTTTAACTTTTCTGTGCTCTGGTCATGTCTGATGTCCAAAATAGCATGTAAAGAGCATCGCTTACATTAAAAAACATTAGAACTTTTGAATTAATATTGAGACCTGGGCATCATAAGCAATACCACCATTTATTGCCCATCCCTAATTGACCTGGAGAAGTTTATGGTAATTCACCTTCTGAAACTTTTGCGGTCCATCTGGTGAAGATACCCCAATGGTGTTGTATGTTGTGGAGTTCCAGGACTTATATTCAGCAATGATGAAGGATTGGCAATGTATTTCCAAGTCAGAATTGTGTGCAAATTAGAAAGAAAGCAGCCAATGTGGTGTGCCAATGGATTTCTATATGCAGGCCATTGCTGAGTAAGGAATAGTTTTGATTTTTACAGACATCTGCAACTCAATTGTCCGTATTTTGTAAAATACACAAAAATTACTTCCACAGTAATGTGATGGATGACATTACAATGCAGTGGAAGACTGATAAAAAAGAACAAGTGGAATGAACAAGTGGAAACTAATTCTGCTGTTTGTAGGAATGTATGTGTATACCTATGTTGGACTTCATGGAAACTTGTTTATTTGTTGCAGTTTCTGTGTCAGTTATCCATAATGCAGGCATAGTCTGTACCTACTGTATTTCACAAATTTGGTAAGTGCTTTCAGAGTAGCCTAGGTGAGTAATTGCAGTGTAGATATACACAGCCGCCGTTGTGCATTGCAAAGAAAAGAATTAATGGTTAGGGTGCCAGTGAAATTAGCTGCTTTGTCCAGGATGAGATTGAACTTCATGAGGGTTGATGGTGCTCTACTCAACGAGGCAAGTAGAGTGTTTTCCCCAAACTTCTTCCTTGTATGTTTTAAATAGTAGAAAGGCTTTAGATTGTCATGATGTGAGTTATTTGTCACAGGATATCCAGCCTTTGCCCAGACCATTAACAATGGTATTTATGTGGCTGGTTGGGGTAGGCGTCTTGGCCCTTCAAACCTGTTCTGCCATTTATTAAAATCACAACTAACCAAGCACAATGCTATTTTAATGCACTTTCCCCATATCCCTTGATTCATTTAATATCAAAAAAATCAAATGATGTCTTTTGTTTTAATGAACTGAAAGACTAAAACTTCACAGCTTAATGTGGTAGAGAATTCCAAAAATATCACTGCCCTCTGTATGTAATGTGGCACCATGTAGTGCAGCTGTCTCACAGGTTCTGCAACCTGGCTCGTTTCTGACCTCTGGAGTTTGCATATTCTCTGTGGGATTACATAGGCTTCATTCAGGTGCTCCAGTTTCGTCCACATCCAAACAATGTGTTGGATGGTCGGTAAATTGGCTATTATAAATTACTATTGCAGGAGGTGGATAGGGGCAGGAGTATTGTTAATAGACATATATGAGAGAATAAGTTTGCAGGAAAAGAGTGGGGAATGGGCTTGCACTGTAATCTAGTATCTCAGGGGGCTGAATGGCTTCTACTGTGCCATTATATATATTTTTTAGTTCTGCATCTCAGTCTGAAATAGCTCACCTTTTATTCTGATAATATGTCAATTGTTTCTTTCCTCTCTGACATCTTGTTTCATTGTTTAGAAGAAGACTAAACTTTTACTCAATATTGCAGGTGTGGTCTTACCGAGGCCCCATATAACTGCTGGAAGATATCCACTCCTGCGCTTAAACCCTCTCTGAGTAAAAGCCAATATACCATTTGTCTTTTAAATCCATTGATTCGCCTGAATGTTGGCTGCACGGCCAATACAAATTACTCTGCAATGGAAACTCAATGAAAAATGGAAAGTGACACATTTGGCTTTATATCAATGGATGTAATTTATTGCATGTTTAATGTTCACTTACTTCTAATTGTTTTAATGTAGGATGACTAAATCTGCCACTCGGAACAATGCTCCCAGTGACTATGCCAGCTTGACTGATTCTCAGTTTCTTTTTGGATCACAATTTTGTCCTGAGAATTCAGAGTCACAGGATTTCAACTTGCCTTCAAGAATCCAGAAGAATTCCCAGCAGAATTCCCAGCAGAACGAAGTAAGGGTGTCTGAATCTCAGTATTACAATTTCTGAACTGCAAGTAAAAAACATCATTATGTCTAAAAATGTAATTGCATAATGATGTCTTGTTTGCAGGAATATATGATGAAAAGATCAATTATAACAAGAAGAAATATCTTTTTGGATAAAGTTTTTCTAGTCTTGAAACTGAACTGGGAAACAGTGGTTGTGGTCCATATTATTCCATACTATGTATTCCCAGTGTTAGGTGGACATCTAATATCAGCAGTTGTAGTGCAATGCATGTTATAAGCCTGGCAACACGTTGGAGTCCCCAGATTGTTAACAGTTACAACAAAGTAAGTAACATAGGGTATGTGTTCATCATGCAGGCCCCATTTAAAAGGTCATATTCGCATACATTGGGACATTTTGCAAGATAGCTCTGAAACTTACTGGAGGTTGCTCATAAACTTTCCAAACCTATTTAGTCCGTGCTCGAACTAATGAGTTTTTTGGAGAATATAACTAATGAAAATAATAACAATATGTTTAAATCAGTGATCATCTAGCATGCAGCACGAATGTGAGGCCAGGTGCAGCAGGGCTACTCTAGGAGATTGGCTGAGCCAGAGGAAGAGATACTGCAATACATATTTGACAAGACCCTCTTCCCTTTAGCTTTACTCTCCATCACTATACTCCTCCCCCTCTCACTTCCCATTGACTCTGTGTGCTATGGGTATCTAGGTACATGGGATTTTGTAAGTCTCATTCATTTTTATCCCCGCTATTTGTTTTACCCATGAACTACTAGGATTCTTCAGACAAACCTGGAGGAGTCAATACAGAAGCTCATGCAGTGCTGGTCCGAAGAAACAGATGAGACCCTTTGCAACTGCTTTGCGTTGGTCCATATTCAAGGACTCTGCAGCCAACCTAATTGAATATGCCACTGTTGTCAGCAAGTGTGTGGAGGACCGTGTGTGTTTCCCAACCGGAACCATGGATGAACTGTGAGATCCACTCCCAGGTGAAACCCAAATCCAATATTCCAATTCAATTCAAACAAATACTAGGGGTACGACCGACGCAGAGCCATTAAGGATGCCAAGATGGAATTCTGGACCAAGCTAGAGTCTTGAGACAATAACACAGATATCTATAAATTGTGGCAAAGCTTGTATACTATTACAGGCTATAAAGCTAAGGTAAGCTGAATCGCTAGCAACAATGGGACCCTCCCTGATGAACTCAATACATTCTATGCCAGCTTTGAACAGTGGGCGGGCGCGACTCGCGTTGCAGCGGCCCCTACAGCCTGTCTGTCTTTTTTTTTTGTCTAGTTAAATGTTGTTGTTCGTGTTTTTTTGTATTGTTTCTAACTGTGTATGTGTGGGGGGTGGGGGGGGGGGGAACTTTTCAAATCTCTTCCCTGCACGGGAGACCCGACTTTTTCCCTGTCGGGTCTCCGTTGTCGTTGGGGCCTAGTGCCATGGAGCGGCCTCCGACCGGGACGACCTGGGGGTTCCAGTCATGGAGCCTGCGGAGCTGCGGACTTGCCATCGTGGGGCTGGCCGGCCTCGGAGCGTGGGTAGCAGTGGTGGCTCGCCGCTGCGGCCCGACTCCGGGGCTCCTGCTCCAGCTGCAGCCCGACTCAGGAGCTCCAGCTCCAGCTCCAGCTGCGGCCCGACTCCGGAGCTCCAGCTCCAGCTCCAGCTGCGGCCCGACTCCGGAGCTCCAGCTCCAGCTTACAGTCGGTGGACTATCGGAATATCGGGAGCTGGGAGACCGCTCTCCGGAGCTCCCGCAGCACAACTTCTCCAGCCCGTGTCGCGGGGTTGGAACGACCCGGAGCGGGGCTGTACATCGCCCGGCGCGGCCTTATTCGCCGTGGGACTTAACACCGCCCGCCTGGGGCTTCGACATCGGGAGAGAAATGGTGCGGGGGAGAGAGAAGAACTTTGCCTTCCATCACAGTGAGGAGAAGATTCACTGTGATGGAGGTTTGTGTGAATTGAATTGGTTGTGTGTTTTTTTATGAATTGTTCTGTTTGTATGGCTTGTAGAAACGGAGTTTCGTTCGAGCCTCTCTGAGGTTCGAATGACAAGTAATAAAATCAAATCAAATCAAATCAAGGCTTGTGTCGGGACGTCACCTGGTCTGTCAGCCTCAGGTTTGCCTGTATCAACGGTTAATGTGGCAGACGTAAGTTCAGCTTTCCTGATAGTGAATCTGCGGAACGCAACTGGCCACATGATGGAATCTGTGGCTGCGACCTTGGGACCTGTGTAGATCAGCCGGGAGAAGTATCCTCAGATATCTTTAACTCCCCACTACTCCATTCAGTGGCCCCCACCTGGGTCAAGAAGTCCACAATCACCCTAGTGCCAAAAAGGTAAGGTAGTGTGCCTTAATGCCATCCTGTGGCTTTGACATCCACCATAATTAAGTGCTTCGAGAGCCTGGTGATAGCACACATTAACTCCAGCCTCCCACGCAGCCCTGATCCACCAGTTTGCTTACCATTGCAATAAGTCTGCAGCATACACCACCTCTCTGGCCCTAAACTCATCTTCTGAACACAGGGTCAACAACACTCCTACATTAGACTATCAACTATAGCTCTGACTTCAACACCATAAAGGGGCTGTCCCACTTGGGCGACCTAATTGGCGTGTTTAGAAGAGTTTGATAAAATGACATGTTGAAGACCTCCTTCGACTATGTAGAAGATCTCCTTCGACCTCCTTCGACTATGTTGAAGACCAGCTTTGACTAATTATGACTAGCTACGACTAACTTCAGGAAAATTGGACACTGAATAGTGGAGAGTAAACACGACCTCCTTCGGTCTCCTTCGACCTCCCTTCGACTATGATGAATATTATCTATGACTACCTTCGACTAACCTCGATTACCTACGACTAACATTACGACTTACTACGACTAAACCTACAAGTAAAAAAAGTATTGACTTTTTTACTCGCGGGCATTTTTTAACATATTGTAAAAAACGCCGCGACGTAGCTGAGGCCTCGAGTACGCGGAGACCATTCTCGAGCATGAAGGAGAGTTACGAAGACCTCCTATGACCTCATGTCGACCATGCTGCGAGTATGAGTCGAGGGCAAACTCGCCAGAACTCGCGGATTTGGTTGCCCAAGTGGGACAGTCCCTTAATCCTCACCAAATTCATCTCAAATACCTGGGCCTAGCAATCAGTATCCCCCTCTGTCACAGGATCACCGACTTCCTGACCCACAGACCACAATCAGAGAGAACACCTTCCAGAAAATTCTCAACACCAGTGCCCCGCAAGGATGCATTCTCAGTCACCTAATGCTGTGGTAGACTAAATCACAAACTATGATGAGACGGAGTATAGGAAGGAGATAGACAACATGATATCAGGCCAACCCCTCCCTCAATGTCAGCAAGACAAAGGATCTGGTTATCCACATCAGGAAGCATGGTGGAGTACATGTCCCAATCAGCATCAATGGTGCCAAAGAGGAAATGATTGCGAGCTTCAAGTTCGTTGGCGTTAATATTACCAACAATCTGTCATGGACCTATCATATTCATGCGATAGCACGATGGACATCAATGCCTCAACCTCCTGAGGAGACTGAGGAAATTTGGCAAGGCTCCAAATGACTCTTACAAACCTCTATAGATGCACCATGGAAAGCATTCTGTTGGGTTACATCACAACTTGTCAGAACAGCCCTGTCCGAGACCACAAGAAAGTGCAGGGAGTTGTAGATGATTATCTTGGCTGCTTTTCCTAAGCAACATGAAGTACAGATGGAGTCAATGGTGGGGTGTCCAGTCCATCCCACAGACCAGACACCCTTGATTCTATCTACACCATGGGATTTATGGAAAGAGCAGCCAAGATAATCAAAGACTTGTGCCACCCCAGTCATTCCTTCTCGCTGTTCTTATTGGGTAAGAGGTGCAGAAGCTTGAAAGCACGCAGCAGACTAAGGAACACCCTAGTTCATTATTTTATCAAGGTTCTGAACACGTCCTTCCATAAACAAGAGTACCATGTGATTAACCTCTACTCCATTGTGGATATTGGACTTTGTCTCTGAACTGTTGCACTACAATGCTGAGAACTATATTCCCCACTCTGTATTTTCCCCTTTGCTCTACCATTGGACTTGAGTTTGACGATTGTATTTATGTGCAGTATTATCTGTTCTGTTTTGATGGCATGCAAAACAAAGCTTTTCACTGTATCTCGGTACATTTGACAATAATTCTAAATTTATATAAAATCTTAATAGTGCTGATCAAAAAATACAAACCCACATAGATCGGGCATGAGATTGTAACCATGAATGCTCTTTGACTAGTACCATTGCAAGTTTTACCCCAATATATATAGTCTAAATATACTTTGATAATGTGTCAGTGAGATCATCAAGTTGTGGTTAATTAAATTCTCATTAATTTTGCGGCTAGGATATCTCTTACCATGTCTCTGCGCTATCTAGTTTCAATTATACTTGCGTATAGCTGTTTAATTGTCTCTACGATCTAACTTAATTTGAACAGTCCAGTCAGTTCCTCATGTGACAGCAGTGTCAAAAACCTGTCGCCTAATTTTGGATCTTTACAATGTAACAGTTTTATAAAATAATTAATTGGTTGTATTTATGATTAACAGATTGCTCACACTTTATGGACTGATGTTTGTTTCTGAATGCTATGCAGCCAAGTGGCCAAAATGTTAAAAGGATATTGCTCTTTGTGGGTCAAAACCTAGTGAATCTTTTGAGGTGGAAAACACATTTAACATAGTTGTATGCTTGTTTTTAACCAATTTCACCATCTTTTTGAGGACCCAGTTGGACAACTCTCCATACATAATATTTTACTGCACCAGTTGTGCCTCTGTTTCTCTTCATGAGTATTTTTGCAAGTTCAGTTCAGTTTAGCTTATTGTCACATGTACCGCATGCTAACCAGTCAGCGGAAAGACAATACATGATTACAATTGAGCCATTTACAGTGTATAGATACATGATAAGGGAATAACGTAAGTTATCAGTGCACAGTTTTGGTGGAATTTATTGTTTGGGCTATATTAGCTGAGAAAGATATATAAATATTCTAGTTTCTGTTTCATCATTGCTTAAGTGATGTTTACCTAAATTTGTGGTTTAACACTAAATTCTCCAAGTGACAAGATATTTGGCTAAAAAAACAAATGTTGGTGAGGAATGAAACTCAATCCCTTGCAAGGGGTGACATTGAAACAGGAGATGTGGAGTTAGTAGGAATAGAACTAAGAAATTGTAAGGGTAAAAATACCCTAATGGAACCTATCTACAGGCCTCCAAACAGTAGCCTGGATATAAGGTGCGTTGAACAAAGAGTTAAAATTGGCATGTTGTAAAGGTACAGTTGTTATGGGAGATTTCAACATGCAGGTAGACTGGGAAAATCAGGTTGGTACTGGACCCCAAGAAAGGGAGTTTGTGGAGTGCCTCCGTGATGGATTCTTAGAGCAGATTGTACTGGAGCCTACCAGGGAGAAGGCAATTCTGGATTTAGTGTTGTGTAATGAACCGGATTCGATAAGGGAACTCAAGGTAAAGGAGCCATTAGGAGGTAGTGACCATAATATGTTAAGTTTTAATCTACAATTTGAGAGGGAGAAGGGTAAATCGGAGGTGTCCGTGATACAGTTGAACAAAGAGGACTATGGAACCATGAGGGAGGGACTGGCCAAAGGTGACTGGAAAGATGCCCTAGCAGGAATGACAGTGGATCAACAATGGCAGGTATTTCTGGGAATAATACAGAAGGTGCACGATCAGTTCATTCCAAAAAGGAAGAAAGATTCCAAGGGGAGTAAGGGGCAACCGTGGCTGACAAGGGAAGTCAGGGACAGTATAAAAATAAAAGAGAAGTACAACATAGCAAAGATAAACAGGGGAAGAAAGGGGATTGGGTAATTTTTAAAAAGCAACAGAAGATAACTAAAAAGGCACTATAGGGAGAAAAGATGAGGTACGAAGGTAAGCAAGCCAAGATTATAAAGGAGGATAGTAAAAGCTTCTTTAGGTATGTGAAGAGGAAAAAATTAGTTCAGACTAAAGTTGGACCCTTGAAGACTGAAAAAGGTGAATTTATTATAGGGAACAAGGAAATGGCTGATGAGTTGAACAGGTACTTTGGATCCATCTTCACTAAGGAGGACACAAACAATCTTCCTGATGTACCAGTGGCCAGAGGATCTGGGGTGGTGGAGGAACTGAAGGAAATCCACATTAGGCAGGAAATGGTGTTGGACAGACTGATGGGACTGAAGGCTGATAACTCCCCAGGGCCTGGTGGTCTACATACCAGGGTACTTAAGGAAATGGCTCTAGAAATCGTGGATGCATTGGTTTTCATTTTCCAATGTTCTGTAGATTCAGGATCAGTTCCTGTGGATTGGAGGGTAGCTAATGTTATCCCACTTTTTAAGAAAGGCAGGAGAGAGAACATAGGGAATTACAGACCAGTTAGTCTGACATCGGTGGTGGGGAAGAAGCTGGAGTCAATCATAAAAGATGAAATAGCGGCACATTTGCATAACAATAACAGGATCGGTCCAAGTCAGCCTGGATTTACGAAGGGGAAATCATGCTTGACTAATCTTCTGGAATTTTTTGAAGATGTAACTAAGAAAATGGACAAGGGGGAGCCAGTAGATGCAGTGTACCCGGACTTTCAGAAAGCATTTGATAAGGTCCCACATAGGAGATTAGTGGGCAAAATTAGGGCACATGGTATTGGGGGTAGAGTGCTGACATGGATAGAAAATTGGTTGGCAGACAGGAACCAAAGAGTACGGATTAACGGGAGCCTTTCAGAATGGCAGGCTCATTGCTGGGACTGCACCTATTTACAATATACATCAATGATTTAGATGAAGGGATTCAAAGTAACATTAGCAAATTTGCAGATGACACAAGACTGAGTGGCAGTGTGAACTGTGAGGAGGATGCTGTGAGAATGCAGGGTGACTTAGACAGGTTGGGTGAGTGAGCGGATGCATGGCAGATGCAGTTTAATGTGAAGGTTATCCACTTTGGTAGCAAAAACAGGAAGGCTGATTATTATCTAAATGGTGTCAAGTTGGGGAAAGGAGAAGTACAACGAGATCTGGGGGGTCCTAGTTCATCAGTCAATGAAAGTAAGGATGCAGGTACAGCAGGCAGTGAAGAAAGCGAATGGTACGTTGGCCTTCATAAAAAGAGTACAGGAGCAAAGAGGTCCTTCTGCAGTTGTATCGGGCCCTAGTGAGACCACAACTGGAGTATTGTGTGCAGTTTTGGTACCTTAAGGGGGCGTCTGCCTCATGGTCAACTCTGCGTGGTGCTCAGACGTGGCAGTCCTGTCCAACTCCTGCTCTCCACACCTAAAACATCTGGTGGTGAAGTGCCGTCCCTTCTACCTTCCGAGGGAATTCACCTCCATCATCCTGACCGCGGTCTACATCCCATCCCAGGCAGACGTCCGTCTGGCACTGGAGGAGCTGCATGCCGTGGTCAACAAACACCAGACGTCTTACCCCGAGGCATTTACCACCATTGCTGGGGACTTCAATAAGGCAAACCTAAAGAAATCACTCCCCAACTTCCACCAACATGTCTCCTGCTGCACCAGAGGACCAAACACCCTCGACTACTGCTACACCACCATCAAGAATGCCTACCGCTCTATCCCTCGCCCTCATTTCGGTAAATCCGACCATACCGCAGTGCTGCAATTAAAGAGCGCACCCCCAGAGGTGAGGACAGTACAGAGCTGGTCGAGGGGGGCAGAGGAACAACTACAGGACTGTTTGGATTCTGTAGACTGGGCAATGTTCAAGTACTCGGCAACGGACTTGAATGAATACGCCACAGTCATAACAGACTTCATTAAGAAATGTGTGGAGGACTGCATCCCCACCAAAACCTTCCGAGTGTTTCCCAATCAGAAACCTTGGATGAACTGTGAGATCCGCACTCTTCTGAAGACCAGACATCGGGCATTCATGTCTGATGATACAGTGGTCTACAAGTCCAGATACGACCTTGGTAAGGCCATCCAAAAGGCCAAAAGGGAGTTCTGCTCCAACCTGGAGGATGAGACAGATGTTCGGCAGCTGTGGCGGGGACTGAATGCAATCACCTCCTACAAGGCGAAACCAGGAGGCAGCTCGGATGTCGGCGATACATCACTCCCTGATGAGCTCAATGCATTTTACGCACGCTTTGATAGGGAGAACACCAATGTGTCTTCCCGAGCCCCCATTCGCTGTGATGGTATTTCAGTCTCAGTCACAGAGGCCGACGTCAGGAAATCCTTCAGAGGGGTGAAACCTCGAAAAGCGTCTGGACCTGATGGTATACCTGGTCGTGTTCTAAAAACCTGTGTGGACCAACTGGCTGGAGTTTTTACGGACATTTTCAACCTGTCACTTCTGAGGTCTGAGGTTCCCACCTGCTTCAAAAGGGCATCAATAATACCGGTGCCCAAGAAGAGCAAGGTGACATGCCTCAATGACTATCGACCAGTGGCACTAACGCCTGTGGTGATGAAGTGCTTTGAGAGGTTGATCATGGCGAAAATCAACTCCTACCTCGACAAAAACCTGGACCCACTGCAGTTCGCTTACCGCCACAACAGATCAACGGTGGATGCGATCTCGCTGGCCCTCCACTCCACTCTGGACCACTTGGACAAGAAAAACTCATATGTCAGGCTGTTATTCATCGATTACAGCTCGGCATTTAATCATCCCCTCCAAGCTGGTTACCAAACTCGCAGAACTGGGTCTCTGCACATCCCTATGCAATTGGATCCTCGACTTCCTCATTCACAGACCACAGTCTGTTCGTATTGGTGGAAATGTATCGGACTCGATAACAATCAGCACGGGAGCACCTCAAGGCTGCGTGCTCAGCCCCCTGCTGTACTCACTCTATACTCATGACTGCGTAGCCGGTCATAGTGCGAACTCCATCATCAAGTTCGCTGACGACACCACTGTTGTGGATGTATCACTGATGGGGATGAGTCAGAGTATAGAAGAGCAGCACCAGCAAAAGCAAGGAACTGATTGTGGACTTTGGAATGAGTAGGATGGGGACCCAGTCCTGTTTTTATCAACGGGTCGATGGTTGAAAGGGTCAAGAGCTTCAAATTCCTGGGCGTGCACATCTGTGAAGATCTTTCCTGGTCCGAGAACACCGATGCAATTATTAAGAAAGCTCATCAGCGCCTCTACTTCCTGAGAAGATTACGGAGAGTCGGTCTGTCAAGGAGGACTCTCTTTAACCTCTACAGGTGCACAGTAGAGAGCTTGCTGACCGGTTGCATCGTGGCTTGGTTCGGCAACTTGAGCACCCTGGAGAGGAAAAGACTACAAAAAGTAGTAAACACTGCCCAGTCCATCATCGGCTCTGACCTTCCTTCCATCGAGGGGATCTACCGCAGTCGCTGCCTCAAAAAGGCTGGCAGCATCATCACCACCCTGGCCACACACTCATCTCCCTGCTACCTTCGGGTAGAAGGTACAGGAGCCTGAGGACTGCAACAACCAGGTTCAGGAATAGCTACTTCCCCACAGCCATCAGGCTATTAAACCTGGCTCGGACAAAACTCTGAACATTAATACCCCTCCATCTGTTATTTGCACTTTATCAATATATTCAATCATGTGTGTATTTACGCATATAATTGTAGTCAATGCCTACTATGTTCTGTTGTGCTATGCAAAGAAAGAATTTCATTGTCCTGTCAGGGACACATGACAATAAACTCTTTTGACTTTGACTTGACTTTGACTAATTATAGAAGGACATTCTTGTTATTGAGGGAGTGCAGCATAGGTTCACAAGGTTAATTCCTGGGATGGCGGGACTGTCATATGGTGGGGCTTGTGTGCTCTGGAATTTAGAAGGATGGGAGGGGATCTAATGGAAACATATAAGATTAGTAAGGGTTTGGACATGCTAGAGGCAGGAAAGGTACACAAAAATGCTGGAGAAACTCAGCGGGTGAACCAGCATCTATGGAGCGAAGGAAATAGGCAACGTTTCGCGCCGAAACCCTTTTTCAGACCATGCAGAGGCAGGAAACATGTTTCTGATGTTGGGGGAGTCCAGAACCAGGGACCACAGTTTAATAGTAAGTGGTAAGGCATCTAGAACGGAGATGAGGAAACACCTTTTCACACAGAGTTCTGAGTCTGTGGAATTTTCTGCCTGAGGGCGGTGGAGGCTGATTCTCTGGATACTTTCAAGAGCGAGCTTGATAGGGCTCTTAAAGATAGAGGAGTCAGGGGATATGGGGAGAAGGCAGGAACGGGGTACTGATTGTGGATGATCACCCACGATCACATTGAATGGCGGTTCTGGCTTGAAGGGCCGAATGGCCTATTCCTGCACCTATTGTCCATTGAGAGCAATGTTACAAAATTTTGAGATTAAAAAAATCAAGTCTGTAATTTATCCCATCAGATAAAGCATAAAAAGAAGTTTAATTTGATACCTAATTCACTTTCATATCTTCAGTATTAAAAAGGTTATGGCCATTTTCATACTCAGAAATTAGCATCTTGTTCCCCATTGCCTTTCCATTGACTTAACACAAAAGCTGTGATCTAGGACAGTCAAAAGCCTATAACTTTCTTAAAAATTAAGAGAACTCAATGAAATGTTCAGTTATTATAGATTTAGGCATTCTGAAACAAATATGAAACAATATTACTTGGATGACCTGAAATTAAAGCATATAATTAGTTAGTTACCTAATTGTAGCTAATTACAAAATTCAATTACTAGATCTAAACATCTATCCATTTCTTAAGAAAATATAAACTTTTTTAAATTGCCTAAGTGTCCAAATAACATTCACACAATAATTCACAATTTAACATGATTTTAAAATCTCATTTTCATGAATTTATAGGCCAAATGGAAGGAATTTAGTGTTTAATTCCTGTAAATTAATGGCCATTTAAATCAACTTGTGAGTGGGTTTTAGTGGAATGCGGTGGATTAGAACGTTGCGGTTTGCGGTGAAGTCGGCATGAAAAACACTGCCGGTTCATACATTTTTTTGGTCCCCATTTCGCAACATGAAAATGTGATTAAAGGCTTCCTAAAAACCAAGTTTTAATGTAAAAATAAACTGTGCACTTTATTTTCTCCCCTACGTAAAATCCTTCCCGTTGTCGGCGCTCATGGCTTTAGAAGATGATTTTTAAATTACTCTGGTTAATAAATAATATAGCGTAATTTAAAAATACCTTCATGAATGAAATGTCGGAGCGATTTCTCTTCAGCAACGAAATCGCCCGACATGGATCAATTTGCCGTGTCTGTGGAAAAACGGCACTTTAAACACGCCCCCCTCTGAAAGGCGACAAAGTCATGCACACGGGGAGCGGCAGAACTGTAGCGCTGCTCAAGGTAAGTTTTGTAACATACCTACTATTGATAAAGGTAAAATCTATAACTTGAAATAGAGTATGTTGTTCTATCCCTATATCTTATTCTGTACAATCTATTGAAATTAGCCCACTGATTTGGTGCAAAAGCAAAATTGCTGGGGATACACAACAAATGATGTAGAATCTCTAGAGAGAGTTGGATAGAGCGCTTAGGGCTAGTGGAATCAAGGGGTATGGGGGGAAGGCAGGAACAGGATACTGATTGTGGATGATCAACCATGATTACATTGAATGGCTGTGTTGTCTCGAATGTCCTACTCCTGCACCTATTGTCTATGCATCTATGTATAAATGAAGTTTCAGGTCTTTGACCTTTTATTAGAGGTAGACAAGCATAGAAAAAAAGGATGATTTAATTTGCAAAGAGAGCGCGGTGGAAGAAACAAATGAAATGTGTGTGATAGGGTGGAGTCCTTGTGAGACGATTACTTTTGATGCTGTTTAGGGACAGTGGGGAATTCTTATTAATCATAGCTGATCTGCCTAAAACACTGTAAGCTATGCTTGTTTCTTTGTGCAATACAGGGACCAGTTCTTGTGTCTGTTTTGCTCATGCTCCTCCCTCTGTCTTTTTTCAGACTGTACTGTTTCTCCCTCTATAATAGTTGAAAGATCTCTCAACCATGTCTCCAGTCTTCCCTGCAGTTTTGTTCTCTGCCCTCTCCTCCTAGCTAGAACAAGGATACAGTTCCCCTCGTCCTCATGTGTTTTGAGTAACCTCCACGTTCAATGAATCATTTGCCGTTTCTGCTACTGTCAATGAGATTCCACTGCCATTTCCCCATCATCCCTCCCCTTTTGACATTCTGCTGAGGTCATTCCCTGAGCAACTTCCTCATTTGTGCTTTCATTTCCCCCAACCATTCCCCTCCCCATTACACTTTTCCATGAAACTGCAGGACATGCAGTTAGACCTACCCTTTTACATTGTTCTTTCCCACTGTCCAGGTACCCAAAACATCCTTCCAGCTGAAGCAGCAATTCACTTGGACTCCTTCCAATTTGGTGTACTTCCAGCATTTTCATTATCTAAGATTATCTGCAGTCTTCTGTACCAAAAAGATTAACTTCATTTTTTTAATCTTCTTTCTCTGCCCTCATTCATCTCCTTCTATTTACATTTCCTCCTGTTAGATAATTTGCACCTTGCCATTCTCTTTCAACTTACAGCACCTCTATTTTTCATTGATGGATCACTGCTCTTCTGTGATGAATGTGGATGAAGCTCTGAAAGTAGTACAGACATGGAATGGTTGAGGGTTTTCCATGTCCAAAGACATGGTATCTATCAAAAACCAGATAAATTCCATATAAATAAGATACATTGACATTCCCCTGTCCATTACTTTATCCAAAAATGTTAATCTGTATGTGCCACATAAAATCTAGGTACTAGTTCATTTAGAGAAAATTAGAAAGAATTAACCTAAGCCTCGCACATTCTGCCAGTCAATTACAGGAAGACATCAAAGCACATCAGCAAATCTTATTTCTGATTTAGACTAGAGATACAGCATGGAAACAGACCCTTCGGCCCACTGAGTCTGCACCGATCAACGATCACCTGTACACTATTTATATCCAACACTCTGGGGACAATTTACAGAAGCCAATTAACCTATAAACGTACACATCTTTGGAAGTTGGGAGAAAATCTGGAGAAAGCCCACATAGTCATAGGGAGAACGTGCAACCTCTGTACAAACAGCAGCCGGAGTATTGAACCTGGATCTCTGGTGCTGTAAGGCAGCAGCTCTACAGGTGCGCCACTGCTGCTCCTGATTGTTGACGGGTCATCCATAGTGTAGGGAGATCATATAAGAAAAAGGCAGGAAAGTAATCAATAACAACATTTTTTATTTCGTATAATATCCCATTGCATACTTCCGATCTGAAATGTTTTATATGGTTAAGGTACCCAACCCTGTAGTACCCCTTTAGTTATAACCTACAAAAAGATGCCTTCACTTTCATCCTTTGCTTTCTGCTTAATAACAATGCTCAATCCATGTCAATATATTACTCACCGTGTGCTCTAATCTTGTTGCACAGTCTCCTGTGTGGAACCTCTGAAAATCTTCTAATAATCCAGGTACACCACATCCATCTATTCTCTCTTATCTGTTATACTAGTCATATCTGCAAAGAACTACAGTAGATGAGACGAATATCATTCAGCTGAGGGGACTAGACATAAATAATGTTTCTCCTTAAAGGTGCCACCACTTATTAATAAGCATTTAGGGAAAGGTTAATACGTCCAAAATTGGAGATGTGTGGATTTTAAAACAGATATACTTGTTTGTTTTACATAGAAACATAGAAATTAGGTGCAGGAGCAGGCCATTCGGCCATTCGAGCCTGCACCGCCATTCAGTATGATCATGGCTGATCATCCAACTCAGTATCCTGTACCTGCCTTCTCTCCATACCCCCTGATCCCTTCAGCCACATCCAACTCCCTCTTAAATATGGCCAACGAACTGGCCTCAACTACCTTCTGTGGCAGAGAATTCCACAGATTCACCACTCTCTGTGTGAAAAACGATTTTCGCATCTCGGTCCTAAAAGACTTCTCCCTTGTCCTTAAACTGTGACCCCTTGTCCTGGACTCCCTCAACATCTTCTGCATCTAGCCTGTCCAACCCCTTAAGAATTTTGTAACTCTCTATGAGATCACCCCTCAATCTTCTAAATTCCAGCGAGTACAAGCCAAGTCTATCCAGTCTTTCTTCATATGGAAGTCGTGCATCCCAGGAATCAGTCTGGTGAACCTTCTCTGTACTCCCTCTATGGCAAGAATGTCTTTCCTCAGATTAGGAGACCACAACTGCACGCAATACTCCAGGTGTGGCCTCACCAAGACCCTGTACAACTGCAGTAGAACCTCCCTGCTCTGTACTCAAATCCTTTTGCTATGAATGCCAACATACCATTCGCTCTCTTCACAGCCTGCTGCACCTGCATGCCTACTTTCAATGACTGGTGTACCATGACACCCAGGTCTCGCTGCATCTCCCCTTTTCCTAAACGGTCACCATTCAAATAATAGTCTACCTTCCTGTTTTTGCCACCAAAGTGGATAACCTCACATTTATCCACATTATACTGCATCTGCCATGCATTTGCCCACTCACCCAGTCTATCCAAGTCACCCTGCAGCCTCCTAGCATCCTCCTCACAGCTAACACTGCCCCCCAGCTTCGTGTCATCCGCAAACTTGGAGATGTTGCATTCAATTCCCTCGTCCAAATCATTAATGTATATTGTAAATAGCTGGGGTCCCAGCACTGAGCCTTGCGGCACCCCACTAGTCACTGTCTGCCATCCTGAAAAGCACCCGTTCACTCCTACTCTTTGCTTCCTGTCTGCCAGCCAGTTCTCTACCCACATCAATACTGAACCACCAATACCATGTGCTTTAAGTTTGTATACCAATCTCTTGTGTGGGACCTTGTCGAAAGCCTTCTGAAAGTCCAAATACAACACATCCACTGCTTCTCCCTTATCCACTCTACTAGTTACATCCTCAAAAAATTCAATAAGATTCGTCAGACATGATTTACCCTTCGTAAATCCATGCTGACTTTGTCCAATGATTTCACCACTTTCCAAATGCGCTGCTATCCCTTCTTTAATAATTGACTCTAGCAGTTTCCCCACTACCGATGTTAGACTAACTGGTCTGTAATTCCCCGTTTTCTCTCTCCCTCCCTTTTTAAAAAGTGGGGTTACATTAGCTACCCTCCAATCCTCAGGAACTACTCCAGAATCTAAAGAGTTTTGAAAAATTATCACTAAGGCATCTGCTATTTCTGGGGCTACTTCCTTAAGTACCCTGGGATGATCAATTCACCCGTTTCTGACTGCAAATGACCTACATTTGTTTTAACTAATCTTTTGCACTTCACATATCGATAAAAACTTTTGCAGTCAGTTTTTATGTTTCCTGCCAGTTTTCATTCATACTCCATTTTCCCTTTCCTAATTAAGCCCTTTGTCCTCCTCTGTTGGTCTCTGAATTTCTCCCAGTCCCCTGGTTGGCTGCTTTTTCTGGCTAATTTGTACGCTTCATCTTTTTCTTTGATACTATCACTGATTTCCCTCGTTATCCACGGATACGCCACCTTCCCTGATTTATTCTTTTGCCATACTGGGATGAACAATTGCGTTTTCTGCCCCTTAGTGTTTCGCAGCTCCACCCATATCGATTCCACATCCTCCAAGCTAATGTCATTCCTTTCTATTGCGTTAATCTCCTCTCTAACCAGCAACGCTACCCCACCTCCTTTTCCTCTCTTTCTATCCTTCCTGAATATTGAATATCCCTGGATGTTCAGCTCCCAGTATTGGTCACCCTGGAGCCATGTCTCCATGATCCCAACTATATCATAAGTATTAATAGCTATCTGCACATTCAACTCATCCACCTTACTACGAATGCTCCTCGCATTGAGACACAAAGCCTTCAGGCTTGTTTTTACAACACTCTTGGCCCTTTTACAATTATGTTGAAAAGTGGCCTTTTAGATTTTTGCACTGGATTTGTTTTCCTGCCACTTTTCACCTTGCTACCTATTGCTCCTATCCTCATTTTACACCCCTCTGTCTCTCTGCTCACACATTTAAGAAACCCTCCACTTCTTATTCTCCGTTTGTTATTTTTTTCTTCTTTCCTCCCTACGTGTTGCGTCTGACTGCTTCTCTTCTCTGCCTTCTGCCTCACAAACGGACTACTTGCCTTCTCTATTTGAGTCCCTCCCCCCAACCGTTTAAAGTCTCCCCAGTAGCCTTTGCAAATCTCCCCGCCAGGATATTGGTTCCCCTCGGGTTCAAGTGCAACCCGTACTTTTTGTGCAGGTCACACCTTCCCCAAAAGAGGTCCCAATGATCCAGAAACTTGAATCTCTGCGCTCTGCACCAGTCCTTTAGCCACGCATTTATCCTCCACCTTGCTCCATTCCTACTCTCACTGTCGCGTGGCACAGGCAGTAATCCTGAGATTGTTACCTTTGTGGTCCTTCTCCTTAACACTCTTCCTAACTCCCTAAATTCTCCTTTCAGGACCTCCTCTCTTTTTCTACCTATGTCATTGGTACCTATATGTACCACGACCTCTGGCTCCTCTCCCTCCCATTTCAAGATATCTTGGACACGTTCAGTCACATCCCGGACCCTGGCACCAGGGAGGCAAACTACCATCCGGGTCTCCTGACTGCGTCCACAGAATCGTCTATCTGACCCCCTAATTATAGAGTCCCCTATTACTGCTGCCCTCCTCTTCTTTTCCTTACCCTTCTGACCAACAGGACCGGTCTTTGTGCCAGAGGCCCGGTCGCTGTTGCTACCCCCAGGTAGGCTGTGCCCCCCAACAGTACTCAAACAGGAGTACTTATTGCCAAGGTGTACAGCCACCGGGGTACTCTCTAGTCGCTGCCTCTGCCCCTTGCCTCTCCTAACCGTGACCCACTTTTCTGCCTCCTGTGGTTTTGGAGTGACCACCTGTCTGTAGCTCCTCTCTATAGCTTCCTCACTCTCCCTGACCAGACGGAGGTCATCGAGCTGCTTCTCCCGGTACCGAATACGGTCCATTTTTCTCAATCACGTGGCACAGATGTGGACGTCTGGAGAGCTATCTGACTGCATGACCTCCCACATCTGACATCCAGAACAGTAAACTGCCCTGGCACTCATCCTCCCCCTTACCCTGGATACAATACAATGTACAATACAAAGCAAGGATTTTAGCTGAAAGAAATCAGCAGGGATCTGACTGCCAATCAGCTGCTCCCTCGAGTCGTCTTCCACCAATTTGGAAACACTAAACAAAGTTCTTGAGAAATATCAACCTATCACATTTATTTCCATTAATTTATAGAGTGAATTGAAATTCTATGAGAAATACCAGGCAAAACCATTCCTGTTTGGTGTGGATAATAAAGAGAGTCGCTCATTGACTCAGTTTTGCCCTGGGAAACCCAAGGGATTTCTGGAGCAGTTTGAAATAAGCAAGCGGAAAGCAAAGGAAAAACTAGAAAGGTAATTATTGCAGAAAATAATGATTAACATACCATTTTAATACTACCTGGTAATATGTTTGATTGCAATGTCTTTTTTTTTCTTATTTTAGTGAACACTTTCATAACTGGATTACTAAGCTCCATGACAATGTTGAATTGGTATGTATGTGGCAAGTGTGAATATTTTTTTCCTTTTATTAATTTCACATTTTCAATAATCACTTCAGCAGCAAGAGTGACACAGAATAATATGTGGTATATCCGGGGCTCATTCTGCCTACTTTGGGATGAATTTGTTTAGATTACTTGGCCATTGGAGGCTGTCTTTCACATTTGGATGCCTGCTGGTTTCCTCAATCACATATTACAGCTCAGTTTGGCTATAGTTACTGTAACAGCCACACGCAATATCTTTGGTCCAAGCTGTTGTCATAGCCAAGGTCCATATCATGACTGTGCCCTGTTCCAGCAAATCTGAAAAGAAACATGAGCTCAACAGTGATACTGAAAAGCCTGCAATTCTGTTAATATGTGTGCCAGTGGAGAGCAATGGCCAGTAGCCTTAAAATTAATTTTGTTGAGTTGAGCATAAATAAGGATGGAAGAGACTTGACTTCATTATGAGCACCCTAATTGGATTATTTACAGTAAGATCTATTGACATTACACCTATTGACATTGTTTTGTTATTCTAGGAGAAAAAATCCTGACTGTTATTCTTCCAATATTTGCGTTGCTTCCAGAAGAAACGAAGATTGAAGAGCCAGGAATATCCTCTCCTGGTTCATTGCTGTGAAAGCAGAAAGCAGTTTTGATTTGCTTATTGAGGGAAGCATCAAATCAGATAATGGGGTGATGTTTCAGCAAAGTTCTTGTCATGATTCACTAGATATTCTTCCACTGCTAAAGCAAAATAATGTGGGGGCAATGAATACAGTTTAGCCCCAGCTTCTATTCTAACCATCCAGACATATCATGAAATCCTTGGGAAGCACAATAAGAGCTTTGAACATTTCTGATCTATTTTCCTGTTCAGCATGGTTTGGACTCCAATGACATAGCAATGGGAAATCTTCCGTATAGTTTGAAGCCCTTTTTTCCTCTCTCACCCCCTTGACAAGTCCTCCAACCACCAGGGCAAAAGGTGATTGGGAAATAAAATGTAGAGACCAATTATGAACAGTTTCTTAATCACATTACCTTGATTTCTAATACTTGCCTTAAGGAGCAGGGCAAAAACTTGCACCTGGTTTGATGGTAATGAATAGGAGAGGATATTCCTAACTCTTCAATCTTCATTTCGTCCAAGGTTCTGGTGTCCATCATATTGCCTGGAAGCCATCGCATTGCAAGATCTATGTGAGTCAAACAGCAACATGAATAACATGTTCACCAACATTTATTACAATTTCCTTCAAGGAACAAATAGATTTCTGGCCCGAAGATTTCATCCTTGCTGTTCTTTAATAGCAAATAGTAAGACTCATATTTCTTACTGGGAATAGTAATGGTAGTGAGTATTGAGTAATTTGCCGGTTTTTATAAAATCAATGTCCTCCAGACGGGCACTAGTATTATATTTGTTGTTAAGCTACTCTCGTTTCCAAAATTTGAATTTACAAGTAAACATAATTGTATGCTTCAGGAAAGATGTCCTGAGAAAAAAATGGCGATTGGACCTTCATTATTTCACGCAATGCTTTTGTGCTTTTTCGCTCCTCAACACTCCTCAGTGCCAAAGCTTGCTTATGCTCCTTGTCTATAAATAGATTAATTTCTTTCCATTAGTGCATGGTGTAGCATGTGTCAGACCACTGCACATTCTAACAGTGTTTAGGGCATTTGGCTATAATCACTTCCCTTCTCTTGTCACTGAAAGGAGCTTATGTCTTAAAATAACAAAATCCAGCTTGATCAGATTCCTACCCCTCATGTATTCCTTCTTATAGTAGTTTTCCTCAGGGCTGTATGTTGGTGTCACAGCCACATTTAAAACCAGTAAAACACTTGAAAATACATTTGTTTTCACTCCCTGAAATATTGCGTTAGAATCCAGAAATCGAATGGCTACAGTTAATTTGTTCGTGCATCAGTTTATTTTCCTGTGGATGAGCAGATCAGTGTTCTCAATTGGTCAGATAGCTTGAGGTGAAAATGTCATGTGAATGCCATACTTTTGATAAAGTCCAAAATGTTTTGTGTTGCATCCTACTGCAGTATGAATGCCTCCTAAACATGTCACAATAATAAATTGTTGCCTTAGTTAAATTGTGTGCTCTTCCTTGGTCTGTGAATGTTGTGGCTATCTTAACAAGTGAAGGATATGCGCATTGTCTTAAAAATAAGGATCTTACCTCTAATATTGGGGTAGTCTATTTAAATTGGTCAGTATCTAAATTTTGGATTTATACATAACATTCTGTGTGTGCGACATTTGGAAAGCAATTGAGCTTGATACTAATAATTATACCAATGTTTAGTGCATTTATAATCAATTTCTTTTGAGCTCCATTAAAAAAAGACAATTTATCTAAATTAACATGTAAGTACCAATGTTACAGGATTAAATAAATGAAAGACAAATGTAATGATCATATATTTAAGAAGGAACTGCAGATGCTGGAAAATCGAAGGTAGACAAAAGTGCTGGAGAAACTCAGCGGGTCCTGTAATGATCATATATTCATTCATTGATATTGTTAACAGCATATTTTTTGTTGACTTTGTTGTTGTTTTAATTGTTGTTTTCAATTTAAAGATTAAGGTATCCTTTAATAAACTCGAGAAGAAAGCAGAGCTACAAAACATATCAGTTCAAGAAGGCTTGGAAAATTTATCAAAAACAAGTAAGCTTACTTTTTTAAAAGGGTTTTTCAAATAAAAGTTATAGAACGTAGAATGAGGAACACCATCCAAGGTAAGCATTTCAGACAGACAGAGCAAGATAAAATGGGACATTTTATCCTGCTTGATGATTCTACTCTGCAGTAATTTGAATGCTACAGCCAGCTTGAGTGTTTGATGCAATGCAATGTCGGCTCATTGTTGAACCTGTCTGATTTTAATTCCATTAAAAGCTAAAGCAACTGGAAAGCACTATTAAAGCCTGGATTAAAACCAACAACAGGGAAGGTTGATGATGGTAGCACATTTGATATATTCTTTGTGGATTTTAGCAGGATATTTGACAAATACTCATGTGGCAGACGAACAAGAAGAGTAAAAGCCCCAACGATGAAAAGGAATGTAGTAGGATAAATTTAAAATTAATTTAGTGCAAGAAAGTGAAAGATAAAATTAATTGGCCGATTGTGTATAGTGGTGTTCCCAAGACAAAAGTGATAAGTTTATTTGCTTTTGCGGTACCCTATTTAACAGTGGCCCTACATTTATGATGTTGGCGGATGACACCAAAATGGCAAAATGATTCACAGGTGGTGAATCTCTGGAATTCTTTATTTTACTTTTGAGTGGAATGGAGACAAGATCATTAAACATATACAAGGAGGAGATAGATAAATATTTGAAAGATTGACATTTAGGGTTTATAGCGAACTGGCATAGAGGAGGAGTTGAGCAGAGTGGATCAATCATGATCATATTATAAGGCAGGCTTGAGGAGTCAAGTTACTGTCTTTGATCCTATTTCTTGAGTTTTTAATATAGCAGGTCAGGGAGCTAAGGTGTGTGAGAAAACACATTGCATGTTTGTCTTCATCAGCTGAAATGAGGCGCAAAATACAAGAGCACAGTTTCATGGTACAACTGAATAAACCTTAGTTGGGTCAGAATTACAGTACTCTGCATATACTAGTCATTGTACAACATGGAAAATATGATAACACGAGAGAAAGGGCAGAGAAGATTCATGAGTTTATTATCAGGGCTGGAGAGGTTTAGCTGTGAGGAATTCTAAAGAAAGGTCAATAATCTGAAATATTCATTCTTTTTCATCTGTCCACAGATGACGATTGATCTGCTGTGTATTTCCAACATTTCCTGTTTTATTTCAGTTATGATGAGATTGGCCAAGCCAGAATTGTTTTCTCCATAACAATGGAGAATTAAGGTGTATAACACAATGGACCTATTTTCTTCAGCAGAAAATGAATAAACATAGATTTAATTAATTAGTGGAAGAATTTGAGAGGATGTGAGGGGTGTTGAATGGTGGAGTCTGAAACTCGAATGTCTGAAAGAGTGGTGGCGATAGATGTACTCGTTACATTTAAACCAATGCATCCACAATGCTTCATACCAAGAGTCAGAACTGGGATTAGCTCCTCTATTGGCTAGCACGGACATGATGGGACATACAGCCTTCTGGGTCATAAATTTCTAAGATTGCATGGTTTATTTAAAAGTATGCCAAGATTCACTAATTAAAGCCTGAAGCTATAGATCTCATTAAGGCGTGCACAAATAAAACTAGGTTTCAGAGGTCAAGTTTTCACAAACCTGACCATTCAATGAATACTTCAGATAGGGTGTATCCATAATAACAGTGTATTAAATACGAGGTATCTTGTAACCTGTGTGGCAACAAATCACCTTTACAAAAACTAGAGAAACTGAAGTTTTGTTTCACGCTGATGGCTATACAAGATTATAATTTATATTTTAGTTTAAAGCTTATGTTCTAGTTATACAATATGGTTCTATGTATGGACACTGATCTGTCACATTAAGAGATAGATTTTTACGTGTCAGTGTCCATTGAAAGAAAATCATCAAGCAGGATGCATATTGGGTAGTTGATGCACCACTTAAATGTTCTGACCTCAATTACCTGCCTAGTGTTAAAACACTTAACAATAGACACAGATGCAAACAATTGAATTCAGCATCTCTATATAATAGGAATAGGGAAGTCTGACTCACAATCAGTGATGGAAATGTGTTTTAGGAACTAGGGGTACTCTAAGGTCCGTGAGGCTGAGGTTGGGAAGGAAGGGGAGGGGGATTTTTTTAATGTGCAGTCATACCCATGTAAGAGTACAATAATGCATAACTTATTTATTGTGTATTTATAATATCGTTTATTGTGTATTATATGTCATAGCTGCTCCCTTTCCCTCTCCTCCCCCCCCCCCCCCCCCATTGTCTGCTTCGGTGAGGGAAGTAGATTGATCAGGTCGGTCATTGATCAAACTCTGATTGGCTGCCGAGTGACCAGCGCATTATGTCATTCGACACAATGCCCTTGGAGACAGCGGCTGATTGGACGGGACGAGACCGATGTGTTGATAGGATGGGAATTTTAAGGGAAGCTGGTCAGTCATTAGACGCAACCCCCTTAGAGACAGCGGTTGATTTTTTTGTGATTGTTCGGTAGAATTTTGTTTTATTAGGTTGTGTATGTGTGTTGGGGGGGGGGGGAAACAGGGTCTTAGTCTCTCCCTTCGGGGGGATGCGTGTCCCCCGTCACCGTCACTGCTGAGGCCTAATAACGGAGCTGTGGCAGCGGTAGCGGCGGACCGCAGAGCTGCGGTGCTCCGGCGGCGGCGGCGGCCTGGTTCGGAGCTGCGGCGCTCCAGTGGCGGCGGCGGTCCGCAGAGCTGCGGTGCTCCAGCGGCGGTGGCAGTCCGCAGAGCTGCGGTGCTCCAGCGGCGGCGGCGGCCTGGTTTGGAGCTGCGGTGCTCAAGTGGCAGCGGCGGCGGCCCGCAGAGCTGCGGTGCTCCAGCAGCAGCGGCGGCGGTCCGCTTAGAGCTGCGGTGCTCCAGCGGCGGTGGCGATCCGCTTAGAGCTGCGGTGCTCCAGCGGCGGCGGCCTGGTTCAGAGCTGCGGTGCTCCAGCGGCTGCGGCGGCTGGTTCAGAGCTGCGGTGCTCCAGCGACGGCGGCAGCCCGTAGAGATGTGGTGCTCTGGCGGCGGCGACGGTCCGCTTAGAGCTGCGGTGCTCCAGCGGCGGCGGCCTGGTTCAGAGCTGCGGTGCTCCAGCGGCGACGGTGGCGGCTGGTTCAGAGCTGTGTTGCTCCAGCGGCGGCGGCAGCCCGCAGAGCTGTGGTGCTCCGGCGGCGGCGGTCCGCTTAGAGCTGCGGTGCTTCTGCGGCGGCCGCCTGGTTTGGAGCTGCGGTGCTCCAGCGGCGGCGACGGCCTGGATTACCTCAGCGCAGAGGGCGAACGAGGAGGGAGAAAGACAGGGATTTAAGACTTTTGCCTTCCACCGGTGAGGAGGTGCCTGTTGAACACATTGTGGTGGATGTTGGATTTGTGTTTATTGTGTGTTTTGGTTTTATTATATGTATGACTGTATGATAACAATTTCTGTCAGACCGTAAGGTTTGAATGACAGTAATGGAATCTAATCTAATCTAATCGGAAGAATATAATGCTTGATCTGCAGCAAAGATACTAGTATCAGCTCTAGTATCTTTGATTTGCAGTTCCTTCCTATTGGCCCAAAACAACTCCTAATCCATTCCCTCCACAGATGCTGCCTAACCCGCTGAGTTCCTCCAGCACTCTGTGTTTTTTATTTAACTCTTGAAATTGAAGTTAGACATAAAGCTGGAGTAACTTTGCGGGACAGGCAACGACTCTGGAGAGAAGACCCTTCTTCAGACTGAACTGAAGTCTCGTCGGGGAGAGTCCTTGTGATTGTCTGCAGAGGGGTCTCGACCCGAAATGCCACCCACTCCACAGAGCCGCTGCCCATCCCGCTGAGTCACCCCAGCCCCCCGTGTCCACATTCAACTCCAGAGCCAAACAAAAAGCACAGAGTGCTGGAGGAACTCAACGGGCCAGGTGGCACCCGCAGAGGGAACGGACCAGGAACCGCCACGGACCATGGTTCCCCCCCCACCCCCCCCCCCCCCCCCCCCCCAACAGGAAGGAACTGCAGATTCAGCTGTCCCCGCAAAACGCCAGATGAATCCGGGAATGCTGAGGAGAGAGGGTGAGAGAGAGGGAGTGAGAGAGCGAGAGATATAGCGAGAGAGATCCAAAGGACGGATTCGGATTCCAATTACGCCTCGCTGAGACCTTGCCAGAAGTTTCAAACCTACGACCGCCTCCAGTTTGGGCCACGTGGACCAAGATACCACGTTGTAAACAACCACGTTCGCTGCTTTGACGGGGAGTTTGCGTTCCGCCACAGTCCCACTAGCGGTTTACAGCTGTTCGATATCTGCTTCTGGAAGGAGCGGGTGGTCCAAGAGTTGAGTGTCCAGGAGGTGAACTCCGTTTACGGCGGAGAGACACCAGGTCTGATGAGGGACAGTCATTATGGAATTGGGAAAAGTTCCAATGAGCTGGTGAAAGACGTGGACTGCCCTTACAGTGCCACTTTCCTCCACGCTATCCATCTCATGGAGACTGGAAACCAAAGATCCTATAGCGGAGCAAGATAGTCCACTCGACGAAAAAGCTGTAGTAGGGTCATGGGTGATCTTCAGCACCATTTCCGTAACCGGCTTCCATCTCCGCTCTAGTTTCATTGCTTTGGTCATGGCTTCTTCATGCACAAATCATCTTTTTTTTTATCAGCTGCAGGTGATCATTTTGATATTCCTTCCTTGTCCTCCCTATGAACTTTGAACGTATAAAATATTGCCATTTGGAACGAGCTCCAGAAAATCCTGCACCCACTCAAGCCATCCACCCCTCCCTCCGACACGGATACGGAGCGATCGCTGGTCCCTTTTTTTTTAAACATCTATTTCCTTTGGGTGTTTTTCTTAAAATTTCCCCCTTACAATTTCCGTACTTTTTCGATAGCTGCCATGACCCGTTTGATGTCATCCTTTGCCCTGCTCCTGGTCTCGGCCCGCACTATCTGCCGGACATGCTGTGTGTGTGTGTGTGTGTGTTTGTTTGGTGGCGTCTGAGGGGAGAAGCGCTGTCACCAAGTGCGAGTAAACGCGCGGACAGACGGACGAAAGCTACGATCATAGAGCGGGATAGGTGACATTTAGGGTCGAGACACTACTTCAGACTGACAGTCAAGGGAAATGGGAGATATAGGCATATCTTCCATTCATTTGACCTTAGTACCGTTTATATCTCTTGTTCCTCTTTCCCCTGACTCAAGCAGGGTCTCGACCCGAAATGTCATCTATTCCGCTCTATGATCGTTGCTTTTGTCCGTCTGTCCACTTGTTTGCTCGTCCTTAGTGTAGGATAGTGTTAATGTACGAGGATCGCTGGTCGGTGCGAACTCGGTGGGCCGAAGGGCCTGTTTCCGTGCTGTATCTCTAAACTATACTAAACTATAGGATAATGATCACAAAGCCACTAGATGGAGCTCTGCACATTAACCACATTTGTAACCACATGTACAAGTCAAAAAAGACTAGTTAATGAGCTGTAAAATATTGGTTTTTGTGAATTAAATGTAATGAGTATACGATTCCTTAAACCATGAAAGTAATGCTCAAACCAAGTGATCAGCTGGATCACATCAATTAAGGGATGTATTTTGTCAACTGTTTGCAAGAATGGAAATTATATTTGCTAAACCAGTAATTCCTGTAATGTTTCTATGTTGCATACATATATATTACAAAAAAAAGGCTATGGTAAATAATATTCAGGCAGACTGTGGCACAGTGGTACTGCAGTAGAGTTTCAGTCATACAGTCCGGGCTCGATGTTGACTATGGGGTTTGTACGTTCTCCCTGTGATCACGTGGGTTTTCTCCGGCTGCTCTGGTTTCATCCCTAAGTCGTGCAGATTTGAAAGTTAATTGGCTTCTATAAATTGTCCCCAGCATGTAGATAGTAGTGTTCGGGTGATCATTGGTTGGTGCAGACTCAGTGGGCCCAAGTACCCTTTTGCCACGCGGTATCTCTAAACTAAGATCACAATTGTGTTTTTTTAATCTTACCATAATTATTTTGGAATCCCACTTAGACTGCAAAAACCCAACAATGATCTTCCTTCTTAGTGAACCAGAACTGATAGTTATTTACAACACTCCGTTCTCATTAACGTTTTGAGCATTTCAGAGCACAATCTCCCAAGCCTTGGTGAAATTCTTATAACTAGTCAACAATTTATGTATTGTTATATGTTTAACATTTCTTTTTTTTCTGTTTGTTCAGTACAGGAAAACATAAACATGCACTATGAAACAATAGTGAGTGCTTTGGAAGCAAAAAGTAGTAGAGAGCAAATTTTTGAAATGGATAAAAGACTTGCAGCTGTAAGTTCATTTTTGGTTTGCAATACAAAGAAATAGTCTGCAGTTCAAAAAAATCATAAAGCTGTTTTGTGTACGCCATACAGTGCTAACTGAACTGATACATTTTTACTATATTTCTGTAATTTAATTAGTGTTCTTTTGTTTTGACAAAATGGAAAATATCAGGATGCATTTCTGCTGCTAACAAATGAATTCACCCATTTAATGATAATTGCATCATTTTGAAAAACAGATTGAAGGAAACAATTTGTTTTACATTTTATGACTTTATTATTTTTGCATTGAAAAAATGCATAATTTATTTTAGTTTGCAAATCAATATTTATATTTATTCTGGTTAACCTTCGCACCAAATTTCTTTCTTGTTTTAATCATTTCTTGGGTATACAAATGAAAGGATTTCAGTCACAGTGTAACACAAATGAGATGTCCTATGACAATGTAGATCATACATTTTAGATACACTTGAAGTCAACACAATTGTGGATATTCCTTCTTAATTCCTCACATAGCCTGCAGTAGATAAAGAGGTGAGATCTCTGTGTGGGCATTAAGTGCTAGTCTTGCCACAGGCAGTCACATTCTGTGAAAGCATGAGACAAATACAAATCTTCAGAATTACATACTCAAAAGTAAATTCAATGAAGAAGACCTGGGAATAGATGTTTTATTTACAGTGCCCAAATATTTTATGGACCTGTGTTCTCCAAAGTCTTTAGTAAATTATAAATAATTTTGATTATTATTTTCGGAGTGGCCTATGAGTAAGCAGTAAGCAGAGTAATCACAGTAAGCAGAGACATATTTTCGCAAAAACATGCTAGTTGCTCCGCAATAACATTTGACAGGTGCCATTTCTTTTGGGGTATCAAGTTGGCTTGATCTGCCACCTGTCCTCGCAACGTATTTCTGCTATTTTAGGAAGTATTCTCAATAGTTAAATTCCCTTGTGATCAAACATCATATAATGACACAAGAGAATTTTTGGAAAGCTTATTACACATTGATTGCACCAGAGTCTCAGACTAGTCTATCACCTGTGAGTCACTCTGTCTCCCTTTTCTCTCTTCAGACAGTCAGTTAAGTAATGTGGATAGGCACAAATAGCTGGAGTAACTCAGTGGGACAAGCAGCATCTATGGAAAGAAGGAATGGGTGACGTTTCGGGTCGAGACCCTCCCTCAGTCTCTTGAGTAATGTGGATATATTGGATGTTATATTAACCAGTGTGCCACCAAAGGCATGTAGTCTAGTCATTACAGAGTAATTAAACACCTTTTTGGGGCAGCCCTATTGCTGTAAAGTTAGGTTGCTCATTGAGGCCCTGGTGAAATGTGAGGGAAAATTTTGGATTCACAAATGGCAGATTATGAGAGAGAGAGGGTGTTGATGATTAGGGGCCTGCTCTGGGCCTAGTGGGAGTGGTGCTCAGACATCACAGACTTACTCAGGACATGGGCTAAGGCATAGACTGAAGGTTCATTCAGGACTCTAGAAGAGGTTATCATAAGCTTGATTTGAATGCAGGGTGGGACACAAGCGTTAAAGTAAAGGTTGGGGCTTGCAGATATGGGTGAGTTTGGTTTAGAGCTCAGCTCCATATGTAGCCGGGATGATGGGCGTTTAGCTGGACGTAGATTGTTACCTTATGGTGGATAGAGAGGTGAGTCATAGAGTTTGGCCTTCCATCCATGGATTGGGGAGTTTGGGAGCATCAGAGCATGGCGGTTAGGGACTACGTTTGCTGATGGAGAGCTTGCAGGTTTGGTGTGAGAGGTTGGCATTGAAGGAATTAATTTAAAAATACCTTTCTTAGGGGGGGGGGCCTACCTAAAGTAGCACAATTAATACTATGCTGTCCCCATAATACCCAACAGTGGCACTCCAGCAGAATGCTGGAAAAGAAGCAATGATCGGGAATAACGTTATTTGTTGTACTTCTGGCTTGAAAATTGCATTTGAAGCACAAGGCCAATTTATGCTAGAGGTGCCACAGAAATTTTAGTGATTGTTTTTGTGTTTCCCTCTGGGAAAAGTCAATTGTCTGTGTTGTAACACTGACTTAATCGGCAGTTGGAAACATAATTTGGAGGGCACTGTCTGTATAATGATAACACCTTAAGATCAGAGTTCTGTGAATATATTTTGGGTGCCAACCAGAATTTCTTGACTTTCATGTTTTTCAGATTAAGCAGAAAGATTGTAATGGTCTTCCTTTGGGATACTGAACAGAATAGAGTAACACCAATTTCCATTTCCAGGCAGACTTCATAGAGTTATACAGCATTGAAACTGGCCCTTTGGCCCAACTTGTTAATGCTGACAAAGTTGCCTACCTGAGCTAGTCCCATTTGCCTGTGTTTGGCCCATATGCCACAAAACCTTTTCTATCCATTTATCTGGCAACCAAAAGTACTACAGAGTCCCTTCTCTAAACCTTTTCTATCCATTCCCCTCCATAAATGCTGTCTGCCCTGCTGAGTTCCTCCAGCACTTTGTTTCTTGCTATCTATCCATTTAGCTGTCCAAAATATCTTAAACATTGTCATTGTACCAGCCTCTATTACTTTGTCTGGCAGCTTGTTCCTCATACCCACCATCCTCTATGTGAAATAATTGTCCCTCCAGGTTCTCTTTAAATCTCTGTCCTCTCACCTTAAATCTATGTCCTTTAGTTTTAGACTCCCCTACTCTGGGAAAGATTGTGACCATCCACCTTAACTATCCTGCTCATAAATGTATATACCTATAAAGTCACCCCTAGGCTTCCTAATGCTCAGGGAAAAAAAGTCTCTCCTTATAACTTAAGGCCTTCAGTCCTGGGATCATCTTTGTGAATCTTTTCTGCACTCTTTCCACGTTAATAAGATCCTTCTGTTAGGTAGGTGACCGTAACTTCATTGTATTGCAAAATCTTTTTCAGTTTTTTCGAAGCACAAGAAAATGCTGAGGTTAGATGTGTAGTGAAGGGAAGAGGAGGTCCTCTCAATTTCTAGAGGCATGCAAATTTATAGTTAGAAATGCCAACTTAATTTCTGTTTGGTTAAAAATACATTCATGGCCACATTCGTGGGTGGAGCACCAAGGCAAATTCCTTGTATGTGAATACTTGGCCAATAAAACTTACTTACTTACTTCACAAGTAGAGATTCTGTTCTTGGTTGTAATTTTTGGGAGAACCCGAAAGGATAGTCTTATATGAGAATTCAAGTTCAAGTTACATTTATTGTCACATACACCAATTGGTACAGTGAAATTTGAGTTACCATACAGCCACAAAAATAAAATAAAATGAACACAACACTATAGAATTTAACATGAACATCCCCCACAGCGGAATCAACGTTTCCCACTGTGAGGGAAGGTAATAAAGCTCAGTCATCTTCCTCTTGTTCACCCATGGTCGGGGCCTTTGAACCCTCCGCAGTTGCCACTTCGGATGGCCTGATGGACAGGCCCTCTCGCCGGGATGATCGGAACTCCGCTTTCGGAACGGAAGAACACTCTTAGAGGCTTGCAGTTCCGAATCGGCCATTTCTTACCATGCCGAGCTGGACGGAGCTCCAACACTGGCGATCCCGGCAAAGGATCCCAGGACTCCGTGATGTTAAAGTCAGGGCCGCCCGCGGTTGGAAGCCCCACAGACCACAGATCCACGGTGTTAAAGTCGGCAGGCCCAACACTCCGGAGCTCCAACACAGCGATCCCCTGTAAGGCATCACCAGAGAAAAGACGCATCTTCGACCAGGAAGTGACTGGGAAAAGGTTTCCCCTCTTCCCTCGGACGCCCTAAATTCTCATGCTCTCCCTTTAACTCTCCTGGGCGCTGTTCCTGAGTTTACTTTAAAACTTCCTGCTGCTGTTTCTCGTGTTCCCTTTAAGCTTACTGGGTTAATTAGAAAATGTATTGTCTGAAAACTCTGTTAGTCCGACGCTACAAAATTTGGGAGTATTACAGATTAACTAAAGTTTATGTGTTGCCATTCCTTCATGGCCATTGGATCTAACAGCTCATACCCAACAGCCTGTGGAGAATGTTCAATGTATGACCAACCATCAAATTATCATGGGCAATAAAAATAGATTGTGAAAGCAATCCCCCTTGTAAATGGTAAAGGAAAAATCCAGATCATAACAATTCCTTGCATACATTTATTCTCCTACTACTCCCTCCTTATGTTGCTGCTGGATACGTTATCATTTATTAAAATCTTGTGGTGCCACCTAGTGGTTAGGCCACTTACTGAGAGAACCCTCGGCACTGATTGGTGGGAAGTGGACCAGGGTAAGCAGCTGATTGGCAGTCAGATCCCAGCAGATTGTTGTGTACTTTGTATTGTGTTGCTGTTGTATCCTGTGTAGGGGAGGCAGTATGAAGGCCAGGGCAGTGTACTGTTCTGGATGTCAGATGTGGGAGGTCAGGGAATCTGATAGCCCTCCAGACGTCCACATCTGCGCCAGGTGTGTTGAGATGGGGCTCCTAAAGAACTGTGTTAGGAACCTGGAGCAGCAGCTCGATGACCTCAGTCTCCTCAGAGAGAGTGAGGAGGTAATAGAGAGGAGCTACAAGGAGGTAGTCACTCCCAAACCACAGGAGGCAGACAAGTGGGTCACGGTTAGGAAGGGCAAGGGGCAGAGGCAGGGGCTAGAGAGTACCCCTGTGACCGTACACCTGGAAAATAGGTACTCGGGTTTGAGTACGATTGGAGGGGACAGCCTAGCTGGGGGCACCAACAGCGGCCGGGCCTCCGGCACAGAGACCGGCCCTGATGCTCAGAAGGGTAGCAAAAAGAGGAGGGCAATTGTAATAGGGGACTCTATAGTTAGGGGGTCGGATAGGCGATTCTGTAGACGCAGTCGGGAGACCCGGATGGTAGTTTGCCTCCCTGGTGCCAGGGTCTCGCATGTGTCAGACCGTGTACAAAAGATTCTGATAAGGGAGGGAGAGGAGCCTGATGTTGTGGTACACATAGGTACCAATGACATAGGCAGAAAAAGTGATGAGGTCCTGAAGGGCGAATTTAGGGAGTTGGGGGGAAAGTTAAGGAGAAGGACGAAAAGGGTAACGATTTCAGGATTACTGCCTGTGCCGCGTGACAGTGGGAGTAGGAATGAAATGAGGTGGAGGATAAATGCGTGGCTGAGGGACTGGTGCAGTGGGCAGGGATTCAAGTTTCTTGATCACTGGGACCTCTTTTGGGGAAGGCATGATCTGTACACAAAGGACGGGTTGCACTTGAGCCCGAGGGGGACCAATATCCTGGCAGGGAGATTTGCAAAGGCTACTGGGGAGACTTTAAACTAGAAAGGCTGGGGGGAGGGACTCGGGTAGAGGGGGCTAGGGGTCAGGGTGTGGGGCAAGAGGCAGAGAAGGGAAGCACTCGGATCCAAAATGTAGGCGAGAAAGATGAAAAAGATAATAGACCGAAAATAAGGGATGGTGGGTTTCTAAAATGTGTATATTTTAATACTAGGAGCATTGTAAGTAAGGTGGACGAACTTAGAGCCTGGATTGACATCTGGAAATATGATGTTGTGGCAATCAGTGAAACATGGTTGCAGGAGGGCTGTGATTGGAAACTAAATATTCCAGGATTTCGTTGCTTCAGGTGTGATAGAATTGGAGGGACCAGAGGGGGAGGTGTTGCATTGCTTGTCAGAGAAGATATTACAGCAGTGCTTTGGCAGGATAGATTAGAGGGCTCGTCTAGGGAGGCTATTTGGGTGGAACTGAGAAGTGGGAACGGTGTAGCAACACTTTTAGGGGTGTATTATAGACCGCCAAATGGGGAGCGTGAATTGGAAGAGCAAATATGTAAGGAGATAGCAGATATTAGTAGTAAGCACAAGGTAGTGATTGTGGGAGATTTCAATTTTCCAAAAATAGACTGGGAAACACATTCTGTAAATGGGCTGGATGGTTTGAAGTTTGTAAAATGTGTGCAGGATAGTTTTTTGCAGCAGTACATAGAGGTATCGACCAGAGAAGGGGCAGTGCTGGGACCTCCTGTTAGGAAATGAGGCAGGTCAGGTGACGGAGGTATGCGTTGGTGAGCACTTCGGGACCAGTGATCACAATACCATTAGTTTCAATATAATTATGGAGAGAGTCAGAACTGGACCTAGGGTAGAGATTTTTGATTGGAGAAAGGCTAACTTTGAGGGAATGCGTAAGGATTTTAAAGGAGTGAATTGGGACACTTTGTTTCATGGGAAGGATGTAAAAGAGAAATGGAGGACATTTAAAGGGGAAATTGTAAGAGTACAGAATCTTTATGTCCCTGTTAGGTTGAAAGGAAATAGTAAAAATTGGAAAGAGCCATGGTTTTCAAGGGAAATTGGACACTTGTTTCGAAAAAAGAGAGATATCTACAATAATTATAGGAGGCATGGAGTAAATGAGGTGCTAGAGGAGTATAAAGAATGTAAAAAGAATCTTAAGAAAGAAATTAGGAAGGCTAAAAGAAGATATGAGGTTGCTTTGGCAAGAAAGGTGAAAGTAAACCCAAAGGGTTTCTACAGCTATATTAATAGCAAAAGGATAACGAGGGATAAAATTGGACCATTAGAGAACCAGAATGGACAGCTATCTGCAGAGCCAAAAGAGATGGGGGAGATATTGAACAATTTCTTTTCTTCGGTATTCACCAAGGAGAAGGATATTGAACTCGGGAACTGCAGATTGGAAGGGGAAAGAGTAGAGTAGCGAAGGAGATATGGAAACTATGAGATTCAAAGAGGAGGAAGTACTGACACATTTGAAAAATATAAAAGTGGATAAGTCTCCAGGTCCTGACAGGATATTCCCTAGGACATTGAGGGAAGTTAGTGTAGAAATAGCAGGAGCTATGACAGAAATATTTCAAATGTCATTAGAAACGGGAATAGTGCCGGAGGATTGGCGTACTGCGCATGTTGTTCCATTGTTTAAAAAGGGTTCAAAGAATAAACCTAGCAATTATAGACCTATTAGTTTGACGTCAGTGGTGGGCAAATTAATGGAATGGATACTTAGAGATAATATATATAAGCATCTGGATAAACAGGGTCTGATCAGGAACAGTCAACATGGATTTGTGCCTGGAAGGTCATGTTTGACAAACCTTCTTGAATTTTTTTGAAGCGGTAACTAGGGAAATTGATGAGGGTAAAGCAGTGGATGTTGTCTATATGGATTTTAGTAAGGCCTTTGACAAGGTTCCCCATGGAAGGTTGGTTAAAAGGTTCAATCTTTGTGTGTTAATGGCGGAGTACCAAGATGGATTCAACAGTGGCTGAATGGGAGATGTCAGAGAGTAATGGTGGATGGCTGTTTGTCAGGTTGGAAGCCGGTGACCAGTGGGGTGCCTCAGGGATCTGTGTTGGGTCCACTGTTGTTTGTCATGTACATCAATGATCTGGATGATGGGGTGGAAAATTGGATAAGTAAGTATGCAGATGATACTAAGATAGGTGGTGTTGTGGATAATTAAGTAGATTTTCAAAATCTACAGAGAGATTTGGGCCATTTGGAAAAGGCTGAAAGATGGCAGATGGAGTTTAATGCTGATAAGTGTGAAGTGCTACATCTTGGCAGGACAAATCAAAATAGGACGTACATGGTAAATGGTAGGGAATTGAGGAATGCTGTGGAACAGAGGGATCTAGGAATAACTGTGCATAGTTCCCTGAAGGTGGAATCGCATGTAGATAGGGTGGTAAAGAAAGCCTTTGGTGTGCTGGCCTTTATAAATCAGAGCATTGAATATAGGAGTAGGGAAGTAATGTTAAAATTGTACAAGGCATTGGTAAGACCAATTCTGGAGTATGGTGTACAATTTTGGTCGCCTAGTTATAGGAAGGATGTCAACAAAATAGAGAGAGTACAGAGGAGATTTACTAGAATGTTGCCAGGGTTCCAGCAACTATGTTACAGAGAAAGTTTGAACAAGTTAGGTCTTTATTCTTTGGAGCGCAGAAGGTTAAGGGGGGACTTGATTGAGGTCTTTAAAATGATGAAAGGGATAGACAGAGTTGACGTGGATACGTTTTTCCCATTGAGGGTAGGGAAGATTCAAACAAGAGGGCATGACATGAGAATTAAGGGACAGAGGTTTCGGGGTAACGTGAGGGGGAACTTCTTTACTCAGAGGGTGGTGGCTGTGTGGAATCAGCTTCCAGCAGAAGTGATGGAGGCAGGATCGATTTTAGCATTTAAGAGTAAAGTGGATAGGTATATGGACGTGAAGGGAATGGAGGGGTATGGTCTGAGTGCAGGTAGATGGGACTAGGGGAAAACAAATGGTCGGCACGGACTGGAAGGGCCGAGAGGGCCTGTTTCCGTGCTGTAATTGTTATATGGTTATATGGTTACTTGGACTGACAGGATCACGTGACTGTGTTTGGCGGGAAGGAGTCGTCACATGGTTAGTGGGTGTGCCCTGGTGTGTGTGTGTGTGTGTGTATATATATACACACACACACACACACACACACACACACACACACACACACACACACACACACACACACACACACACACACACACACACACACACACACACATATATATAACCCTGGGAAAACCCTCCCAAGTCGCGTGTGTACAGTTCTCTGTATTACCTCAATAAAGATCACTTTGAGTCACAACGCGTGGCTCTCTATAATGGTGATCTCGACGATCCAAAATGGTTATTTTGAATTTGCACAATGGAAGCAGCCAACGATCAACCCCTGCAACAAGGCTTCGCCGTCGATCCGGCCCAGCAGAATGCCATCTCGCTTAAGCTGCCCGTGTTCTGGACATCGTCGCCCCAAGCGTGGTTCCAGCAGGCCAAGGCCCATTTCCATATTCGACACATCACGGCCGATGACATCAAGTATTATTACGTGGTCGGCGTGCTAGATCATGAGACAGACGATCGCTTGGTCCATTACCTACACGAGCCGCAGGTTGCGGACAAATAAGCAGGCCTCAAGGTGCTCCTCTCCACCTTTGGGCTTAGCTGTTGTGACCGCGCAGCGAGGATCATGCACCTGGGCGGTCTTGGCGATAGCAAGTCGTTTGTGCCGATGAGGGAAATGCTCATCAGCCCTGCCTCCTCTTCGAACACGCCTTTCTGGACGACATCCGCCTGGCTCTCGCGGTTGAGAATTTTTCTGACCCCCTGCAGCTTGCGGAGCATGCGGACGAGCTGTGGCAGTTCAAGCGGCAGGGCGGCGCTGTGATCGATCGAGTGTCGGCAGTGCCTTGGAAGGCCCAGCGACCAGGCTCTGTATCCATAGGAGGTTCAGCCGTGCAACCGGTCCCGTGAGACACCGGAAAAGGGAAGCGGTGTTCCTAGCATCAGTGCTGGGGTTCCGCAGCCCGTCAGTGCCACCCGCCCTGCTCGTACCCGGGAAACACCGGGGCTGGCCGCCAGTAGTCGCTGCGGCAGTCGGCCAGAAAGTCCGCCTCTACACTTGGGATCTCCAGTTCCATCTGGACATATGGGGTTGGTACGGTCCCACTCATCCATGGCCCCTGTTATTTTACCTGGACTTTTACGGTTGCCGACTTCTCCCTTCGTCGATTTTCTCTGGGCTCAATCCCTGTTGGTGGATGTGAGGGGGCAATGCCTCATTCGTCTGCCGTTTCGTTTCGTGCCTCCGGTTGTGTGGGGGGGGGGGGGGGGGGGGGGGGGGGGGGGGGGTGGCGCCACCTAGCGGTTAGGCCACTAACTGAGCGAACCCTCGGCACTTGGGCTGACAGGGTCACGTGACTGTTTGGCGGGAAGAAGACGTCACGTGCCCTGGTATATAGAGAGAGCCCTGGTATATATAGAGAGCCCTGGGAAAACCCTCCCTAGTCGCGTGTATGCTGTTCTCTGTATTACCTCAATAAAGATCACTTTGATTCACAACACGTGGCTCGCCACAATACATTACACATTTAACAATTTTTCACTTTCTCTGCAGTCATGTGATTGCCCAGCTCTTTTTTGGTTCCTTTGGCCAGGTACCTTTCTAAAAAATCCCTATTCTTGTGAAATATCTTTTAAATATCTTGATGTTCTTATGAAATTTTGATGCCTGTTACTGGCCACCGATTGTACCTTATGTCATAACGTGTGTTTTATAGGTGTTTCTTATAATGTCTTAACTTTAGTAGTTTTGAGCCAAAGACTGTGTATGATTATTTAAACAGCCTTCTCAATCTGTTTTGCAATCTTTGAAGATTTATGTGCATAGATTACAAGACCGTAAGACATATGTACAGAATTAGACCAATCAGCTCATTGAGTCTACCCCACCATTCATGCATGGCTGATCTATATTTCCCTCTCTACCCTATTTTACTTCGGAGTCACGTGAGTGACTACGTGAAGAAGCCCCGCCTGGCGCTAGAACGGTATTACGTCGACGCTGACGGCAGAAGCAAGAGCTGCAGAGCGCAGCTCCTCGCAGCGGCCGGAACGGACCCGCAGGTAAGTGCAAGGAAAATAGGGGACGTTCTAAAAAAATTGTTACGCTGGTAGAACCAGCAAAAGAGAAAGTAAAATTTAAAATCAGAGTCACGCTGGCGTACTGATTTAGCCAGATAATAAAAAAGAAAAATGGAGAAGTCTCAAAGAAAAATTTCGCGGGTAAAAAGATCGTCCCGGGGTGAAGCTAAAGAGTCGGGACAAGAGTTTAGTGCGGATCCGGTTCCGATACCGGTGGCCGCTGATTCACCCGTTAGTGAGACTATAATTTCTCCAGAAATGCAAACCACGGAGGAAAATGTTCCTAGAAAAAGTAAAAAGAAATCCGTGAGGCCCGTGGTTTCTGATAATTACTCTGATAATGAAAGTCCTCCGGATAATAAAGCTATATGGCTAAAAATGGAACATATGGAGAAAGTACTCCAAAATATAACGAGACAAGGGTCACAGTACCCAGAAGTTTCCCAAAATGACCCCGAGGGGTTTGAATATACAGAATATGGCTATGTGCCAAATTGGGAATTTGAAACTCCAGACCCAGGATTAAGGGCGGAGGAAGTCTCATTGGATATAATTCCAAGTGTATCAGGGCTGCAAAAGACAGACCCTGCAAGTGGTGATGTGGATTATGAGTGCACACCACGAATAAAAATGATGAGGCCAGATGTGCCTGATACGGCAAAAGATTTTGCTATACCTGAAGGAAGTGGTGAGGCTATGGAAGAAAACCTAGCTGCCAGTATTAATTATATGGTATCTCACCAACTTCAAGATTCTGTGATGATTGAAACAGCTGAATTATATAAAACACCGGAAAATTGCACCTCATTGAAGGTACCTACGGTTAATCCGTCTATATGGACGCCTATGGCTCCAGGCATGAGAGGACAAGAAATAAGATTTCAAAGAATCCTCAAATTGATTTCAGCTGCCATTACTGCTTTTGGAAGGCAAATGGAGGGATCAGAAATGGTTAAAATCCAAAAAGATACTTTGGGCTTATTGTGCAATTCCTTCTATGAAATTAATTGTATGAGGAAAATTGCGATTCGGCCCATATTTCATCCAAGGTTTGCAGATCTGTGTCGATCAAGTGGTGTTCAAGCTCCTGGTTATCTATTTGGAGAGAACCTGCCTAAGCAAATAAGAGAAATGGATGAAGAGGCTAAATCTATTAGCCACATGAGACCTTTCGTTTTTGGACAAAAAAGGTATTTTTCGTCAAGAAGGGGATTTGATTTTGGAAACAGAGGCAGGAATATGATAAGAAAATATTATCATCCGACACAGCCTAATGTTCACCCGTATACGGGGAGAAGGAGACCACCACGTTCATATGGAGAGGTACAAAAAATTTATTCTATTCTTAAAGAAACTAGACAAATCTCCAGTTGGAGGGAGATTACAAATGTTTTATGATGAATGGCTTGCCATCACATCTGATTGGTTTATTTTACAAACAGTTTCAGGAGCTACTATTACATTTAAAGAAGGTGTTAACTCTCCGGTACAAAATAAACCTGCTTATGGTTTCATGTTTTCTGCAATTGAAGAGGCAGAAATTAATGTGGAAATTGACAAATTGTTTAAAAAAGGTGTTATTGAAAAAAACTGTTGAACATAAACATCAATTTGTGTCAAATATATTTCCAAGAAGTAAAAAAGATGGTGGTTGCAGAATTATTCTGGACCTTACTAACTTTAATAAATTTGTCGAGTATAAACATTTTAAGATGGAAACATTCAACACTACAAGACATTTGATATCAGCAGGTTGTTATATGGCTACAATTGATTTAAAGGATGCGTACTATTCAGTACCGATACATCAGTTCTTTCGAAGGTATTTAAAATTTAATTGGCTGGGACAGCTGTGGCAATTCAAAGCTTTACCAAATGGGTTAAGTTCAGCTCCCAGGCTCTTTACAAAGCTGTTGAAACCAGCTTTAGCACAATTAAAAGCACAAAAACACATCATTATGGCTTATCTGGATGACATTTTAATCATCAATAGTAATCAGGAATCAGCTGAAAAATCAGTTTCAGCAACTAAAACTTTATTTTAGAAGTTAGGTTTCTTGATTCATCCAATTAAGTCCCAGCTGCAGCCAGCGCAGTCAATTAACTATTTGGGGTTTGTGATTAACTCAGTTACTATGTTAGTAACTTTGCCAACAGATAAGATTGATGATATTTTAATGACCTGTAGGGGTCTCATTCACAAACCTTATCCCTCCATCCGAGAAGTAGCAAAGGTTATTGGTAAATTAGTAGCAGCATTTCCTGAAGTAGAATTTGGTCCATTACATAACCAAAACCTTCAAAGGGACAAAATAAGAGCTCTAAAAAAGAGAGCAGGCCATTTTGATAGGCCTATGCAATTAACAAAAGAAGCTTTATTGGAATTACAATGGTGGATTGAAAATGTCCCACAAGCTGCTAAAAACATTCTGATACAACAGCCTGAAGTAATTTTACAAACAGATGCTAGTGCTCTCGGATGGGGGGCGACAGATTCATTTACCAGCTGTGGGGGCAGATGGACTGTCCAAGAGGAAATGTTTCTCCAAACATATGGTATTAACTATTTAGAATTATTGGGAGCATTTTATGGGTTAAAAGCCTATTGTTCTACAAAAAAGAATCTGCATGTACTGATACAATTAGACAATAAAACAGCTGTTGCATATATTAATCACATGGGTGGAGTCAGATCGGTATCATGTGATTGTTTGGTCAATCAGATATGGCAGTGGTGTATTAAGCACCAAATTTGGATTTCGGCAAATTACATCCCAGGTAAAGACAATGTGGTGGCAGACAATAGATCAAGGATGTTTAAAGACAACACGGAATGGATGTTGAACCCAGTAATTTTCAGTAAAATTCTGATTCAATATGGGTTACCAGACATTGATCTGTTTGCATCAAGATTAAATCATCAATTGCCTAAATATGTGTCTTGGGAACCAGATCCAGATGCAGTAGCAGTAGATGCTTTTTCACTACATTGGGGGAATATGTTCTTTTATGCCTTTCCGCCGTTTGCTCTGGTTCAGCAATGTCTGAAGAAAATAGAACAAGATTCTGCCACAGGATTATTGGTGATTCCAAATTGGCTGGCACAACCATGGTTCCCATTGATGTTAAACATGATTAAAGAACCATATATGTCAATTCCTAGCAGCAGTGATTTATTGATAAAACCAGTAACCAAAGAAATTCATCCATTACATGCTTATATGAATTTGTTAATCTGCAGGTTTTGACCAGACCACTACAAGAGCTTGGATTGTCGGATAGAACTATGGATATTATAGTTGCATCATGGCGAGATAGCACTCAGAGACAATATATGACACATATAAAGAAATGGGAAAATTTTTGTAGACAATCAAATATATCCTATCATACTGTGAACATTGCAAACATATTGGAGTTCCTTGCCGAGTTGCATTTTGAACAGCACTTAAGTTATAGTGCCATTAATAGTGCACGTAGTGCCTTATCATCTTATTTAGGACAAATCTCTGACCAGAAATCAATTGGATCACATCCATTAATATCCAGATTTATGAAAGGAATCTTTAACAAAAATCCACCCAAACCAAGATATACAGAAATTTGGGATGTCAGCATTGTACTTACTTTACTTAGGCAATGGACTCCAATCGAAGTTTTGTCATTGGAAAAGTTAACATTTAAATTAGTAATGTTAATGGCATTTGTTTCAGCTCAAAGGGTGCAAACATTACAAATGCTACGTTTAGACTGTATGCATGTGGCTGCAGATAACATTGTGTTTTATGTTTACGATCTGATCAAACAAAGCAGACCAGGGAGAACTGGAGCAAAAATGTTTCAAGCTTACCCTATTGATCCAACGTTGTGTATAGTTAAACATTTGAATCAATATGTAAAAGTTACCAAAACTCTTCGAGGTGATGAAAAAACATTAATGATTACGCATAAGAAACCACACACAAAAGCTTCAGTGCAAACAATTTCAAGGTGGTTAAAACAGGTGTTACTTTTAGCAGGAGTAGACACTGATGTGTTCAAATCTCACTCCACCAGGGCAGCAGCTACATCCGCGGCAAAGTTACAGGACGTACCACTCGAACACATTTTAGAAACCGCAGGGTGGTGTAAAGAAGAAACTTTTTCAAAGTTCTACAATAAACCTGTTCACACAATGACAGGCTTTGGACACACGGTGTTGGGTTCACTATAATCACCTGCTTTGTTTCACTATCGATTGATATTATCGATTATGTTATCACTTATATCTTTTATCACTTTGTAATGGTTTCCCTCAGATGTAAAAAGGGGGTTATTATATGTTCTTTTATCTTTAAAGGTTTATGGAAAGAATTAAAACTAGTCTGGTAAAAGGTTTTTTACTCATGTATGTGTTGACCTAGCCGGACTGTCGTATGGAAGAATTCTACGACATGGAAAACACAGAAGCTTCAAAATCTTCACGTAGTCACTCACGTGACTCCGAAGTAAAATAGTAAGATTAAACGAGAACTTACCAGTTCGAAGTTTGATCGTTATTTTAAGAGGAGTAACGATGAGGGATTACGTGCCCTCCACTCCACACCCTCATAAAATAAATGATCATCTGGTAGTTCTAAATCTATGATGAGCCTTACTATCATACTCCGGCTATTGTGTTCTGTGTTTTTCATGCCGCTGCTTTGAAGTATGCCGTTCTAGCGCCAGGCGGGGCTTCTTCACGTAATCCCTCATCGTTACTCCTCATAAAATAATGATCAAACTTCGAACTGGTAAGTTCTCGTTTAATCTTACTATTCTCCTTCCTTCTCCCTGTAACCTTTCACACCCTTACTAATCAAGAATTCTTAATCACCCTTACTATCAATTTCTGCCTTAAAAATACTCAATGTCGGCCTCCATAGCTCTCTGTGGTGATGAATTCCACTGATTCTCCACCCTCTAGATTCATCATCCAGAGGAACTTTCTCCTCATCTCCATTTTGAAGGTACATCCTTTTATTCTGAGGCTGTGCCCTCTGGTCCCAGACTCTCCCATTAATTGGACCACCCTTCCCACGTCTAATATGTAGGCCTTTTATGTAGGTTTCAATGTAGCCTCTATGTAGGTTTCAATGAGATCCCCCTCTCATCTTGAGCCGCCAAATTTCTCACTCCCAAATAAGGGCAAAAAAGTCAAAATAAGGGACGGCAGTTCGTTAACCAACTCGGCTGTGGCTGGGTGAATGATGAGTTGGCCCGGGTGCGGGACTGCACACAAAGTCTCCTCCTTCACCTATTTTCTATGTTTCTAAAGCCCAGCCCGCAGGCCAGCTGAGGAGTTTTGGCTCGGGGCTGCACGCAAAGTCCGGAACCCCATCCAATTCATGAACCGATGATCGGCAATGAGAAAAAGGGGTGGTGGTATCGGTGCTAAGCGAAGGTCCGAAGGTTGGACAGCTGGCCAGGCTATCGACCGACGGGGCCACGGGCTAGGAGCTGCTGCTGCACTCCATGGGCTGCACTACGTCGGGATGGGTGAGGCGGGGCCGGATGCGGCGTTTAGATCCGACATTCCCTTCGACCCGAGTAGTAGCAGTCAAATACGGGACACAGGAAGAGTTGGCAACCCTACTCTCATCCCTCTAAACTCCAACGAGTACAGGCCCAGAGTCTTCAAACGCTTGATAAAGCCTCAGCATTACGTCCTTGCTTTTATATTGTCACTTCAAAATGAATGCTAACATTGCATTTGCTTCCGTACTCCTGACTCAACCTGCAAAGTAATGTTTTGGCATTCCTGCACCAGCCCTCCCAAGTCCCTTTGCACTTCTGATTTCTGAAACCTCTCCCTATTTAGAAAGCAGTCGACGCCTTTATTCCTTCTAACATTCCTTCACCTGGACATCTGGTGGCGCTGTTGCTAGCTGCCTCCGCCCATGGTCTGGCTGTCTTTTTTTATTTTGTTATGTTCAGAATGTGTTTTTTTGGGGTTTTTTCGGTATTTTATGTGGGGGGAAGCGGGTAGGGTAAGGGAAAACCGTCCTTCAGTCGCTTCCTGGTGAGGATGCGGCTATTATCCGAGTCGCGTTCTCGCCCCCCTCCCGCGGCCTACCAACTGGATTTGCGTAGCCTTTCCTTACGGGACCGGACCAGAGCTTCAGCAGCGGCGGCGAGGCGCTGGAAACATCACGGAGCGGGCGAGGCCTTCCTGGGATCGCCGCTTTCAGCTCAGGAGTGCTGGGCCGCTGCTCCAACATCATGGAGCTGTGGGTGCGGAGCTCCCAACGCGGGCGGCACTGACTTTAACATCGCGGAGTCCTGGGACCCTTTGCCGGGGGTCGCCAGCGCGAATCTCCGCCCAGCATGGCCTGTGGACATCGGGAGCCGCGAACTCCGAAGGTGGCCGACGAGAGGTTTCCGGCGAGAGGGCCTGAACATCGGGCCACCCGTAGCTGCGACTACGGGATGTTCGGGAGGCCCCGACCACGGGTGAACATTGGGGAACATCGGCGAGGAGGTTCACTGGTTCCTCCCCTCACAGTGGGGAACTTTGATGCTGGTGTGGAGATGTTTGTGTTGTGGACTACTGTGTTCTGTGTTTTGTGTTTTTTAATTTTATTTTTTTGTATGACTAAGGGAAAAATAATTTTGTTGTCTCTTCATTGGAGACAATGACAATAAATTAAATCAAATCAAATCAAAACAAAGTGCATGACCATTCGCTGTTTTTATTTTTCCACTTCTTTCTCCGCGCTATCTAATTGATTAATTAATTCTTCAATACTCCCAACTTGTGGAAGACTGCAGCCTACTTCCTCGACACTAGCTGCCCCTTCACCTATCTTTGTGTCATACGCAAACTTGGCCACAAAGCCATCAATACCCTCATTCAGATCATTAATATATAACGTGAAAAGTAGTGAACCCAACACTGACACCTGCAAAACACCACTAGTCTCTGCCAAAGAACCAGAAAAAGCCCCCTTTATTCCCACTCTTTGCCTTCTGCCAGTCAGCCAAACCTCTATCCATATTAAGACCTTGCCTTTAATACCATGAACTCCCATCTTGTTTAGCAGCCTCATATCTGGCATCTTATCAGAGGCCTTCTGAAAACCCAAGTAAATAACATCCACCAAATCTCCTTTGTCTATGCTGCTTGTTACCTCCTTATAAAACTCCCGCAAGATTTGTCAGGCAAGACCTCCTCTTAACAAAATCATGCTGACTTTGTCCTATTGTATCATGAGGTCTCTGTTACTGATCTTACATGAAAATTGTAAGTTCATCTGTCCTCTTTTTTACTGTTCCTAGTTAAATAAATCAGTTGGTTCAATTTTTACATTTTTCCAATTAAAAAATAATGACTTAAATATAGGAAAAGAAAAAACTGTAAAGTAACTTACCTTAGACAGTTCTCTCAAACCTAGAGGTTAGGCTCCTTGACATGGAGATTTTTTTTAAATGGGTGATCTTGACCTGTATGTTGGTATACGTTACAGAATGATTATTCAAAATACAGTATCTGAAAAATGAATAAGTGCATACCTACCTAATAAAACTATTCATAATATTAGATTATCTGTCACTATAAATTACTGTCGATTTAGTGAAGAAAGCGAATGGCATGTTGGCCTTTATAACAAGGGGAATCGAATATAGGAGCAAAGATGCCCTTCTGCATTTGTACAGAGTCCTAGTGAGACCACACCTGGAGTATTGTGTGCAGTTTTGGTCCCCTAATTTGAGGAAGGACATTCTTGCTATTGAGGGAGTGCAACGTAGGTTTACAAGGTTAATTCCCGGGATGGCGGGTCTGTCATATGCTGAGAGAATGGAGCAGCTGGGCTTGTACACTCTGGAGTTTAGAAGGATGAGAGGGGATCTCATTGAAACATATAAGATTGTTAAGGGCTTGGACACACTAGAGGCAGGAAACATGTTCCCGATGTTGGGGGAGTCCAGAACCAGGGGCCAGAGTTTAAGAATAAGGAGTAAGCCATTTAGAACGGAGACGAGAAAACACTTTTTCTCACAAAGAGTGGTGAGTCTGTGGAATTCTCTGCCTCAGAGGACGGTGGAGGCAGGTTCTCTGGATGCTTTCAAGAGAGAGCTAGATATGGCTCTTAAAAATAGTGGAGTCAGGAGATAAGGGGAGAAGGCAGGAACGGGGTACTGATTAGGGATGATCAGCCATGAATGGCAGTGCTGGCTCGAAGGCCTACTCCTGCACCTATTGTCTATCGTCTATTTGAAAATGGCAGTATTAGAACTAATGAAATAACAAGATGGTACTTAGAAACGTCGGGCCACAACTGGGCAGATAACATAAGATTAAAAATTGATAAAATTACCCATTCTCTTTATTCATATGACCTACAACACTCTAAGGAATGTTTGGACCCATTCTTTGTACCACATGCAATCATATATTGTGGTTACATGCACAATGTTAAAATGTAAGGGGCAAACAACAAACATTTTTCAATTTCCAAGGATGCAAAACATAACAGATTTGATTTCCATCCATTAATACCATAAGACAGGAGCAGGATTAGGCCATTCAGCCTATCGTCAACTCTGCCATTCAATCATGGTTGATCTGTTTTTCGCTTACAACCCCATTCTCCTGCCTTCACGCTGTAACCATTTCATTTCGGAGTCACGTGAGTGACTTCCGCCAGTGACTTCCTTCGTGAAGGCCCCGCCAGCACGCATGCACGACATATCGTCGCTCGCAGTTGCCGTCGACGGCTGGAGGAGGAGCGCGCTCCACCACCCGCTCCTCTTAAGGTCCGCTCAGGTAAGGGAAACTAACCTTGAGCTGGTTGGTTCTGTGTTTACTTGTTTTTTCACAGAACGATGGATCGGAGGATGTCTAGCAGCAGGACTTCATCGAGGAGTCAGTGGCTGCATACCCCGGAGCTGCCCGCAACGGCAGCACCCGTACGTCGGGCCGGGAAAAGAGCGCGGAAGACCGGGAATCCCGCTCGTACGGGACCCAACTCTCCACCATTACTGCCGCCAGAACAGCAGAGTGGAAGGACCACCGCGCAGGAGCAGGGCAAGCTTGGCCCTGACTACTTACCACTATCCCCTACTCACAAGGGAAGTGTGGCCAAGGTGCGTGCGCGTGTCACCCGTTCAGGGGTACGTTCTCTCTCTCCAGTACAGGTCACCAGAGGGCGAACCAGGGGAAGAGCCGCACGCATGTCGGTGAGCCCAGCTGCAGGAGCCGGGGACGACCTTCCACAGGCCACTGGAAAACGGACGGGTGAGGGAGAGCCTGCTAGCTCTGCAATTGGGGCCGGCACAGATGCACCACCGGGGGAGCCCTCCAGACCCAGAGCCGGTGCAGTCTCAACAAGGTCACCACAACCCCCTTCAAGGGGGGGACATGACCGAGCATCGCCGTTGTCACCAAGGAAAACTTGGGGCAAACCCGTGCGGACGTCGGGGCACCACGCTACGGCGGCCGGGTCCGACTTATCACCGCTTTTTTCATATCAGACAAGCGGGCCGCCTCCGTCTGGAAGACAGCGGACCAGCGGCAGGTCCGCGCGGGAGTCACGGAGCAACGAGGGGAGCGATATCCTGTCTCGTCACCTGTGTTATCACCTCGACGAGGTGTGGGTTGACGACAGGAGCCTCAGGAGTTCCCCACCACCTGAGGAAGTCGACTTGTCGTCACCAGATGGTGACGGCGGTCGCATGGCACGTATGGAGCGCATGATGGAGCGGCTCCTGGAACATAAACTCCAGCAGCAGTACCATGGAGCTGCGGGGCCCAGCATATCCCCATCTTTGGTGGGGAGTGTGAGGAGTCAACATTTGGGTGAAGAAGTAGAAGGCGCACAGCAGGAACCTGAACAGCAGGAGGAGGAAATTCTAGGAGTTGTGTCGAAGTTCGTCCAGCCTAAGCCTTCGGGTCAACCACTTCATCCTAAATTAGCTGCCAGCATTGACTTCCTCACCACCCATCAGCTGCAAGAACAGGTCCTCAATGAAGCCATGAGCAAATATAAAGCACCTAACAACTGCAACTCATTGAATGTGCCCACTGTGAATATTCCCATTTGGGGCAACATCAGCGCGGGGATCAGAGCCCAGGAGCTGAAATTACAAAACATCCTGAAGCTGCTAGCATCAGCGATCACCGCGTTTGCCAGGACGGTAGATGGAACGGAATTATCTTCAGAGCAAGAGGATGCTCTTGCTTTATTGTGTAACACGCAATATGAGATAAATGCTTTCCGTAAAATCATCATCAAGCCGACCCTCAACCCGAAATTTGCAGGATTATGCAAAGCCTCACCAACTCTGCCGCCAAGACAGTTGTTTGGGGAAGACCTGCCCAAGCAGGTCAAGGATCTAGATGACCAAGCAAAAACAGTTGGGCTGATGAAGCCGCCTCCTTCAAACAGGCAGACATATCAGAAGACACCATATTCACGACCTAGGGGGCCACCTGACAGGCAAGGAAGGATCAACATGCCAGCAGCACAACATCAATACCTACATCAACAACAGAAGCCTTTTTTTAGGAATAGGGCCTCAGCGGCCGCCATGGAAGATACGTCAGAACCAAAACCCGGCACCTCCACGACGCCCCAAAAATGTAAAGGACCGCCGGTAACCATGGAGGTAAGGCAGTCTGGTTCTCATGCACAGGTTGCATGTGAAACCTCACAAATTGGGGGTAGATTGCGGTTTTTTGGGGATGCATGGAGTTCAGTCACTTCAGACTTGTTTATTTTACAAAGTATTCAGGGGTACCAGATTGAGTTCATAAATTAACAACTTCCCCCGCCTCAACATGTCCCTGGCCGTAAATTTGCACTTTCTCATAGAGAACAAGTGGAAGGGCATGATGAAATTTTGAGGCTAGAACAAAAAGGGGTATTAGAAAAAACGATTCACGAGCACTTTGAGTTCGTATCCAACATCTTTACCAAAACTAAGAAAGATGGTGGATCTCGAATCATTATTGATCTAACCCATCTGAATACCTTTGTACAATACACCCATTTTATAATGGATACGTTTGAAACAGCCAAATCACTGATTTCTAGAGGTTGTTTCATGGCATGCATCGATTTGAAAGATGCATATTATTCAGTATCCATAAGGGAATATCACCGGAGGTTCTTGAAGTTTGTTTGGATGGATCAGTTATGGCAATATAGAGCCCTACCCAATGGGTTTACTACAGCCCCTAGATTATTTACCAAGCTATTAAAACCAGTGTTGGCAACACTGAGGAAAAAAAACCATATTGTCATGGCCTATTTAGATGACATTTTAATAGTAGGGGATACCATGGATTCAACTAAATTAGCAGTATCAGCTACTGTATCATTATTTCAGAAAATGGGGTTTGTAATCCATCCAGACAAATCTCAGTTCTACCCATCACAGGTTATGGACTATTTGAGGTTCACGATTGACACCAGTCAAATGATCATTACCATCCCAGCTACTAAAACTATGGATGTCATTGGAGCATGTAATGAACTTGTTTGCGCCAGGGCACCGACAATTCCACATGCTGCTCAGGTAATTGGGAAATTGGTAGCTACATTTCCAGCTGCTCAATTTGGACCGTTACATTATCAAAATTTACAAAGAACAAAGATTTCAGCATTGAAAATGAATGCTGGACATTTTGATAGACCTATGCAGCTGCCAGTCAAGGCGAAATTTGAGTTACAATGGTGGATTGATAACATTCGTAATTCATTCAAACCCATCATTATGTCTAATCCATCGGTGATTTTACAAACTGATGCAAGCACCCAAGGTTGGGGAACTACAGACGCCATTTCCAGTTGTGGGGGCAGATGGAATTCACATGAATCTACCTTTCTTTTATCACAAGGGATAAATTATTTGGAGACGCTGGGAGCATTTCACGGACTACGAGCTTATTGTACAAGTCTCTGTGATACGCATGTTCGTCTCCAAATAGACAATACCACTGAGGTGGCACATTTAAATCATGTGGGTGGTATCAAGTCAATATCTTGTGATGAATTAGCTAATTCAATTTGGCTCTGGTGTATACAACAAAATATTTGGATATCAGCTACCTATCTTCCAGATAAGCTCAATACAGTGGCAGACACCAGGTCACAAATATTCAATGATAATATTGAATGGATGTTGAATCCCCAAATATTTGCAAAAATCACAGCTAAATTTGGTACACCAGATATCGACCTTTTTACGTCTAGGAACCATCAGGTACCAACATATGTATCTTGGGAGCCAGACCCTGGGGCATTAGCGATGGATGCTTTCTCGCTGCACTGGGGGAAATGGGTTTTCTATGCATTTCCTCCATTTTGCCTCATCAGTCGGGTATTGCGGAAAATCAGATCAGATTCTGCAACAGGTATTTTAATAATACCCGACCGGCCTACACAACCGTGGTATCCGATGGTCCGTTGTATCATTACAGAACCTTGGGCACTTTTTAAAAAGAGCCCAGATTTGGTGACTAACCCGGTCACAGGGGAATGCCATCCGTGCCACAGTCATTTGAACCTGTTGGCCTGCAGGTTTTGAAGAGACCACTGCTGCAGTAAAGGACTAACACCTAGGACCATGGACACCATAGGAGCATCGTGTAGAGAGTCTACCAGACGGCAGTACCTGATGCAAATAAGGAAATGGGAAGCCTACTGCACTAGGATTAACATCACATATGACTGCCACGATACCACATGTGCTGGAATTCCTCGCGGGACTGCACCATGATGAACATCTCAGCTACAGTGCCATCAACAGTGCCAGGAGCGCACTGTCTTCCTACCTCTGCATTGTGGTAGGGTCACATCAGCTGGTGTCGAAACTTATGAGGGGCATCTTCAATTCAAACCCTCCCAGACCTCGTTACAATGTTACCTGGGATTTCGGAGTGGTACTGACTCTCCTCAGAAATTGGACACCGATGATTGGACTACCACTGGATAAACTAACCCTGAAAGTGGTAATGTTGATGGCCCTCACATCAGCACAGCGGGTTCAGACCTTACACAAGACTCACTTGGATAAGATGGTCTCTACCCCTGAAAGAGTAATTTTCTATATTGATGAGTTACTCAAACATCATAGACCTGGGTCTACGGGGTTGCAACTGATTTTTCCGGCATACCCCGCTGATGAGAGGCTGTGCATAGCCACCCATATCCATCATTACATAAAATTGACGCATACCCTCAGGGGATCGGAGAGGTATCTGCTTATTAGCCTTATGAAGCCCAATCACAGGGTGACGGTGCAGACGATCTCCAGGTGGCTCAGGGTGATTCTGGATGCAGCAGGTATTGACATTAATATCTTTAAATCCCATTCTACTAGGGCTGCATCCACATCAGCAGTGAGGATCATGGAGGTGCCTATAGACCATATCCTCGCCACAGCGGGCTGGGCTAGCGAAGCTACTTTCCAGCGGTTCTATAACAAACCTGTAACCGCTCCTGCTATGTTTGGGAAGACCGTGCTGAGTGCTGGTCAGCAACATACGCCTATCTGTATGAGAGGGGGGGGGGAGTTTGTTTATGTTGATAAACATTATTATTTTTCAGCTAGTCAGTCTGAATTCCGTAATTATACTCCATCCATCAATATTGTGGCCGTGTGAGAGCATGGACGTGTTCCAGGGCATGTAATCACAGAGCTTTGAAATCTTCACGAAGTCACTCACGTGACTCCGAAATGAATAGTAAGATTAAACGAGAACTTACCAGTTTGAAGTTTGATCTTTATTTTATGAGGAGTTGCGATGAGGGATTTTGTGCCGTCCGCTCCCAACCCTCTACTATAAAGTCAACTGGTATATAGAGTCTCTTCAATCTTACTATGCTAATCATTTTTGGATAGTTCTGTGATTCCACACCGGTGCTTTGAAGAATGTCGCGCATGCGTGCTGGCGGGGTCTTCAAGAAATCCCTCAGTGCAACTCCTCATAAAATAAAGATCAAACTTCAAACTGGTAAGTTCTCATTTAATCTTACTATTAACGCCCTTCCTAATCAAGAATCATTGTGGAGAATATAAAAATCAAGATTACTGTAAATGGGTACTTGATGGTCAGCCAAGACCCGATGGACCAAAGAGCCCGTTTCCCTGCTACACATCAAGTGTTCTTTTAACGTTGACATTAATATTTGCCCTTAAAGGGACACAGTATCTCTTCTCAGTTGAAATAAAATGCATTAAACATATTTGTTATCTTTAATTATTTTTATTTCTGGCAGTCAGTCAGTGTCTGGTTTCGTTCAAGTATAAAAATTATTATTTGTGCTGTTTTCAACCACTTTTCTAATGCTTTTTAAGGTTATGTTTGTACTCACTCTCAGCCTAAAGAAACGCAAATTTGAGATTGTACCTCTGAGTTGAATTTCAGTGGTAATACGATTTGACAATTAAGTTCAAAGTATGTGAGGTTTTTGAATTATGTTTCTGTTGACACTTCCAAATACGATGTAATGAATGTATGTATAGCCGCTGAGAATGTTGGAAGTAGTTTTGCTCAGTTCTTGAGTAGTGTATATTTTTCTATTCTGAATGAAGTTTATTTTGATTTTTTTAATTGAACTGTGAAGAGTTTCATGAACAATGTAATTTCATTTCCCTCATAGAAGGAGATGGAAGTGAGTAATCTTAAAACTCAACTGCAGTTGATGCAAGAATGTCTGGATGGAATAAAAGATTCACAATGTCAACAAAATCAGAAAATGTGTGAGCAGCTCAGCTGGTTTAAAGATCACGTTAAGTTTACTGAAATCCTATCCGAGCTCCATAAACTCACTTCTATTACGAATCCTGTCATCCAAGTACAGAATGATATGACACAAACAACTCCGAGTACATGTGGGGGTCTCTGCATTGTTCATAAGCAAAGAGCTTATTATGAAAGCACAAGAGTTTGCAGAACATCATTCCGACCTCAGCCTGCACAAATAGACAACTATCAACTTTGTGACACCAAAGCTGTATGTACGGATATATTACCAAAAGGTAGCCGCCATGTTCATGAGAATGTTTATCAGAAAGCTTTATCCGACACCACTAAGCCGAGGCCATGTGGTTCCAAAATGTATGTTGCATGTTCATGTTGTCAAGGCAGAAATGAAGACACCTCTTCATTCCCCACTGTAACTAACTCAAATCATACAATATGTGCACGTCCTGTCAGAGGCACAAACGGGCTTTCTTCCCAAACATTTATCCCTGGTGACGTCGAATTGGCTGAAGACGGGAATGACTCTAAGAGTAATTCACCCTCTATTCAGAAAATGCCTAATAATAAAGAAAAAAAGGGGGCTCATGTTTCATACAGTCCAAGTGTAAAATGTAACCTTGGCCGTAGTATGTGGCCAGACTCAACGATAAAAAACAACAAAACAGGAGCTGGTGGTAGTGCTGTGACATGCAGTAAGATTGGAACCAGAAGATGCCGCACTAAAAGAAGAAGCTCTTTTCCATTCAATAAAGAAAGGATCAAACTCAACAATGCACCAGATAAGTCAAACAGCATTAATGCTGACCTGAAAAAAGCTACTTCAGATGAATTAAAGATTAAACCAGCCCCACAAAAGCAATCAAATGGGAGTGAAAAGAAAAGTATTGGCAAAGCATCTTATGAAAAGCGAAGATACCCTCTTGAAGGACTGCAAGTGAAAGATGAGACCTGGCAGGAACAAGCGATGAAAATAAATTACTTACAACACCAGAAAGGAAGGAAGGAGTTTGCCAAAGTAGCTAAGAGAAATCTTTCATGGCAACATCCAATCCCTTTTCAAGATGGCTTTTTGCAAAATGGTAGGGAATCTGAGCGTCTGCTTCAATCATGGTTTAGTCCTTTAACTCCAGTTCGTGAGAACTGCGATAGTAACCCAGCAATCCCTTCACTTGGAAAAGATGCACAAACTAAAACACAGCTTAACTTTTTTGACAGCAGTGAAGATTCTGATTAGGATGCATTTAGTTTTGACTCCCATCAGATTTTATTTTAAAAGACTGGGGAAAATAAAAAGTGACACTAAGATAAAAATATTAATGACTTTTACCAGTGAAATTTGTATTACTTTGTTCAGTTTTATGCTAAATATATCACAAGCCTTCAGTTTTTGTTGTCAATTCTATTGATGTAAAAAATAATGCATTAAAAACTGGTGTAAGTTGATCATTGTTTGAAATAACTATATCGTTATTGCCATCATTACATTGGTGCTTTTCCTTTTGTTTGATGTAGCTAATAATTACTCAGGATTTTATTTTTCTATATTCTTGATTTTGTCAGCTTTGTAGGACTTGACAATGTTTTAGTATTCATTGTTTTATTTACAGATACTATAAGATTTACAGATGACAGATTTACAGTACAGATTACAATACATTTACAGGTACTTTTCCTGTGCAGTTACAGGATTATATTTGTCTTTGATGCATTGTCTTCTACATTGTGTGTGTTTTTTTATTGCATAGGCATTTAGATGATTTACAACTGTCAAACTATTTGGCAGCAGTCCATTAAAGATGCCAAAAGCAACTATTTGTTGGATCTGATATGTAACCAAATGTATGTGCACGTGATCATTTTATGTTTAGTAATAATAAATATTCATATATTCTGCAAAAAAATGAAGGATCTTTGATTATTTGATTAAGCAGTTGGAAGGTCTTTATAGAAGTTCTTTTAACATGGCACCATTTAATTTTTTTACATAGTTTTCTTGTCTTAACAGCGATTTCCAATTTGTAAAACAATTTGTAAAATTTGAGCATCTTTTCCAAGTGAAGGGTTTGCTGGGTTACTATTGCAGTTCTCACGAACTGGAGTTAAAGGACTAAAATTTGTTCTCTTGGAGAGTAGTTCAACAAAAGGTGAGCTGCTGGAGGAACTCGGCGGGTCAAGCAGCATCAGTGGATGACAATCGTTTTATTGAAATGAAACAGGAAGAAGTGGGTAGAGGGGTAGATGGGTGGAGTGAGGAGAGTTGATTTGCAGATAGCATAGAAATGTGCAGAAATGTGACTGATAGAATTTAATCTGAGGTGTTGCACTTTGGGACGGTGAATTAAGGGGAAAATATACAATTAATGGCTTGATCCTTAACATCATTGATGTACAGAGTAATCTTGGGGTCCAAGACCATAACTCCCTGAAAGTGGCAACGCAAATAAATAAAGTGGTAAAGAATGTTTGCTTTCATAAGTTGGGGCATTGCGTAAAAGAATCAGGAAGTCACGATGCAGCTTTATAGGACTTTGGTTAGGCAGAGTTTGGAGTATTGCATGCAGTTCTGGTCGCCCCATTACAGGAACAATGCGGAGGCTATGGAAAGGGTGCAGAGGAGTTTTACCAGAATGATGCCAGAGTTTTACTAGAAGGATTAGGGGGTATTTGCTAAGGGAGAGGATGGACAGACTTGGATTGTTTCCTGTCGAACGCCAGAGCTGCCAACTCTCACGCATTGAGCGTGAGACTCACGCATTTCGCTCTATTCTCACGCTGATCACAGAATTTCTCACACTCTTATGAATTTCAAAACTAATATCAACTGCATGTGTGCATGTCTGTTGACAAGACAGTAGTATTCTTATTCTCTGTTATTCTCACTTGACCGAACCATCATACACCTCCAAACCATGTCCGCATGCAAATTTACATTGAAAGACACGGACCGGGCAGTGAATGAGTATCACACAGCGCAGTAAATAAGGCCATGTCCTGCTCCCGGCGGCAGATGGAATTTAAGGATTTGCGGGAAGTGGCTGACATGAGCGAGGCCGGCGAGCGGCAGGAGAGAGACATGGGCCACGGAACTGGGGGGTGCTGCAGCCCCCACTTTTTTGGCTAGACATGTTTCAATATCTCTGGCTTTGGACGAGGCGCTTCTGTGCTCTGAGCAACCTGGTCGTGGGTGTTGGAGAGCCGGGGCGGAGAGAGGGATGGAAGCAGAAGCAGCGGCGGGGGCAAATGCGGACGGGGAGCCGGGGCTGGTGAGCGTTTGATGGGCTGGCGAGCCGCTCGCTGCAGCTCCAGCCATGGAGCAGTCTCAGTGCAAGAGTCCCGGGCTGCCGGAGGCATTGGAAGCTCTGCGCCGTGGCTGTGTGAGTCTCTGTGCCAAATTCGCCCTGGTGACCGGCATGGACCAAGCTGCGGCTCAGTGCATCCTGGAGGACAACCAGTGGCTGCTGGAAGTAGGTACCAAGCACTGGGTAGAAGCAGTGGAAGATAGTGGCCTTCAAATGGGGGTGGTTGGAGAAAGCATCCTGCTTGCCTGCTAGATTTTTACTTACTGTAACTGCAGGAAAAATTTTCTTGATGTTGGGGGAGTTCAGAACCAGGGGTCACAGTTTAAGAATAAGGGGTGGCCATTTAGGACTGAGATGAGGACAAACTTTCTTCACCCAGAGAGTTGTGAATCTGTGGAATTCTCTGCCACAGAAGGCAGTGGAGGCCAATTCACTGGATGTTTTCAAGAGAGAGTTATATTTTGCACTTGGGGCTAACAAAATCAAGGGATATGGGTAAAAAACAGGAAAGAGGTACTGATTTTAGATGAACAGCCATGATCATATTGAATGGCAGTGTTGGCTCGAAGGGCCGAATGGCCTATCTGTGCACCTATTTTCTATGTTTCTATGCTTGAGCATATGGCAATAAAACTCAACCACTTGATTTTGAAGCATTCATGCATGGTAGAGGTATAATATAGTCATAGAGTGATACAGTGTGCAAACAGGCCCTTCGGCCCAAATTGCCCACACCCGCCAACATGTCCAGCTACACTACCTGCGTTTGGTCCATATCCCTCCAAACCTGCCCTATCCATGTATCAGTCTAACTGTTTCTTAAATGTTGGAATAATCCCTGCCTTACATCCACCTCTGGCTGCTTGTTCCATTCACCCACCACCCTTTGTGTGGAAAAAGCTACCTATTTAAAAGTTACCTCTTAAAAATACTTTAAACAAAAAACATTGAAATCATACTTTTACAGTGCACTAAAACATGATTTTAATACATAAAATTTCAAAAAGCATCCCCCTCCCACACGCTCCCCCCACTCAGTCGCTCCACTGTCTTTTCGGGTACCCCTAAGGCCAGTGATCAGTGATCATAAAGCCCCCCCCCCCACCACTTTCAAAAATGCTCCGTGGCTCCTGGGTCAGACGGAGAGCACTGCCAGGTGTCAGCGGGGAACTGCGGCCAGTTGTCCGTGATGCCTGGGTCCCAATGCTCAGCACTTCGTGTTTCGGAGTTGGCTAATGTTATTGATTTGTAATTAGCCTGATTTGTAATTAGTTGACAAAACCTTAATTTATTAACCCGGAATATCCAGGGGGATGGGATAAGTGTAATATTAAAATGACATGCAAGATGTCAGGCTGTCTGTCACAACTTGCAGCCCCGATAACCCATTATTTCCTTCAGTTAAATATTGGGAAGGTAGCACTATTGTCATTTGCCACTCAACTATTATTTTTACCTCACTGACTATTTCTAACCCCCCCCCTCCCAATTCCTTTGACAGGTTGAATAGATATGTTTCCAGTCTCGCTGTTTTATTAATTGAACACGTAGATGAACATCCTCAAGGAGTGTAATCAGATGGAAACCAATTCAGATGCGATGTTTAAGAGCTTGTTCAAAGAAGGGGCATATTTTAAAGGAGTGACAGAGATACTTGCAGAGGAATGTGTGAGGAGGTTATTATTTGTCTTTAGTTTTAGCTTGAACCAGGACATCTGAAGATTCAAAGTTTAATATAGTAATTGTGCTGATACTGACACCAACCAACCATCCATTCCGAAGGTTTTATTTTTCTGATGCCATTTAAACTTCACTTGGACTTCAATCACTTCGATGTAAAAGTAATTGGGAATGGAGAGCATTGGAACAAAAATTTGCCCTCGGTACATATTAACTGTAATATAATAATGTATGCATGTCGGTAGGTGCTAACAAAACAAAGATATTTTTATCATTGTTGTGTTATGCATACCACAGAAAATATTATGTACTTTCAAGATCACATTAAAGTAGAATATTATTGATTAAATATATATTGTTATTGGACTTTGCATTTCGGAAAACTCCCAGCTGAGAGGAAGACAGCAAAATACTGAAAATATTGGGAGTGAAAATGACTTCAGGATAGTTTGTTAGGAAAATGAAGGAAATGGTAACAGAATACATATACAGCTGACTGAGTATATTTTTACAGATAAGAAATTGTGTTCAACCAATTGATGACTTCTTTGACAAAGTAACTAGCATGTTAGATAACAAGGAAGCCAATGGATGTAGCAAATTTTGGTCTGTGAAGTGCCACATAAAAGATTACCGCATTAGATAAGCACCTGTGGACTTGAATGTAGTAGGTTATGTCCAGGGGGTCAGATATGGGGTTTATGAGTGGGCCAGATATATTGTGAGTGCAGAGGGGCTAGGAGCAAGGCCAAGGGTGCATCCAGAGTCAAGGTCTGGAATAGTACTAGGTGTGCAGTCAAAGCTGGGATAATGGGAATGTTCAGCACTGGGCACTTAAGCAGGTAAGCAGCTATGATCAGGGTAGAATAGGGCCAGGTGTAAGGCTGGACTCAGGGTCAGGATTGAGAAAAGATATGCAACTGGAGCCAGGGTCAGGAGTAGTACCAGGTGTGCAGTGAGACCCAGGTTGGTCAACATGGGCCAAGTGCTTGAATATAATCTGATTTCCATACATGAATACACTAAGAACATTCATGTGCTGCACCTGTTGATCAGAGGCAGGCTCTATTGTGGAATGTAATTAGGAATATAATTTAGCCTAACCTTATTCATAGCTAATCCAAATTAAAACATAAATATTGTATTCAAGTGTAAGTTAAAAGACTCGCTACAGTATGCAGCAGATTGCACAATTTCAAGCTGCAAAATGCAAAGGATCCATAACATGGAGAGTGTACCCCCCTCCACCCCCCCCCCCCCCCCCCCCCCCCCCCCCCACCCCAGTCGCTATGCTCCCTCAGGCTTGGTCTATCGCAATTTCTCACTCCCAACTCTCACCCAATGTTGCCAGCCCTGTTGTGGGGAGATGTGATAGAAGTATATAAAATGATGAGTGGCATGTATAGGATAGACAGATCCTTTTCCCAGGATGCAAAAATCAAATACTAGAGGGTCTGGCTTTAGGACGAAGGACAAAGTTTAAAGGAGATGTGTGAGGCAACTTTTTTTACACAGTTGGTGATGAATGCCTGGAACGCACCAGCTGGGGTAGTGGTGAGTGCAGATATCATAGTGGCATTTGAGACCTTTGGATAGGCATATGGATATGCAGGAAATTGAGGGACATGGATTGTGTTCAGGTAGATTAAGAGATAGTCGGCATTATGTTTGGCACACACATTGTGGGCCAAAGGACCTGGTCTTGTGCAGTACTGTTCTATGTGCTCTGATATATTGTCCATTCATTTGGATTGGTACAACTTCAACAAAACTCAGGAAGCTTGATAGAGTTCATGACATATCAGTTCACTTGATTGGTAACTGATACATCACTTTAAGCATTTATTGACCCCATCACTGGTACGGTGAAAACCAATTTGACAGCCATTGTCCAAGATGCTCCGCAGTTTGAGGAGCATCCTCCGCTCCAAGTCCACCTCCCATAAATCCAACTCCGGCCCTAGGACAGAGCCAGCCTTCTTGATGAGTTTGTTACGTCCGCAGCCTTTGCTCTGCTGCCCCAGCACATGACAGTGAAAAAGATGTCACGTTCGATCACCGATTGGTAGAACATCTTCAGCATCTTACTGCATTCTTAAATGTACGGGCGGCTCTGTCCCTTCTTGCACAGGGCCTCAGCTTTCCCGGACCTGCCCAGTTTACTGTCCAGGTACAATCCAAAGTATTTGTACTTCCTGGTAAACTGCATATCCACACCTTTGATGGAGACAGGGGACAAGGGTGTTCCTCTCCTCCTAAAGTCCATCACTAACTCCTTAGTCTCGATTATGGGCAGAAAGCACATGGAAACATTATCACTGGTTATACTGATTTCTGTCCAAGTCAAGCATCATCTTGAACTATCTTGCTGCACTGTCATTGTGCCTGTAACTCCCTACCCAACAGCACTATGGTAACTCCCTACCCAACAGCACTGATAATAAATAGAAATAAACTCTTCCGGTTGCTTTTTACTACATTGCACATCTGACAATGGTTTTGGGAGATTCATGTTGTATATCTCTGAACACTGAGGTAATTAATTAATAAGTAGATATCCCTTGCGGTTTGAAATAACACTTTAACTTTGAAGCTTGACAAATAAAACAATTTTAAAAAGGCCTTGCTGTTTTCATCATAAAGTCTGTTATACTGACATATGTGGAAACAAAATGTAATAAGTTACTTGTGAAGCCCGTCATAAGCAAATAAAAATAACCCAACACTGACAAGTGAAGAGAAGATACTCACAAACAATATGTTTAGTTTAGTTTAGAGAACACAGAGTCCGCACCGACCAGCGATCCCCGCACATTAACACTATCCTACACACTAGGGACAATTTAACATTTATACCAAGCCAATTAACCTAGAAACCTGTACGTCTTTGGAGTGTGGGAGGAAACCGAAGATCTCGGAGAAAACCCACGCAGGTCACGTGGAGAATGCACAAACTCGGTACAGACAGCACCCGTAGTCAGGATTGATCCCTGGTCTCTGGCACTGTAATGCAGTAGCTCTACCGTTGTGCCGCCTGTGCCAAATCAAATGTGATTTATTTATATTTTTGCCAAACAATATTCAAAGATTTGTGAGTCAGGTTTTGTATTTTGTTTTTCATTAGGCACACACCACAGAACATAATTAATTCTTGTCCTTCACCATCAACTTATTTCCAAGATATTCCATTGTGCATTTTTCGTTGGTTCAAATCACAATATTAGCTTCCACAGTTGTGATGCAAACATATTCTTTAAACATTAAGTGTATTGTACACAATACGAATACTTTGAAACAAATAGAAATTATAGACATAAAACTGAAAGGGTTTAATACCAATCACATTAAGTAAGATTGTAACAGTTGAAACATGCAAAATATTGGTAGCTGGTAACAGTAATCATAAGTGATAGTTTGGCAAACTAACAATGATATCTTCTGAGAGGCATTCTTAATTTCTCTCCTTAGAAAAAATAAATGACCATTGTGGTCAACCCTAGCTAGTAAATATCGAGTTGAGTATCAATGAAAATATGGAAAACAAAATAAAGCACAAATTGTAAGCCTCAAGTAATGTGTTTGTGTACAACGAGCAGTACAGTGGTGCAGCGGGTAGAGTTACTGCCTTATTGAGCCAGAGATCCGGGCTCGATCCTGACTATGGTTCTGTCTGTATGGAATTTTACGTTCTCCCTGTCACCATGTGGGTTTTCTCCAGGTGTCCGGTTTCCTCCGCATCCCAAAAAAGTACAGCGTTGTAGGTTAATTGGCTTAAGTAAAAATTGTATATTGTCCCTAGTGTGTAAGATAGTGTTAGTGTATGGGGTGATCGCTGGTCGGCACTTACTTAGTGGGCAGAAGGGCCTGTTTCCATGGTGTATCTCTAAAGTCTAAAGTAAAGTCTAAAGTGGATTTAATTTTATAATTATTAGTGACATCCCTGACTCCTACTAAAATGACAGGAACACAGATAAAATAATGAATGTTGAATTCTCCAATTTTAAATAACTTCTACCTCCACTCCCCTCCCCCTATCTCCCTGCCCCTTTATTCCCAGTTGTGTAACCAGTTCCACAGATCTCCACATTGTATCCCCTTTGGGTTCACAGCTTCCCTCGCCAACATTGGGCCCTCCAGGACACCATCCTGCCTGTGGTTGGCCCTTATTGGTCCTGGTTTTTTCTCGTCACCAGCCCCCCCCCCCCCTCCCCTCCAACCTCCTACTTTCAGTGTCTTAAGTAGGGTCCCAACTCAAAATGTCACCCATCCTTTTTCCTCAGAGGTGCTGCCTGACCCGCTGAGTTACTCCAGCAGTTTGTGTCTATCTTTAAAATAATGACAGCTGTTTTTCATTAAAGGTATTGAACACTTAATACAGGAGCAGTTATCAGATATATTTAAGCCTCGAGTAATGTTGCAAAAACCCTCGCAGTGGATTAGCCTATTGGTTCTATTGGCATGATCAAAATAACAAAATCAATGAATTACTTTAGGAATGTTTATAAGCAACATACTCATAAAGGCAAATTTGATCAATTACTTGATATTCAATAAAGGTGACAATGCTGCCAGCTAATCCATTGGGTGAGTTCTCAACTCTTTAAATTCTTGAACAAATTTTGTTTGAATAGGCAAGCAAGATTTTAGTTTAACATTTCACTGAGAATGTCACACAATACTATTTCCTTCAGTCAACCATGATTCATAAGTAGTAGCTTTACCTGTAAACTCTAAGCTTCCCACCTTTAAATGGTCAACATGAAATGAAAATGTGATTTGTTTATGAAATTTAATTGACCGCGTGCATGTATTACGCTGCAGATTATAACAATCTATGATCATGAAATAGGATCAGCCTAATGTTAACTGTGAGTCTTCACTTACGGCATCAGACCTATTTCCAGTCTCCTCTGTTTTAATTGTTATTAAATTTAGCGTTACTAATTGTTATTACTTTAAGATTTCAATCATAATAAAAAAGTATATATATATTCTAGTGATATATTTGTTTGGTGAACATAAGTTTTGCCGGTAATTGAAAGAGATTGATAAAGAGATTAAGAGACTGGTTAAGATTGATTAATTGATGACGAGATTGGTCTCGAGCCGAAACGTCACCCATTCCTTCTCTCCTGAGATGCTGCCTGTCCCGCTGAGTTACTCCAGCATTTTGTGTCTAAGATAAATTAATACCTTGGCATGTGAAAATTATGTGCGCTCTTTGCACAATACGCTGAGGGTCAACACTGAATAGCAGTGTCAAACATTGTTTCAGAGAGAACTTCTTTTCAATATTTTGAATATAACGTAAAGGAGACTACAATCAATTAGTAAAAGTTGTACTGCTCTGTTCATCGATTTCTCTCACTTATTCGAAGCTTTGACCACGCATAGAAAATCTTGCGCACAATGAGTTCAGAAAACTGTCAAACACAATCTCCAAAATATTCTATTTTAATAACTTTTTACAGGAACATTTGAAATGTAAATTTCCACAATCATTGGTAGTAAGCACTGGTGAAAATATGATGTCTTGTATTTTTGTCTTGCAATGAGTCAAGTGAGAAACTGAAGAAGAGGTAAGACCATCACTTTTTACATGATCATTTTGACCTGTTTTACAAATATAGGAAAATGCATATCTCCATGTGATTTAATTTTATAAACAGACATTTATATATATTTTTCAAACTAAGTGCAAAAGTTGAGAAATTGACAATTATGGTGTGGAAAGTAGCCAACCTGGAAAAGTTCAGATTGCCAGTCTGTTTTTCAGCATTAGTGGTACTAACTAGAGACAAAGTCTGGTTTGACCAGAGCACTATCACATTTGTATTCGACAGTTTTAAATCCTGTTTTTTTCATTGTTCCACAGCAATCGGCTATGTTGACTGTCAGTTCTACTGATATTTTTAAACTATTTCAGCAATCTTCATACCTAATTATGTCACCTACTTTTTCTCCAAATGTGTAATGCAAGGTTAATTTATTTTGCCGTTATGCTTAACCACATATATATTTTGTTCAGTCCATTTTGTGCTCTCATGTCCTAATTCAGAAACGTTACATTATCTACCCTAATGCCATCTGACTGTAAGAACCAGGTGTCCCACCACTGATCTCTGCGTGGTCACGATCTCCACACCCACTGGCACATATCTCCTCAAACAAATACCTTGGAATTTCTGCCCTTCAACTACTTGTGAATCTATTCCCAATTTTATTCCTGAGCTTCATTTCCTTCAAGCATCAATGTTTCAAGAGCAATTTTATCAATTGCTGGTTGGGCTCCTGGATTTTCATGCCTCTTCCACAATGTATTTGAAAAAAGATCAAAAGGATTTAAACCCTTTGGAATCGATATTTGTTCTTGATAACTAGGTTATTATAGTGCAGGCAATTCTAAATTTCACTCCTAAAAAATTAATTCATTGGTTGATCCAGAATTGAAATGGAATTCAGGGCAATCTCAAGTCAGTTACCAGAGTACTGCTAGTCACCATGCACCTTTGTTAGAATGGTTCTAGGCATAATAACAAAAACTGAAACAAGTTACCTTATTTTCAAGTCCTACTTTGAAATATGCCAATGCTTTATATGTAAGCCAAGTTCTCAATTCTCCACCTTTAACACTGACAAAAAAAACATACATTTGTAAACAGATTGCAGTTTGAATAATGCAATTGTGTGATATATTCAGTATTTTGTATGATGGTTTTGGAAAAAAGCTGATCTGAAATAATTCACAAAACTAATTAAAATTCCCCCCTTACCTTCCTTGTAATCATTAGCATTATGAATCTTATCTCAACAAAGCATGCATGCAAGTACAATAAATAATGACTAAAAGCATTGGAGTAACTCAATGGGTCAGGCAGTATCTCTGGAAAACATGGATTGGCAACATTTCCGGTCAAGACCCTTCTTCAGACTGCCGAAGGATTCTGACCTGAAATGTCACCTGCCCATGTTAAGTTAAGTTTAGTTTAGGTATACAGTGTATAAACAGGCTCTTCGGCCCACCGAGTCTACGCCGACCAGCAATCACTTGTTTACTAATTCTATTCTACACACTAGGGACAATTTACAGAAACCAATTAACCAACACACCTGCACATCGTAGGAATGTGTAAGGAAACCAGAGCACCTGGAGAAAAAACACACGGTCATAGGGAAAACGTGCACACTCTGTACAGACAGCACCCATGGTCAGGTTCGAACCCGGGTCTCTGGCTCTGTAAGGCGGCAACTCTACCGCTGCACCACTGTGCTGCCCTGTTCTCCAGAGATGTTGCCTGACCTGCTGAGTTACTCCAGCGGTTTGTGTCTTTTTGTGTAAACCAGAATCTGCAGTTCCAGTATTTCAATAAAATAAGAGTTATTTAGCATATCAGCCTTGTCACTAAGATAAGTACATTTTGCTAGTGAATGTCCTCATGCGATATTTAAATAAAAATTACAATAATTTATTTTGTCTATACATATTCTTCATGATAGGTCTAATGAATACAATTTTCTTCAAGTTTGTTCAGTTGAAATAATATTAGGGTACAATTTGCGCAGAAGAATATCCATAATTCATTCTCCTTTCCGCTAAATGATTGCAGGTTTCTTCAGCTTTATCATGAACATGCATCTTTCTGTTCCATTATGGGAATTTGTTTTCCCATGTTAACATTTTCAGAGCCTACATTCTGTGCAGTTTGTGGTTCTACGTCTGTCTTACCCAGCTCCAATAAAACATCTTCTGAAATTAAACTGTGGATATTGCCATGTTTACTTTGTGAAAACAATCTTCTTTTGCCTTCAGCTGTGGAATCCAGGAGATCAAATGAGTCACTGGACAGTATGGAGTCATCACTGATTACACTGGATGGGCGACTCGTGCTTTCCCTGCCACTTGCTAAGATCAGGTCCTTAAAAGAATCAGAAAGCCTGAAAGTTGAACAATCATCAGGCAGATCTAGGCTAATGGAAAATTTTCCATGTCGTTTTAGAATTCCCTTTTTCCTGTATACAACTTGTCCCGAGGTCAACATTTCTGACTGCTTTTGACTTGGTTTTGAAGGAATGGCAGCTGTATCCCTGTCCACAGATACACTGCGTTCTGGAGAAGAAGAATAGCCAGATTCTCTTTGGGATGAGTTCTTTAGGATCCCTTTCACTGGCATGTTACTGCAGACTTTCATTGGCACTGTGTATACATTATAGCAGATGGTTGTAGATTCTGCTATGGTGGTTTTAGTTTCAATCCATTGTGATTGCATGTCTATGACTGTAGTTGAAATATCACTATCGACACTGGTCCTGGTTTTTAAAATTCCCTTTGGCTTTTTCTTTGTATCTTTGTAAGTTATTTTTTGCAGTTTTGCATCACTTTGTGGGTGCGTGATATCATTTTCTTTCTTTGACTTCTTTAAACAAGCCTCTCCCCTGATTTCTCCTGTAGGCGATTTATGAACGGAACTCACCAACCCCTGGACATCCTCCGTTTCATTCTTCCCTTGATTACAATATCCAGCACTGTTATTCCAGTCAATATAATGCACCAGTAAAGGTGAGTGCGAGTCATTTTCAGAAACATAGTCACAAACTGGTGCGCCATAACCCCAATTAACCCACCAATGGGTTGCAATATCGTCAATCGTTGCACGTTTCCTTGGATTCACTGACAGCATCCAATCAATTAGGCCATGTGCACCTAGTGATGAAAATATACCAACATATAATAATCCAACAAAAGACTTTCTCGTTCTGAAATTTTTAACATGGATATGGGTGTTTCCGTAAATAAGGGTGACCTGTGACAAGGGTGGCTAAATTTGAAAGTTATTAAATCATAATGAAATACCACAGCATTAAAAATGGGCTAACCTACAGAGCTAATTTGTGATCAAAATCGACCAAAATTTGACCAAATATGAATACTTTAAAAATATGAAAAAAAAACAAGAATTTAAAAAAAAATTGATTTCTAAGCTCCCTTACAAAATGTTGGCACGTAACCCACCACGAGGCCCATTGTTCACGCCAGGGTCATTATAATCAGGTTGCTTGATTTTTTTTTTTTTTAATAGCGATGAGTGCAAAAAAAAAATTATAGCACTGACCACGTTATAGACAATGGGAAGGACTACAGAATGAGATCCATAAAATAGGTGAGCAAACGATTTTTATTTCATGATTTTAAGTTCTATTCATTATCAAGTATTTCAATGGAAAGCTTAAACACAAAATATAAACAATAAAAAAGAAACAATGAATATAAAGACAGTTACTCTGCTATTAATTCACACATTTCACACATGACCAAATGGACACCGCTGCTCACATTATGCTTAAAAACTTGGGGCATCAGAAAACCATCTAATCGGGTGATAAATTATAAAAATCATAAGCATAATCAGAATTTGGCTTATATTTATTTGAGTTATTGCAAAAATTAATGTAACCGTTCTGGTTGATGAAATACAGGCTATCAAACAATGGGAATATTACATTAAAAACAGGAAAATATCCTGGAGGTTTGGAGACCTTCAGTTTCACTACTGAGTGCTGTATTTACGGAAACTCCCATTATTCATATGTATTGTTTGATGGAAATACCATTATGTCAAAGTTAAGCACCATTTTTCCTACCAATCCATTATCCAAGTAAAAAAAACCTCAAGTGAGTGACTTGAATGTTGTGAATTTACTGCAGGTGGGAGTTTTAAGGGAAACCAAACAGAATGCACATTTTTGGAAATTGCATTGTCATGCTTTAAATCCTTACCATCTTGTGGATTTCTTTTTTCCATTCAATTGTCACGTACCACTGTAAAATTCACAAACTATAGACAAGAATCAAGTGCCAGCAAAACCAACTTGCACATAATTACTGTATGTTCCCTAAGTAAATATGGCTTAGCTCAATTGAAAACAAATAGCAACATCAATTCTGCTGTCTTGATTAAAACAACAGCTCTCCAGGACTTTTACATTTGTCTTGTATGAAACAATTAAATATTAAATTAGATCAGGGTAGACCTCTGAGTTATATGATTATGAGTTCAAGCCTCAATTCAAACTTTGTGCAAAATAATCCGGGCTGTTAAATGCACATAAAAAATGTGAAACCAGGTCACAACTACTAATTCATGATTTCCGTGATTTATTTCCAACAATGAAATCCTTGTTATTTTTGTCAATTGGTCAATATATCAAGTACAGGAGTTGGGATGCCATGTTACAGCTATACAGGATGTTGGTAAGGTCACATTGTGATTACTGTGCACAGCTCTGGTCACCTGCTATAGGAAGGATGTCATTAAACTAGAAAGGATGCAGAGGAGATTTATAAAGATTTTGCTGGGTCTGGAAGGTTTGAAGCAAAAAGAGAGGCTAGATAGTTTGGTATTTTTTCCCCTGGAGCATAAGATGCTGAGGAGTGGCCTTATAGAGGTTTATAAAATTATGATGGGCATAGATAAGGTGAACAGCCACAGACTTGTCCCCAGGGTAGAGGATTCAAAACTAGAGGATATAGGTTTAAGGTGAGAGGAGAAAGATTAAAAAAAGGCACGAGGAGCAATATTTATCATGCAGGGAGCAGAGATAACAATAGTGTTAATGGGTATATAATGGCCAATGTAGTATCTGTAGAACATGGATAGGTGATGTTTCAGGTTGGGACCTTTCTTCAGACTGGTTCTGGTGGGGGGGGGGGGGGGGGGATCTGGAAAAGAGGTGGGAGCAGGATGAAGCCTGGCAAGTGTTAGGTGGATGCAGGTGAGGGGGCTTGGGGGTTTGATTGGCAGATAGTTGGACAAAGTCCAGCAATGAAAACACAAAAAGTATGAGATAAGGGTAGAAGAGGTGCAAATGACGAAGCCAGAGGAAGGAATATAGGTGGAAAGGAAAGGAAAGAAATGGTTACGAATCCAGGTGGGACGCAGCGAAGAGAGGGGGATTGGAGAATATAAATAAATAAATAGATAGATAAATTAATTTGGGGGGGGGGGGTGTTGTATATTAGTTACCTGAAATTAGAAATTCATTGTTCATTTTTTAAAGTTCATGCTTTTTAACGGAAATGCTAGAAGCGGCACATTTACAACATTTAAAAGACACTTGGGATGTACATGGATAGAAAACGTTTGGAGGGATATAGGTCAGCCACATCAGGCAAATGGGACTAGCTCATTTAGGCGAATTGGTCGGCAGAAACAAGTTGGGCCGAAGGGCCTGTTGCCGCACTATATACTGTAACTCTATGACTCGAATGGTCTCAGTGAACATCTTTAACAGGTAGGCTGGATCATTATATTGTTCAGTTTATGAGACGTTGTTTTCAAATTACTTGCTGTTTTGATTACATAATGAGCAATGAAAGATTAAAAGTAATGTACTGCTTGAGAAATCCCTGGAATTTCATAATGTATGAAATATAATCCAAATACATTATCATACCAGAGCTCAGATATAATTGTTCATATTCTTTTCCTCTGAGTAAATTGTTCTATTGTTGCTCTGAGGCCATTATCACTCAACCATGTCTTGTGTAACTGAAATAATATGTAGGTCATACCATGTAGGAGTGGTAAACTTCTTTACAGAAGGACATTAATTAATCAGGTATTTATTACAATCTGGTCACATTCATTGTCATGTTCCAACTCCCAGATTCCTTAAATTCAAATTTGTAATTTCTTCTGTAAGATTAAACTTAAGGTTTCCAATTTAGAATATAATAACCCAGGGTATCATCCTGATAAATTAAGCAGTCCATGTTGTATGCAGCATAAGACATAGATTGACAATTGGCAAGTAACATTTGCTGAACAGAAGTGCCAGGCAATAGCTATCTTCAACAAAAATGAGTCTAACAATCTTTGCTTGGCATTCAACAGAATTACTATCACTGGGTTTCTCACTAAAAAGTTGGGTTCACCATCAGTAATTACACACTGACCCTCTGAAAACTGTAACAAATAATTTACCTCCCAAAGTTACAATGCTTTGAATGCTTACAATGAATACACATCATTTATGTTTACTTTGGTTATAGATACAGCATGGAAACTGGTCCTTCAGCCCATCGATCACCCATTTGCAATAGTTCTATGTTATCCCAGTTTTTCATCTGCTCCCTACATCTAAGGGTAATTTACAGGGGCCAATTAACCTACAAACCTGCACATCTTTGGGATGTGGGAAGAAACCAGAGCACCTGGACGCAGGAACCCACACGGTCACAGGGAGAATAAGTAAACTCCACACAGACAGCACCCTTGGATCGAACCCAGGTCTCTGGCGCTGTGAAGCAGCAATTCTACCTGCCATGTCACTGTGTCACCCTTAAACATAGAACCATTTAACATAGAATTGTACAATACAGAAATAGGCCCTTTGGCCCACAAAGACCAGTCTCCTCTCTCTGCATGTGATCCATACCCCTCCATTTCCTCCATATCCATGTCTATCCAAAAGCCTCTTAAACCCCACAATCATATCTGCCTCCATCATCACCCTAGGTAGTGTGTTCCAGGCATCCACAAGTTTCTGTGAAAATAATTTGCCTCACACATCTCCTTTAAACTCTTCCCCTCGCACCTTGACTATACCTTCTAGGCGTTGATATTTCCAACTTGGGAAACAGCTTTTGCCTGTCTACTTTATCTATGCGTCTCTTAATTTTGTAAAGTTCTATCAGCTCTCCCCTCAGCCTCCGAAGCTCCAGAAATAAATAATTCAAATTTGCCCAAACTCTCGTTATAATTAATACCTTTCTCATTCAGGTAGCATTCTGTTAAACCTCTTCTGCACAGTCCCCAAAGTCTCCACATCCTTCTTGTAAAAGGGCAACCTGAACTGCACACATTACTTCAAATGTGTTCTAACCAAAGTCCTATATACTGTAGCTGCAACATGACTTACTGATACTTATACTCAATGCCCTGATTGATGAAGGCAAGCATACCATATGCCTTCATTACCACTATATCTACTTGTGTTGCCACTTTAAGGGAGCTATGGGCTTGGACTCCAAGATCGCTCTGTATGTCAATCCTGCTACCTGAATGCATACAACTTTCAACAAAGCTCATCAAGCTGTATACCAATCCCCACCTTGATTTTGTATTCCCTCTGCATCTGTGCATTGTGGTTCCAGTCTGAACCATCTACAAAATGCACAGTAATTTCTCATCAAAGCTGCTTTGGCAGTACCTCGCAAACAACTTCATCTGCAGGTTACCCTCCATCATACTTCATTCTGGTGGGGAACTATATATCCAGTCCATGATCAATTCTGGGTCTAAGTCTGGGAATTCTCTGCTAACCATGCTTTGGAAGTACATTCAACGGAAGTGGTCCAAGACACCACCTCTCCATCACAACGTCAAGGGCAACTAGAATTAGGCAATGAATGCTGTACTTGTCAAAAGCACTGCTGTCTCACAGACAGAAGAAAACCATTGATATTGCTATCTTTATCAGAGTAGACATCTGCATTTGCATTGAGAGCTCACATTTGCTGCTGAAATTTCTAATTCCATACCAGAAATCTGTGGAGGTTTCTTGTATTCTCCAAGGCTGATCTGTTGTGTTAAAGTTTTGTAACTCTGACTATCAAATGGCATTGTTCCGTATACCAGCGTGTACAACAGTACTCCTAAGGCCCAGCAGTCAACCTAAAACAGAATGAAATGCGTGATGATTAATCAGTATGAATATGAAAACACAAAAGTTGGCTTAGTTGACATGTTATATCCAAACCAGGAAGTATTTTGTGTGCTTGTGTTTGCTAAACAAAGGTAAAGGACTTAATTTACAAGTAAATAGTGTTCAAGTTTAGTTTTAGTACAGTTTGGAGATACAGCATGGAAACATGCCGTCGGCCCACTGAATCCATGCCAGCCGTCGATCACCCTAGTTCTATGCTATCAACATTTTATCACAAACACACTAGGGTCAATTTACAGAGGCAAGTTAACCTACAAACCCCGCAGATATTTAGAATGTGGGAGGAAACCAGAGCAAGTGGAGGAAACCCACGTGGTCACAGGGAGAACGTGAACTTCACACAGACAGCACCCGAGGTCATGATTGAACCCGGGTCTCTGTTGTTTTGAGGTAGCAGCTCTACCACCTACGGCACCCTGCAAAAGTCTTTCAATGACCAGTTTCCTTTATTTATTTTTAAAAAAACCTCAGGACTGATTAATGATGTAGAGCTATCTATATCTCTTCGAGGACTGTTGTTTTTTGAATAGTGGTAGATGTTAGCACCAAGCAAAATATTTAAATATTCTCTAATCTTGGCAAGTGTGGTGGGGGCAGAGGTGCAAACCATAAATCTGCAGACATTTTAACTGCAAAGTGGGGCTAATGGAAAAACGTGGACATCTATTTTATTAATTCAGTCTACATGCAACCAAATTCGGAAAATAGGGGTCTCCAAGTTGCACTGACTAAGTGGTATTGATTTTCTCTTGGTCGATGAGATGTTAATGAGCTGAATAACTCTGAGCTGTCGTACAGCAAGGGGCAAGGTGTTTGCAGTATTTCCAGCAGTTATTAGGCCACATTCTGTGATCAATAACTCTGTGTTCAACATTAATCTTGAAGAGGATTCCCTTATCTTGTGCAAAGCACAAAGTGCTGGAGTAGCTTAGCAGGTGATGCAACATCTGGGTGGCACGGTGGAGCAGCAGTAGAGTTGCTGCCTTACTGCATCAGAGACCTGGGTTCGATCCTGATGATGGCTACTGTCTATATGGAGTTTACACGTTCTCCCAGTGACCATTTGTGTTTTCTCCGGGTGCTCCGGTTTCCTCCCACATTCCAAAGACATACAGGTTTGCAGGTTAATTGGTTTTGGTAAAAATTATAAATTGTTCCTAGTCTGTCAGATAGTGCTTGTGTATATGGAACGCTGGTCGACGCGGACTCAGTGGGCCGAAGGGCCCGTTTCCATCCTGTATTTCTAAACTAAACTAAAATTCTGTGGAGGGAATGGGTAGGTGATGTTTCGTGTCGGGACCCTTCTTCAGACTCTTTGGTAGCGATCAATCAATATAGAGTCACAGAATCATAGTCATACAGTGTGGAAACAGGCCCGTTGGCCTAACCTGCCAACATGTCCCAGCTACACTAGTCCTACCTGCCTGGGTTTGGTCCATATCCCTCCAAACCTGTCCTATCCATGTATCTGTCTAACTGTTTCTTAAATGTTGTGGTAATCCCTGACTCAACTACCTCCTCTGGCAGCTTGTTCCATACATCCACCACCCTATGTGTGAAAAAGTGACCCATTCAGAATCTTATTAAATCTTTTCCCCTTCACCTTAAACCTATGTCCTCTGATCCTCAATTCACCTACTCTGGTCTAGAGAATCTGTGCATCCATCCGATCTATTGCTCTCATGGTTTTATACACTGCTATAAGATCACCCCTCTTCCTCCTGCACTCCAAGCAATAGAATCCCAGCTTACTTAACCTTTCCCTATATCTTGCAATTTAATTTATCTGAAGCTAACCATATGATTTTGTTCACCAGAAACTTTGGGCTGAGAAAAATGCTTTTAAAAAGCTGATAATGCATGTTTGGTTAATAGTCCATTCCCCTCACTTACCTCAGGACCTTGATATGGGAGTCCATTCACTATTTCTGGTGAAGCATAAAGGGGGCTTCCACAGTATGTCTCCAAAAGGCGATCCTTGTGATACAAGTTCGACAAGCCAAAGTCAGCGAGCTAAGCAGATATCCATAAAATAAGAAAGAAATAAGATTATTGATGGTCTATATAAATTCAGCTGCTCATTCACATGAAATTCACAGAGAAGGGATTATTTAATTTCCTATTAGCTGGGCAAAGGAAACGTTCTATACTTGGTCAGATTTTTGTATCACATTTTGGAGCGTGTAACTTGGAATTTCTTTCCTCTCTCAGAGGATAATAGATCCCTGGAATCCTCTATCCCCGAGGGTGTTGCAGGTCAGATCATTAGATGTATTGAAGGTGGAGATAGATAATATTTGAAAGGTCAGGCAATTGAGGGTTGTGGGGAACTGGCATAGAACTGGCATAGAAGTGGAGTTGAGATCAGCCATTATCATATCGAGGGCTGCACAGTGGCACATAGGGCGGCACTGTGGTGTAGCTGCTGCCTCACAGTTCCGGAGACCCAAGTTCAATCCTGACCTTGGGTGCTGTTTGTCTGGCATTTGCATGTTCTCTCTTTGACCGCATGGGATTCCCCCCCAGTGCTCTGTTTTCCTCCCACTGCCCAAAGACCATGCAAGTTTGTGGGCTTTAATAAAATTGCACCTAATGTGGATGAGATCGGATGAGGGAATGGATGAGAAAATGGGCTAACATAGAACTAGTCGAACAGATGATCGATGGTTGGCGTGGACCCAGTGGAATGAAGAGCCTGCTTCTATTCTGAATTAGTTAATTCTCTAAGTTAAACTAAGCTGAATGACAAAGAAAGCTTCAACGTCTGGTTGCCTATCCTGCTCCTACATTCATTCGTTCCTATGTTCAAAGGCCAAATGTATATTGAGCAAGCAGTATCAGGTTTTTCCATACCTATATTGTAAATGAGTTGAATAACACTGAACTAAAGTACAAGATGGTGTATTGTTTCCAACACCACTCAGGCCAACTTCTGCGATAAGTAAAACATGTTTCTGCTGCACTTGAAGAAAGCTTCACACATGTATCTAGTTGTAGTGTGAGTTTCCCCTTTATCCATCTTAATTTCATTTTGGGATCTGGATTAGAAGAATTCTGGCATACAATAACCCAAACAGTGAAAAAGTCTTATGACTGCAAACTAGGAAGTAAATAGCTCAAACTATAAATATTTTGCATATAGCACAAAAATATCATGCACGTCAAATTAAGATGGCAGGTGTGATGTCATACATTGGGGGAAAACTGAATTATGTCGTTTTGAAGATATTTCTGCAGAATTGGGAGTCCATAAATAACTAAGTTTTCTGATTCAGTGCAGTAATCAGCATGAATCACAGTACAATATGTCAATAACATTCAATTACACATGCTTCAGCAAATACTCTGTTTCAAGGAGCTTATGGTTAGAATAGAGAGCAAACATCCAAAGTTGTTGATTCAGTGCCTTCAAAAAGATTTCCATATGTAGATTTTAACAGAGCACAAATGGAGGAGCATTGGGATTGGAATTAGATGTTTCACTGTTTATATACAGACACTAGTGTCCACTCTATGACACCAGTGCCACAGTGTGCCAACATTACCATCATTGTAACTACAAAATCTTAACCTATAATAACAAGAATTTGTTGATGCTAGTTTATCAAAGAAAGACACAAAAGAGAAACTCAGCAGTTCAAGCAGCATCTTTGGAAAACATGGATAAGTAATGTTTCGGGTTGGGACCGTTCTTCACTTGCGCTCGGTCTGCCAATACCTGTGGGGTGTCCCGGTTGTTAATAATTTTAACTCCCCTCCCCATTCCCATTCTAACATCTCTGTTCTGAGCCACCTCCATTGCCAGAGTGAAGCCACATGCAAACCGGAGGAACAGTACCTCGTAATCCGCTTGGGCAGCTTATAGCACAGTGATATGAACATTAAATTCTCCAATTTTAGGTAACTTCTACAAACACCTCCCTTTCTCCTCCTCTTTCTCTCCCCTGAATACTTCAACCCTTGCTTATTCCTCTCAGTCCCTTCTCCCGAACCCCGCCTGTCCTTGCACTGGTTTCTCACACCTCCTTCTTGCACCTCCTCCCCCCCCCCCCCCACCAAAAGTATTTCAACAAGCTTCACAGTTCACTATGTCTCCCTTTTGGGCTCACACCTGGTTCAATCTCCAGCCTTTGTTCAGAAATCTGCCTTTCAGGGAACCCCCTCACCTGAGGTCATCTTTAGCTGGCCATGATTTGTCTGGTCCTCTCTTCCAGCTTTCATTCCTGCTCCCCCCGCCCCCCCTGCATCCAGTCTGAAGAAGGGTCCTGACCCAAAACGTCACGTATCCATGTTCTCTAAAAATCCTAACCTACCTATGTTTTATAATATACGAACACTATACCCTATTTATATAGCAGTGCACCTTGTTTATATCAGTGAGTTAGTAGTTGCATGACTTCTAAGGAACATTCGAAATGGCATGAAATACTGGAGCCAATTTGTAAAACATTCATCCCATCTGTTTCGGACTGACATTTAAATGTTCCAGAGTGAGTAAGAATGTTGTGTGAGTGAAGTCTGAAGGTTTCTTAATGGTGAGGTGCACGTTGTGAATTTTAATAAGAAAGAATATTTGCATGATTGGCATTCTTTAAATTCCACTTACTTATTTTAGTCTTGGAGTTCTTGCCAAATAAGGGATTGTGTTCTTAGCTATTTTTGAATTACTTTGTGCAGCCTGGGTGCTTTTTTTTAGTACACGATTCAGTTAAATTCATTGAAAATGATTAGAGATTAGTTAAATTTAATCTGAATCTTCTTTGAAATCCAATTTTACGGAGAAATGCTAAATATTCAGCTACCTTTTACTTTTTATTGAAGATATATTCATTGTGGAAAATTATGTCATGTGTGGCTTGTATTAATATTTTCCCTTAATTGTCATTTGATCTTCCTAAAATGTATTAGTGTACTTAATTAACAACGTACAACCAAGAAAAAAGCCCAAATATTCCTGACGTGGGGTCTCAATCTCATGTTGGCCATCCCTCTACCTCTACAGAAGCTGCGTAATTCACTAAATTCCTCCAGAAGTTTGTTTTGTGCTCCAGAGTGTAACATCTGCAGTCTCTTGTGTCTCCAAACCAAAATTATTATTTTTGGATTTAGGTTTAGGGTTATTATTGTCAGGTGTACCGTGAAGTACAGTGAAAAGCTTTTGGTTTTGCATGCTATCCACGCAGATCAGATGTACTATACATAAATACAGCATGACCATGTCAAACTCAGATATACCAGAGAGAGCAATGGGGAAGATACAGAGTATATATATATATATAGTGGTCAGCAATTTAGTGCATTGAATGCATAGACAGATGAGTTACAATGCTGACAAATATTTTCTTTAATTCGTCAATAGATAGGAACTCAGCAGGCCAGGCAGCATTTGTGAAGGAAAATGGAGAGACAATGTTTTAGGTACATTGATTTAATTTCCCTCTTCATATGCTGCCTGGCCTGTTAAGTTCCTACAAACCTTTGTATTTTGCCCTAGATTCTATCATCTCTTTTATTTCCATTCCAGGTTTGGGAATATTAAATATGTAAAGAAGGTGATTTTGCTGTTTGCTGCTCCTGCTCATCCCAAGTCATTGTCCATTTCATCAGAGATCAAAAATAGGACATGTCCATGAAGGCAAAATGTACTAATTTCCAGAAAAGTGAACCAAAGATGATCCTCATCATGATAGCTACTATTGGATGTGGACCCCACATAAGCCACAGTTACGGAATATTCCTTCCAGCTGGTCTCTACTATCCCCCGTACTACAATTTGAGGGGGGAACTCATTGAAACCTACCGAATAGGTAGAGTGGATGTGGAGAGTAGTGGTATACCAGGACCTGAGGGCACAGCCTCAGAATAAAAGGACATTCCTTTAGAATGGAGATGAGGAGGAATTTCTTTAGCCAGCGGGTGGGTGAATCTGTGGAATTCATTGCCCCAGAAGGCTGTCAATAGATATTTTTAAAGCAGAGATTGATAGGTTCTTGATTAGTAAGGGCGTCAAAGGTTATGGTGAGAAGGCAGGAGAATGGGGTTGAGAGGGGAAAATAGATCAGCCATGATTGAATAGCCGACCAGACTTGATGGGCCGAATGACCTAATATCTTATGGCCGATGAGTGAATCATGTTGGATAGCTCCCCGAGCGGAATGGCAGAATGTCATTTGGCAGAATATCCGTTCACAAAAGCATATGTACAAATATTGCGGGTTTGCTTGCTTTTTGGTGAGATGTCCCTGTCAGCTCCTTCATGCTCGGTAAGAGACTAAACTCCATCACATGCCGGCCTCACGGTGGCTGTGAATGCATATTTGTCAAGGAATTTTGTAAAGAAATGCCGTGGTCTTGTCAGGGTTCATCCCGTACAACTGCTACACAGGATTCTGTGTTCTACAGGATGTTCCCAGGGACACATACTGAGACGAGCATTAACTGCTGCAAGAGGGTCATTAACTCAGCGAGAGAAGCAATTTGGTCTGCCAGAAAATCACTGGTCTCCAGAGTAAGGAGCCTGCCACAACTTAATGTTGCAGAGAGCTACATTCCAAGGTCCAGGACTACGTGCTAAAATGCAGCCACAGTACAGGCTACATGGAGAAAAACCCCTGTTTAAAGCAGACAAAATGTGTAGGAGGGAACTGCTGATGCTGGTTTAAACCAAAGATAGACACAAAAAGCTGGAGTAACAGAGGCTCTGGCAGCATCTCTGGAGAAAAGGAACAGGTATGTTTTACCCAAGACCCATCTTCAGACTGAGGGTCAGGGGAGACGGGAAACTAGAGGTATGTAAAGGTACAGAACAAATCACAGCCTGCACCAATGACTCAAGAACGATGGAGCCCACAATGGTCCATTGTTGGCTGTGGACGAGGTGATAATGACGTGATAAAAACAGTGAAACTAGCAGGATGACTAGGGTGGGGGAGAGATGGAGAGAGAGGAGAAGCAAGTGCTATTTGAAATGAGAGGAATTAGAGAAGGGCAGCATGGTGGCATAGTGGTAGAACTACTGCCTTACAGCGCCAGAGACCCAGGATCGATCATGATTTGGGGTGTTGTCTGTACAGAGTTTGTACATTCTCCCTGTGACCTGCGTAGGTTTCTTCCGAGATCTTCGATTTCCTCCCACACTCGAAGGACGTACAGGTTTGTAGGGATGATTGGCTTGGTATAAATGTAAGTTGTCCCAAGTGTGTGTGGGATAGTGATAATGTGCGGGGATCACTGGTTGGCACGGACTCGGTGGGCCGAAGGGCCTGTTTACGTGCTGTACCTCTACACTAAACTAAAAATTCATTATTCATACCACTGGGTTGTAAGCTGCCCAAGCGGAATATGAGCTGCTGTTCCTCCAATGTGCATGTGACCTCACTCTGATAGTGGAGGAGGCCCTCTCACTACATACCAACGCATACTGAAGGACTGTTTGGTGATGCACACTATCTAGAAGTAAAACCGTGAAGCCAATACAATGTAAATTAGATTGTATTAATGTAACGCTCTGACATGAACTGTGAAATACAATATGTGAATATACTGCATCATATATTTTCAGATTTAACATTTATATTTTTGGGAAGATTACTTAACAACTTTTACCAACCACTTTCCCTCAAACTTGATCTAATCATGCCCTTGATACCACTGAGAACTCCATAGAACTCCTCCTCTCAACCAGCAGCTCAGTATGATTAGATTTATTATTTTTTCCGATTCAGCGACTGTATTAATGGAAACATCTCCTTATTACAACGCACAGATTAAGAAGGCTCTCGACTCAAAACATCAACCACTCATAGAAACATAGAAAATAGGTGCAGGAGGAGGCCATTAGACCCTTCGAGCCAGCACCGCCATTCATTGTGATCATGGCTGATCATCCACAACAGTACCCCGTGCCTACCTACTTCCTATATCCCTTGATTCCACTAGCCCCGAGAGCTCGATCTAACCCATTTAAATTGTGGAATTCTCTGCCTTTTGTGACAGAGAATTCCACCAATTCACAACTCTCTGGGTGAAAAGGTTTTTTTCTCATCTCAGTTTTAAATGGCCTCCCCTTTATTCTTGAACTGTGACCTCTGGTCCTGGACTCCTCCAACGTTGAGAATATTTTTCCTGCATCTAGCTTGTCCAGTCCTTTTATAATTTTACTATATGATTCTATAAGATCCCCTCTCATCCTTCTAAATTCCAGTGAATACAAGCCCAATCTTTCCAATCTTTCCTCATATGACAGTCCCGCCATCCCAGGGATTAACTCGTGAACCTACACTGCACTGCCTCAATAGTAAGGATGTCCTTCCTCAAATTAGGAGACCAAAACTGAACACAACACTCCAGATGTGCTCTCACCAGGGCCCTGTACAACTTCATTCATTTTACTTGTCAATTCCTCAAAAAATTCTAGAAGATTAGTCAAGCAGGATTTTCCCTTCATAAATCAATTTTCTCCAGAGATGCTGTGGTCAGAAGCTGGGTTACTCCAGCTTTTTGTGTCTATCTTCAGTTTAAACCAGCATCTGCAGTTCCTTCCTACACCATTAATCTTGCAGGATGAGTAAGTGATCTTTTTCCTTCAAGCCATTGCATTTGTTTTGCTGATGACCTTTCTGGGTTTGAAAATACAGTCTAAAAATTAATGGGATGAATAGTCAAGGTGAATGCACATCTTTTACCCAGGGTAAAGGAATTTAAGAACCAGACGACTTGGATTTAAGATGAGAAGGGAAAGATACCCGAGGGGTAACTTTTTCACTGGGAAGGTGGTGGGTATATGGAATGGGCTGCAAGAGAAAGTAGTTGAGGCAGATACTTCAAAAAAAAAAAAACATTTGGACAAGTACATGGATATGAGATGTCTAGAAGGATAGTAAACCTCAATCACATGCTAGAAATTTTGAGTATTTTCTTGGATAGTTGGAGATAATCTGCTGGGTTAGTTCAGGGTAGATGGTTGACATGATTTACTGGAATCAAGAAACAAACTGCTGTAGGAACTCAGTAGCCGGGCAGCATCTGCAGTGGGAAATAAACAGCCGACATCTCGAGACGAGATCTCTCATCTGGGCTCATAAGTTCATAAGTGGTAGGAGCAAAATTAGGCCATTCGGCACATCAAGTCTGCTCCACCATTCAATCATGGCTGATTTATCTTTCCCTCCTAACCCCATTCTCCCACCATCTCCCTACAAGCCCTGATATCCGTACTAATCAAGCATCTATCGCTGAGTTACTCCAGCTTTTTGTGTCTATCTTTGGTTTAAACCAGCATCTGCAGGTTCTTCCTACAATATCCATTGACTTGGTGTCCACTGCCTTCTTTGGCAATGAATATCACAGGTTCACCACCCTGAACCCTTAGACTGAAAGATTAGAGGGAAAATACATGGAACCCTGAACAGGACTCACTTTCAGAACTTTGTATTTCAAATTACTTTGAGCAAAAATAAATTAATCCATCTTCCTTTTGTTCTTTCCACAATGTCCAATGATATTGGCCGCTCTGCTTTGCAACCTGACTTCAGAAACAGCCAAGCCACAAGAAGGAATTATGAGATCTAGGCAGAGTGATGGAAAAGGTTTTAAGGAGACCCGAGGGCCAACTTTTTCACAGAGAGAGTGGTGCATTTATGAAGCATGTTGCCAGAGAAAGTTGTAGAAGAGGGAACAACTACAACATTTAAGAGACATTTGGACAGATGCAGAGATAGGAATGGTTTAGCAGGATATGGGGTAAACACTGGGAAATTGGACTTGGTTAAACAGACAATTTGATCAGTCTGAATGATATGGGCTGAAGGGCCTGCTTCCATGCTGTATAACTCCATGATTCTCCGCCTTCACTGATTTATATACTCCACCACAACTGGAAATAAAAACCAGTAGAGACAGGAATTTCAATTCAGTCAATGTACAAAGTTTGCAGAAAGGATCTGCTGGTTTATAATGAAGAAAAACACAAAGTGTTGGAGTAACTCAGTGGGTCAGGCAGCACGGGTCAGGACTGCTATATTTATTGCTATATTTACGACTGTATATATCAATGATCCATCGGGTCTGAAGAAAGGTCCCGACCCGAAACATCACCCATCCTTTTCCTCCAAAGACGCTGCCTGACCTGCTGAGTTACTCCAGCACTTTGCGTCTATCTTCCATGTACAAAGTTGTTAGGACAGGTTTGACATCAAAAATACAGAGGCAGGAAAATAGTGGCAAAAATAAACTCCAACCTTCACATTAAGGTTTTCATCGAGGAGAATGTTCTCCAGCTTCAAATCACGGTGCACAATTCCTTTCTGTGTGGGAACAAATATAAGCTTCAGGATCAATGAATTCGCAAGTCAAGTCAAGTTTAATGTCATAGGTACAAGGACAATATGGTGCATGTACACTGAGAAACACACTGTTTACAGCATTACAGGCTGATAGAACATTAAAAAAAAGTTTAAATATGAAATCCTAAACCAAATTTAGTCCAGTGATGAGGCGAGTCGTTAATCCATCTCCATACACCCAACAGATGGAGGTATGTAAAGGGCCTGTCCTACCATCATCCGACTCCATGCGGTAAGCGCGACCAAACCGGCAGCGGGGGCCGCGCGGAGATCGGGTGATCCCTACTACAGGGCCGTTCCCAACAGCATGTGCCTGCATGTGAAGAGCACGACCAAACCGGCTGCGGGGCCGCGCGGAGGCCGGGTGAGTGGCGCGACGCGGCGGGAAGTGAGGCGAACTTGGAGCGAAGTCTGAAAGGTAAGTTCGCCAGGATAGAGAGGGACACACAGAGAGGGGCACAGAGGCACACTCAAAGAGGGCCATGGAGCCACGCACAGAGAGGGTCACGGAGGCACCTACAGAGAGGGTCACGGAGGCACGACGTCGAGGCGGTGTGTAATGCGTCGAGGCGACTGCGAGCCGACAAGCCGTTGCCGCGCGGAATTTTTGAACATGGTCAGTTTTTCGGCGAACTCCGCACAATTCCGGCGATCGAAGTGGGACCGACCCCGCGACGCCAGACGGCTCAAGCGACCACGTTAGGTCGCGCTCATTGCATGGAGTTGCATGCTGGTGGGACAGGCCCTTAAGTTAAACAGTATAATGAGATTTAACTTTTCCTTCAGAATTAATTAATTAATCTTGGCTCGCCTAGACTATAAGAAAGTCAATTGCTAAAGAGAGCTGAGAAGAGCAGCATGGTTGAATGCTTTTGCATTGTTTGCAAGCCAATATATATATCTATATAATTAAAAGTCTCATCTTGACCACTTCCTGCCAGCGCTGTATATTGATTTTAGAAAAAATGCTACCATATATCGCTATGATTTTTGGCCATCTTACTCGGTCCTCCTCCGCTGAGCAGGCCCCGAGGATTTTTCCCATCGATGAAAGTCTGCCAAGGGGGGGGGGGGGGGGGGGGGGGGGGGGGGGGGGGGGGGGGGCAGGACTATAAAACCCTGGATGCCTGGTTGTGACTCAGTCACTCTGCAAGATCGCGAGGGAGAGGCCAAGACTCTAATTCCAAGCTGTGAATCAACTGAGTTGCGAGTCTGCAATGTACTTGCAATAAATGATCTGTTAGCCCTTAATGACAATGCCATGAGTTGTTTGGCCTGCTGCCCTGCCTGTGCTTGAAACTGCAATGCTTTATTAGTTCCGACTGTGTTTGGAAGGAATAAATGCTTTATTATGTCCGACTGTGTTTGGTTCAAAAGTCCCGCTCATTTCTTGACTTCAGCTTAGTGGATAGGTCGCGCTGATTGCGTAATTTCCATGTGAGTGCAGAGGTCACGCTGATTGCATAACTTCCAGTAAGTGCAGAGGTCACGCTGATTATGGAAGTGCCGCTGACTGCGGAAACCCCAAAGTGGAGAGGCCATGCTCAGCCGTGTGAGTATGCAAGAAAGTTTACTGCCATATATATGGTGTGCGTCAGAGAGTGTGTGTATGTGTTTGTGAGTGTATGTGAGTGTGTGAGTGTCTGTGTGTGAGTGTCTGTGTGTGCGTGCGTGTTTGTGAGTGTGTGTGAGTGTATGCGCGTGTTTGTGAGTGTATGTGAGTGTGAATGAGTGTATGTGAGTGTGTGAGCGAGTGTGTGTAAGTGTGAGTGTGTTTGTGAGAGTGTGTGTGTGTATATCTATATTACTAAAAGTCTAATCTTGACCACTTCCTGTTGTTCTGTATATTGATTTTAGAAAAAACGCTGCCACTTTTACGGCTGTGAGTTTTGGCCATCTTACTCAGGGCCCCCATCAGCTGTGCAGGGAAAGAGGATTTTTCCCATCAATGAAAAATAAAAGAGTTATTACTGTTTTAAAAATGTTGATATTGTCTCTCCTGAAAGCCATGCCCCTTCCGTAGGGACTATAAAACCGGAAGTGTTGAATGCCTCAGTCAGTCTCTGTAGGATGGAGGAGCGAGAGGGTCACGTCTCTCAGTCTGAGCTGTGAATAACACTGAACACATGTCTACTAGACTGAGTGCAGTTTTACTGACCTTGAGTGCCCTTTATGTGGTATGAAAATGAAATGAAAATGTGGTTGTTTTGAAGTGAAGCACTGCAAATGGCTGTTGGTGGTGGACGGTTTGAAGTGAAGCACTGCAAATGGCTGTTGGTGGTGGTTGGTTTGAAGTGAAGCACTACAAATGGCTGTTGGTGGTGGTTGGTTTGAAGTGAAGCACTGCAAATGGCTGTTGGTGGTGGTTGGTTTGAAGTGAAGCACTGCAAATGGCTGTTGGTCATGGTTGGTTTGAAGTGAAGCACTGCAAATGGCTGTTGGTGGTGGTTGGTTTGAAGTGAAGCATTACAAATGGTTGTTGGTGGTGGAAACTTGACAACTTCTTGTTTGCACTGTACATTGATTTTAGATAAAACGCAACCACTTACGGCTGTGATTTTTGACCATCTTACTCAGCCCCGCATCACTCATCAGGTGCAGAGGATTCTTCCCATCAATTAAAAATAAAAGTGTCATTAGTGTTTAAAAAATGTTGAGATTCTCTCTCCTGTCAATCATGGCCATGAAGGCCACGCCTCTTCCGGTGGGAGGGGGAGGAACTATAAAACCCGGAAGTGTGGGTGTGGCTCAGTCTCTGCTAGATGGTGGAGGGAAAGATCACCTTGGTGGCCTTGCACCCTGCTTGAAATGGTAGGAAACTGGTTTTGAATTTGGTGGCCTTGCACCCTGCTTGAAATGGTAGGAAACTGCATTTGAATTTGGTGGCCTGCACTTTGCTTGAAATGGAATTTTAAGGAATAGCATTGAGTCAACTGCCTGCCAGCCAACCAGCCGTGTGTGAGTGAGCTGCCAGCACACCAGGCTTGAGTGACTGAGCTGCCAGCCCAAGAATCCATTTGGCCCACAATGTCCATACTAGCCCTCTGGAAACCAGTTCATGCAAATGCAGACGTCCCTGATTTACAAATGTATTTGAAGGCCCAGCTCTGCTTCTGGATTGTCCATGGGCATTTAGTTCACAGCATGGCATAGTGGGATAATGGTAGAGTTGGTGCTTTACAGCACCAGAGACCCAGGTTCAATCCTGACCACAGATGCTGTATATATGGAGTTTGTACGTTTTCCCTGTGATCGCGTGGGTTTTCTCCGGATGCTCTGCTTTCCTCCCACATTCCAAAACACAGGCAGGTTTTTCGGATAATTGACTTCTGTAAATTGTCCCTAGTGTGTAGCATAGAACTAGTGTATGGGATAATCGCCGGTTGGTGCAGTCAGTGGTCCCCAGAGCCTGTTTCCACGCTGTATCTCTAAACTAGAATCCAAGAGCAGCAGATGGGCATCCATAACTTAGGAGTGATATTTTGAAATTAAATGTCTTTTTTTACAAATTTGGAGCATTATAAAATGTTTAAATCTGTCAGATGATCATAGCTGAGTGTGCCGTGGAGTTCCTTTTCTCATTACAGTTCTGCTCCATTTGTAGTTTGGTCCAACCTGATGAAGCTGACCTACTGTCCCTGATATTCTGTCTCATCCAATAACACACCCCAGTCTTGCTGAAGATCTCCAGCATTAAACGAGGGAATCTGCCTCTCTGATCCCGTGGCTAGTGTTAAATGGCCCAGATCGGAGACCCCATTAATTTCAATCGGGAATACAGGCCAAAGGAAAATTATTGATTATCTATATACTATATCTATATATATTATTGAGGTGTTGCAGACAGAAATGCTGTCAGGAGATACAGCAGGATATAGACCAGCTGCAGAAATGGGCAGATAAATGGCAGATGGAGTTTAACCCAAGCAAGTGTGAGGTGTTGCTCTTTGGAGGAATGGGGGGGGGGGGGAAATGAATGTAAGAAGGAAGTATACAGTTAATGGCAAGACCCTTAACAGCATTGATGTGCAGAGGGATCTTGGAGTCCAAGTTCCTAGCTCTCTGAAGGGGGTAGCACAAGTAGACAGGGTGGGTAAGTATAGTATGCTTGCCTTCATTGCTACGAATATAGGAGTAAAGAAGTCATTTTGCAGCTCTATTGGACTTTGGTTAGGCCTCATTTGGAGTATTGCGTGCAATTCAAGTTGTCCATTGCAAGAAATATGTGGAGGGTTTGGCGAGGGTGCAGAGGAGGTTTACCAGAACGCTGACTGGATTAGAGTGTTTCAACTAAAGGGAGTTTGATAGATTAAATTGTTTTCAGTGGAATGTCGGAGGCTGATAGAAGTATATAAATATAAAGCATATATAGGGTAGACAGTCACACAGGGCGGCACGGTGGTGCAGTGATAGAGTTGCTGCCTTACAGAGCCAGAGATCCAGGTTTTATCCCGACTCTGGGTGCTGTCTGTACGGAGCTTGAAAGTTCTCCCCATGACTGCGTGGGTCTCGTCCGGGTGCTCCGGTTTCCTCCCACGCTCCAAAGACATGGAGGTTTGTACGTTAATTGACTTCGGTAAAATTGTAAATTGTCTCCGCTATGTGTGATAGTGCTACTGTGTGGGTGAAGGGCCTGTTCCCGCACTGTATCTCTAAAATCTAAAGAAAAGTAAAAGTGTTTTTCCCAGTGTGGAAATATCCAAAGCTAGAGAAGGCTAAGCTATACAGTAATGGAGATGTGCAGAGCATGTTTTTTTACAATGCGAGTGGTGGGAGCCTGGAACACATTGCCAGTGATGGTGGTGGAGGCAGATACGATAGTGGCATTTTCGGATGGGCACATGGAAGTACAGGGAATAAAGGGATATGGATCATGTACAGGGAAATTAGCTAAATTAACTTGGCACCATGTTTGGTGTAAGCTATGTGGGCCGAAGTGCCTGTTCCAGTGCTGTACTGTTCTATGTTCTATATTTTCTTATTGTAGATGGAACTATAGTGTATTCTTGTTGCTATATTTATGACTGTATATATTAGAATAATCTATTGTACATATTGCTAAATGATTTTGTATTTCGCCATATGGAGTGTGCATTTACAAGTCTTGCATGCCTATGAGTGCCTGTATTATTAGGTATTTTTTATTATACTTGGTTATATGGTTATATTTTAGTTATATGTACATTTATGACTATATATATTACTGTGTATTGACTACAGTCATGCAAGTTTGTGTTTATCATTGTGCACATTGTGACATATTTATTGCTGAGTACTTTTATGGTTATACTGCTACAGGAAAATATTGCTCTGTATTGTGTTATAGATGTAGTAACATTGTTTGATTTAAGGCTGCGTGCATGCATATGAGACAATAGAATTTGCTGTGTGTATGAACATAGAACATTATAAATATATGTGTAGGAAGGAATGGCAGATGCTGGTTTAAACCGAAGATAGACCCAAAAAGCTGGAGTAACTCACCGGTCAGGCAGCATCTCTGGCGAGAAGGAATGGGTGCTGTTTCGCATCGAGACCCTTCTTCAGAAGAGCAGGAGTAGGCCATTCAGCCTCCTGAGTTCCTATGCTCTAGATCGAAAACATGCTGATCCTTGATTGCTAGACAAATATGGCATTACTGGCACAGGAAGAGGGTGACCTTAGTCCCGCCTTCTTCCCATATCCCTTAATAAATTATTTGTCTAGAGTCTACCTATACCTATCTCCTGCCTAAATATTTTCAGAAATTTGACCTCCACTGCCTTCTGAGGGGGAGAACTGCAAAAGTTCATCTCTCTGAGCAAAGACATTTTCCCTCCTCCAAGTCTTAAATGACTTATCCCATATCCTAAACTGGGATACCCTCATCTAGAACCCTCTCCCTTCATATATTCTGAATAACGATACTATGACATGGAAAGCATATGAGAATAATACTCGTTAAAATGTGTATTTTTACCTTGTGGCAGTAGTGAATTGCAGAGACGATTTGTCTGAAAGCTTTGCGTGCTTCACTCTCAGAGAGTTTATGGTGCTCGTTTACATAATCATATAGCTCGCCGTTACTGCAGTAGTCCATAACAATGATGATCTTATCCTTATTTTCAAACACTGGAGAAAAGGACACACAAAGTAATCACTGAATCAGGATCATTTTTATATTAATCACGAGTATTGTTCGTTATGTGAAGTAGAACATGCTCTGTTTCTTGAACATGAACCATGTTCATTTTAAAATGCATGTGCAACTAATAGCCCTGTCTCATGGTTTAAGTTCATTCCAAGAGCTCTCCCGAGTTAAAAAAAATCAAACTCTGGGTAAGCACGGAGAATGAACGTAGCGGGTACGTCGGTGCTCGGGGATGTCTCTTAGCGGCTCGTACCGCTAACGGCAGGTACTCGGGAAGACTCGCTCATGGCATGTAAGCACGGGAAGACTCGTGAAGATTTTTCAACATGTTGAAAAATGTCCACAAGAGCCCCGAGTACCGACGAGTGGCCATTACCATAATTCTCCGAATTCGAATCAGGGCAAACTCGGGAGAGCTCTTGGAATGAACTCATACCGTGGGACAGGGGTTTAAGGGTTCATCTTATAACTATGGCACAGCAATTATTGCAACCCAGTCGCACCATATTCTAGTCAGTGAATCTTGATTTTTATACTGCTGCTTCCTACCTCCGACAACAAATCTGTGAATTGGACTACATAGGCAATCTAATTCCCACGAAAAATAAAACGTGAATGAAAATCAGTTTTACAGTATAAGTCACAATGTCTCCAACTTTTGTTCTGGGCTTCTCTATAGTCAGTCTGCCATGTCAGACACGAGGGCTTAGGAACATGCAATACACTCCTAGATGCCACTTCTAGGATCCTTGTTCTTGTTGGGCTTGCTTTCACAGTGTAGCCTGATTTTGTGTAACTTTACAAAGAGCTCCCTGAGCAGTTCTGGGCCCAGCACTGAGAATATGGCTGCTTAGGTTCCCTTTGAGTTACCAATCTACTCGTTCTTAAAAAGCAGCCTACCAGAGGACTGGGAGAAATTCAGAGTCCAGCAGAGGAGGACATAGGGCTTGATTAAGAAAGGGAAAATAGATTATGAAAGAAAACTGGCAGGGAACATAAAAACTGACTGCAAACGTTTTTATAGATATGTGAAGAGAAAAAGATTAGTTAAAACAAATGTAGGTCCCTTGCAGTCAGAAACAGGTGAATTGATCATGGGGAACAAAAACATAGCAGACCAATTGCATAACTACTTTGGTTCTGTCTTCACCAAGGAAGACATAAATAATCTGCCGGAAATAGCAGGGGACTGGGGGTCAAATGAGATGGAGGAACTGAGTGAAATCCAGGTTAGCCGGGAAGTGGTGTTAGGTCAATTGAATGGATTAAAGGCCGATAAATCCTCAGGGCCAGATAGGCTGCATCCCAGAGTACTTAAGCAAGTAGCCCCAGAAATAGTGGATGCATTAGTGATAATGTTTCAAAACTCTTTAGATTCTGGAGTAGTTCCTGAGGATTGGAGGGTAGCTAATGTAATCCCACTTTTTAAAAAGGGAGGGAGAGAGAAAACAGTGAATTACAGACCAGTTTGTCGAACATCGGTAGTGGGGAAACTGCTAGAGACAGTTATTAAAGATGGGATAGCAGCACATTTGGAAAGTGGTGAAATCATTGGACAAAGTCAGCAAGGATTTATGAAAGGTAAATCATGTCTGACGAATCTTATAGAATTTTTCGAGGATGTAACTAGTAGAGTGGATAAGGGAGAACCAGTGGATGTGTTATATCTGGACTTTCAGAAGGCTTTCGACAAGGTCCCACATAAGAGATTAGTATGCAGACTTAAAGCACACGGTATTGGGAGTTCAGTATTGATGTGGATAGAGAACTGGCTGGCAGACAGGAAGCAAAGAGTAAATGGGTCCTTTTCAGGATGGCTGGCAGTGACTAGTGGGGTACAGCATGGCTCGGTGCTGGGACACCAGCTATTTACAATATATATTAATGATTTGGACGAGGGAATTGAATGCAACGTCTCCAAGTTTGCAGATGATACGAAGCTGGGGGGCAGTGTTAGCTGTGAGGAGGATGCTAGGAGGCTGCAAGGTGACTTGGATAGGCTGGGTGAGTGGGCAAATGAATGGCAGATACAGTATAATGTGGATAAATGTGAGGTTATCCACTTTGGTGGCAAAAACAGGAAAGTAGACTATTATCTGAATGGTGGCCGATTAGGAAAAGGGGAGATGCAACGAGACCTGGGTGTCATGGTACACCAGTCATTGAAAGTAGATATGCAGGTGCAGCAGGCTGTGAAGAAAGCGAATGGTATGTTGGCATCCATAGCAAAAGGATTTGAGTATAGGAGCAGGGAGGTTCTACTGCAGTTGCACGGGGTCTTGGTGAGACCACACCTGGAGTATTGCGTACAGTTTTGGGCTCCTAATCTGAGGAAAGACATTCTTGCCATAGAGGGAGTACAGAGAAGGTTCACTAGACTGATTCCTGGGATGTCAGAACTTTCATATGAAGAAAGACTGGGTAGACTCGGCTTGTACTCGCTAGAATTGAGAAGATTGAGGGGGGATCTTATAGAAACGTACAAAATTCTTAAGGGGTTGGACAGGCAGATGGAAGATTATTCCCGATGTTGGGGAAGTCCAGAACAAGGGGTCACAGTCTAAGGATAAGAGGGAAGTCATTTAGGACCGAGATGTGAAAGGTCAACACACAGAGAGTGGTGAATCTCTGGAATTCTCTGCCACATAAGGTAGTTGAGTCCAGTTCATTGGCTATATTTAAGAGGGAGTTAGATGTGGCCCTTGTGGCTAAAGGGATCAGGGGGTATGGAGAGAAGGCAGGTACGGGATACTGAATTGGATGATCAGCCATGATCATATTGAATGGCTCGAAGGGCCAAATGGCCTACTCCTGCACCTATTTTCTATGATTCTATTACACGCTCCACGGCCCCGCAGCCTCAGCACATATCACTGAGAGACAAAATCATTCAAATACTCATAAATCAACTAATTGGAATACATATTTGTAATTCTATGTGTGTTCTTAAATGCCATCAAATATTAAACACATTATTAAATATTATTAAAACACTTAAGAACACATCTATAATTACAATTATTGAATTGAAACTCCATTCATTCACAAAAAGTACCAAACATTTACATTGCAACTGGTTTGAAAGAATAGGGGTGCTCTTTTATGAGCGTGTAAAATCATGAGGAGGATTGAACGGGGAATTTATAAAATCATGAGGGGAATTGGTAGAGTGAATGCACCGAGTTGTTTTACCCAAGTAGAGGAATCAAGAACTAGATGACATAGGCTTAAGGTGAGAGGGGAAAGATTTAATAGGAACCTGAGGAGGAACTTTTTCACTCAAAGGGTGTTGGGTATATGAAACAAGCTGCTAGAGGAGGTGGTGAAAATACTCTCGGACAGTACATGGATAGGAAAGATGTAGAGGGATATGAGCCAAACACAGGCAAATGAGACTAGCTTAGATAGGGCATCTTGGTTGGCATGGATGAGTTTGGCTGAAGGGCCTGGTTCCATGCTGGATGACTCTATGATTCTTATGGCACTTCCAGCTTCATGCCTCACCTGGCACAGGGTTATTCAAGTTTTCTTGGACAGTGTTAAGGGCCTGTCCCACTTTCACGACCTCGGCCAAGTTTGCCCTTGACTCATACTCGCAGTGTGGTCGTCACGAGGTCGTAGGAGGTCGTAGGTAGGTCTTGATGCTAGTCGTAGGTACTCGTGGCATCAAGTGGATCGGGACGATTTTTCTATCCTGATGAAAAATGTTCACGAGTAAAATAGTTCGTGAATTAGGTCGTGAAAGTGGGACAGGCCCTTTAGTGCTGCAAAATTGACATAGATCAGTGCTCTGCTTCTGTCAAATTATGGAACCTTGTTGTTCCAAACCCACCAGCAATCAGCAAATTCAAGACCTTCATGTTCACCTGTGCATATGATAGATTGAAAAACCTGTTGGCACTAATGTGGGGAAACATCTTTGCACTAACATGGGTAATCACTTTGCATGGTACTGCCAGAATACCTGTGAAATTGCTGGTTCATTGCCATTGCACATGATGGTCATACGGTGGGTGGTCGCTTTGGAGAGGCTGAAAATGGGCAGATCAACCATCATCTTCAGCTTCACCCCGTATTTCTACCAGAATACATTACAGGAAGCTATTCACCTTTTCTACGATTTATTTCCTCTCAAGTCCACATGCTTTAAGCGTAATTTACACTTCGATAAATTGGGAGATAAAATGGCAATTATTTGTTAAATTCTCTGTTTCTGGATATGTAACCATAATGATGCTCACCTTCATAAATGTTTATGATATTGGGGTGGTTAAGAGATGACATGATCTCCATTTCCCGCTGAATGTGGATCCGATCCAGTTCCTTTTCAACTTTCTCCTTGCGGACAGATTTAATGGCCACCTGTGAATGAGAATTTGAGGCGAACTTAAGGGGGAAAGAGAGAACATGAGGAGGCCATTCAGCCCGATCTGCCATTCACTCAGTTCAGAGCTGACATCCCACGATAGATACAGAAAGTTAGAGTGACTTACGGGACAGGTAGCCAGTCTGAAGAAGGGTCTCGACCCGAAACATCACCCATTCCTTCTCTCCAGAGATACTGCCTGTCCCGCTGCGTTACTCCAGCTTTTTGTGTCTATCTTCGGTTTGAAACCAGCATTTGCAGTTCCTTCCTATCCTTATCCCACGATTTGAAAAATATCCAGAATTCTACCAATAAACCCAGTAGGAACCCAGAGCAGCAATGATAGACACCACACCTTAAAATCACCACACGGAAATTAAAGTCTTATCAATAATGTGAACTTTCATTTTAGACCATCAACAAAGTTAGCACAGAAAAAGGGAGAAACTTGGTTTAGAATTACTTACACTGTGCCTACCTGTTAGGGGCCATTCAGTGGTCACATTGATTTAGTAGTGTTAAGATCCTAGAATCGCCATTTAAAGTGCATCGTTCCACAGTACACAAATGGCTTGTTAATATATCTGCGGCCCAGGTAGACTATATAAAAACTTGCATATCCCTTTAGGACCCTGTCTTTGGTGGCATGTGAGCTGAATTATTAAACATATCCTCTGGTTTGGTTTTTATTAGTGAAATAAAACAATTTTTAAAATTTACTCGAAGGGAATGCCCTGGGCGGCACAGCGGTAGAGTTGCTGCCTTACAGCGCCAGAGACCCCGATTCCATCCAGACTACGAGTGCTCTCTGTATGGAGTTTGTAAGTTCTCCCTGACAGCATATGGGTTTTCTCCAGGTGCTCCAGTGTCCTCCCACATTCCAAAGACGTACAGGTTTGTAGGTTAATTGGCTTCAGTAAAATTGTCCCTAGTGTTCAGTGTGATAGCTGGTCGGCGCAGAATCAGTGGGCTAGAAAGGCCTGTTTCCACGCTGTATCTCTAAAGTCTAAAGAAATCTTGCTCAATTTTTTAAAACTGCCAATCCAAATATTCACACAGAAGAAATCAATATCACTGATGTGTACTTCCTATTTATATCCAACATGTGTTTCTGTTTTCTCTGTCATTACCTTTGTTAAGCAGCAGCCTGCAGTGGATGCTGTTCATTTCAAAATGTCACCTCGTCCTTATCTACATGAAGACCAAATTCAAATCTGGTGTCGTCATCTAGAATTGCTCTAAGGCATAGTGGCTACCTTACAGAGCCAGGGACCTGGGTTCGATCCTGATCTCAGGTGCTGTCTGAGCAGAGTTTGTACGTTGTCCCTGTGACCACATGGGTTTTCTCCTGATGCTCCCATTTCCTCCCACGCTCCAAAGACGTACAGGTTTGTAGATTAATTGGCTTCTGTAAATTGTCCGTAATGCGTTGGATTGTGCTCGTGTACAGGGTGATCGTTGATTAGCACGGACTAAGGGCATGTTTCTATGCTGTATCTCTAAAGTCTAATGTCTCTCTAGCCAATCACCCTTCAATGAAGGAGACCTCGACAGTCATCGTTATCAGACATAACTCAAGTCCTAAAGCCAGATAACATTGTTTTCAGTCAGACTGCACATACTTTTTGATAACAGTTTTATCAGAGACTTCATGCTGTTAGACCGCTCCAGTTTATTTTTATAGCTATCTACTATGTAACGAGAAAAGCACGTTGCTTTAGAATTCCAGGAACACGTTCAGATTATTTCAAGAATACCTCAGTCTAGGAATGTTTGTAAATTCCATTCCCCAATTTCAGTTCATATTTAGAGACTGATTGCGGTTGTGAACAATGTGTTCAACACTAAGAGTTAAGAAAACTAACATAAATCCTCACTAACTGATGAAAACCAGTGAAAGCTGACAGTAAATATTAGACTTGCTGTTGACTTAATGAAGGTTTCTATAATTACTCCGTTTGGCAATCACTTGAGGAATGTCTCTAGAATTACAATCGCTAGCGTCCCCCTCAGCCAACCTTCAGCAATATTTTGCTCTAAAGGCTCTGCGGAGGTAGCAGAAGTCTCCCGGGATGCACTATGGAGCTGAACGACCCAGCGGGTCGTGACATCAGGAGCAAAGAGGGACTCGGCGAAGGGCTACGGAGAGCGAAGATGGACCCGGTGGTCCACGCTGCTGAAAGCAAAGAGGGACACGGTGGGGTACGCCGATAATGAAGAGGTACCTGGCGAGGCACGGCTGATAGTAAAGAGGGACCCGGCAGAGGGGCCACCGAGAGAGAAGAGGGACCCACTGGAGCCTGCGGTCACGTGCGGCAGCAGGCCTGATTTGTCGCTGCGAGAAGATAAGACTGTACTAAGATCTTTTGAAACATTGTCGGTGCCGGAAACGTGGCGACTCTTTGTGTACTGCCTCGGTGAAGTCGGTTGTATGGTTTTACCAGAATGTATGCAAAAACTAAGAATTTCACTGTACCCAGGTGCACGTGACAATAAAGTATTGTTAAATTGAATTCAGTTTTGCCGCCCCGATCAGATTCCCTCTGTAAAATCCGATGCCTGCTCTTCAAAGTAAATTTTCTCCACCAGCTTCGGTTAGAGCAAATAGATCTTGGCAATGAATAACCTAACGATGGGAAACAGTGGCTCAACTTCTCGTTTCTAACCTTAATTACTTAGCTCACCTCCTCAAGATCTTATAAATCACATGGAGCACAGATAAGGTGAATAGTCGTAGAGGAGGTGAGGAATAGTCGTGGAGGAGTCAAAAAACACAAGGCATGGCTTTAAGCTGAGAGGGGAAAGATTAAAAAGGGACCAAGGGTGCAACTTTTTCACAGTGAAGGTAGTGTGTTTATGGAAAAAAAGCTGCCAAACGAAGTGGTTGAGGTACGTACAATTATGGCAATTAAAAGACACTTGGACAGGTGCATTGATCAGAAAGGTTTGAAAGGATATTTCCCAGGCACAGCAAGTGGACACTTATTTAAACAACTTGGACAGCATGGACAAATTGGGCTGAAGGGGCTTTTCCCTTGCTGTATATCTCTATAACTTAGCTTTTCTAACCTCACCTTGCACCTCCTTATTCCATCCACCTATCATCAGCGTTTGACAGCACTGGGTCTGTACTCGCTGGAGTTTAGAAGAATGAGGTGGGGGACCTCATTGAAATGTGCAGAATAGTGAAAGGCTTGGAAAGAGTGAAGGTGGAGAGGATGTTTCCACTAGTGGGAGAGTCTAGGACTAGAAGTCATAGCCTCAGAAAAATGACTTTTTTTAGGAAGAAAATGAGGAGGAATTTCTATAGTCAGAGGGTGGTGAATCTGTGGAATTATTTGCCGCAGAAGGCTGCGGAGGCCAATTCAGTGGATATTTTTGAGGCAGAGATAGATAGATTCTTGATTAGTACAGGTGTCAGAGGTTATGGGGAGAAGGCAGGAGAATGGGATTAGGAGGGAGAGATACATCAGCCATGATTGAATGACAGTAGCCTTGATGGGCCAATGGACTAATTCTGCTTGTTTCTTTCAGGCCATTTCCTTATCTCACTTCATCTTTCCTTTCATCCTTTGTTTTTTCTTTTTTTTGTTTCAATTTTCTTCCTCCTTATACATAACCTCTGGGCAATAAAGTACATGATTGAAATACCAACTCAAAAAATAATGTTGGTAATATTGAAGGAATGACTTTACTTATATAATTGTAGTGTGTTTAATCACTTACAGGTGTTTTGGGTCATTTTTCTGTTTAAAATATTCATATTCGTAATAGTTTTAAATGTTACTGACTTCAGGGTCAGCTTTGACTATTGGCTAATTTCCAAGCCTGCCTTTGTTATGCAGAAGAGATCCATGTGCAGTACGTGTCCTGGCACACCCTAGCGCATTAGTTATATTGTGCAAGGCTCTGCCACACTTAGGATGTTGCCTGCCAGCCTCACCTGATCTCCGGTTGCCAAACACTTTAATTCCCCTTCCCATTCCCACACTGACTTTTCTGTCCTAGGCCTCCTCCATTGTCAGAGTGAGGCTAAACTCTCCATCACTCCCCCATCTAAATCGTATCAGCTTCTCATTCTCACCTAGCAAACAGCTAACATTGGCCTGTTTCCTTTATCATTGTTATTTTTTTGGCATTTCTTTCATTCATTTGTTCAATATCTCTCTACATCTCTCATGGCAAAAGGATTTGAGTACAAGAGCAGGGAGGTTCTACTGCAGTTGTACAGGGTCTTGGTGAGGCCACACCTGGAGTATTGTGTACAGTTTTAGTGTCCTAATCTGAGGAAAGGCATTCTTGCCATAGAGGGAGTACAGAGAAGGTTCACCAGACTGATTCCTGGGATGGCAGGTCTTCCATATGCACAAAGACTGGATAGATTTGGCTTGTATACGCTGGAATTTAGAAGATTGAGGGGGGATCTTATAGAGACTTACAAAATTCTTAAGGGGTTGGAAAGGCTAGATGCAGGAAGATTGTTCCCGTGGTTGGGGAAGTCCAGAACAAGGGGTCACATTTTAAGGATAAGAGGGAAGTCTTTTAGGACTGAGATGAGAAAATCATTTTTCACACAGAGAATGGTGAATCTGTGGAATTCTCTGCCACAGAATGTAGTTGAGGCCAGTTCGTTGGCTATATTTAAGAGGGAGTTTGATGTGGCCCTTGTGGCTAAAGGGATCAGGGGGTATGGAGAGAAGGCAGGTACAGGATACCGAGTTGGATGATCAGCCATGATCATATTGAATGGCGGTGCAGGGCCGAATGGCCGACTCCTGCACCTATTTTCTATGTTTCTACATCACCGTCTATATCTCTCGTTTCCCTTTCCCCTGACTCCAGCCTGAAGAATGGTCTCGACCCGAAACGTCACACTTTCCTTCTATCAAGAGATACTGCCTGTCCCGCTGAGTGACTCTGGCAGAGTGTCTAGCCTCAAGATGATGTTTGTTTAAAAAGGGATAAAAGGATAATCCAGGAAATGATATGCCAGCAAGCCTCCCATCAGTGATAGGAAAAATATTGGAGAGGACTCAGTGATAGGATTTACTCGCAATTGGTATAGAATGAGCTAATTCACAACAGTGGCCTTAGATCATGATCATCGGTGATAGGAGCAGAATTAGGCCATTCAGCCCATCAAGTCTGCCATTAAATCATGGTTGAACTATCTCTTCCTTCCAACCCCATTCTCCTGCCTTCTCCCCCTAACGCCCGACACCCATACTAATCAAGAATCTATCCATCTATGCCTTAAATATATCCATTGACTTGGCCTCGACACCCTTCCATGGCAAATAATTCTACAGATTCACCACCCTCTGACTAAGGAAATTCCTCCTCATCTCCTTCCTAAAAGAACATCCTTTAATTCTGAGGCTACGACCTCTAGTCCTAGACTTTCCCACATCATGGTCTCCCACATCAAGTGGAAACATCATAGCATAGTGCAGGTCAAGTCATGTTTCACAGACTTCATTGAGTGTTCTGAGGAGGTGATGAAGGTGATCAATGTAGGGCGGTGGATGTTGTTTACCTTGATTTTAGTAATGTTGACAAGGACCTCATGCTAGACTGATCCAGAAGATTAAGATGCACGAGATCTATGGTGACTTGTTAGATTGGATTTACAACTGGCTGACCCATAGAGGACCGGGGGTGGTGGTGGAAGGTTGTATTTGTTGCAAGCATCGTGGAACCAAGACATACCTGGTTCACAGCTCCATTTGCTTTTTTTTTGCTCTGTTCTGGCTGCAAAGCCATGCCTGTTCTTTTTCTGGCCTTAGATTAGCCCAGAGTCAGTCTGCACGACAGCATTGTGTTCCAGGCAATCTGTAGCTTAATTTAATTTGGCAGCACTTGACTGCACAGAACGTGTGAAGCATTAAAAGCTACATGTGCCTAATCCAATGGAAACCTTCTGTTTGACATCTTGTTTAGATAATTTAATCAGTTTCTTTATCACAAGTTCCACATCACTCACAAACTTCTCCATAGTATACACAAGCAACTGCTTAACCATTTCAGTAGTTTCTCACTTCATTGCCACAGTGTGTTCTTGTGCTAACTCCTAACACAAGCCACGTGCTTTAAAGTGATGTAAGATTAATGCCAAGAGACAGATTAGAGCGAGCCCTGACTATTACTATATCCTCTCATTCTCAAATACTGACATGAGCATACAGTCAGCATAGCGGCATGGCTGGTAGAACTGCTGCCTCACCGTGCTGCGGACCCGGGTTCGATCCTGACTTCAGCCACTGCTGGTGTGGAGTTTGCACTTCTTCCCGTGGGTTTCCTCTGGTGCTCCAGTTTACTCCCACATTCCAAAGACGTCCGGGTTTGTAGGTTAAGTGCCCTCTGTAAATTTCCCTTTGTGTGTAGGGAGTGGATGCGAATGTTGGAATAACATAGAACTAGTGTGAACGGGTGATCGATAGTCGGCATGGACTCAGTGGGCCAAAGGCTTTATTTCCATGCTGCAACTCTAAACTAAAACTGTACAACTCTGCAGTTGTACAGAGCCCTACTGAGACCACACCTGGAGTATTGTGTGCAGTTTTGGTCCTCTAATTTACGGAAGGACATTCTTGCTATTGAGGGAGTGCAACGTAGGTTTACAAGGTTAATTCCCGGGATAGCGGGACTGTCTTATGTTGAGAGAATGGAGCAGCTGGGCTTGTACACTCTGGAGTTTAGAAGGATGAGAGGGGATCTCATTGAAACATATAAGACTGTTAAGGGTTTGGACACACTAGAGGCAGAAAACATGTTCCCGATGTTGGGGAAGTCCTGAACCAGGGGCCACAGTTTAAGAATAAGGAGTAAGCCATTTGGAATGGAGACGAGGAAACACTTTTTCTCACAGAGAGTGGTGAGTCTGTGGAATTCTCTGCCTCAGAGGGCGGTGGAGGCAGGTTCTCTGGATGCTTTCAAGAGAGAGCTAGATAGGGCTCTTAAAAACTGCAGAGTCAGGGGATATGGGGATAAGGCAGGAACGGGGTACTGATTGGGGATGATCAGCCATGATCACATTGAATGGCGGTGCTGGCTGCACCTATTGTCTATTGTCTAAAATGGTCCATACATCACCAATGGGCAATGAGAAATACACACAATAATCAGAACTGCGTGTTAGAATGCCTTATAATCTGCGTGTAGGAAGGAACTGCAGCTCTGGTTTACACCTGAAGATAAACACAAAATGCTGAAGTAACTCAGCACGTCAGGCAGCATCTCTGGAGTAAAGGAATTTGTGATGTTTCAGGTCACGTGTCTGAAGAAGGGTCTCGACCCAAAATGTCACGTATTCCTTTTCTTCAGAGAGGCTGTCTGACCCGCTAAGTTACTCCAGCATTTTGTGCCTGCTTTAGGGAACGGGTTCGGCATTATTTCCATTGTTGCCTCATCAACCAGTAATGCAAAAGATTTATCATTGCATTTGCATTGAACTGAACGGCGAAACATATTCTGTTATGCTACTGCAAGTAAGAATTTAATTGTTCTATCTGGGACATATGGCAATAAAACTCTTTCTCTGAAGATTAGGTAACACAGCCCATTAAGATAATCAAGATTAGAAATGGAAAATCTCTTAGGCAGAGAATTCCACAAATTCACAACTCTCCGTGTGAAACAGTTTTTCCTCATCTCAGTTCTAAATGGCCTACCCCTTAATTTTAAACTAGAGACCCGGGTTCGATCCTGGGTTGTTGTCTGTGCGGAATTTGTACGTTCCCTGTTACTCTGTGGATTTTCCCTGGGTGCTCCGGTTTCCTCCCACATTTCAAAGACGTACAGGTTTGTAGGTTAATTGGCTCCTGGAAATTGTAAATTGTCTCTAGTGTGTAGGATAGTGCTAGTGTATGGGGTGATCGCTGGTCTGCGTGGATTTGGTGGGCCGAAGGACCTGTTTCCATGCTGTATCTCTAAAGTCTGAAGTATAGATCAAAAATCAACCACTATGCAGGTCACTATTTTATGTTGTGTTTCGGTTAATGGACCAGATCCAATGAGAGAAACTGGGATGTCAGTGCATTCCATACCTCTGCAGGAAGGCACTACAGCATAGTAGCCTTTTACTCCTGCATTTACCACTTGCACTATCAGGCTCCCACTAAAACCAGTTTCTCCACTTTTATGAGAGAAGTGTGCATTTGCTGTCAATGAAGCAATAAAATGGAGATTAAATGAAGCGATCAGCAGAAGGACAACTACTGTGTAAAGGATGGGATGCTGACGTGGGTGAATGTAAAAACTCTGGCACCAAATAACGCTGCGTTCTACCCAGAGACAGATGGAATCCAGCAAATTTCCTTTGGGAGCTGGACATACAGCTGTTGTTCATGAGGCTGATCACTATTGACATGGTTCATTCTCCACATTTTCAGATGCTGGGACTATTTTTTCACAAAATGAAATTCAGTAGATTAATTTGCTAACTTGCAAGAGGTTGGCCTGGTTAATGTTCTAATATATTTCTTCCATACCCATTAACTGCGAGCATATTATATTTCCTGCTGATGATACTATCCCCTCTGCAGCTGCAAGTCTAAGGGCAGATTAGATTTTAGCATTGCAGCCCAAATCCTGTTAGCATGAGCCTGAGTTTTGAGTCACCTGTTATTTTAATTCTCTGAAGATAGATACAAAATGATGGAGTAGAGTAACTCAGCGTGACAGGCAGCATCTCTGGAGAGAAGGAATAAATGGGTGACATTTGGAGTCGAGACCCTTCCTCAGACTCTGAAACGTCACCCATTCCTTCTCACCAGAGATGCCGCCTGTCCCACTGCGTTACTCCAGCATTTTGTGTCTATCTTCAGTATAAACCAGCATCTGCAGTTCCTTCCTACACATTTTAATTCTCTGACCTGCTTCTATCCATCTCAGGGTTTGGGGTTGTGGCAAATAAGGGCATAGACCGTTCAACATTCATCTAAAAACATTATGATGGAGGTTAGGGGAACATGCTCACAGATTTGCTCCATTGCGTCGAGGCAGGTCGAGCCTACTGTCGTCTGCACACCACAACAGCGGGGTGCAGCTACAATGAAAATATTCCTTGCAGTAACATCACAGGTGCATAGACACAGACAACGCACAAAACCACAAACTACTCTCACATTACATCTAAATTCTGCAAGCAAGTAACAAGAAACAAAAAAATATGCAAAAAATTACTTCAAGGACTTGCATATGTACCCTGGCAAAGTAAGCACATTTGCATTTCTGCACATTTTCTATTCCTCTCCATCATAATTTAGCTTCTCAGATAGTTCGAATGAGATAAACATCGACTCAAGAAGCAGCGTGCAGCTTTTGTTGAGCCACATTGCATTGCACAAGCCTGAATTTTGTTGAGCCACATTGCATTGCACAAGCCTGAATTTAACGAGTTTGAATGGTGGGTTTGTTATCCCCTTCGCATCTCCTTTGGACCATCTTTAGTATTGTTACCAGTGGAGAGCTGTGTACTGCCAGTCAGGCAACAGAAACAATTATTTGTATACAGGAAACATTCATAATTGTGGTTATAACAGACAGAGATGTCCGTTCGGGGGGGGGGTGGGGGGGGGGGGGAGCGCGGGTGGGCACGTGGCGGGCAGTGAGCACGTGGCGGGCAGTGCACGCTGCAGCATTGGGCAGTGGGAAGGTGGCAAGGGGGAGAGAGGGAGCAATAAAATACTCTTGAAGTGCGTTGCCAGTGTGTATGTACAGCCAGACATACACATAGCGAGGTCCTGGGGTGTTGGATGCAGATGCAGTGCCCACCATTACACCTGCGTCGCCCTGGCAACGGGTGCCTCAGTTGCCTGGTAAAGGCGCCAGGCTTCCGTTCTGGCATCTGGTTCTTGATTCCCCTTCCCTGGGAAAAGACTTCCTGCAATCACCCAAATTATTCCCTGCTTGATTTGATATGCCTCTATAATATCCGTAAGTCGAGTTTCACTGCACCTTAATTGGTACACGTGACAATAAACTGACCTTTGTACCTTTGAATATCCTCCTGTACTCTAAGGAATAAAGTCCTAACGTGCTCAGTCTCAACCATGTGCCCAGGCCCTAGTGACCTGACAACATTTTGTAAATCTTTTCTGCACCCTTTTTATACCGTAATGGCATCTTGCCAATAGCAGGGTGACCAAAACTGAGCGCAAAACTTCAAGTGTGACCTACAGATAGGAAGTGACACAGCTGGCGTCCTGGTGCCATCGCAACAACCTGCAGCTCACTGCTCTTAAGACAGTGGAATTGATTGTAGACTTTAGGAGAGCTCCCCCTCCCCTCTCACCATCAACAACACCACAGTCACATCTGTGCAGTCTGTTAAGTTCCTGGGAACCATAATCTCCAAGGACCTTAAATGGGGGGCTACCATCGACTCCACAGTCAAAATGGCACAACAGAAGATGTACTTCCTGCGGCAGCTGAGGAAGCACAATCTACCGCAGGCAATGATGGTCCAATTCTACACGGCCATCGTAGAGTCTGTCCTCACCTTCTCCATCATGGTCTGGTTTGGCTCAGCCACCAAGCACGACATCCGGAGGCTGCAGTGAATCGTTCGATCAGCTGAGAAGGTTATTGGCTGCAACCTTCCCTCCATTGACGAACTGTACACTGCAAGGGCCAAGAAGCGAGCGGGCAAGATCATTTCTGACCCCTCTCACCCTGGCCACAAACTCTTTGAATCACTTCTCTCTGGAAGGCGACTCCAGACTGTCTAAGCTGCCACAGCCAGACATACAAACAGCTTTTTTCCACGCGTAGTAGCTCTACTCAATAACCAAAAGTATGTAGCCTCCTTTTGCTCTGGTATTTTATTTAATTCACATGTTTAATCGATAATGTTTTATTATTAACGTTTTATGTGTCATTCCTAACTGTCACTGTATGTCATGTTGTCACTTGCGGGCGGAGCACCAAGGCAAATTCCTTGTATGTGACTACGTGGCCAATAAACGTATTCATTCATTCATTCAAAGTCTTGTACAACTGTAACATAACATCCCAACGTCTATACTCAATTCCCTGATTGATGAAGGCCAGTGTGTCGAAAGCCTTCTTCACCATCCCCACTTCCGGAGAACTGTACACATGTACTCGAAGGTCGCTTTTCTCTATAACATTATTATCATTAAAGGTAGGACAAAACAAGGGTCAGATGTAGATCTATGCACACAATGGATGGGGTGCTATAGGTAAATCATTTTCACAATTAGAATAAAGACTAGACTAAGTGGGACCCGTTCCCCAACGCAATATTCTACACATTCCCCAACGCAACCCATTCGCCAACGCTATATTCTACCACTCACCTGTTCCCCCAACACAACCTGTTCGGAACAAAACTTATTTGACTTGCAGCAGAGGAGAATGGTGAGTAGGGTGGTGAAAAATCGTAGCACTATGGGGGATCGCTTTTGCACAAATTTAATTACAACGCTGACAGGAAGTGGTCAAAATGAGAGTTTTAGTAATATATAGAAGGCACATTTTTCAGAACCTAATACTGAAGGTGTTCCCTCCATAATAAAATGTATATTTACCACACACAATGCAAGAGGCACTGAGACATACAAGATCTCCCACAATGAGATAAAGCATTCTGAGAAAGATTGTCAGTCCAGGCGCTGAGAGTTTGTATCACCAGCTGGAGTTTGTAAATAGAGGATACAGCACAATGTTAAGAGGTGGAAGGACTGCAGATGCTGGCTTAAACTGAAGATAGGCACAAAAAGCTGGGGTGACTCAGCGGGACAGGCAGCATCTCTGGTGAGAAGGAATGGGTGACGGTTCGGGTCGAGACCCTTCTTCAGATGAGAGGTCGTCTCTCAAAACTGTGGTGAGGGGCAGCTTCTTCACATGGAGAGTTATAAATATTTTGAATTCTCCATCTCAGCTGTGCTGGCTGCATGATCATTTACTATATTCTTGAGATTGAAAGATTTTTAAACACCAAGGAAATATGGGGATCGTATGTTGAGCACCTCTGTGTAGATAAAGCATAAAACATAGAAAAATATTGTGTAGAAAGGAACTGCAGATGCTGATTTACACCGAAGATAGACACAAAATGCTGGAGTAACTAAATGGGGCAGGCAGCATCTCTGGAGAGAAGGAATGGGTGACATTTCAGGTCGAGACCCTTCTTCAGACAACAGCACAGGAACAGGTCTTCCTCCCCACAGTGTCTGTGACAAAGTAAACTAATGTCATCTTCCTGCACATGATCCATCCCTCCTTCCCTGCATATCCATGTGCCTATCTAAAAGCCTCTTAAACACCACAATCCCTTATCTGGCTCCACCACCACCTCTGGCATTGAGTTGCAGGTACTCACTGCTCTCTGTGTAAAATATTTGTCTGCACATCTCCTTTAAACTTTGCCCTTCTCACCTTAAAGCTCTGCATTTTAGTCTTTGACATTTCCATCCTGGGAAATCACTCTGACTATCTGCTCTATGTACCCAAGGTACAGGCTTAAGGTGTCATATGATTGATTGATTCTTCTATTCTTACGTTACTAAGGGTCAGATGCAGATCTATGCATTTAATTACCACTTTACCACGGTTACAGAGGAAGTGGACAAATATAGTCTGCTACCAATGCACAGACATTCAATTTCCGTGTCTAGAAGATTCAGAAAATGACACAGGTTTTTGTGGCCTTTTAATATGCATTGATTTGTTCACTATAGATATAAATTACTAAAAGGTTGATTGCAGATTGAAGTGACTTTAGAGAGGGAGGGAGCTCATACGACATTAGTATTAAAGTAGTCAAATTGTGGAAACTAGAGAAGAGCTGGTAAAGTGGTCAAAATGACTGACATGGTTTTAACGGTTGCAGGCGAAGTCTTTCGACTGAAGAAGGGTCTCGACCCGAAACGACATCCATTCCTTCTCTCCAGAGATACTGTCTGACCCGCTGAGTTTCTCCAGCATTTTATATCTATCTTTGGTTTTTAGTGGCCAAAATGGCTGGCATGGGTTTGACTTTCTCCCATGGTCACAAGAGCAGAATATTTCCAGGGCTCTCCCCCAGTCGGCCTCAGTTCGTTACCTCACCAGTGCCTGTAACTGCTTAGTAAAGGCACCAACACTGTTTATCCCACCCCACTCCCACTCCCTGGGAGCAGTAAATTCTGATTTAACACATCAGTGTTGTGTGGGAAGCATGAAGGTGAGAGAATGGTGATAGAGATTGGGTGGATGAGGGGAATTAGCTAAACAAAGAACACTGTGTGCTTCCAGTCCCACAACTCTAATTAACAAATCAAGGAGCCACTAGTTTTAACGCAGTCTGGAAAGAAACACCATCTACATGAATGGTTGAGGCTGTGTTGCTGGAAATATTTAAGAAATGAGGGTACACAAAAAGCTGGAGAAACTCAGCGGGTGCAGCAGCATCTAAGGAGCGAAGGAGATAGGCGACGTTTCGGGTCGAGACCTTCTTCAGACATGAGTATTGGAATTGCTTAGGCACAGAGGGCTCTAGACCAAGCACTGGGCAATGAGGTTAGTGCGTAAAGATATAATATAGAAACAAGGAGCAGCAGATGCCATTTACAAACAAATACAAAAGGTGCCAGCAGCATCCTTGGAGAACATGGATAAGTGAAATTTTGGGTCACTAGCCAAAACGTCACCCATCCATGTCCACCACCGATGCTGTCTGACCCACTGAGCATCTCCAGCACTTGTTTTAATATGGAAGGATGACCACAGGTTGTGCTCGAGTTGGATTGAATGGTCATAAAGAATAGGAGTAGAATTAGGTCATTCGGCCCATCAAGTCTACTCTGCCATTCAAACATGTCTGATCTATCTCTCCCTCCTAACCCCATTCTCCTGCCTTCTCCCCATAACCTCTGACACCTATACTAATCAAGAATCTCTCGCCCTCTGCCTTAAAATGGTCTGGCTCAATGCTCAATGATTACATGATGCTATGAACTTGAAGACTGAAGACATTCAAGGATTCTAGCCCTGTAGAATGATGAGTCAGAAACGTTTTCTGATTGAAAGACACAGCATGAAACCAGGCCCTTTTGCCCACCAAGTCCATGTCAACCATCGATCACCCAATCACACTCCCATCTTCTCATCCCCTCTCTCCACTGTAGTGGGGTTTATTTTTTAACAGGAGGGCAATTAACCTACAATTCCGCATGTCTCTGGGAAGTAAGGGACATAATGCCAGCTGCAAGCAATGAATGCAATAAAGCCAGACAGGGAGTTAAACAGAGCTGGAATAAGTACCAATCTCCGCGCATTTAAGTTGCAGGAGATAATCACCCCCTTGGACAGGCTGGCAGCTTGCAAGCATTGGCTTCAGTCCACAACCATTAACACAAATCTGGAGATATTCCCATCTCTGATCCATTTTTAGCAAATTTTACTGGAATGCAGTTTCCAAAAATATCTCAATATTCTTTGAAAGAATTAAAGGAATTTGGTTCCTGTACAGATTAACCTTGTAAAGGAAATATTGAAATTGACAGAAGTACCAACCAGTGTTATTATTCCTGTTAAAAGTAGCATTGTACTGAGACCGTCTGACCGTCTTAGCTGAACTCCAATGTAACAATAGATCTTAAGTGTTGTAGAGCGCAGTAATGTTCATGTGTAGGAAGGAATTGCAGATGCTGGTTTATACTGAAGATAGACCCAAAATGCTGGAGTAACTCAGCGGGTCAGGCAGCATCTCTGGAGAGAATGAATAGCCAATGTGATGGGTTGGGACCCTTCTTCAGACATGAATCGTCACCTATTCCTTTTCTCCAAAGATGCTGCCTCAACCGCTGAGTTACTCCAGCATTTTGCATCTATAGTAATATTCATGTTCAGCATAGTAAACATGACAACAAAAATACATTGGGCTTGCATACCGGAGTAAATATTACATCAGTTTTCAATTATTTGACTATCTCAGATTAATGAGTGAAATTTTGCAGCAAAATGGTTGTACCACAACATAATTTGACTTAATTTACTGATCACATGCAATTAAAAGCAAATGTGGCTGAGGTTAATTAAAAGTGCACATGTTCAACAGCAGTTAAACAAGTTAGGTCTCGGGAGGGTCAACATGTACAATGAATACATAATTTTCCATTCCAGCCAGCTAAAATAACATGAACTAGCCTTGCTGCTATTTGAGTTCATCTTCCCCATTCCATTTGAAACGACCTTCCATAAATTCAGCAACTGGGCGTGGATCATACCAAGAAACCCTGACAAAATTGAGCTCAATGTGCACACAGGTAGAAGCACCATCATAAATAACGCCAGAGAAGCTAGACATAGGCACAGGAACTAGTCACGCCAACTCCCTTCCATTGATTCCATCTGCACTTCAAGCTGCCTCGGCAAGGCCACCAGCAAAATCAAGGACCAGTCTCACCCCGGTCACTCCCTCTTCTCCCCTCTGAGTTTATGGGAGGGTGGTGAATCTATGGAATTCTTTGCCACAGAGGGGTGTGGAGGCCGTCAATGGATATTTTTAAGGCAGAGATAGGATAGATTTTTGATTAGTACGGGTGTCATCGGTTGTGGGGAAAAGGTAGGAGAATGGGGTTAGGAGGGAGGCATGGATCAGCCATGACTGAATGGTGGAGTAGACTTGATGGGTCTCATTCTGCTCCTATCACTTATGACGTTATGATTTCTGGCAAGAGCTACAGATGTGTGAAAATGCACGCCCCCAGATTCCGGGACAGGTTCTTCCCAGCTGTATCCGGAAACTAAACCATCTTATCACTAACCAGAGAGCAGTCCTGGCCTACCATCTACCTCATTGGAGACCCTCGGGCTATCACTAGTCAGACTTTACCTTGTGCTAAACACTATTCTGTTATCCTTTATCTGTGTACTGTAGCCGACTTGATTGTAACCGTGCAAAGTCTTTCCTCTGACTGGATAGCACGCAACAAAAAAGCTTTTCACTGTACCCCGGTACACGTGCGAATCAACTTGTTTCATGTATCTTGTGTTTTTATGACTGTTGGCAGATCAATTTCCCTCCTGGGATAAATAAAGTTCTATTGTATTGTATCATAAACTAAACTATTGCAGACAGTCCTGCGGGAGATGCTATTGGCCCAGACTTTCAACAATTTTAATTTTATCAAAATATTTAATCCCATGTCCCACAGCCCATAATCTCGAAATGCAGTGTTGCCAATAATGAAACACTTTGAAGAAGGGTCTCGACCTGAAACGTCGCCTATCTCCTTCGCTCCTTAGATGCTGCTGCACCCGCTGAGTTTCTCCAGCCGTTTGTGTAACCCATGAAACACTTTTTGTTGGGTTGCATCAGGACATGGTTTTTTTGATGTGTTTATGGCCAGGGTGAGAGGGGTCAGAGATGATCTTACCTGCTCGCTTCCTGGCCCTTGCAGTGTACAGTTCGTCAATGGAGGGAAGGTTGCAGCCAATAACATTCTCAGCAGATCGAACGATTCGCTGCAGCCTCCGGATGCTGTGCTTGGTGGCTGAGCCAAACCAGACCATGATGGAGAAGGTGAGGACAGACTCGACGATGGCCGTATATAATTGGACCATCATTGCCTGTGGCAGATTATGTTTCCTCAGGAAGTACATCCTCTGTTGGGCCTTTTTGACTGTGGAGTCGATGGTGGCCCCCCATTTCAGATCCTTGGAGATGATGTTTCCAAGGAACTTGGAAAGACACCACAAATGTGACTGTGAAGTATTATGAGCAGTTTTGGGGCCCATATCTGAGGAGGGATGTGCTGTTGATGGAGCGAGTCCAGAGGAGGTTTATGGGAATGATCCCAGGGAACATTGAGTTAACATATGATGAGCTTTTGTACAGCTCTGTGGCTGTACTCGCTGGAGTTTAGGATGAGAGGGGACCTCATGGAAATTTATTGCATAGTAAAAGGCCTGGATAGAGTGGATGCAGTGAGGATGTTTCCACTAATGGCAGAGTCTAGGACCAGAGGGTATAGCCTCAGAATAAAAGGATGAGGAGGAATTTCTTTAGCCAGAGGGTGGTGAATCTGTGGAATTCATTGCCACAGACTATAGAGGCCAAGTCATTGGGTATTTTTAAAGCAGAGATTGATAGGTGCTTGATTAATACGGGTGTGAAAGGTTGCAGGGAGATTACAGAAGAATGGGTATGAGAGGGAAAGATAGATCAGCGATGATTGAGCGGTGGAGTGACTCGATGGACTGAATGGCCTAATTCTGCTAATTCTGACTTGAGACCTAAATACACTGGATAGCACTTGAATCACATTAATCAAGACACTTGTTGTTGGGTTACAGCAGGACCTGGTTGATCTCCATGTTTAGAACAGGTTAGGAAATAAGCCCATATGTAGCAGTGTTTCCAAACATTCCCTATTTTTGTAGCTATATTGTTGAAATGATAATCCCAGCAACATATGAACGAGAAAAGGCCCAGTCAATTTTACTGACACTCACATCATCATCAAAATCCTGGAGGGTCACCTCTGATTGCAAGCTAAACTGGGATCATCATTTTAGCAACATGGCAACAAAAGCAGAGAAGCTTGGGGTCTCTGCAACATATGGGCTATTTTCCTAACCTGTTAATGATTCTCCATCGTCTAGTATTCAAGTAGGAGTGTGATAGGAAGCTCATCAGTCATCAGACTGCATTCAACTGCAAAACCTAGTCAAATATTTGACAATTGGTCCCAGCCACAGTATTCACTGTCCATCAGCACCTTAAGGGGCATCTTAAGGCCGTGCCCCCTGATCAACTAGCTCTCTACCCAAGACTCCATAGCCAGCCACAGCTCCAATGCCTTCTTTAAATGAGCCTTTGATACCACCATGGTTAGATGAATAATGACTAACCATGAGGTGAGTGCTGTAGGGAGGTCGGTAATCTGATGGAGGGTGCCAGAGCAACAACCTTGCCCTCAACGTCAGCAAGACTAACGAGCTGACTGTTGTTTTCAGAAAGTGAAAGCCGAGGAGCCACCATTATTGAAGGGACAGAGGTGGAGAGAATCAACAGCTTCAAGTTCCAGGGTTTACAAATCCCGGAAGACGATCATCATAGAGAGATAAAGAACAATGAATGAAAGATATGCAAAAAAGTAACAATGATACAGGAAACTGGCCATTGTTAGCTGTTTGTTGGGTGAAAACGAGAAGCCGGTGCAACTTGGGTGGGGGAGGGATGGAGAGAGAAGGAATGCTGTGGTTACTTGAAGTTAGATGGTAGGTAGAGGAATATTGACTGGTTGCATCATGACCTGGTTTGTCAACTTAAAAGCCCAAGAACGAAGGAGGCTGCAGAAAATGGTGGACATTCCCCAGTCCATCATGACTATTGACCCCTCCACCAATGAAGGGATTTACAGGAAAAGTGTCTCAGAAAGGCAGCCAATATCATCTACAGCCCACGCCACTCAGGCAACACTCTCATCTTGCATCTACCATCAGGAAAAAGGGACAGAAGCCCGAGACCTGTGACCTTCTGATTTATGAACAGCATCTTCCCATCAACCATAAGGCACTTGCAACACACTGTACAACCCTAGCTACAACCCTACCTCAGCAAAACTCTATTATGGACACACTGAGTTGTACCGCTGAGTTACCCCAGCATTTTGCGTCTATCTTCGGTGCTACCCGACCGGCTGAGTTACCCCAGCATTTAGCGTCTATCATCAGTGTAAACCAGCACCTGCATTTCCTTCATACACATTTACTCTACAATGGACTTTGTTTAGGTTGCATCACGTACTTCAGTTTGCACCATTATGGTCTGGTTACCTGGTATTACTGATAATTAGTCGTGTTGTTGATTATTGCATATTTAATTTTTGTTCTGCTACGTTAATGTGCCAGTAATGTTGAAGCAAGTAAAAATATAATTGTTCTACTCCCAGACCTTGGGACATTTAAATATTCTTATCTCTTGACTCTTGACTTCATATCTATTCCCATCAACAGATCTGACCTGTGACTAAGTTAAATTATCTATGTAGTGTAGTTCTCACTCAGTGAACTTCACCACAAAAAAGACTGAGAGCAGCCACGTGATGAGACCATCACAATCTCCAACTACCCTTTCACTGAACAGTACTCTGGCTTAGATAGACAGACACACGTGTAGGAAGGAACTGCAGATGCTGGTTTACACCGAAGATAGACACAAAATGCTGGAGTAACTCAGCGGGACAGGCAGCATCTTTGGATAGAAGGAATGGGTTACGTTTTGGGTCATGACCTTTCTTCAGACAGAAAATCAGGAAGACACAGAGATAAGGACGGGTACGGTGTGAAAATGAGACATCAAAAGAGATGTGATCAGAGAAAATGTAGAATAGATCATTGTTAGCTCAGAGAAGGTGATAATAAAGCAAACAGAGATAATATGTGATCGGGGACAATCAGACTGGTCAGAGTACTGGGAAGGGGAGGGATGGAGAGAGAGGGAAAGCAAGAGTTACTTGAAGTTAGAGAAGTCAATATTCATACCGCTCGGGTATAAACTGCCCAAGCAAAATATGACTTCGATATATGTACAGACATTTCTTATCATTGTTAAATCAACGACTAGAAATTCACTGTCCAACTCACTCATGGAAATGCTGTCAGCACAAGAATGACAACTGTTAAACGGCTCAGATTTGGATTTTGCAAAACATTTATTTTCCCATGCACTAAGAATAAATGTCAAAAGTATGTAATGGATCAGCAACTGATTTGTTATGCAAATTTGGAGTAACATGTTCTGGGAAATGGAAGCAGAGTAGTGCGTTTACGTTTCGTGAAATGCTGGAACTAAAACACTTTATTACAGTACTTCAATGCTCAAATATCAGACTTATTCTCAACTTTGGCTTTGCATTACGATGTTGACAATATTGCTTGTATCTGTTGAAGTGTATGTAATGAGAAACTAAAACAACTAGGAGATTGAAAATCCATCTTATGACCAAAGAAGCATTTAGCTGTTTTTTTAAATATATAAGGCCATCTTAACCATCATATGTCTCTTAACATTTTGATACAAATCGAGGTGTCATTTCCAATAACTTTTTTCCCTGTTGCCTAAAGTGATTGGATACGTTGACTTTATTAATTTGACTAATTAATTTGTAAATAAATATGTTACTGGGCAGTAATTTGATCATATTGATTAATGATGGACTATTTTAAAGTGGCATTGTGGTGCAGCTGGTAGAGCTGCTGCCTCACAGTGCAAAAGACCCAGGTTCGATCCTGACCTCGGGTGCAGTCTGTGTGGTGTTTGCACATTATCCCTGTGATGGTGTGGGTTTCCTCCAAGTACTCCAGTTTCTTCCCACATCCCAGAGTTGTGCGAGTTTGTAGGTTAATTGGCCGCTGTAATTAGCCCTGAATGCGTAGGGAGTCAATATGACAATAGAATAGCAAAGAACTAGTGTGAATGAGTGATCGGTGGTTGGTGAGGACTTGATAAGCCAAATAAGCTGTTTCCATGCTGTATCTCTCAATACAGTTGAGTTCATCCAACACTATGTATGTTGCTCAAGATTCCAGCATTTGCGGTTTTTTGTCTCCATAGGAAACAATAAGCATTTCTACTGTTTCAACTATACCTTATTGGTTCCTTTGTGATCCCAGCAGTTATCAGGTAACTGAATCAACCAACCACAACTGGAGAGCAGTCCTGTACTACATCTACCTCATTGGTGACCCTCGGACTATCTTTGATCGGACTTTACTGGCTTTACCTTGCACTAAACGGTATTCTCTATCTTGTATCTATACACTGTAAATGGTTTGATTGCAATCATGTATTGTCTTTCCGCTGACTGATTGGCACGCAACAAAGGCTTTTCACTGTACCTCGGTACACGTGACAATAAACTAGACTAAATTGAGTTGTATTCATCACCAAACATTTCAATTTGGTTAGTTTGGTTTTAAAAATGCTTATATTAAAAGATGTGTTTGTATTAAGTTACAACAAGGCACCTTAATAGTGACTTATTGTCATTTAGGTTTATTATTGTCACATGTACCGAGGTTGAATGAAAAGCTTTGTTTTGTATGCCATCCAATTAGATTAGATAATACTATGCATAAATATAATCAAGTCAAACTCAAGTAAGACGGGTAGAGCAAAGGGGAAGATACAGAGTGCAGAATATAGTTCCAGACAAAGTCCAATAATCCCAGTTCCATAGACAGAGTCTAATGTCCTCAATGAGGTAGAGGTGAATCGGACGGTACATAGGTTGAGGAAACATGGAATTGCAGATGAAAAGTACACAAAGTGCTGGAGTAACTCAGTGGGTCAGGCTGCATCCCTGGAGGTCACGGATAGGTGACGTTTGGGATCACGGCCCTTCTTTAGACCAAGTCGGGACACGATCCCAGGACCTCTCCCATCCAAAGCGAGAACCATACCAGTGGATCAAGAAGCCAATTCACATTCAGTCTAAATGAAGGGACTCCACCTAATCATGTTCTCCAGAGATGCTCCCTGACCTGCTGAGATACCCCAGTACTTGGTATACTAACTTGTGGAAGGACTGTAAATCACAAGCCTGATAACAAAGAGGAAGACGCTGTTCTTGGGACTGGTAGTGCGTGTTACAACAGCAGTTAAGAGTAGTACTGCACAAAAAAGAAAGATTAGCTCTGTATCATGCATCTCAATTAGCTTACAAGAGATTTGATTTCCAAAGTTGCGTAAGGTTTTTTTATTAAATCGGTGAGATTATACCCAGCTCTACTTACAATCCTTCCAGTTGCTCGCTCCTGCGCCTTCTTGACTTTCCCACAGGCTCCGCAGCCCAGTGTTTCCAACAGCTGGTATCTGTGCTTCAGGTTATGCTTGTGATGGTGTTTCTTTACATTGGGTAAGAACTTGCTGTCTGCATCGGGTCTCTCCTCCCAGTCCTGCTCGTCCGGGCACTCGGCCCTCTCCCTGGTCACCATCGTGTGTACCTGTCGCAGCCCCCTTTCTTCAAGTTTGCCTGCCCTCCATCTGTTCCCATTGATCTCTCCGGACCAAGGAGATGAAGGGCTGGCGGGGGCGAGCCTGCCTGCCTGCACCTCCCGGGAGGCTGTGTGTGCAGCTGGGCGCAGCAGTCCGCTAACAGCCAGGCTGCTCCTCATACAATCAGGTCTGATCTCAACTGGAAATATACAGGTTCTGCTTGGGTGAAATGCGCTTATCTGAAGCCCGGCTCTCTTCCGCCGTTGCTCCGGAGATAGCTGTGAAATAAAAGCTGCTTGCAGCTTCAACCTCTCCCTTTATCTACGGGCGGCAAGGGAATCAGCACCCAGACACGTCCGCGGCTGCCAGCACTTCAATGAATCAGCCCTCAGACACTTGCTGCATTCCACTTATCCCAGCCGCACAAGCTGCCCGCTGCCCTCTCCCACAGCCAGACAAAGCCACACGTTGCCGTCTCCACCCTCCACCCCCCCCCCCCCCCCCTCTCTCTCTTTCTCTGCCCCTTTATCTCGCCCACATCTGCCTCATGATCTCTTTCCCCGCCTCCTCTATCTGTTTGCAGCCTCTGCACCTCACGCTGTCGCCGAGTGTTGCCATTGCTGCTTGAATCTGCCGGTGCCGCGGTTTATCTCCCGCTACTGATGAGATGACTTCCTTCATATCAACTTCACAGCGTGTACCGACAGACGCAATAGTGTCAATAGACACGAGACAATAGGTGCAGGAGTCGGCCATTCGGCCCTTCGTGCCAGCACCGCCAGTCACTGTGATCATCCACAATCAGTACCCCGTTCCTGCTTTCTCCCCATATCCCTTGACTCCACTGTCTTAAAGAGCTCTATAACTCTCTCTTGAAAGCCTGCAGAGAATCTAGCGTGTCCAATCCTTAATAATCTTCTATGTTTCAATAAGATGCCCTCTCATCCTTCTAAATTCCAGTGTATACAAGCCCAGTCCCTCTATTCTTTCAACATGTGACAGTCCAGCCATCCCGGGAATTAATCTCGTGAGCCCACGCTGCATTCCCCCAATAGCAAGAATGTCCTTCCTCAAATTTGGAGACCAAAACTGCACACAATACTCCTGGAGTCTCACCATGGCCCTGTACAACTGCAGAAGGACCTCTTTGCTCCTATACTCAACCAACTCCTCTTGTTACGAAGGCCAACACACCATCAGCTTTCTTCACTGCCTACTCTACCTGCATGCTTTAAGTGACTGATGTACAAGGACACCAGTCCTCCCCATTCATGACTCTTCGATGAACCAGGAGATTGGTACTCAGTTGAAGGCGACAACTGTGGCTTTCAAGACTCACTGTCCCGTCATACAAGAAATCGAGGTGCAACCCCCAGAAGGACAGACAGCCTGAATGCAAAGAAACAAACAGGGACTAAATTGTAAACCAACCCTCCACACCTTCGGGCGGCACAGTGGCGCAGAAGTAAAGTTGTTGCCTTACAGTGCCAGATACCTGGGTTTGATTCCGACTACAGATGCTGTCTGCAGGGAGTTTGTACGTCCTCCCCTTGACCGCATGCATTTTCTCTGGGTGGTTTCCTCCCACGCTCCAAAGACACGCAGGTTTGTAGGTTAATTGACTTCTATAAATTGGCCTTAAACATACACAATAGGTGCAGGAGGAGGCCATTCGGCCCTTCGAGCCAGCACCGCCATTCATTGTGATTATGGCTGATCGTCTCCTATCAATAAACTGTACGATAGAACTAGAGTACGGGGATCGCTGGTAGTGCGGACTTGATGGGACGAAGGACCTGTTTCTGTGCTGTACCTCTAAAACTAAAACTTGCGGTAGGGCTTGCATGTGTTCACTTCCTTCATGATGAAACCAGGTAGCTTATGTGGCAGCTATACATCACTTCCAGGAGTGCTCAATGCCTTTCATCCACACTTTGAAAATAGTGACACAAATAATGAGAGGGACAAAGTTTAAAAGAGACTAGACCAAGTGCTGACCCGTTGGGTCTGCTCCCCCAACGCAAGATTCCAGCACTCACCCGTTCCCCAACTCAAGCCGTTCCAACATAATATTGCGCCACTCACGCATAGCCTCCAACTGCGTAGGCACGGCTCATTTCTCCTCATCCCCCAGCACTCCCTCCTCCTCCTCTTTACCCTACCTCTTCAATCCCTAGAGATAGAGGGGGGTAGAGTGGAAGGGGTTGTAGAGAGGGGGGGGGGGAGGAAAGGAATGGGGGATAGAGAGGGAGGGGAGGTGGGGAGGTGGGGGTAGAGAGGGAAAGGGGTAGAGAGGGAAGGCAGAAAAGGGGGTAGAAAGGTAGAGGGAGGGGTAGGGGGTAGAGAGGGAGAGGGGTAGAGAGAGAGAGATGGGGTAGAGGGAGAGGGACGGGGTAGAGTGGGGGGGGGGGATGGAGGGTAGAGAAGGAGGGGGTAGAGAGAGAGGGGATATCTCTCTCCTCCACCCCTCCCCATCTCCCTCCTCCACCCCCCCATCTCCCTCTACCACCCCTCTCCCCACCCCTTCTCCCTCCTCCTCATTTCCCTCATCCTCTTCCCCTCGCTCCCATTCCCTGCCCCAGGACCTACCCAGGTCGTAGAGCAGCTCTAGGGGCTGGAACTCGGACTGGTTCTTGTACTAAGCCCAGCCCTGGCTGTGGACTCCAGCAGTCTGCTCACCCACTGCCTGGCTGCAATGCAGGCCCCAACTTTATCTCCGGGCTTGTCCCTGACCCCGGTCTCAGGCTCTTCCTTGGTTCGAGCAGCGGCTTCTTTTTCAGCCCTGGTCATGGCCCCATCCCAAGCCCCGGACTCGGCCCTCACTCCAGCTCCAGCACCACTCTCACCACCGGGCGCGGGCGTCAGGCGCCGGCAGCCACCGCCACGTGAATACTGGAATGCCCCTCCCTCCCGGGGTGTTCTGCCTTGTGAGTGCATTGTGACATCAGTTGGTTTTTTTTTACCGAATTGGATGAGTTTTCAGGCTGTTTTTAAAACTTTAAACGATTAAATAGTTTGGAAATATAGGTGGGAATGCAACGGGAAGATGTTTATCGTCTCAACTGGAAAAATGTGAGTAGAATGTGTGAAAATGGGAAGGCTGTGGCCTCGCGTTTGGATGAAAATGGGAAGATTAATCAGATTCACACACACACGCATGCACACACACACGCATGCACGAGCGCACACACACACACACACACACACACACACACACACACACACACACACACACACACACACACACACACACACACACACACACACACACACACACACACACTCACAAATAAACAAGGCAAAGAGCTTTAGTATTATATACTAGACCAAGTGCAGACCCATCGGGTCTGCTCCCCCAACGCACCCGTTTCCTACCCAAAGCCCCCAATTGCACTCGCCCTGCGTATCGCAATAGCAATTTGCACTCCCCCTCCTATGAGGTGAATGGTTCAGAGTGTTCCTGTGTCGCAACATTGGAACAAAGTGTGCTGGAAGCTGGCAGGAATGATTTTAACAGTAAAGATCTTGAGAAAGTTAACATTTTTAAAGCTTTAATCGTGAATAACGTGAAATATAGGATGAAATCTTCAGTGAAGCTGATCACAGCCAGCCGAGCCATTGTGACATCATCAGTTGCAGCTGGTCATTTTAAATTCAAAGTATTTAGATTATTTTAAACTTTAATCAGTAATAAGTCGAGAAATAAATCATAAAATATTCAGTGAAGGTGATCTCTGCCTTGAGGAGAAAAATGTGAATCAGAATATGTAAAAATCTTGTGAAATTTGGCATTTCTAAAGCTTTAACATGAAATATAGGATGAAATCATGGTGAAGCCGATCGCTGCTAGCCGAGCCATTGTGATGTCATCAGTGATAGCTGGTCATTTTAACTTCAAAGTCTTTTGATGCTTTTAAACTTCTTACTTACTTTTAATCTGTAATATGTACAAATATTCTACAGGTGCACAGTAGAGAGCATGTTGACCGGTTGCATCGTGGCTTCCTTCGGCAATTTGAGCGTCCAGGAGCGGAAAAGGCTGCAAAAAGTTGTAAACATGCCCAGTCCATCATCGGCTCTGACCTCCATACCATCGAGGAGATCTATCGCAGTCACTGCCTCAAAAAGGCTGCCAACGTCATCAAGGACCCACACCATCCTGGCTACACACTCATCTCTCCGCTGCCATCAGGTAGAAGGTACAGGAGCCTGAAATCTGCAACATCGAGGTTCAGGAACAACTTCTTCCCCACAGCCATCAGACTATTACACACAACTTCAAACAAACTATGAACTATAACAGCCTATTGCACTTTATCTGTTTATTTATGTGTGTGTGTATATATATTCTATGGTATATGGACACACTGTTCTGTTCTGTATTTACGTCTACAATATTCTGTTGTGCTGCAGCATGCAAGAATTTCATTGTCCTATCTGGGACACATGACAATAAACTCTCTCGACTTGAATTAAGTTGAGAAATAAAGCATAAAATGTTCAGTGAAGGTGTTTTCGGCCTCAAGGTGAAAAATGTAAATCAGAATATGTAAAAATGTAATCATTACCTTTACCGCATAATGTTTTTGTGAGGATGTAAAGACAACCACATATACACACATACATATACACACGTATACACACGTACAAGATCAGACTTTTAATAAGTATATGATATGGTGATATAGATGTTCGGAGCAAGATTTTTACACTGAGGGTGATGAGTGCTTGCAACGTGGTTCCAGGAAAGGTGGTTGAGGCAAAAATGATAGTTTTAAGAGGCTTTTGGATAGGAATATGGATATGTAGCGAATGGGGCGATATGGGTTATGTGCAGGCAGATAAGAGTTGGTCTTAGCATTATGTATAGCACAGACATTGTGGGCTGAAGCATGGTTCTTGTGCTGTACTGTTCAATGTACTGTAAGTGCTACAGATCCCTGTGAACCAACTGGCTGGAGTATTCAAGGACATATTCAACCTTTTGCTTCTGCGGTCTGAGGCTACAAGTACTTCAAAAGTACCGGTGCCCATCAAGTGCACAGTGATCCCATCCCTCCATGAATGTTGCCCAGCAGCACTTACATCCACCCTAATTAAGTGCTTTCTGAGGTTGGTTATGGCACTAATTCCTGCCTCATAAGTGACCTGCCTATCTCCACAACAGGTCAACAGCAGATACCATCTCACTGGCTCTCTGCTCTGCTCTAGACTATCTGGATAATACTAACACATACATCATGATGCTGTTAATCGACTATACTTTGGCATTCAACACAATGAAAACTAGTTGCCAGGCCTCAAGACCTGGGTCTCTGAATCTCCCCTTTGCAGCAAGATACATGACTTCCTCATCGGCAGACCTCAATCAGTGCAGATCGGTAACACCATCCACCTCACTGACCATCAAAACAGATGCACCTCAAGGCTGTTTGCTTAGCCCCTGCTCTGCCGTTTTAACACCCATGACTGTGTGGCTAAGTGCAGCTCCAAGCCGTCTATACATTTGCCAATGCCATTGCCAGGTCGAATCACAGGTGGTGCTGAGTCCGTGTACCGGACAGAGATGGGACATATGGTTGAGTGGTGCCGCAACAATAACCTCTCGCTCAACGTCAATGAGACCAACCAACTAATCGCAGAGTCAACTAACCGTCGACCGCAGAAAGAAGAATTTGGGAGATCACGTGCCTGTTTTCATTAGTTGGTCAGCAATAGAGAGAGTTAACTGCTCCAAATTCCTGAGTATTAACATCTCCAATGACCTGCCCTGGGCTTAGCACATAGATGTAAGTACAAAGAAAGTGCGCCAGTGTCTGTATTTCTTTATAATTTAAAGAGATTTGGCATGTCATTGAATACTGTTTTTCGTCTATTATTGTCACAAGTATTGGGATACAGTGAAAAACATTGCGTATTTTCTAGTCAAACTATACTATAAATGAATACATCAGGCCATACACACGTATTGGCTCGAAGGGCCAAATGGCCTCCTCCTGCACCTATTTTCTATGTTTTACAGGTAGTGCAAAGGGAAAAATACCAGAATACAGAATATTATGCAATAGCTTTATAGCTTTACAGTTACAGAGAAAGTGCAGATTTAAAAAAATCCATGGGCCGCAATGAGGTAGGTTGGGAGATCAGGCCACGCCATTAGCTTATGCAAGGACCACACAGCAGTCTGATGAAACCAAGGAAGAAGCTGTTCCTGAATCGGGTGACAAATGCTTTCAAGCTTTTGTATAATTTTCCCGATGGAAGAGGGGAGAAGGGGGAATGACCAGAGTGTAAATGGTCCTTGATTATGTTGGCCGCTGTCCCAAGGCATAGTGAGATGAAGGGTGAGGAGGCTGATTTGCATGGTGGACTGGGCTACATCCATAACTCTAATTCCCTGTTGTCCCTGGTAGTGCTGTTGTCGAATCAAGATGTGATGTATTTCTCATCGGCAAACCTCAATCAATGCAGATCGGGAGTAACATCTCCTGCTCAGATTTCCAACAACTGCTTTTCAGTGTTTAATTTCATCCTCCATGCACTAGAAACCTTTAGAAAGTGGGTTAAAAGGATTTAATGTTGTTGACCTCCGGGCCTTTGTAATTCTAGTCGGGTCGCTTGACGCCTTAAAGCTATTCAGACTACTGCAGCAAAGTGCCAGGTTTTTTGAAGCGATCTCTATTTTGGAAAGAACTTGGGGACTTATCTACAGAGATGAAAGCAACTACAGATGATGGAATATTGTTTGTTGGAGCTTCCTTTGTATCAAGTGGGTGCTGTATTTTCTACATCGCTCTGTGACTTAATGTCAAAAAGTACTTCACTGGCGGTAAAGAGCTTTGGACACTCCGAGATGTTTGAAAGCACTTTATGAACACAAGTCTTCCTTTTGTAATGTTATAATATATTTTCCATTAAAACCAAGGTTATTATAACATGGTGACTGCATTATTGGATTGGTAACTGGCCTACGAGTCTATGGATAGACAAAAAGCACTTTAGTAACTCAACATGTCAGGCAGCATCGCTGGAAAAAAAAGATGCCATTCATGTTCTCCATGCTGAGATGCTGCCTGACCCATTGAGTTACTCGAGCACTTTGTGTCGATCTTTGGTATAAACCAGCACCTGGAATTCTTTGTTTCTACATTCTAATCTGTGGGCAGGCATTCGAATCCAGCCTTGATGTTGGAAGAAATTAAATCTTGATAAAAAACTAGTATCAGTAACAGTAACTATGAAGCTATCAAATTTGCCTGTCAAATGCCTTCCAGGGAAGCAGTCTGTTATTCAGACTTTCTCTGGAGTATACGTGACACTAAACTCACTGTTGATACTGACGTTTGACCTCCTTTTAAAATGGCCAAGTCAAAAGGTAAGAGTCAAGAATGTGTTATTGTCATATGCCCTGAAATGAAATAATGAAATTCTTGCTTGCAGCATCACGACACGTATGTAATCATAGTTCTCTGTAAACACCATATTAAAGGAAGTTCAGTACATTTTTAAAAAGTGCCATAATAGTGGAGGCATTTGGGGATATATAATAAATGTAAGTTTGTCAGTGTCCACATTCTTGTGAACGGATATATAAATAAAATGTGTAGGAATGGACTGCAGATGCTGGTTTAAACCGAAGATAGACACAAAATGCTGGAGTAACTCAGCGGGACAGGCAGCATCTCCGGAGAGAAGGAATTCCAACGTGGATTTACTGCTTTGTTGCATCTGCAGTTAGGTTGGTTGTGGAGATTCCTGGCTTTTGGTGGGGGTTTGCTTGTAGACATTTCCAGCAATCTGTTTGCCCAAGGATTTCAATTGATTCATAGAATCATAGAAAATAGGTGCAGTAGGCAATTCGGCCCTTCGAGCCTGCACTGCCATTCAATATGATCATGGCTGATCATCCAACTCAGTATCCTGTACCTGCCTTCTCTCCATACCCCCTAATCCCTTTAGCCACAAGGGCCACATCTAACTCCCTCTTAAATATAGCCAATGAACTGGCCTCAACTACATTCTGTGGCAGAGAATTCCACAGATTCACCATTCTCTGTGTGAAAAATGATTTTCTCATCTCGGTCCTAAAAGACTTCCCTCTTATCCTTAAACTGTGATCCCTTGTTCTGGACTTCCCCAACCACGGGAACAACCTTCCTGCATCTAGCCTGTCCAACCCCTTAAGAATTTTGTAAGTCTCTATAAGATCCCTCCTCAATCTTCTAAATTCCAGTGTGTACAAGCCAAATCTATCCTGTCTTTGTTCATATGGAAGACCTGCCATCCCAGGAATCAGTCTGGTGAACCTTCTCTGTACTCCCTCTATAGCAAGAATGTCTTTCCTCAGATTAGGAGACCAAAACTGTACACAATACTCCAGGTGTGGCCTCACCAAGACCCTGTACAACTGCAGTAGAACCTCCCTGCTCTTGTACTCAAATCCTTTTGCTATGAATGCCAACATAGCACTTGCTTTCTTCACAGCCTGTTGCACCTGCATGCCTACTTGCAATGACAGGTGTACCATGACACCCAGGTCTCGTTGCATCTCCCCTTTTCCTAATCGGCCACCATTCAGATAATAATCTACCCTCCTGTTTTTGCTGCCAAAGTTGATAACCTCACGGTTATCCACATTATACTGCATTTGCCATGCATTTACCCACTCACCCAACCTATCCATGTCACCTTGCAGCCTCCTAGCATCCTCCTCACAGCTAACACTGCCCCCCAGCTTCGTGTCATCCGCAAACGTGGAGATGTTGCATTCAATTCCCTCATCCAGATCATTAATATATATTGTAAATAGCTGGAGTCCCAGCACTGAGCCTTGCGGTACCCCACTAGTCACTGCCTGCCATTCTGAAAATGACCCGTTTACTCCTACTCTTTGCTTCCTGTCTGCCAGCCAGTTCTCTATCCACATCAATACTGAACCCCCAATAACGTGTGCTTTAAGTTTGTATGCATTCCTCTCCTATGTCATCATCCTTGAGATTGTATCTGGGAATCCGAGAATTTTCTGTGACATCCTGAGGAAGTCTGACAATGTGTTATGTACATTCTGTGCTTCAATGGTTAAAGTTTAAATGAATCAAGTATATCTCTTTCAAGCTAACAGAGAAAATGAGGCAGGATGTCCTATGCAGGATTTACAGTAAAACTGTGTAAAATTATAGTTCGGGGCAAGGAGGATTTTCACACCATAGAATACGACCAGGCTGTAGTGTGTTGTGTTCATGTCCATTTTAATTGTGCGCTTTTGGTAGAAAAACAGATTGGCATTGAATTTTAAATGGTGAATGATTGAAAGGTGCTGGTACTCACAGGAACCTGGGAGTACTTGTACTTAGAATACTGAAAGTTAACACATAGGCATTTGGGAAAATAAGTGGTTTCTTGGCCATTATTTCAAGGGGATTTGAGTACAAGATTAGAGAGATCTTGTTTCAATTACACACAGCCATAGTAAGACTGGAACGTTGTGTACAGATCTTGTCTCCCCATCAAAAAAAGGTTATACCTTTGATGAAGGAAGTGCTGCTCTCCTTTAATTGATTGGCTCCTGGGGAGGCAGATTTGTTTTCCGAGGAGGCATTTTTTTAAAAGAAGAGGTGATCTCATTGGAACATACAAAGTTCTTAGGGGTTTGAGCTGGTAGATCTGGAGTTGATGTTTCTTCTATCTGGGCTGCCCCAGAAATTGAAATACAGTTTTCTACCCAAGACTTGTGGACGATCAATCACTGAGAATATTCAAGATGGAGGGAGATACATTTTTTAGATATTTAGGGTTAGTGCAAGAAAATGGTTCTGAGGTAAAAGATTAGAATCTTGATCTCATTGAACTGTAGTTCAAATAGGTAGTGCATAAGTAGGAACTGCAGATGCTGATTTAAACTGACGATAGACACAAAAAGCTGGAGTAACTCGGTGGGACAGGTAGCGTCTCTGGAGAGAAGGAATGGCAGACGTTTCGGGTCAAGACCCTTCTTCAGACTGGTAGGGCTGACTGGCCTATTCCTATTTCTACTTCTTACGTTCCTTTTAGTTATGGTCATAGAGTGGAATGGAAATGGAAACAGGCTCTTCGGCCTTATTCATCCATGTCGACCAAGATGTTTATGACGTCGACTGAGATGCCAACAAACTGCCCACTAATCACTAGTGCCAGTCCTTCACTCGGTCACTAGGGGAGATGGATCTCCATGCCAGTATCCTCTACTGGCAACGATCCAGGTTCTGCTGAGATTTTTCAGCACATGCATTTGCCGAAATAAAAGGCGTTAAGGTTGGGGTTAGGTTGGGGGTTAGACAACTCTGGATAGTGAGACGTCGGGAAGGTATGGGTCAATTGCTAGGAGCCTAAGACTTGGGAAATGGTGGGGGTGGGGGTGAAGGGGATTGCGAGGGTTAAATAACTATTTGTAATTGTTCTATTTGACTTTGGTTAGAGGAAAAAAAGATACATTAATTAGCATGGAACCTTGCCCAGTAGCATATAGGACAAAAATCTACAAACCCATTGCCTGTCAAATTCCATTTATGAATTGGAAAATGCATAGCTAGTGGACAAGGGTTTTCATGGTGACACTGCAAAAAATGTCTGACAAGAATTCAAATAAAAAAAGCTACAAATATTAGATGCCAGAGATCCTTTCATTAACAGGTTGTGTATACAATACAAGGCAGGTAACATATCCTAAAGCAAAATACTGCAAATGTAATGGCAAACTACTCACTTTGATCATATGGTGAAGCTTACCACAGGTTGGAATGAGCACCAGGGAATGCTTTGTACACAGAGAGCATTAAATATTGCTAAAATGTTTGTAGTTAACATGAACGTGTGCTGCCGTGGGGTTTCAGGATTACTGCTGTGTTGTTTGTGAGATATGATATTTGTTTGGAAGGTAGATAAGCAAAAGACGGAGCTAGATGGTTACATAGATAACAAAAAGAAAGGCTCATTCAACTCATGTTGGTAATGTTTTGGAACCCTCATGGAAATCTTTCTTTAATGAACAACGGAGTGTCTGAAAGATTGTAATTTTTTTAACGTGTTGTGATTCAAGGCTATTGAAACTTTGTAATCGTTGGAGACCCGGATTCAATCCTGACCTTGGGTATGGAATTTGCACGTTCTCCCTGTGACTACATGGGTTGTTGCCTGGTGCTCCAGTTTCCTCACTCATCCCAAAGATGTGTAGGCTTGTAGTTTAACTGGCCTCTGTCAATTGCTCCAAGGGTGTGGGAGTGGATGCAAAAGTGATCTGAGCAGGTGATTAATGGTCGCATGGACTTGAAGGGGCCTGTTTCCATGCTGTGTAATTCAATCAATCAACTAGAAACTGATAGGCTGTGGGGATTTCAGAGAAACATTAAGCACATTGGTTGATCTGGAGTCACAGATAGAGGCAGATTGGGTTTGGATGGCAGATGTCCTTCCCCGTAAAGGGCCTGTCCCACTTTCGCGACCTAATTCACGACCTCTGCTGAGTTTGCACTTGACTCATACTCGCAACATGGTCGTTAGGTGGTCGTAAGTAGGTCATAGGTAGGTTGTGATGCTAGTTGTAGGTACTCATGGCATAAAGTAGGTCAGGCCGTTTTTCTAGCCTGATGAAAAATGTCCACAAGTAAAAAAGGTTGTGAATTAGCTCGTGAAAGTGGGACAGGCCCTTAAGGCAATAGTAAACCGATGGGTTATGAGGATCACTGAGTTCTACTTGATTCTGAAAGTGGCGGCTCTGCCCAAGCAGCTGCGGCTCGCCTGCAGTCCGTCTGTCTTTTTCTTTCTTTTTTTTTTCTTTTGTCTTGTTGGACATATGTTTTGGTTTATCTTTGGATGTGTGTGTGGGGGGTGGGGGAAACTTGATTTAGTCTCTTCCTTCAGGGCGATGCGACCTTTTCTTTGTCGTATCTCTGTCTCCGTCTCCGTCTGCGCTGAGGCCTAATCGCGGAGTTGGCGGCCTCCAACTGGGGCCGACCTTGAGGCTCCGGAGGCAGAGCCAGGACTCACCATCGTGAAGCTGGCCAACTTCGGGGCTGTGGTGGCGCTGCGGCGGCGGCCCGACTTCGGAGCCGCGGGCCCATTGGGCGACAACATCGGGAGCTCGCAGGTCCCAGGTTTGTGACCGATTCTCCGGAGCTCCCGCAACAACAGCTTCGTCCGCTGGACTGGAGGGTGGCAGCTTCATCCGCCCCGGGCCGCGGAGTTTGAACCGGCCTGTTCGTGGAGCTCGGATTCGGCCGCCTGACTTCCGATCACCCAGCGGGGGGGCCCAACATCGAAAGCCTGGATCACCGCAACGCAGAGAGAGAACAAAGAAGGAAGAGACAAGGACTTTAAGACTTTTGCCTTCCATTGCAGTGAGGAGGTGCCTGGTAGACTCACTGTGGTGGATGTTAAACTGTGTTCATTGTGTGTTCTGTTATTTTGTTCTCTGTCATGACTGCAAGGCACGTAATTTCGTTCAAACTAAAAGTTTGAATGACAATAAAGGATACTTTATTTTCTTTACTTTACTTGATCTCCAAAGATAGACACAAAAGGCTGGAGTAACTCTGCGGGACAGGCAGCATCTCTGGAGAGCAGAAATGGGTGACGTTTTGGGTCGAGACCCTTCTTCAGACTGGTTAGGTAACCTGACTACAGTAAAGGAGATATTAGCCATGTAAAGACACATTCTGGGGAGTAAAGGTGTGTTAAATCTGAGGAAAGGAACTATTTATTTAGCTTATTTTGTGACTTTGAATGTCCCAAAAGTCTGAACGGACAACTTTTAGAGTACAGACTGTGTAGTTTAGTAAATTAAAAACAAATTAGCTCCCATAATCTACAATGATAAGGCAAGCAAACAATCTATTTTTGTGATTCAGCTTGATGAATGAAGGTTGAACAGGATGTGAAGATAACTCACCTAGTGTCCTTTGAAATACTGTCGGGGAATTTTGTTACATCCATGTGAGACAGTAAACAAGCCTTCAGTTTGATGTCTCATCTCAAAGGTGATATCTTGAGTTGTGCAATTCTCTCTCAGTACCACACTATGTGCCAGTCGGGATCCTTTGTGCTCAGTTATCTCTGACCTAAAGTGGCCAATGCTACTTATTGTGACATGGCCGAAATCTAAGCAGGTCTTCATTTTATTTTTAAAGAGCAGGGGCTTTCCCCAATGTTTTCCTCCACCATCATTATCAGAGCTGGTTATCTGGTTACAGGAGTTTATCTTGCACTAATTGTTTATCCCTTTATCCTGCAGCTGTACACTGTGGACAGCTTGATTGTAATCGTATATAGCCTTTCCGCTGATTGGATAGCATGCAACAAAAAGCTTTTTGCTGTACACGTGACAATAAACTAAACTAAACTACATATTACATAAGATAACACTATCTAACATATATATTTACTTATGTTACATTAACTACAGTACACCTCAGAATGAAAGGATTGGATCACGCTGATTTTTACCATTAATGCACTTCAACATGGTGTGTTTAAATTCCATTTATGATGTTTATAGGTTGCATCAGTCTTTGCTACAATAACATCCATTGCTTATGCATTTGCTCATTTTTCAGTAAAAGAATAGGAGTTTTTCAAGTAAGATGGTAAAGTCACTCCGACCTCTACGATGGCATTCTTTTGTTCCTGAATGAATTTTATAAACAAGTGATATAGTTGATTCGGAACAGATACACAATCGCTAAGGAAACAAATATGCTCGGAAATACTTAACATCCATCACTCTGCAGCTAATCACTCATTTTGAACATGTTTCAGAAATTAGTACTTCTGGGGCTGAGCTGAGGGATTGCTAATTGGGAGTTTCATTTCTGGAAGAAGTGTGGCCAGTCTTGGTCTTGGCCTATTTAATGTTCAAGCAAATCACACGACTGGATCATTGAGGGGTCTGTAAACGGCCATTTTTGCCTGAGTACCTCAGGGACAGAGTAATTCATATCGAATGAACCTGTCATGTTCTTTGAATGTAGATGGAATGTATGTTGAGATAAGAATCGTACATATGCACAACGGTGCAGCGGTAGAGTTGCTGCCTTACAGCACTTGCAGCACCAGAGACCGGGTTTGATCCCGACTACGGGTGCTGTCTGTACGGAGTTTGTACATTCTCCCTGTGGGTTGCGTGGGTTTTCTCCGAAATCTTTGGTTTCCTCCCACACTTCAAAGACGTACAGGTATGTAGATTAATTGGCTTGGTATAAGTGAAAATTGTCTCTAGTGTGTGTAGGATAGTGTTAATATGCGGCGATCGCCGGTTGGCGCGGACCCGTTGGTCCCTGCTGTGTCTCAAAAACGAAAACTAAATAAGCTCCACAGAGTTATGGGCCTGTCCCACTTGGCGATTTTTTTTTTAGGCAACTGCCAGTGACTCTCATAGTCATAGCAGGTCGCCGCAAAAACCAGCGACAACCTACGTCATCCTGGCGACAACCTACGACAGCACCTACGACAGGAGAAGTCAAGCTACGTTCATTGGCGTCAAACCCACTGTCACCGAAAGTGTTTCAACATGTTGAAAATTTAGCGGCGACCAGAAAGACGCTACGACGTTTTGCTCGACTGAGGAAACTACTCCCAGCGACCACCAGTGAACATGTGGCGACAGCAGTTGCCTAAAAAAATCGCCTGTGGGATAGGCCTGTGCAATTCTGAGACTGCAACAGGTAGAAATGGTGAAATAACTTTGCATGTCTTTTGAAGAACTTATCAACATTTATGGAACTCAATAGGGATATTTTCTGTGGGTTTTTTTTGTTCTCATTCAAAAGATCACTATTATTGGGGCAGACTTCAAACACCCACTCGCTTTGTAAAATGTTACATATGGCTTCAATAGATAACCATGAAAAAAAAAAATGATAGCAGGGCTAATATTTATTTAGAGTTGAAGTGAGTACGTACCAGAAAATTAGTATGTAACACCAGAGAGAATGCAGGGCTCCACGTTCATTAAGTATGTGCTGTTTTAATTTATATTGTGCACAATGTCTCTCTTCATTTAATATAGGTGTCAATTTGCCAAGAGGGCCAGGTTTTGCAATGGGCACATAATATGTCTGAGAAACACCTGATTATAGCATTTATATGTACTTATTATTCACAGATGCCTTCGGTATCATGACAGTGTGTGATGCAACACAGACTACGAGCATTTGCTCTTTTAAAAGTTATTCAAGCAAAATGTATACTGTCCATGTGATTCCCAGTCTGAACCCTTGTTTTTGCAGATAATGAAAGATTGTGCTTCATCTATATGTATTTTGTTTGTGTCATTGGCTGTATTTCATTGCAGCTCGTTGTTCCTCGCACATCTGGGACATTTCCAACAAACATGTGGGAGCATCTTTTGTGTGAGAGGGGATTATGTGGAGACTGTTCAAATGATTAGTTACATTGGTTCTGAAATGAATATGTTCTCATCTTTGTTGTCCTATATCAATGTTGGCAACTTCCAAAACAAGTTATGATACGTTTGATGGAATGTTGCCCTTTTCTACCCCAACACAGTCTTTAATAGAGAGTACGTCTGTTTTTTTTTCTGCTTCCCAGACGTACCATCAATATGTCTTTTTTTCAATGAAATCTACAAAACAGTGCTAATTTATATTGGTTTATAGGTAGTTACAACTTCCCTCTGTACCAAATACACAAATTAAGCTTAGAAGAACCCCATTAAACCATAGAAGTTGCCAGTCCATTGTGCAGAAAGAGTAATTTAAAAAATAATTTGCTGTGTGAAAGGGAAATTCTGCACTTTCCATGTTTAAATAGTATGTTGATTGTTATCGTTTTAAGCTTGGCCTATTCTGTACGACTCTTACTAATAAGAGGATTAAAACTTCCCTTGAGTCATTGAACACCTAATCTAAGCGGATACTGCAAAGCAAGACTGTGGGTGGAGGCAGGATGGCAGAGTTTCAAAAGAGATTAATTTAGTCGTGAACTCAGCTACCTATTTAGAATCTGAAGAAGGGTTTCAGCCCGAAACGTTGCCTATCTCCTTCGCTCCATAGATGCTGCTGCACCCGCTGAGTTTCTCCAGCATTTTGTGTACCCTCGATTTCCAGCATCTGCAGTTCCTTCTTTAATACCTATTTAGAATGGTGTAGAAGAACCTATAGTACCATCTGAAGTCCAAAATGTTAAGTCCTAGACCTGCTTAACATCTCCCTTTTAACCATTAATATTAATGACTAGTTAATTATGTTATTGCTGTTTGTCCAATATCTGCCATGTGTAAATGTACTTCAGATTTTGCCTTATAGCAGTGATTGATTGCACCTAAAAAATAATATATCAGCTAAGATGTGGCTTGGTCTTGAGTTACAATGAATGAAATGTAGATACTTCCATTCTATAATCGATCAAGAGTTCTCCATTTAGCGTCCAGACCAGCTGAAGTGTGGAGTCTTTATGCGCTGTACAGAAATGGCTTCATAAATAATTAAATTACCCCCTCCCCATCCACGAAATAGCAAAACATGTTCCTTCTCCCCCCCCTATTCCCCCTTCTCTGGTGCGCACCCATTTCTCCCACTATCCTGCCTCTTTTTTAATCACTCACTATCCCTTTCCATCAATATCCCTCCCTCTGGCTTTACATTTCACTCCTCCTCTCTCCTTATCTGACACCGTATTGTTTCCTTGTCACCGTTTTGTCTTGTTTTATAACCTTTTGTCTCTTTTTTATCTCTAGCCTTTCTCCACCCTTCTACCAAACAAACTCCCCTCACCTGTATCCACCTATCACTTGCTTGATTCTGTCCCACCCCCACCTATTTTCCAGCATTCTTCCTCAAGATACAAGATATATTTATTTGTCACATGTACCAGTTGGCACAGTGAAATGTGATCACCATACAGCCATACAATAAAATACAACACACAATAGAGTTCAACATAAAACATCCCCACACAGCAGAATCAAAAGTTTCCCACTGTGAGGGAAGGCACCAAAGTCAGTCTCTTCCTCTGATGTTCACCCGTGGTTGGGGCCTCCGGAGCCCTCCGCAGTCGCCGCTACGGGCAGCCTGCCGCACAGGCCCGCTCGCCGGGTTGTTGGAACTCCGATGTCGGGACTGGAGGCCAACCTCGGCGGCTTGGACCTCCGAATCGGCAGCTTCATACCAGAGTCCGCGGCTCCTGACGTCCCTTCCTCAGACTGAAGAATTGTCCCGACCCAAAACGTCACCTCTCCTTTTTCTCCAGAGATGCTGCTGCCTGACCAGCTGGATTTTGACACGGCACTTTGTGTTGAAGTCAGGGTAAATTTCAAAACTGGTTAATTAGTTACTCCAGCTCTTTGTGTCCTATGCTGCAAGGGGCATGTAATGATTGTGGGTGTAAAAGGCATCACAGAGATATTGTATACGTCCTTACTTTATGCAAAGACTTTAATCCTTGAGAAACAAATAACTGAGCAAAGCGACGTCCACCCTATTTGAGGAGACATCTATGTCATACTGTAAGCGATGGCTGGTTGGGTGCAGTTGATTTTATGAGTGGATAATTGTCTTGAACAGCAAACAGAACTCTGAGCTTTTCAATGTGATAATGAACAAGGTTCAGTCTCATTCCCGGGAGACTGTGTGTGAGAGAGAAGAATAAATTATTCTGGCTGAGCAAGTCTGTGTTTATTAAGAAGTACAACACTGTAAGGCATTAAAACTCTCATCAGACATTACAACGCGCATGTAAGCTGACAAATGAGATAACATTGTAACACAGTCTATGTGCAGAATTCTACATAGCTCACCAAGTCAAATGTTCAACACAAATAAAGTCTGATAAGTCACAAAATATTCACCCAGCAACCTGGGAATTTTAGGTATTGCAAAATCTTTTGGTCCATTGCAACAGACTTTTGAACTTCTTGGTTAAGAACGGGAAAATATATCCTGAGGAATTTATGCTTCATCTTCTACTAACTCCCATATGTGCAGACTAGCTGGGGATCAGGGATGTTCTCATCAACTTGGCTGTGATCAACTTCACCTTTGACACAGGTTGCATTCTACGGAACGGAATTGTCATTACAAGATAGCATCTGCTTTTCACGGGTGTTGTTTTAATTTATATTTATAATAAAATTAAAATATTTTCAAAAAAAAAACATAGGTTAACTTTCCTCACTTAATCTGCAATCAAGGAATCCCAGCAGACTCTGGGCTGAACCAGCCTGGTTAATGCTGGTGACATTGGACTCCATATGGAATACATGGATAGAGTGAAGCCATCCTATACAACATCATCTATCACTTTGCACATCCAAGTCTTAGAACACCTCCACACTTCTGGATTTCCTTACCTGATTGGCAACAATTCCCTTCAGAACCATGAACCATACCAGCGTGAATTGACTCAACACCAATTAAAAAGCAAAGGTAATCATCTCAATCATTGCAAGTTCTTCAGAAGGCACCCAACCTGAAACGTCACCTATCCAAGTTCTCCAGAGATGCTGCCTGACACACCTTTTGTCTTTTCTGGAAATGAGCACCTGCAGTTCCTCATTTTCCTTAATAATTAAAGTCAGTTTTTAGCAATTTGGCAAATTAGATTTTATTCTCCTTCTGCTGATATTTAAGGACATGTACCTTACACAACAATCTGTGTAAATCTGTTACCAGTGATCTCCCAGTGGGAATCCCTCCATCTGTTTGGGGGAAGATATAGACCTCTGGTTAACTAAAGGCAGGCTGCGCAGTATGGCAGATTTTCTGTGCTCTTCCACTGAGCTCCTCAGGTTCAGGTTTTCAATGGTTCAATGGCACTTTATTGTCAGGCGTACCTATGATCTATAGAAATTTGATCTATTTCCCTCTTGGGATAAATAAAGTATTGTATCGTATTCTTTTTGTACATATAGTTCAGTAACAATCCTACCATACTTTAGGCACAATCGTACTATGTATAACCATATAACCATATAACAATTACAGCACGGAAACAGGCCCTCTCGGCCCTTCCAGTCCGTGCCGACCATTTGTTTTCCCCTAGTCCCATCTACCTGCACTCAGACCATACCCCTCCATTCCCTTCACGTCCATATACCTATCCACTTTACTCTTAAATGTTAAAATCGATCCTGCCTCCACCACTTCTGCTGGAAGCTGATTCCACACAGCCACCACCCTCTGAGTAAAGAAGTTCCCCCTCACGTTACCCCGAAACCTCTGTCCCTTAATTCTCATGTCTTATACTATGTATAAGAGTGTATGATAAGGGACCACACTGAGCCTGTTCACAGGAGTCGCTATGTTTTAGGCACCAGGTTATACCCTTAGAAACATAGAAACAGAAATTAGGTGCAGGAGCAGGCCATTCGGCCCATCGAGCCTGCACCGCCATTCAATATGATCATGGCTGATCATCCAACTCAATATCCTGTACCTGCCTTCTTTCCATACCCCCTTCAGCCACAAGGGCCACATCCAACTCCTTCTTAAATATGGCCAACGAACTGGCCTCAATTACCTTCTGTGGCAGAGAATTCCACAGATTCACCACTCTCTGTGTGAAATACGATTTTCTCATCTCGGTCCTAGAAGACTTCCCCCTTATCCTTAAACTGTGACCCCTTGTCCTGGACTTCCTCAACATTGGGAACAATCTTCCTGCATCTAGCCTGTCCAACCCCTTAAGAATTTTGTAAGTCTCTATGAGATCACCCCTCAATCTTCTAAATTCCAGCGAGTACAAACCGAGTTTATCCAGTCTTTCTTCATATGGAAGTCGTGCCATCCCAGGAATCAGTCTGGTGAACCTTCTCTGTACTCCCTCTATGGCAAGAATGTATTTCCTCAGATTAGGAGACCAAAACTGTACACAATACTCCAGGTGTGGCCTCACCAAGACCCTGTACAACTGCAGTAGAACCTCCCTGCTCTTGTACTCAAATCCTTTTGCTATGAATGCCAACATAGCACTTGCTTTCTTCACAGCCTGCTGCACCTGCATGCCTACTTTCAATGACTGGTGTACCATGACACCCAGGTCTCGCTGCATCTCCCCTTTTCCTAATCGGTCACCATTCAAATAATAGTCTACCTTCCACCAAAGTGAATAACCTCACATTTATCCACATTATACTGCATCTGCCATGCATTTGCCCACTCACCCAGTCTATCCAAGTCATCCTGCAGCCTCCTAGCATCCTCCTCACAGCTAACACTGCCCCCCAGTTTCGTGTCATCGGCAAACTTCGAGATGTTGCATTTAATTCCCTCGTCCAAATCATTAATGTATATTGTAAATAGCTGGGGTCCCAGCACTGAGCCTTGCGGCACCCCACTAGTCACTGCCTGCCATCCTGAAAAGGAACCGTTCACTCCTACTCTTTGCTTCCTGTCTTCCAGCCAGTCCAACTTCAAGTCCAATTTAAAAAATATATATTTTTAGAGTGTTAGCCTTAAAGGCCCGTTGTCCTGGCAGTGGCACTGGGTCAGAGGTGCAGTGGTTGGCCTGGGTGGACGATGTGTTGTGCTCCACCGCTGCTCCGCCCTCTGTGTGGCTGCAGGCCAAGTCCGTTCCACCTGCTCATCCACTTGGTGGGGTGCCTGATCTAATGGAGTCCCAGGCTGCTTCAGGGCCTCCAGCGGCCCACTCTGCCGATACATCTACTCTGACCCCTCCTTGACACGGAGCCATGAGCGTGCTGTCCTTTGCCTCTGACGACCATTGCTCAGACTCCGTGCCCCAGGTCACCTCTCACAGCCGACCCAGAGTGCCTCCTATCGCACGGGAGGTGAGCCCACAGCCCGTTCACCAGCATCGATCTTTTCTTCTGCCCTCTGCCTCAGCCATCTTGAAAGTATGTCTTAAGGTTTACCATTTCTGATGCACTTTGATTTGTCCATTCCTGATTTTCTGTGACTTGAATACTTCCTTGGAAATTAATTAATTCAAAGGTTGAGCATGAAAACAGGCCCTTCGGCACATTGAGTCCATGCTGACCATTGATCACTAGTTCACAATAGTTCTATGTTATCCCACTCTCACATCCGCACCCTACACACTAGGGGCATTGTACGTTTGCTGATTAAACTACAAACCCATACGTCTTTAATCTGTGGGAATAAACCGGGGCACCCTAATGAAACCCACACAGTCACAGGGAGTATGTGCAAACTCCACACAGGCAGCACACGAGGTCAGGATCGAACGCGGGCCTCTGGAGCTGTGGGGCAGCAGCTCTACCAGTTGTGCCACTGCGCCACCCTACTTCCTTCCCACCAGTCATACTTTCATGGCTACAGCAACATAATCATCAGTGCACGGCCTGTTTCTCCACTTGACAAGACGCATCCAGCTGTATCTGAAGAAGCTGGTATCTCAGAGAAAACAGATAACGAAAGCCTGTCACTGAGCCATGCCATCTGCTGCAACATTGCATGCAGCTTATGATTGTCTCACATACTGACAGTAACTATCTCATTCATCTGTGTGCGGCTGGGCTGCAACATAGGCCCCTGGGGATTGTGCTGTTGAGTGATACCTGTCCACCTTCACTCATATACTTTGTTAGCAGCCAACAAATACGGAGCAGATGCCAAGTAGCCCGATTATTTTCCTGCAGACTTGCACTTGGAATTTGGATTTACTTTCGCTTACAATCACTTACCAATTTCCTCACACTTCAGTCTCAATAAGATTCCATTTTACTGCAGGTGCTCAGTTATTCTGTGAGTCTGAAACATTTTGGTTTAGTTTGGAGATACAGCGTGGCAGCAGACACTTCGGCCCACCGAGTCCGCGCCGACCAGCGATCCCCGCACACTAGCACTAGTACTATCCTACACACGAGGGACAATTTACAAGCCAATTAACCTACAAACCTGTATGTCTTTGAAGTGTGGGAGGAAACTGGAGCACCCAGGGAAAACCCACGCAGTCACGGAGGAGAATGTACAGTCTTACACACGGTACCCGCTGTCGGGATTGGACGCCGGGTCTCTGGCGCTGTAAGGCAGCAACTCTACTGCTGCGCCACCATGCCACCCATTGTGCCGTGCAATGGTGCAGCCAGCAGAGATAGTGCCTCACAGCGGCAGAGACCCGGGTTCAATCCTGAGCTCAGATACTACTGTGTGGAGTTTCTGCATTCGCCCTGTAACTGTATGGGTTTGCTCCGGGTGCGCTAGTTTCCTCTCACATCCCAAACACATGCAGGCTGTTAGGTTAGTTGGCCTCTTTGGTAACTGTGAATTGTGCCTAGTGTGCTGGTAGTTGTAGAGTCTGGGGGGAGAGAGTCAATGAGAATAAGACAAGAATCCATTTGAACATCAATACCATTAAGCATCTTGCAATAATAGAAAATGGGATTCATGAAGGATTAGTGCAAATGAGTGATTAATGGACAGCATGGGCTCAGTGGGCCAAAGGGCCTGTTTTCGGGCTGAATCTTACTCTGACCATAGTCCTTTTAATGTTAAAAATGATTTGCCTACTTGATCCCGGATCCTGCCAAATCCCTTGTCACCTCCAGACTTGAATGTTCCAGTACCCCTTCCTCGCTCCACTTCCTGTAAATGTTGGCTATTTGCTTTCCTAATCATGTTGTTCACTTGGTGGGGTGTTAGATATTTTAGACACAAGGCACTGCAGATGCTGGAATCTTGTAGGGAAAAACACAGTGTGCTGGAGTAAGCCAGCAGGTCAGGCTGCATCTCTAGAGAAAGTGGAAAGGCATCGTTTTGGGTTAAGTCAGCCAAAACGTCACCTCTCCATGTTACTCCGGCAGTTACTGTTTTTCTGCTGTGAAATACTTTTGTGTCTTACACCCTGACAGGCGTCACTCAACAAACAGTTCCCAATGGGTCAGCACTGCAGCACAACTGCAAACAGATGAATCTAATAGTTCCTTGAAAAGGTAATGGTTACATTATTAGTTCAGAAGTCTAGACTTCTGGGCTGGAGGATAGCGTTTAAATCCCAAACAAACAATAATTTAGATTATGGAGCAAATCAGGTAGCAAATTGGGTTGCACGGTGGCGCAGCTGTAGAGTTGCTGCTTTATAACGCCAGAGACCCGGGTTCCAGACTGACTGTGGGTGCTGTCTGCATGGAGTTTGTACATTCTCCCCGTGACCGCTTGGGGTTTCCAGTTTTCTCCCACACTCCAAAGACGTACAGGTTTGTTGTTTAATTGGCTTTGGTAAAAATTGTAAATTGTTCCTCGTGTGTAGGATAGTGCTAGTGTACGGGGATCGCTGGTCGGCACGGACTCGTTGTGCCGAAGGGCCTATTCCCGCACAGTATCTCTAAACTAAAAAAAAAAGAAAAGGTCACTATGTCACTTTGGGAAGATAATTGGTCATCATTGTCCAATCTTGGTTATATGCGACATGAGAAACTGCAATGGGATTGGCTTTAATCTGGCAAAGCCCTCAACACACTTGGATAATTACTATAAGAGTTGATATCTGCAGGAGTGTGCTGGATGATAGGATGAGGCTGAAGAACTCCTCTTCAACCTGCATGAATACTAAATAGCTCCTCCCCTGTTGTATATTTTCTAAGTTTAGTTTAGTTTAGTTTAGTTTAGTTTAGTTTAGTTCAGTTTAGTTCAGTTTAGTTTAATTTAGTTTGTTGTCACATGCACTGACATACAGTGAAAAGCTGTTGTTGCGTGCTAACCAGTCAGCGGAAAGACTATGCATGATTACAATCGAGCCACCCACGGTGTATAGATACATGATAAAGGGAATAACATGAATGTTTACAAATACACAGGGCAAGATGTTAAAAGTCCAAAGTGCCAAATATCAACTTACTCCCGATGGTGATGGGAGCCTTCTGCACTCACCTATGCTCCTCCGATGTTGAGAAAGGCTAGGCAGACACGTCATTGGGGTTATCAAGTGGGCACCTACTTTCATCGACGTTTCGCTGATTGAACCCACGACATCTCCAGTAGGCTCAGCGGTGGATTCTGGCATCCCTGAACCACCCCCCTCTGCATCTGTCTAGTCGGTTATTTGGGAGACCAAATGGGGTATTTCCTCTTCAGCCAGAGCCACTGGCTACTCCGCTCTGCCACCCGCGATGTTTCTTTGATGGCCTGGCGTAGGGCTTGTCTGCTGATCCCCAGGTCCTTCATTAGTCTTAAGGAAGATGTTGCCACGAATCCTCGACATCCAACTTTTCTACCGGGCAGATCTTAGCTCTGCAGCCCCACTGTTCTGCCTCCGCTGCAAGCTCTGTATATCGCAGTTTCTTTCTTTCGAAGGCTTCCTGCACAGCATCCTCCCAAGGGACTGTGAGCTCCACAAAATACACCATGCGCTGAGAGTTCGACCAGAGCACAAGATCAGGCCTCAAGTTGGTGATGGCTATCTCTGATGGAACTGTAAGCCGTTGGTCCACATCCACCAGCATCTGACAATCCTGGGCTGCCTCCAGCTGTCCAAACCTGGTCCTTGGTGGAATTTTCCATTTCCTTTGTTGCCCTCCCCGAACAAAGGCAATTGTCTTAACTGGGTTGGTTGTTCTGGGCGGCAGGCCATTGTTGGCTGTTCTCCTGCTGTCCAGAGTCGCTGCCAGGCATTTGAGCACTTGATTATGTCTCCAGGTGTAACGTCCTTGGGAGAGGCTTACTTTACACCTAATGAGGATGTGCCTAGGTGTGGCTGGTGCCAGGTGTTGAACACATGGGGCATGATGGATCTTCGCCCAGCCAATGGTTGAGATTTTCTGGGCTAGGAAGGATATCATAGGTTGCCCGAATGAGGAAACTTAACCTGCTCGCCTCCATCTCCCACGTCCTTCCAGCTGATCTTCCTCTTTTCCACACTCTCCATCTCATCCACTGGCCCTGTTTAGCTTGCGACACAGCCTTGGCACACCTACTCAACTCCTCCTGTCGGCGGACTTCGGCCACGACCAACTTCCGGCGCTCCAGTGATGATGCCTTGTTCCAGCAAGGTCGCTTTCCGCCAAGCCCCAAGCCACTTCCTCCGTGTTGGATTTGCCCTACCATGTCGTCTTGGTGGAGAGCAGATTTTGCCTGCTGTGTCGCATTCTTAGCCGTCCACTTCTTTCCTGTTGCCAGGCTTGGAGCAGCAGCTCGGATAACAGTGTCCGTTGATTCTGCCAGGGTCATCTCTAGTCTGACTTTAGTGCACTTGTACTCCTCTGTGAGACTAGAGAGAGGTAGCTGGAGTACCCCCTGACCGTACAGGCCTACGCTGCTCAGGCACCGAGGAACACCTAACCACTTTCTCACAAAAGAGCTGATTGTTATTTCTATCTTCTCGACTCTTGTGAGGGTGATGTCATACATGGTTAGTGGCCACATAAGGCGAGGTAGTAACCCAAACTGCAGGCACCAGATTTTCTGCTTTCCAGGCAGCATGGATCGGTCGATGTTCACCAGACCTTTGATGACTTCTTGCCTAAACTCGTTAGCCTGATCAGTGTCCTTCAGTTTGGAGTTATACCATCTTCCCAGACTTTTGATTGGCTTCTCTGACACAGTTGGGATAGGTTCTTGATCAATGAAGAACCTTTGATCTGTCAGTTTGCCTTTGATTATAGAAATGCTTCTTGATTTGGATGGCTTAAATTTCATTCTAACCCCAGTGATGTTCTCTTGAAGCTTCCCTAAAAGGCGCCTGGTGCAAGGTGCTGTTGTTGTTATGACTGTCATGTCATCCATGTAGGCCCTGCTGGGTGGTAGACGGACTCCAGACTTCAGCCGCTCGCCACCCACTACCCACATGGAGGCCCTTATGATGACTTCTACAGCAAATGTAAAAATCAATGGGGAGATGGTACACCCCGCCATAATGCCAATCTCCATGCAGTGCCATGTGGTCGTGAACTCAGGCATGGTGAAACAGAGCTGCAGATCTTGAAAATAAGCCTTGACAAGGCTTGCGATCGTCTCTGGTATCCTGAAGAAGTCAAAGCATGCCAAGAGGAAACCGTGAGGGACAGTTCCGAATGCGTTGGCAAGGTCAAGGAAAATTACATGCAGATCTCTCTTTTCTTTTCTTGCAGACTGGATTTGATGCTGGTATGTTCGAGACATCCAGAGAACCCTGGGATGCCTGCTTTTTGGACTGTTGTATCCACAAGGTTGTTTCTCTCTAAATAGCTGGTCATCCTCTGAGCTATGATGCTGAAGAAAATCTTACCCTCTACATTGAGGAGACTGATAGGGCGGAATTGGCTGATATCTGTGGATTCCTTCTCTTTCGGAATCAGGATTCCTCCTGCCCTATGCCATGCTTCGGGTATGACTCTCTTCTCCCAAGCCACACTCATTAGCTTCCACAGGAAGCGAAGAACATCAGGAGCACCCTTGTAGAGCCGATACAGAACCCCATTTGGCCCTGGGGCTGAAGATACTCTTGCCCGCTTTACTGTCTGTTCCACCTCCCTCCACTTTGGAGGACTAATGTCCATCTTGTGCTCTGGTTGTTCAATTGGTGGAATGTCCAATGGAATAGCTGTCTTCTGGTGTCTCTTGTCATCTGCATGCATTCTTTCCAGATGCTCGTCCAGCTCCTGCCTTGATGTTTTCAGGTTTCCCCCCTTTTCTTTGATGAAAAGTGATTTTATGAACTTATAGGGGTCCTTGAAAAAGCGTGACCTCGTTCGTTCTTTCTTTTTTCATGATTTCCGCAGGTACTTTGCTCGTCTCAGGGTTGCTAGATGGTTTTTGATGTTTCCCTGGAGAATGTTGATGCCCTCCTTCTCACTATCAGATGCCTTCCTCCACTGTATCAGATGCCTTCCTCCACTGCTTCTTGAGCTGCCTTCTCTCCTGGATTAGGCATACCATCTCCTTTTGCCATCTGGACTTGTTTTCCAAAACTGGAGCCTTTTCCTTTTTCTCCCTTATTCCATATCGTTCTGCTCCATAGCCATAGATGATGTCCCCCATCTTATCAAGCTTTCTTTGAACTGTACCCCTTACACCCTGTAAGATACTGGTCAGGTCTACATTTATGGTCTCCCATTCTTTCTTCTCCGAGGCTCCAGGCCATTTCATGTGAGGTTTTCGTCCGCTGATCTTTTTCCCCATTGCTGGTTTTCTTGACCGGATGGGCTCCATATCTTCCTCTGCCTGCGTAACTGTGCTTGAGTTTCCTTCATCAGGGGGGCTAATGCCCTGCGAACTTTGGTGAGACTCCAGTCGCTGGACTTCATTCGACTGACTTGATTGACTTATCAGGAAGTACTTATCAATGCGAGGTCCCTGTTTTCCCTCTCTCAAGCACCCTTTCTTTCCTTGATGTATTTTCAAGCCCTTTGAAGATGTTATTTTCATCCAGCCGCAGGAGCAGACCTGAAGCCTCTTCTCGGATGATGATTATGTGCATGGTCCTTGTTGAGTGCATGTATTGCTCAAGGTCTTTTCCGTTCCTAGGTATATAGCCGTATTATCCGTCAATGAATAATGTTTTGTGCAAAATAAAGTGCAGTAAAATCCAATCAAAGATAGTCTGAGGGTTTCAAATTAGATAGATAGTAGCTCAGGACTGTTCTCTAGTTGTTGGTAAGATGGTTTAGTTGCCTAATAACAGCAGGGAAGACACTATCCCTGAATCTGGTGATGTGCGTTTTCATACCTCTATATCTTTTACCCAATGGGATTGGGGAGAAGTGGGAGTGGCCAGGGTGCGATTCATCCTTGATTATGCTGCTGGCCTTGCCGAGGCAGCGTGAGGTGTAAATGGTAAGTGGAATGGAGGTTGTTTTATGTGATCGTCTGGGCTGCATCCACAATTTTCTGCAATTTCTTACGATCTTGGTTAGATCTGTTCCCAAACCATACTGTGATGCAAATTCACTGACTAACGTCAATTCACTTGTCACATGATACCCAGGCACAATATACCAGTTTAATGAATTATGCTGAGTTACAAAAGAACAGCTTATAAAGGGGCATTGAAACACAATATACCAGTTTACTCACAAACTATGCCTTACTTTGTAACTCTGACTCACAATGTTCCTATTATTGCTATTGATTTATGAATGGCACAAAGCACCATTATTGTTCGTAATTTATGAATGGCTCAAAGACACAGTATAATTGCAGATCATCTAATTCAAAATTTATTGGGCAAGATTATACAATTAAGCCTATCCTGATGTATTAGACATTGGTACAATGCGCCATTTAATCCAGGGATAATAGGTCAAGTAATGAAAACAATCTGTCTTGCCGAGACAGTTATTCACCGGTCAACATGGATAAATTAAAATGATCCCAAAATGTGATTTCATTTTAAGAGGAATATATTACAATATAGAACCACCAAAAATTGTTGAATCCTAATTATTCTCCGCTTAACAATTCAAACGATTTTTGATTGGTAGCAGAAGCTTGTCTATGAACACATGCTGTTTTTGAAAACTAAAAGGAAACATTTGACTTCCATTATATGAAGACTGCTAAAGATAGACACAAAATGCTGGAGTAACTCAGCGGGACAGGCAGAATCTCTAGAGAGAAGCAATGGGTGACATTTCAGGTCGAGACCCTTCTTCAGACGTCTGAACCAGCATCTGCAGTTCCTTCCCACAAAATATGAATACTGCTATACTGCTGTCGACATCACAGTAGCTTGGAACATAGCCTTTGCAATTCCCTCATATCGGTGAAGATAAGGACGCGACCTCTCTTGGGTGGCATGGTGGCGCAGCGATAGAGTTGCTGCCTTACATCACCAGAGACCTGGGCTCAATCCTGACCATGATTGCTGTCTGTACAGAGCTTGTACATTCACCCCGTTTTCTCCAGGTACTTCAGTTTCCTCCCACACTCCAAAGATGTACAGGTTTGTAGGTTAATTGGGTTTGGTTAACATAAATTGTAATTTGTCCCTGGTGCATAGGACAGTGCTAGTGCATGGGGTGATCGCTGGTCGGCGTGGACTGGGTGGGCCAAGGGCCCGTTTCTGCACTGCATCTCTAAAGTAATTGAAGGGATCTACAGGAAGCACTGCCGCAAGAAGGCAGCTAGTATCCACCGCACCCAGGCCATGCTCTCATCTCACTACTATTGTCACAAAGAAGGTGTTACAGGAGCCCGATATCTCTAGATTTCAAGATCAGCTTCTTCTCATCAACCATCAGGTCTGAAGAAGCAGTCTGAAGAATGGTCCTGACCCGAAACATCACCTGTTCCTTTTCTCCAGAGATGCTGTCTGACCCGCTGGGTTACTCCAGCTTTTTGTGTCTTTCTTTGGTTTAAACCAGCATCTGCAGTTCCTTCCTGCACAGGTTCTGGAACCACTCTGCATAACCCCAACCACAGCACAGAAATACCATAGATGTGTGTAAGGTTGCACCATGCACAATGGCTTGCACTATTATAGTCTGCTTACCTAGTATTACTGATAATCTACGGTATTGTTGTTTATTATATATTTATTTGTTGTGCCATTGTGTTTAAAGTGCATGTAAAGCCGCAACTAGCAAGAATTTCATCGTTCTGGTCCCGGTGCATGTGACAATTAAGCACTCTTGTCTCTTGCTATTGATTGCACGAATCTCCCTGTAGCATGATAATGTTGACAGTGCTCTTGACAGATTGCACGCTGTTCACAGTACCATATGATTGGAGCCTCAGGTATTTCAGACGACTGTAACATGTAAAGGTACCTGAAACTAATCATAACATTCCAAGCAAAGCATGTTGCAAGTAACCATGGCAGTTGCTTTTTGGACCATTACTTTTAAATCTGGTTTACTGTTCACTTATTTCTGCCACAGGGGATTGAGTTGAATGGACCCTGAATTATTGCACAAATCTTATTCCACTCACTCTGTCATCCATTTATATTGTTAATTTTATCTGGATCTGGATTTTTTACCATCCATCCGATTTTATTGTACATATAAGGACGAGGCCCAATTCTGAATGCATAAAAATAGTGTGAACAAAATATGAACCAGCCATTTTAAATATTCAAAGAATCCTGTGAACTGAAATGTGTGATGACAGCAAAGGTTACGTGCTATTTCTAATAATATCTTCTGCTGACGTCACACAGCTGCCAAGTGACAGCTGAGAAAGCTCTCTGGTTTAGATTTATGGCAAGGTTGGAGCACGTACGGTTCTGTGTTATAGTGTTCTAATGAAAGGCCTGACAGGAAGAATGTGGTTGGCACTACCCTTCCTCTTTCAGCCTGCCTTATCTGCTGTAATAATGGCTTTGTGCTCACCCCATCCTCCACTCGGCCACGTGACTTCAGACACCCACGAATATGCACTGTTTGGATGCAGCTTTTTAAGATGGGGGAAAAAAAGACCAAAAAGCAAAGTATTGCAGTAGCTGAAAAAATTAATCACACACAGGAAACAAAATGGGGCAGCACGGTGGCACAGCAGTAGAGTTGCTGCCTTACAGTGCTTACAGCCCCAGAGACCCGGGTTCGATCCCAACTACACGTGCCGTCTGTATGGAGTTTGTACCTTCTCCCCGTGACTGCGTGGGTTTTTTCTGAGATCTTCGGTTTCCTCCCACACTCCAAAGACGTACAGGTTTGCAGGTTAATTGGCTTGGTATAAATGTAAATCATCCCGAGCGTGTGTAGGATAGCGTTAATTTGCGGGGATCACTGGTTGGTGCGGACCCGGTGGGCTGAAGGGCCTGTTTCTGCGCTGTATCTCTAAACTAAGCTAAAATAAACACTTGGAACCTGTTGAAAATTCAGCGGTGACCAGAAAGACGCTACGACTCTTTGGGTACTAGGAGACCTATCACGACCATGCAGGCGACCCCCTGGCGACATGCCCCCTGGTGACACCCAGACTCGCACTAAAGACCTGAGTTTTTTTTGCATTAATATTGAGCTTATTAATTTATTGATTTATTTATTATATATTATCTACGTGCATTGTGTTATAGGCCTGTTATTTTGTTGTCAGTACAGATGACAATTAAACACTCTTGACTTTCTTGACATTTTGGGTCGGGATGCCTTTTCTAGAGTGAAAGAGTAGAGGGGAGGTGGCCAGTATACAGAGGTGAGGCCGAGGGGTGGGCCAAGAGTTAGCTAGTTATAGGTGGACCCAGGGAAAGCCCTGGATCCGCCGATCACTTGCCAGTTCTTGCTCCACCCCTCGTCCTAACCACTTTACACAAGCTATCTCTCCTCTACCCTCTACTCTAAGGGTTCAACCTGAAACATCATCTACCTATTTCCCTCCACAGATGCTGCTCAACCACTGAGTGTCTCTGACAGATTATTTATTGCTCCAGATTCCAGCATCAACAGTCTCTGGTGTGTCCATGAAACATTTTCTGTTTTGGTGCAAGCCTGTCCTCAAAGTTGGAGAATATTACAGATGGGAAAAGCCCCATACCAGAAGCGTCCATGTCGCAGGGCTGGAAACTGGAAGTATCCTGAGCTAATTCTGCTACCACCGTCATCTATTGCGACAAGTGATGCCTTCCACTGATTATCACCGGAAGCTTGCGTCCTTTTCAGAACGGACGATGACAGCGTGGTCAACATTTGTTACAAAATGGACACGAGAAGAAGAAGACAGTGGGACACAAGGCAGGATGGGGAATGGGGTGGGAGGTGGAGGGGGGAGGGGGATATAAAGGCCATGCTGGCTGAAAAAGGTGTTTACTGAGTCTAATGTACTGAGCTTATGTTTAGTTTAGTTTAATTTAGTTTAGTTTAATTTGATTTAGTTTAGTTTAGCTTAGTATAGTTTTGGAAGGAACTGCAGATGCTGGTTTACACCAAAGATAGACACAAAATCCTGGAGTAACTCAGCAGGACAGGCAGAATCAGAATAAGAATCAGAATCAGAATCGTTTATTGTCATTTGAACATAAGTTCAAACAAAATTGCGTTTCTGCAGTCATCACCAAACAAAAAACCAAAACACACAATTAACACAATTCCACACAAAACATCCATCACAGTGAATCCCCAAATACCTCCTCACTGTGATGGAAGGCAAAGTCTTATCTCTTCCCTGTTCTCTGTGCCCATTCCTCTCCCAGTCAAGCAGCCAAACTGCTGCATCGAGCTGATCGAGGCTTCTGATGTTAGATGTTAGAGCCCCCCTGGCGGGCGATGTAAGGCCCCCGCTCCGGGTCGATTTACACCTCTCGTTTTGGGCGGGCGAAGTTTGCCGTTGCGGGTGCTCCGAAAAGCAATCTCCCACCAGGGACTCGAGAGCTCCCGATGTTACAGTCCACAGGGCCTGCAGCCGAAGCCCCCAAGCTCCGAAGTCAGGTTGCAGCCGAGCGCCACCACAGTGCTCCGAAGTTGGCCAGGCTCCGCGACTGGAGCCCCAGGTCGATTCCGGTTGGAGGCCGCCGGCTCCACGATGTTAGGCCCAATGATAACGACAACGGAGACTCGATAAGGAAAATGTCGGGTCCCCGTACAGGGAGGAGATCAAAAAGTTTCTCTCACCCCCCACATATACACAGCTAAAAATAATATAAAATCAAAAACCAAGACATCCACTTAACAGAACAAAAGAAAAAAAAGACAGGCGGACTGCAGAGGCCGCTGCCGTCGGGCGCCGCCATCTTGTCCAATCTTTGGAGAGAAGGAATAGGTAATGTTTCGGGTCGAGACCCTTCTTCAGACTGTAAAACAGATGTCACCCATTCTTTCCCTCCAGGAGGAATGGTGGCACAGCGGTAGAGTTGCTGCCTTACAGCGAATGCAGTGCCGGAGACCCGGGTTTGATCCTGTCTATGGCTGCTGTCTGTACGGAGTTTGTACATTCTCCCAGTGACCTGTGTGGGTTCTCTCCAAGATCTTTGAAATATGTACAGGTTTGTAGGTTAATTGGCTTGATAAATGTAAAAATTGCCCTTAGTGCAGGATAGTGTTAATGCGTGCGGATTGCTGGTCGATGCGGACCCAGTGGGCCGTAGGGCCTGTTTCCTCGCTGTGTCTCTAAACTAAACTAAACTAAACTAAAGATGCTACTTGTCCTGCTGAGTTTAGTTTAGTTTTGTGATACATTGTGGAAACAGGCCCTATGACCACCCGGGTCTGAGCCGTCCAACGAGTAGCCATACACTAGCTCTATCCTTCACACTTGGGGCAATTTACAGAGGCCAATTAACCTACAAACCCACATGTCTTTGAGATGTGGGAGAAACCAGGAGTACCCAGAGGAAACCCGCGCTGGACAACATACAAACTTCATACACACAGCGCCTGTAGTCAGGATCGTATCTGGGTCTCTGGCGCTGTAAGCCAGCAACTTTACCACTGCACCACTGTGCTGCCTTGTGCCACACTAACTAACCCAGTCTCTAACTGTGTGATAGCATCATGCAGCAATAGAACAATTACAGTCTCTTCTGTCTTCAACTGGACATTACCAAGCACCTTGTGAATTTGTAACCACATTCTTATGATGTTTCTGTAGAAAATAAACTTGCAGTACAAATGTCACCAAAGATTCAGAGAAAAATCTTTTCCAGAGAAATATCCAATGTTCGCAATCATTTACCCCATAAGCATCCACCAGATTATCAGAGTTTCACTGTAATTGGTAGTTTTAAGTATGAATCATGTGATCTCTCAGAATGCCCACAGATTTTGGGAAGGATGGGCATTGCTAAAATATTGGATTTTGTTTCTGTTTAATCCTTGATTAAAAGGCTTCATTGCTCAACATTGTTGTTTCATACACAAGATAATCAATCTCGCACAAGGGTCGTTATTATTAGTTCAGAGGTTGCAAAAGTTTTGCCTGGGAAAGTATCAGGGAAATGAATCAGAATCAAAATAGTGGTGCCAGGTGGCGCAGCGGTAGAGTTGCTGCCTTACAGCGCCAGTGACCCGGGTTCGATCCTGACTATGGTTGTTGTCTGTACGGAGTTTGTGCGTTTTCCCTGCGCCCATGTAGATTTTCTCCAGGTGCTCCAGATTTCTCCCACACTCCTTGGTAAAATTATAAATTGTTCCTAGTGTGCGGGATAGTGCTAGAGTATGGGGCCCACTGGTCTACGTGGACTTGGTGGACCGAAGGGCCTGTTTCTGCTCTTTATCTCTAAAGTCTAAAGTAGATAAGATTTAAAATAAGGCAAGTGATATTTCTAGGCAATGAATCAAATGTTCCCTTCTTAACTGGCTTTTCAAATGGAAATTAATTATACGTGTTAAATGATCATTTATGCAGTATAACATTTTCCTAATAACTATTGCTGTAAATTACTCCTTCCTCTAAATTACTTAAGTGTAAATAATTTTGATTGATTGCGTTAGTCAGCATAGTTCAGGTTTTGCATGTGGAATTTACTATATTTCAAAAGCCTGAAGATGCTTTGGAAAACAAATGCGAAACCCAATGAGCATCTTATTACAAGCCAAGTTGCGGATGGTTCTGTATAATTTAAAAAGAATGACACAGATCCTACCTCACAAAACATACCATTCATTCACAAAATATCTTGAATAGTTTGAACAGGAAATAGCTGTTTATAAAACATTACTTGTAGAAGGATGTGACTCAAGTTTGGATGTTTAGCTGGATGTACCAATACTAAAATGGATGAGTTACTGCATCCTTCACAGTCTCAGGCAAAAGGAAAAGGAAATGCTTGTTTTCAAATTGCACCATTTCTCATGTCAAATTTCCCCCCATTTCTTTACAACTATTCAAGTAGTTTGAACTTAGATCATAGCTGTATGCTGGTATGTGGTTATTCATCTATTCTCTACGCAAACACTCACTAATCATAACTAAATTCAGGGCAAAAGGTATGTAACTATTAGTACGGTGATCTGTACTCTGCTTCAAAAGATGGGAACTAATTAGTTGAGAACGAGATGAGAAGTGAAGAAGGGTCTCGATCCGAAACGTCACCCATTCCTTCTCTCCAGAGTTACTCCAGCATTTTGTGTCTATCTTTGGTTTAAACCAGCATCTGCGGTTCTTTCCTACACAGAACTAGTTAGAAAGTTGGGTTGATTGTCATCTGAAACATCGTCCACCACCGATTTTTCTGGCACCCTTGGTTCCAGAGCCTTTCTGGATTATCCGTTGTGTTGGACTAATAGAGGTCACAGCCTCTGAGAGGAGTCCAGCAGTGCCAGAACAGTCTGCCTCGACCACCCAGGGGCCCAGGTAGCAGCCCGCAAAGTCACCCTGGGAAGTCAGCTATGGGAACGGATCTGCCGGCTCCAGCCTGGCGGGAGTTCCAGAGCCCCGGCCACAGGGGGCAAACCCGACCCGCTGATCGGCACGGAAGTCCTGATGAGGTTGAGATTGGCCACTTCACCCAGCCTAGGCACCACATTTTCAGAGGGACATCCGGGGGGGATTTCAAGTGTGCTCTCCAAATTCTGTCCAGATTGAAGTGCTGCAAAATTGGTGGTGGCCCTGTACTCAGGAATTAGGAAAATGGAGAACACCTTCTGTGCTAAAAATTAAGGCATTGAGAGACAACTCAGGGGAGGAATAAGAACACAAAATGCTGGAGAAACTCAGCAGATTAGGTATCATCTCTGGCGAACATGGATAGGTGATGTTTCGGATCGAGACCCTTCGGTGGAGAAGTAAGAAGAATGGAAAAAACAAGTGCATCATATTTCAACAGAGACTGAGAAATAATTTGAGAAGGAGAGATCAAGAAGGATGTATCCTGGACTTGAGGGCCTGAGCTAAAGGTAGAGGTCGGTCAGAGTAGAACATTATTCCTTGGAGTGCTGGAAGCTGGGGTGATCTTATAGAGATGTGTAAAATCATGAGGGGAATAGATAAGGTGAGTCTTTTACCCATGGTAGGGGAATCAAGAACCAGGGGGATATATGTTTAAGGTGAGAGGGGCAAGAAATAATAGGAACCTGAGGGACAACCTTTTTCACTCACAGAGTGATGGGTATGTGGAACAAACTGCCGGAAGAGGTAGATGAGACAGGTAACAGCATTGACACTTGGACAGGTACATGGATAGGAAAGGTATCAAGGGATATGGGACAAACTGAGGCAAATGGGAATGGTTTAGATCGGTCATCTTGGTCGGCATGGGCGAGTTAGACCGAATGGCCTGCTTCTGTGCTGGATGGCCCTCCCAGATTCAGGGACAGTTTCTGCTAAGCTGTTATCAGGCAACTGAACGGTTCTCTCATCAGTCAAAGTGTGGTCCTGACCTCCCACCTACCTCATTAGAGACCTTTAAACTGTCTTTAATTGGAGTGTATCTTGCACGATATGTAGTGCCCTTTATCTCTACACTGTGGATGGCTTGATAGTGATCATGTATAGTCTTTTTTTTAACTGGATAGCACCCAACCAAATGCCTTTGACTGTACCTCGTTACATGTAACAATAATAAACTAAAGTATGGCTCTATGAACTGTAATAAAGGTCCTAAAAAACTAAAATCAACATTGAGACAGTGTACAATAAAGTGCTGTAATAGCGGCTGGGTTGTTTCCTTTGAATAATACCCCAAGTCGTCCTGCTTGCTGCTGTGTAGGAAGGAACTGCAGATGGTGGTTTGCACTGAAGATAGACACAAAATGCTGGAGTAACTCAGTGGGAGGGGCAGCATCTCTGGTGAGAAGGAACGGGTGACGTTTCGGGTCGAGACTCTTCTTCAGTCTCAGCTGTGCACCAGTCCTGCCCCCCCATTCTTCTGCCACTCATTCCCCGGTCCATTGATTCCCCCCCTACCCCCCCCCCCCCCCCCCTCCCCCCACCACCCCCACCCCCTGCCAGTGAGATAAGTTTGCTTCCGCCTTTTTAAATTCAGCTTTCATTCTCAGATAATAAGTGGTTAATTTGACATTTTATTTTTCCACTCTCCCACAGCCTTCTCTATTATCCGAGCTGCTGGTCCCACCTGGGTCTCCTAGCAACCGTCAACACGAAGGTCCAATTGTCAAAACTTGACAGGTAAGATGCCAGAAGCCCATTGCAATGAAGCAGAAAAATATCAACACAGCAAAGCCTTCAAAAGCAAATTAAAAGACACAGTCCTATCACTGCACAACAGAAAAAACAATGCTTAAATTAAATCCATTGTCTTCTGTCTAGATAGACACAAAATGCTGGAGTAACTCAGCGGGTGTAAGACAAGGGTGATGTTTCCGGTTGAGACCCTTCTTCAGACTGAGAGTCAGGGGAGAGGGAGGCACAGAGATAAGGAAGGGTAATGTGCACCTGCAGTTCCTTCCTACACAGTCTTCTGTTCTAGATTACCCAGGGTGAGAAATCCAACATCGTCTTTTGTGAAGCACGTGAATAATTAAATTATTCCTAAAGCCAGGATTGCAATCCAGGATTACAAGATTGTGGTTTAGAACCAATTCAACGATATCCCTAATATAGACTGACACAATATCCATAATATACTGTGGCAATATTAGTATTAGCTGTTGGTTTATTATTGTTATGCCTATTGAGATACTATAGCGAGACACGGGTTGTTAAACAAGTGATCTTTATTAGATTAACACAGAACAGCTCTCAGAACCACAACAAGGGGCAAGGGTGTTACCAACAGTATATCTACCCCAGGGGAGACCCGTGACCCACTCATCCCGCCAAACCAAGTCATGTGACCCAACCCCCAGGGCCGAGGGTTCGCACCACGAGTGGCTAACCACCAGAGGCCGCCACAGGACCCCCCCCCACCCCAGAACCAGAGGCATGGAACCGAAAGGGAAGATGAATGAGGCATTTCCCCCTCACATCTACTAAAAGTGATTAAGCCCGCAGGAAATCAGCACCCAGCAACGGCTGGGACATGTGGGCAACGGTGAATGGCCAGGTAAAATGGCAAGTGCCAAAGATGAGCGGGATTGTGTGGATGCCGTAAACCCATATGGTGCTGCCATATGCGGCAGTTAACGAAGGCCCCCACTTCCCAGAACGAGTGTCCATCCCCAATGGGGGCAAAGCGCTGACTTCTGCCCCCGTGTCCACCAGGGATCGTCGTCCTGAGTGCCGGTCCCATGCATATAGGCAGTGTATCTGACCGACCGCCGAGGTGATTACTGGCGGCCGGCACCAGCATTTCCCGGAAACGAGCAGGGCGAGCGGCTTTGGCGGGTCGCGGAACCCCAACGTTGGCGGTAGTAGCATCACTTGTTTTTACCGGCTTCTCCCGGAGCGGGAGACACAGCTGTGCCCCCCCATGGGCGCGACCCAATCAAGCGAACCACCAGGGGCCGCCACAATACAGTGAAAATATTTTGTTTGCATGCTCTCCAATTAAATCAGATAATATTAGACATGAATACATCAGGCCATACATAAATACAGTAAGTAGAGCAAAATGTAAAATATCAGAGTGCTGAATATAGTAACGTTACAGTTCCAGAGAAAAGGTTCAATGACACAATGAAAATGACCTAGCGACCTGTCTCTATAGATGTGATGATGGTGGAGGGCGTCTATAGCTTCAAATTCCTGGGTATGCATAAGTTTGAAGATCTTTCTTGGACCTGAAATACTAATGTAATTATGAAGAAAGCCCATCAACGTCTCTACTTCCTGAGAAGATTGCGGAGGTTCAGTATGTCATAGAGGATTCTCTTGAACTTCTACAGGTGTGCAGTAGAGAGCATATTGACTGGTCGCATCACAGCCTGGTCCGACAACTTGAACGCCCAGGCGTGGAGAAGACTGCAAAAAGTGGTGAACTCCCCGCCATTGACGGGCTTTACGGGAGTCGCTGGCTCACAAAGGCAGCCAGCATCATCAGAGACCCACACCACCCTGGTCACACACTCATTTCACTCCTGCCACCGGGAAGAATGTGAAGGAGCCTCCTTGTTTATTATATTGCTTACATATTCTGTAGTGCTGCTGTTCTGTCTGGGACTTATGACAATAAACCACTCTTGATTCTTCAAAATGACTGCAATGAGATAGGTTGGAAGGTTGGGACTACACTCTGGCAAGTGGGTGGACTGATCAGAAGTCTGATAACAGGGGGGAATAAGGTGTTCCTGAATCTGGTGTTTGTATCTTCTGCCAGAAGGGATCAGTGGAAAGGGGCAATGACCAGGGAAGATTATGGATTATGTTTGCTGCTTTCCCGAGACAGTGTGAAGTGTAAATTGAGTCAATGGGGGAGTTTGGTCCATGTAAACAATGTATACGAACAGAATGATTGTTTAGCTTTCTTGTGCTTCAAAGTCAGATTATTGTATGTTAAACTCTGAAGAAACTGCATTAAAATAAAGGCTTCTCTTTCTCCTCTGCTGAAACAGTTAAAAGATTCTAATGCAGTTGGACTAATTGATACAAAACCCAGAGAGGAGATAGACACAAACAGCTGGAGTAACTCAGCGGGTCAGGCAGCATCTGTGGAGAAAAGGTATAGGTGACGTTTTGGGTCACTGAGAGACTGAGAGTCAGGGGAGAGGGAAACTAGAACAGATATGAGGGACATATGTAACAGTGCAGACACTTGGTGTAGCTATGTTCTGTGTCTCTGAGTCAACTTGTTATTTCTATGTTCTGCATCAGTGCGTTTGGATGTTATTTTTAGCTTCTGTGTCAGTGTGTCTACTTGTGAGGTGTCTGTGTGGCTGCTCATAATTCCTGTGTGTTGTGTCAGTTTATCTGCTTGTCATTTTTGGGCGCTGTGTCATTGGGTCTGCTTGTTACATCTGTAATTGGCAGTGGTGAAAGAAATCTTGCTTTAATAGGGTATCAAACTCTACGGAGCGACTCTGATGTGTCAAATTGGTTAAAGGAATTATTAAGTACTAACACAAAGTTTCCTCGTTGCAGCAACTGGTCAGGAAGGTCATGTTTCTGAGGCGACTCAGTAAAGCCGACTCAGAACACAATGAGCAGGAAGGAACTGCAGATGTTGGTCCAAACTGAAGATAGACACGAAATGCTGGAGTAACTCAGCGGGACAGGCAGCACGTGCTGGAGTAACGCAGCGGTAGAGTTGCTGCCTTACAGCGCCTGGGTCCCGGGTTCAATCCTGACTTTGGGTGCTGTCTGTACAAAGTTTGTACATTCTCCCCATGACCTGTGTGGGTTTCCTCCCACACTACAAAACACATGCAGGTTTGTAACTCAGTTGGTTTGGCAGAATTGTGAATCGTCCCTAGTGTGTAGAATAGCGTAAGTGTGCGGCGATCTCTGGTTGGCACAGACTCGGTGGGCCGAAGGACCTGTTTCCGCACTGCATCTCTAAACTAAACTCAGCAGATCAGGCAGCATCGGTGGAGGAGGGAACTGCAGATGCTGGTTTAAAGATAGACATAAAAAGTTGCAATAACTCAGCGGGTCAGTTAGCATCTCTGGAGAAAAGGAATAGGTGACGTTTCGGGTCGAGACCCTTCAGTCTGAAGAAGGGTCTTGACCTGAAACGTCACCTATTCTTTGTCTTTAGCATCTGTGGAGGATATGGACAAGTGACGTTTCGGGTTGGGATCATTCTTCAGACTGAAGAAAAATACTGAAGAAGGGTACTGATCTGAACAATTACCAGCTGTTACAACTGCTGTGTCTTCTTAACAACTGCATCTTCTTAATAACTAGAGGTCCTAATCCTCCCATCTACCTAATTGCGGACCTTCAAACGAATTAATTGGACTTTACAGGATTTTAATTAGGACTAAAAGTTAGACCCTTTATCCTGTATCTGTACATTGTAGACGGCTTGGTTGTAATCACGTATAGACTTTTTGCTGACTGGATAGCACGCAACAAAAAGCTTTATACTGTACCTTGGTTCACGTGACAACATGAACTAAACTATACTGTACTAAAGGTTGCTGACCTGGAACATAACCTGTCCATTCCATCCACAGATGCTGCCTGACGTGCTGAGTTATGACAGTGGTTTGTGTTTAGCTCATGATTGCAGGATATATAATTCATTGTGTCTCTGCAAAATCGAATGTTTCACCAGAAATGAAATGTAAACCAGAACCGTCCATCCATCCATCCATCCATCTATCTATCTCTAAAACTCTGATCTTGTTATCTTTCAGTTTGGCGGTCATTCTATTTGCACAAAAAAGGTACGCAATAGCACTACAATTTTTCTCCACCTTACTCCCGTTCTCCTGCGCTGCGATTGTGTTCCGATCGGTGGAAGCAGGTAAGAGTTATCAAGGTTTAAAAATCTTAAAAACCGCGGGTGCACACGTCGAATTGCCTCCTGCCATTCAGCACCGTGTGGATTGGTCCCTTCTACTGTCACTCTGTGAGATGTTCCGCCCCTTCCTGTGCCATCGTGTCTTTACTGCAG